>CM068838.1:23104743-24304743 GCA_028554795.2 Sinohyriopsis cumingii | reverse complement strand
AATCGATGTCGTGTCGGTCAGTTTTATAAACTTCATTAACTCGACATCGATTAAACAACAGATGTTTACAACTGACTTGAAGTCCTTTCGACTGCTCATCTCTATGTCCTAATTACTTGCAACTGATTTTAATCTTTCTTGCTATAGTCTATGCTATAGTCTATGTGTTACCTTAGTTAAGGAAATCTACAAAATCACGACTCTTGACTTTAATTATATCTTTGAATATCAACGTACGTGCATTTTTCACACACACACACACACACGTGCGCGGCGTAAATAACTGTAGGATTCACAGTACTAATTATGTTACAATATGAACCAATCTAGAAAAGGTTGAACATAAATTATACTTTGGTTGGAGGGCCGTGATTGGTCAATCATGAAAAGTAATATTGTAATTAAAAGAACCTTTTGAGAGCGGATACTATTTATTGCTGAAACAAACAGAAACTGTGCTCTGTTACAATTTCAGTCCTTTCACACTGGAACAATCAGTACAGGAATTGGCACCTTTAAGGTGCGAAATTGAAAACACACGATTCAAACACAGTGAGATCAAAGAACGAACGCGGTTCATAGTGTTTCTTCAAGCAGAAGCTTGCATCAATTTTGTGTCTATATACTGGGAAAAATAGATCTGAATATAAGTATTGAGAAATGTAAAATTATTGAATTTGTAACATAATTATGTTTTGCAGGTTTACTATGGGAGCTGAATTAACACAACGAGTCCTTTATGAAGTCCGTTGTCTGCAAATATACAACCTTAAATCGCTTCTAATGGCTTATGTGTGAAATCGTTTATTTTTTAGAAATGAGTCATGAATATCTGATATGTGTAATACAAGTCTTTGGCGGAAATGAAGGCAAATGTAATTTGGATGGCAAATCATAGAGGACAGAACGGCCGACACATAAAACAGAGATAATCAAACAAACAAGACTGATTAATAGCGACAGGCTATTGTCTTCTAAAACGTTTGATGGCTTGGTATATAATCATATGGTGAGAGTTATCGTTATGTAGTAAGTATTTCATTAACATATCGATAACACAGTGTTCTTTCTTTTGGTTTCAGGACTCCAGGCAAGTTCGTCTATTTGTCGAGAGTAAATTTTTCTTTGCTTTGAGCTTTCTTCCTTACTGAACTTACGTGAACATTTTCCACACAAAGAAGTTTGTATCAAGGCAAAACAGTTGATGGATTCAACAGAAAACTGCATGTCGGTTATAAATTATTTTGAAATATGTATCTAGTACCCTGTCGAAAAAGCATCGTGTTGCATAGAAGTATAAGGGGCCCTATTAGTACCCACTAAGTCAAATTACCCATCACTTTAATGCATCTCACATACCAGCGTGCAACCTATAACACGTTCACTTGTGAAATACATGAGATAGTTCAATACAATATTGTGATTTGAAAATGAAGAGGGATGCGCCAAAATTTTCAATCACTTTCTTATTTCAAATTTGTATGTCATGGGGACAACAGTAGAAAATACATATTCACAAACACGTGCATAATGTTCAGTTATAACAATACAAACACTAGCAGGATCTGAATAACACAATTTGTTTTGGATTAAGTTTTATTACTTTATAGAAGAACGTTGAAAGCAGGAAAGGCACATCAATTACATATAATCACACGAATGCAGAGAAAGGAAACATAGTAAACAGAATATAAAATACGTTCATAACCTTCATTATTAAAGATTTCGTATTAGTCTCAAACAGGTAATTTTACATTTAGTTGTATAGAAACATTTTCCTAACGTCTCAGCTTATGTCATTCTCCCCATAGCAGGAAGTACTTTACGCATTTTCGAATCATGTTTAAACGTTTCTTAAAACACATGTGTTTACATAATGTTGTAAGAGTAAATTATGGAACAGCCTTAAGTGTATAACTTATAAATGTTAGTGACATAAATATCCCTGATATTCACTATTAATACTGGACATGCTCTTATATAACTGATAAATGTTAGTGACATAAATATCCCTGATATTCACTATTAATACTGGACATGCTCATATATAACTGATAAATGTTAGTGACATAAATATCCCTGATACTCACTATTAATACTGAACATGCTCATACTCCCTAAAATAAATGAATACAATATAACTCTCTTGGTTATATTCTGAATTGTATTACTCCATATCACATTTGCCAGATAAACACACAAAACTATATACGTCTTTTGTTCTGAGTCGGCGATAAGAACGGGTTCAATATGGCGTAGAGACGTAATCATATGTCATTCCAAACGGGGTTTTCCCCCCGAACTCAGTATAAAACACGAATGTGTTTTTTTTATTTATTACATGCCCCATTTTACACTTTCTATATAATTTTGTCTTTACCGTATGAATGAAATTTAGAAAGAAATGGATTTGTATAAACGTCTGATTAGAAATATCTACTCGCGGACATCAAAAAGAGAGCACACAAGTAGTTCTAATTTGGGTATGTGATAAGGACAGATTGAACAGCTCTATCGAACGGTACATCAGAATGCAATATTGACAGAGTATGTAATAAAGTGCAAGACAACGTTCAGAAAGAATATAATTTTCTGAATGAAAGCAGTGAAAACCTTAACAGAAAAAAACATGAAAATCGATGTGCAATTCTTGCTTTCATATAATATAAAATGTAACCTTCCATTAAAATAAAAAATTATCTTTCTTAGTTGCCTTCGTTTTAATTACTTTTGTTGGTTTTATTTACTCTTCAACCTTTGTATGCGATACTTATAACTAATAGCCTTCTTTCTGCAGATACTAAGTTTCACTAGTTATATATCTAGATCTCAATAAATTCCATTGATCTGCTTTTACGGATCTGTCGCTGTTATTTTGCATAAATATTCTTCATCTATAATGTCTTCATCTATTACCTGAGATTCGAAACGCTAAGCAGACTTTATAAAGGAACTAGCTATCAAGTCTCAGACACAACAGACACGAGAAAGACTGTAGATCACCTACATATTGCATTGGTGTTGTGTGTCATTTTGTGAGGAATTGTGAAAAAGAATTCAAATATATGCTCATCATTATAGTAGGGAAGATTTTCAAAGAGTTCTTCTGTTGCCCAATGCCACCGTATATCACGAATTTATGTATTCATGAATAAGCATACGTACGGTTTGGAAAGGTACGTTGTATTGTTGTAGCAGTATATCAGTAGTATAGGGCGGTGCGGGGGAAGAGCTATATTAGGAAAGGCCAAGAATATTTTTTCACGCAATGGGTCTCATTACCGAGCGAATCAAGTAACTTCTGTGTAAGTCTGGTTTGACAGTCAGTGTTCCCCTGCTTCCAAGGCCCTCAATACAACAGTCGCTGTCACCTGAAAGGTTCTTAAAAGCTCAAACACTACACATACAATTTCTCTAATCACCTAATAACCACAATTACTAAATCCTAATAATTTCATACTTTCATCTTTATTCTTGTTTCACATTTGCGTGCTTCACCAGTATCTTTAGTCGAATATTAGTATTTCACACCATGCAAGAGAAACACACGAATCAAGAATACAAGCAAAATTATTATTATTCCTATTTCAAATTACTAAACACGTGTACCTAAAATTATCCAGAGAATTCCCTTTGTTTTTTGGGGGTGGGGTGGAGTGGGGGCATTTTAGAACTAGTCCATGGTGTCATGATTTACATTTTGGCATCTGCTCCTATAAATTGGCAAATTGCTCGTGTTGAGAAATATCTTATCAACACTCACTTCACATAATCAACAAAATGTTGATTAAGGTTGTTAGGGATATAAACATTGCGTGGAAGCTAAGAAGTTACAATATACACAAACAAATACATGATCTTGTTTTGTTTCATTTTGAAAGCAATTACGAACTGAGTGTTGAGTCATGCAATCTGATTAGTTGAAATTTAATTCCTACTTAGAACTGATAAGTTAAATGCAAGTCTAGAGTAACTAAGACTTGTGTTTGATCAACCGAGGCTAGATCATAACTCTAAGATAATATATGGTGTGATGATCTAAAAAAGTCGGACTTCATGTAGTGTCCGAATAACCCCAAAGCACATAACTCTCGAAAGAATTTTCCATTTAGTCAAACTTCTCGTTTCATTAACCTTTTCATTTTGTTCGTTTGAAACACTCCAGATTTATTCCACGAGACTGGGTGACACGAATTTACTATTAGAATTTTGACAATGATGATTTGCTCGGTTAATAGAAAAATCTCGTGGATATGAACTTGATGTATATGTTTGAGGTCCATACAGTGTAGATTGACGCTTGTTAGGATCTTTTCTTCATCATACTCTAACGACTATTTGCGACAATTTGAAAAGAAAAACTGCCCATTGATTACACCATTGGTCAATTAATGTACAAGCCCAAATATTCAATCGCATCCTGCTAGGTGATAGTCGAGGCGTGATTGTCGTAATGGTCAGAGATTAGATCAATTATATTAAAAATTATGTTTAATTATTTCAAACTATCCGTATGTCTTTGTAACAGACACAATTTCCAACATATTAAATAAGGTTATTCGTCCAACAGACACAATGTACCACAGTTTTGCCAAACTTATACAATAATACAAGTTATTCATCTTATGTTAACAATTCCTCTCTGCCTTGCTAAAAATGGTATATTTTGGTAATCGCACATAAGAGAAACTGCCAGGTTGCCCATCGTCCAGGCAAAATGGGCAGAATATTGGCTGCTAGTGACCTTAATCGGGAAGCATCTATTGCAACGTTTCGAGATTGTAATATCATATTATCATCGTGACTAAATCATAGTCTGATTGGGTCGTTTATGCTGTAAACAGGATCAAGAGCAAGTGAAGTACTCAGCATTTTTTTTATCAACAGCACATTTAGTATTTCAGGCGAATTTCAATTCAGAAATTCAACTAAAATTTCGAAACGGAAATCAATTCCTATAAAACTTCTTGATAAGCAGTGAAAAGTATATCTCCTTAAAAAATAATGGTTCATTTTAAATTCAAGAATCATGCATTCAAGTAATCCACCATATATTGTATTGAAAAGTCAGTCAAAGAATTGATTGTTCCAAGTCTACAAGTATATGAAGTATATGCCTGTGATAATTTCCATACATTAAAATAAAATTAAAGATAACGTATAACCGTAATCAGCTGTGAAGTAAAACTGGTTTATTTTAAATCTCACAACTCAATAAAATTAAAACCATGTCTCTGTTTTTAAATCAACTGGACAAAGAAAGATGAATTTGATCGAATACAATGCTCTTTTATAACACAAAATTATTAATATCATAATACTGTACATAGTAAGTGTTATATGCATCAACACTATTAATCTTCCTTCATTTGCTAGATCTTGTTTCTTGAATAGCGGATATTAGAACTTTGTAAAACATAAAGAAGTGTATTAGATGATTTTTCTGCTTGATTACTCATAATAATAGCTTCATAATTAAATTAGAAATTAATGCTTTCCAATCATTACAAGTACTTTTTTTGTAATGAGCTCACTTTCAATTATAGCTTAATAAATACGATTTCAGGGAATGAAATTGAATCGTCGTTTTACAGATTATGAGCGGAGTCTAACGGACAGTGTACAATTAATCTGGAGTTATAATGTAATTATCAAGCGAGAGTTATTCTCTGAATAAAGATAGTTCAGTTAGTTTTACAGATGGTAAAATATGGAGAATGTACATGATACCTTTGCAACCCATGTACTGAGTAAGCTTGATAGTTTCTTCACATCATATTGTGCTTCCTACACCAATCTGCCGCATACAACACTACTGACAGTAGATGAGCCGGAATAGATTAAATGTTGGAGAAAGTTTTGTTTTTAAAAAAATAATTGATCGATTAGGTCTGGGAAAGAGATCATGTTTTTCATTTATAATTTTTAATCTGGCACCTTCATTATGACTGACCAATGCTGCGATTATCAAGCATCCAGATTCATTGAAAAGCTGATACAAATATCATACACAAACTATCTAAAAACCGCTACACAGAATGCGTAATTCTAATACAAAAGAAGATGTTAGATCAAAACTTTTCTGAACTCGTAATGTCGAATTGAAAATACTCTCTGTCTGTCTGTCTGTCTGTCTGTCTGTCTCTCTCTCTCTCTCTTTCTCGTACGATTGAGAACTAGAGAATTAAGCTAACCGAAAACGGCACAACAGTAAAATAAAATGCCATGGAAGATTCTGACACACACAATTAATGCCAATTTTTGTTCGTGTCTTTCTTCAGTTTAATGGTTTTTATATCTACAATGATGTCACTAACTAGGGGCTAGGATGACGACTCTGCAACTCAGCCATTCAGTCTGATGCAAGATGTGCATCAACATGCGTGAAGGTCTTTCCGATGAGTATTATTTGCCTTTAACGTTTAAATACAAAACCTTAATTACTACGTGATGAAAAACTTTGCAAAAAAAAGAAGAAAAAAATGCAAATTAATATTTCTTGTCACATTATGGATTATTAACTTACCGATCTGTCATCAGAAAAGACTACACGGTTCTTGAGTAGCACGGTAAGATAGGATAAGACCTTCCATTCCATATGTTCTGGTTCTCCTAAAAGAGCAACATCTAAGTAGAAGCAACGTAGATGTAATGAAAATGCAAAATAAATCGCATTAGGTTGATATGTTAACAAATCAGCTGGTCTACATGGAATTCATCCCAAAACTCTGAAAATGTATGCTTTATTAATCTCAGAGTCGTTGATAGAAATAATTAACAGTATTATCACTTCCTGTAAATTCCAGGAGTCATTGAAGTTAGCAAAAGTGTTCGCAATTTATAAGGGAAATGAAAAGAATGACCTATCCAATTATCGACCAATATCTGTTCTATTTGTACTTTCAAAAATTATTGAAAAACATGTCATCAAGCATATTTTCAGACATCTTGACAAGTACCAACTCCTCCATAAATCACAATCAGGTTTTCGACATAATCATTCATGTCAAACTGTATTGACAAAACATATAGAACAATTGCTACTAGCAGTAGAATCAGGCGAAGTTATCCTTTAAGATTCAAATAGAAATAAAATCTATATAAAACTATAAAATGTAGATTCTTAAAGACCAACCTCAAAGCAAATCAGTTTTCCCTAAATCATCCATTGAACAACGTTCTCATTATTCAGAATTATTGCATCTAAATTTTATTTTACATAGTTTTCAACTGGATCAATATTAGCAGGTCATTCCATTACATTTCACTTACTTATATTACACACTTTTGGTTTTAAAAAATACAACCTTCAGACTAATATAATTTCAAACTAAAGTTATGATTGTTTCAAATCGTTTTACCTGTTGCATATTCATCCTTTCCTCGAAAAGATATCAACATTTTTTATGCGTTTTCATGGCGATATGCTAGCATGCATGATACAGCCTCTACACTGGTGTGGAATGTACAGCACATTTAGGTACCATGAATTGATTTAGTTATATTTTTCTTACAACATAACAACTTATAAAAGAGTGCCTAGGCAAGTAAAGTGTTTTACCCAGGTACACAACACGGTATCAGACCTAAGCTGATCCGATGGAAAAAGATACTAACCGGCACAATCCTGGCAGGACGAATTCGTCACAGTAACCACTGAGCTGCCGCGGCTTTTTCACAGTACTATGGAAACTATCGCAGAACGAAAACTCGTTGATCGTCTAATAAAACGTGTTCTTCTTTTGTTTGACACCGACGTATTATTTTTTAAATTTAATTTCATTATTCTGCCAATCGGTTTACAAAGAATTTAAAACACAAGAAACAAGTTAATCTGGTCAGAAGGAATCACATTTTGAAAATAAGCTATATATTTTATTTTATAAAAAGAAAACAATTAACCACAAAATTTGTAGCCAAATAAAATATATCCTTATAATTTAGTTTTTATTCTTAAGTATTATTTTGCATTTTCTTAAAAAACTAAAGATAATATATGGTAATAATCCAGCAAGATATCGATTTAGTGATTAAATAGACAATTTGTATGCATTGTTTATTATTTTGCGATTTTCACAACTAGAATACCTATTTAAGGATAAACACATTCTTCTATGTGTCACTGAACTTCTTTTTTAGGTGCAAGTGATTTTACTGTTAAGCTGCCTGCTCTTTTATGCAAAGTCAGCGCTTAAACTTAGCTAAATGACCCATAACTTTATTTTCATCCCAGTATTCGCGCGTATTTTTTTCTCAGTTCCACGTACATCCAGTATTCATGATCAAAGATTCGTGCATCGTTATTAAATAATTGAACTTATTAGTTAACAAGATTCATGAATAAATTTTACATGAACCCTTTAAGAGTGGGCATCATTAGCCACTTAAAAGGACAAACAGAAGGATTATAATTACAAATATTTATAAAAATAATAGCAAATAAACTAATCTCAAGAAACAAATAACATAACTATATTGTATCCATTGTTTACAGCTATAATACATTATAAATACATACGTAGTTCCTTTATGGTGTTACGAACTAATAGCATTTGCGTTTCGGCATTATATTATGTGATGGTAACCAGTCATACGGCCTGTTACAAAAGCTTGATAACAATCTGCAATTATAGTTTTATCCTTTCTACTATTTAAGCCTACATTTATTTCTATTTTATTAACTTTCAACCCCAAAATGGGATTATTTGCACGCAAGGCAATGATTGTAATATTCACAACTTCACTTTAAATGTTATAACAATTAGGATAGTGGGATCATCAGTCGCTTAAAATACAAGTATGCAATTTATAGCAAACACCTTGGAGCTATCGAAAATGAGTTATAAACTTCATTCACGCAACGTCTGTGCTTTTAATTAGAATAATTATTGCAATTGAACCTATATAAAATTAAGGATACTTCCTGAGAAAGAATTATAATTGCTTTAGATCATGCAATATACGTTCAGAAAACTGTTTCGGTATATCCTGTTGCAAGATCTTATCTTGGAAATATGGACGGATGAATGGAGAAATGCATTGTAATAGCAGATGAATAGGGTATTGCAACTAGTACTGTGTATGGGACCATTTGATTCAATCAGTTATCAAAGTTCATTTAACAATGATTATATTGCCAAAATTATCTTAGCAGTTAAGATTTGTCTAGTTAAATTAGCCTTACCATATTTGGATCAGAATTTTTTCTTCCGAAAAACTTGTCTACCTTTCTGATAACTGGATATGCATTACGATCAGTATTCGACTTAACACAAATACACGAGAATGTGGAAACAAAAAGCTTATTTTGGAATCCATGATGTATTTTGCTTTTAATCTGAAAATTGGCAACTAAATATGAAAATGTTCAGCAAAAGTAAAGTATGTAATAGTTAAAAGGTGACATAAAAGATCTACTTGTCTTATGAATTTTATATGTGACCTGTACCTTTAATTGCATATACATTTTACAGAATTTTAAGATCATATTTTATCTCTTCGAACTTCATGTTTACATTTATTTGGAAGGGTTTATATTGTTACATTTGTTAGCAATTTTTTTAAAAAAAACTTTCTTTAGTTGTCACCATATAACCACCATTCTCCTGAGGTGCTACATCCATCCAGCCAGCCAGCCATCCGTACATACATATATACACACGTACACACGTACGTACGCACGCACGCACACATACACGCACACATACATACACACATACATACATACATACATACATGCATTTAAAGAGTCACAGAATATTCAATATCTGAAATGTTGAATCTAATGAAATTTTTACCACGATGGAAACCCGCAGTTTTGGGGTATAAAATGCATCTTATGACGAGACCGAGTTGTAATATTTCTACAATCACGATACTGCATCCATACTCTAAAGGTAGCATGACCTCTTGTCAGTGATAGGGTACGCAGGGACGTAGCTTATAATGGCGATAATGCGTTCTTTCTCTGGGGTAAGCATAACCTCCAGTGCAAACTGATCAGTGATGCAGTAGGAGATCGCTCACATGCGAAATCGTTGGAACCAACAGTATACTAGTATTCAGTAAAATAATTGTAAGATTCACTCTCATTGGTTGTTTCGCGAAATGCTGCGGGATGCTGAATCTTTAGTACTGAAGAGTACAAAATGTACAAAAGTCATGGCGGGCAAGATGTTTAGTATTTTTCGTAGACCTAGTAATTCACCTAGACTGCTTTGTTTTAAAGCCGAAACTGTTATACAAGAGACTTTAAATGCATCGAGGTAGGTAGATTTATATTACAATTATAGTATTCGCATATCCTCCCGTTTGTTTGTAAGCACTCTTCCATTTCTGATTTTTATAATAGTCTATTTCAGTCGTAGCCTCGTCCTACATGTAAGACCTCGACACTGATATTTATGTTGTGGGCATCATATCACTAAAACAAAAATAACATGTGCTATGTCTTACATTGTAGGACTAAGTAGAAGCCGTGCCATCTACGTCCAATATGTGCAATGTTTTGTTCTAATATTTCAAGAACAATTTGAACAAATAAATAGAAGGAATTCTTGTATACACGTGTTCAAAGAGATGTAAATCCCAAATTTATGGAATTACAGAGTTTCAAAGACAGTAATTTCAATCACAACAGTGCTTGAAAACAAGCTGGCCCAAGCAAAAATGGCGACCATGTTGCTAAAGAAGCTCCCTTTTGATTAAAAAAAGTCAGCAGTGTTGGAGACCCACCTGGAGGCAATCAGTTTAGAATTCATAAATCAGTGAATGCAATGGCTAAGTTTTGTGCGTTTTTGATATATTTTATTCTTTCTGTTTTTCAGATCAGTAGGGTGGTACAATCAAAGGGTATGGTGTGAGAATACTTTAGTTGTTCATAACCAATCAGCAGCATTACAGGCAGTCATTTGTATAATGTAATGCGCAGGTCAGGGTTATTGTTGCTTACAATTTACTCTTTAAATTATTTATTTATTATTATATAGTACATTTAATATTTACAGGAAAATTTAGTCTCAGGTTCTGCTCCGTTTTGAGAGAGCATGCCACTAGCTTCCCATGGGTCCGTGGTTTTTCCCAGTGGTTTTCCAGGTTCTTCCTCCACAGATATATTTACTGTTGTGTAGCATGAAAAATGGCCTTAAGGTAATCATAACAGTGTAAGACATCAACCCTGATATTTATGTTTTGGGGATTTAGGTTTTACTGGTTAAATAACGGTATGTGTAGTGAGTTCCAATGTTGACTAACATCAGAACAAGAAGTCAAATTGTCAGGAATATCTCACACTCTTGGCAGCCTGTCTCCACATTTTTCTACAAATTAAATAATAAAGTTTATCAGACTTTACTAACTCTGATGTCTTTTTTCTAATTAATACAAATTCTCACATAAGAAATGTTTTCAAGTTCGTTGGCCTACATTTCAGTTGGCAGTAATGCAATGAAGTCAGAAATGCCAAAATTGGTTAAAAGGATGAGAAGTATCTTGAATCAAATGAAGCTATCTAAGCACTTTCTTAAGTATTAATATATTTTTTATGCATTTAATTAGCTAAGTATACTTCAACTTTATCTGATTTCAGCATTCCCAAAATGAAGTACATACTGTACGTACAGCAAGAGTAGTATATGCCTAAATACTGTGTTATCAACGCATTGAACAATTTGTCTCCAAAACATTAGTCAGTTTGATTGTGTAAAATATAAAAATTCACTGCTTATCAATAAATCTGCAGTAGCATGGAATAAATTGATACAAGTTGTACTCTTTAGATTAACCAGCCATGCTGTAAGAGTAGAGTGTATGACTCAAATTTGTATGAAGTTGTTCTGGTGGCAAAATTAAATTATTTTTGTATTTTCAGCACTGTATACCTCTATTTTGCTTGAGACGACCTGTCAGAGAAACCACCTGGTGTCACAGCAGATAGGTAAATACCACACCCAGACAGGAATACAGAGCTGAAACCACAATGACCACAAACCGTAGTAGGAGGTATAGCGTGACCACTCTTTTTATTGTATGGATAATGACTCATTAGAATTTTATTTTACATGTATCAGTTAGTTGCTATCATGGGTAAAAAGTTGATTGCATAATCATTGACCTAGTAGTAAACTAAATACCCAGTTGTTTCCAACCTATCAATTTTGGCCATTATTTCTTTTTAATTTTGGTTACAATTATTCACAATGCTACTTTTAACCGATGTGATGATAGAAATTTTGTGATTTAGGGTTTTGTTAGCTTAGCCACCAATGTTTTGTTTTCATTATTTGAAAATATATTTGAAAATTTCTGAGAACATAAAAGTTACTTTAAGACCTTTTAAACCCCACATTACCCATCCATTGATAATTGTTAAGTTTGGAAACAATTTATTATCCAGTGGTTGTTTTTTATCTTTAGATTCATTACAAAGCAGATACAGAGATGCTTCCAGGGCATCAATCACGCAAAATTTGTATGAATTTCCCAAATATTGATGCACAGGAACTCCAACAATTTAAAGTCACTCATAGGAAAATGTACTCTGCACTGTAAACAATTTTTATTTAAAGTGCTTTGGGTAAGTCACACCAGTAGAGGTATCGTCGTGTTTTTTGCAACATAAGTCTTTTTTCAGGTAGGCAACTGTTTACATCTGGATTCTTCAACTTGACATATATGGTTCTTAAACTAGATTTTATTGGCACATTGTGCCCTGTAGTAAGCATTATGTCATAGTATAAGCCATGTAAAAAGGAAGTTTTACAAGTGCATGTTAAAAATACAGCCTACCTAGAAAAAACAAAAAGGCTAATTCCCTGCTTGGTTCATTTTCTTTTGTTCCTCAAATACTGGCCGCTGACACTGATGAAGACGGTGATTTCTGTTATTATGAAATATATCTGATTATTGGAGCTGGGAAAGTTTTAATGGAGATACCAGTGACTGATTGGTGTTAAATACATGTCCGATGTACTCTGAATGGACAAAATAGTTTTTCCAGTCCACCCACCCCCACCCCCACCCCACCCCCGCGAGCAGTAAATCAAAATTTAATGTAAAGCAGACATGATACAAAACCTAATTAAATTACATACAATTTAAAATTAGAGTGCACTTTTCATTTCTTTTCTCAAACAATTTAGCCCTGCTGGATCATGTGCTTCAAAACTATACAGCCTTTAAGGGTTAAGATCTGTTGAATAAATAAAACTAACACATGATAATAAGAAGTACAGTTATTTATTTGGTCAAAACACCTCTGTCGGAGCAAGCAAGCTATGGCATTTATGGACCTAAAACCCTAATACAGCATTGAAGAACAGATAAGAAATCTGTCAGTAGTGTGTGTGTGTGATTTGGATTTTTAATGTAGCTTTAAAAAAAAAAGTCATATTGCTATGATGCCTGCAGTGTGGCTGTTTATAGTGATGGCTAGCAATTGGGCATCATGCTGCAGACATGTAACATAATGTCCTAGCCAGTCACATTAACCTGACACCAGGCCAGCCAGTCCTAAAAATAACATCTTAATGTTGAGCGCCAAGTGAGGCAGCTGTTAGTACCATTTTTGCAAGAATTTGGTATGACTCGGCCGAAGTTCTAACCTGCGACCTCCCACATCCATGGTGATGCTATAACCACTTAGGCCAGCCAGAGCAGTCTAATCATAGTATTCAGTAAAGTACTAATTTGAGAAAGTGAAACTTTGGCACAGCTTAAGTTTGTTAAAAATTCAGTTTTGGAGCAGAAGTATCAAAAAGATAAAAGATAATACCTTTGAGCACTAGGAAATTGTACTTAACCACCATAAAGAACAATTGGCTGTCTGTATGCTTCTATAGACATCACACTACGGAAGGAAGGTTCTCAGAGAGGAGTTTCAAAACACAAGTTATCTGGCCAAAATAAGGAGTTAATCAATTGGTAATTAAATATTAAGCATAATCATTGTCAGAAATGGAAAATCACATATTCTGAGAGCTACATAAAAAATGGAATATGTGTTATTTTGAAAAATTATCTTTGTTCCTTTAAATATTTATAATTTTAACAGATGAATTTCCCTAAAATTATAAAATCAATGTACCATTAAAAGATTTGTTGTGAATAATTAGATATTTACTACGTGGAGTAACTTAGTCTTTAAACATGCCACAATTTGTATGCAACATGTCATTTTCAGTTAAACAGCTTATTTTTTTTTTCATTTTTCAGTTACTTTGTTTCAAACAGTGATAAAATTGATATAGTGAAGGTATCGTTTTTACTACATTTTCAAATGCAAATGTCATCATTGCTTGAATATACGTTATGTATAAAGACTGGCATTCTCAAATTTTTTTTTACCTATAGACTATAATGAATGATTAGTTTTATTGTAGAGAATATAGAATATAATTTTATTTTTTTGGCATTATCAGATTTGATATGAGGACTTTTAATTTTTATTTGAGATCCCACTAACTTGTTGTGCTTCCTGTTCAGATAGAAGTTACATTATGATGAAGTAAACAATATTTTCCCAAATTTAAATTAAGAATATGCGATTTCATCGTGACTTTTAATTTTAAAAAAGCTGTCAACATTGCGTGAGGTTTTTTTACTTATTGATTATGGAATTTTGTATTGTTACAGGAGGCATAACCTTTAATGAGATTTTAAAAATAATTTTGAGTTAAGAATATCAGAGTATTATTATCTTTATTGTTAAGACTCTTTTTCTTCATAATGGGTGTATGATTTTTATTTTAAGTCGTATGCTTTTACTGAATTGTATATTGATTGGGTTTTAACAGCCATTTAACACATTCCATATTATATGGACCATTTTGCAAGAGAGGATAAGGAGGAATCTGGGACTCCCTTATTTTTAATAAACATTTTCTATAATAAAATGAAGTTAATAACAGTATATTTGTCATATACTAGGTTGGAATTAAGAAGGTATATTAAGATATACTGTTTTAAAAGAAGAACCAAATTTTAATGCCTTATAGTCTCATGTAGCATATAATAATAATAATAATAATGAAATAATGAGGACTTTGTATAGCACCTAATCTTTAGAAGCTCTAAGCACTTTACAACATCAGACAACACCTATAAGATAAGAAAACATATATAATGATATGATTACAAAACAAATGCTATGAAATTAGAAAACATAACAAACATGCTGAGAATATTTAAGGTAGGAAACATTAGGTCTTTAAGTTTGTTCTTGCAGTCGAAATAAGTGAGTTTTTAGAGCACTCTTGAATGGGATCACTGTATCTTTGTGTCTGAGTTCAGTCGGCAATTCATAACATGTTGCTGGGTCCTGGTATGCAAAAGAACGATGTCCATATGACTTTGTTTTCATAGTGGCAATAATGAGTATATGATTGTCAGAAGAGGAGCGTAAGTATCTTGCTGGTGTGCACATATGGGTGAGGTCGGATTGGTATGTTGGACTATAGTCCGACAGTGAAACGTTGCACAGAGAACAAATTTTGTGTTTGATTCTGGATGGAATGGATAGCCAGTGTAGGGTACAGAGCAGCAGGGAGGTGTGCTCTGATCGTGGTACTCTAAGTATGATCCGAGCAGCTGTGTTTTGAAATTTCTGGAATAGATACTGAGATGAACCAGACAGAATTGATTTACAATAGTCCAGTCTTGAAAGTACTAATGAACACACAAGTGGCATCAGCTGAAAGATATTTGAGAATGGAGCTGATGCATATCAGCTCAAGAGATACATCCTTGCATATGTTCATGACATGTTGGTGCAGTGTGAGAGTACTGTCCAGAGTAACACCTAGGTTTCGTACTGATTGTGTGAAATTAATGTTGGTGTTGCTGATACTTGTTTGAGGTAAAGGATGTGAATGAGAAAGTCTTTTTGTTGTGATTAGAATGGTCTCAGTTTTATCATCATTCATCTGCAGCTTGTTACATGTCATCCATGATTTCACAACTTAAATGCACCTCTCTACACCTTGGATGATAGCATCAACTTCAGTTGGGTGGCTAAATTTGTATATTTGGGTGTCATCAACATAAAATTGGTGAGACACTGGATGATGATCTATGACACTTGAGAGCGGCTGAGTGTATAGAATGAAGAGAACAGGTCCAAGAACAGACCCCTGTGGAACACCACAACATAGATCAACTGGGCTGGAGTGTATTCCATTTGCAGATACAATTTGTGTCCTGTTGACCAAGTAGGACTTGAACCACAGTAAGGATGTATCATGAATGTCAAATACATGCTGAAGACAGTGAAGTAATATATCATGGTCTGTTGTGTCAATTGCTGCAGACAAATCAAGGAGGGTGAGGACTGTAATCTTTCCGCTATCCCAAGCAGATAGAATGTCATTAACTACTTTTAGAAGAGTAATTTCAGTACTGTGGCAAGGACAATAAGCAGTACATTACTAAAAAGACTATTTGAATTCAGATGAGATGCAAGCTGGGGTAGAACAAGCTCTTCTAAGATTTTTATATCAATTTGAGATTACAAACTGGTGGTAGTACCTTAAATCGTTATGGTCTAGTGTTGGTTTCTTCAGCAGAGGCTTTACAATGGCAGTTTTGAAAAATGAATCTTTTGCTTCATCTCAAGTTAATATCAGACATTACTTGTTTTCATTGATATTTGTGTTATGAATCATTCATGCTGTGGGCTAATACAAGATGTAATATTTGTTCTGGCAAACCATAATACCTGCAGAAGGAACAAAAATTGGGACTTGCTATTTCTGTGTCTCCACCTATTGAAATAATAACTTGCTACAATCACTTGAACTTATTTCCCTAGCTACTAGTTAATCTTTGTATTTCTGAAGAAACAAAAAATGCCAGAATATGTAACTATATTTTGACTAATCTGACCTTTATTCATCTTCGTTGTGACTTAAACTAGGCTTGAAACAATCATATCTTGCATAAATTCAAATATTTAAAAGCCATTTTCACCCATTAAACACATCAACTTGACAACAACAAAATATGGTTCACTTATTTTTATGTAGGATAATCAAAGACATCATTTCAAGCCCTTTCGGCTTGATGCATACATTTTTTTTTTCATTCTATTGAGAGTTATTGTTTGCCAATAATATCCTACACATTATGTTTTTTGTAGTAGTGTGAAATTTATAATTTTATTGGTGAACTTAAAGCCTGGTTTGACAAATCTCCAATTAATAACGAAATACAACATTCACCCAGTGAGGCAAATACTAAATTTTTTATTTGACTAGAATAAAGTTTTACTCTACCAGTTATGATACAAATATAAAAATTAACGTTAATGACCTGAAATCAGTCATATGAAGGATTGTTAATGGAATATATTATATTACCCTTCTGACAACAGTTAATGTAATTAAATTTAGACCAGTCTACTCACCGTCTTGTAAACATTTATTAGTACCAAAGAGTGAAAACTTGTACGAGTTTGATAAAAACAAATGGAAAACAAACTTAGTGTAGAATGTATGAACTTTTAATGAATAAAGTGGGCAGTGTTCTTGACATTAGAAGCAATTATCAGCAGTGTTGCACTTTGAGGGAGGCCTGTGACACCCTCCCATCTCAAACAGGCAATGTCCCCCATATATTGATAATTTTAGGGACCAGAGATACATAAAATACCCCCCCCCCCCGAAAGCCCAACCAGTATGCAACACTTGGTCAGCACTGACTCTAAATTCATCTTGTCATAGAGTGGTTTGACAATCTCGACACCAGATATTTTTAACTCCCATTTATAAAAAGTTGGATTGTTTAATTTTAAGCCCCAAAAAGGTAAAGACCAAAAAACTTGCCAGTAGCTTCCCATGGGTCGGTGGTTCTTGTCAGGTTCTTCTTCACCAGTTATACTGGATACTATGTATAACCTATTGTGTGCTGAAAAATGGCATTAAACCCCACAACAGCAACAACAATGACTTTGATTCATCTGATACTACAGTGTTGGCATTCATCATGACATTATTGCAAGCTTGTTGATTTTTAAACCTGTACAATAATGCAATTCTCAAAATGAATAGGAGATAACTTTGCCAAACAGATTATTAAGAAATTCATCTGAACAATGTCAGAGTCTAAAATATCTTCCATTGCTGTAAACAATATGATTATGCCAGGCTGGATCAGGTCCAGTGGTGCAGAAATGGGATTGTTCCAAAATTTCCTTCAGGCCTCAACTTCTTTGCAAGGGCACCAAAGCTAAACTGTGTGTGTCTATTCACTCCAAGTGTGCATACTACCTAATAAACACGTGCAAGAATAAAATGATGGTCAAATTTAAAGTGACAAGTGACTGTACATTTGTGTGTGTATGTTTCTTTTTAAGCGGGAGTGGATGCACGCCAGACACACACACACACACACACCCTTCTGGCTATGTTGATGCGAAATGTTTATAATGCAAAACTCTGCAAAAACATATTGGACAAAGTACAGTTGTTCACATGCAAGTGATATGGGTTCCATTATTGAGTAGTGGAACAAGTTTGCTAACATTCTCTATGGAAAACTAACTTGCTGTCTTCAAGGCATGTCATGTATTTGCATCAGTACCTATTAATTTGTCTTGCAGTGTTTTACATATAACTGAATAATTTGTAAACAAATCTTCCTATTTGCATTATTTGTTATTTACAGTAATTTAGTGAAATCATGACAGTTAAATTAGCCTTAATGTTCTAGTGTCTTATATCCATAAATTTTGTTGAAGTTTTTCATACCAAAACAGTTTGATTATTCCAATTTTAGCTTGACAAAAGTCTTAAGGTAGTGTATGAAATCATTTTTTTATCTTTATTGGCTTTGATTTCATTTTACCGATTATAATCTCATTATAGGTTTCACGGCTAGTAAAAGCTGTGAGCTTGTTTCAAAAGATCATGTTTTGTCTTTCTTATTACAGATTGTTGTACTGAATAAACTGGAAACTTCCCATGATAATGACCAGATGAAGTCAATAAAGTGATGCAGATAACTAACCAATTATAGTAAATGCAAATAGATCTAATTATGTTACTAAAATAGGTATGATAATAAATGTAAGACTGAATAAAATGCCAATAGAATCTGGTTGATATACTGTACCTACTCAAAGATACAAAGAGCAGTCAGCAAGGAACAGTGATCTGAATATGGCAGATGCTGTAAACATTAACAAAATATTTGGTATTTATGTGAATTTTTTAATCATCTGGTCTGATTATAATCATCAAGTACTGGATCAGTTTGTCTGGCCATCCATCTCTTCATCTGCAACTACATTTCATCTTAATCCATGGGTAGAAATTGAAACTGTATGAAAATGATATACAATATAGTGATTCTTGACCAAACTGTATATATAAATATACTGAGTTTTACATGGCTAGTATGAAAGTAATTCTATTTCAGTTTGTAAAGTAATTTATTACTTGTCTTTTCTTCCTTACAGCAATTTTTAAGTTTCATAAATGTTTTATACAATTTTTACGCTCAGCTTGTTACATAATCCCTGTTGGCACAATCACCCCACCCCCAAAGGTAAAAATAAGGTTAACAATTGGATTTGCATACATAGATGACATTTTTGGATTGTCCTGCCAGTATCGCAGTGTTTTAAATGTTTAAAATGTTCATCAAATATTACATTGTATCTGTTTTTCAGTGGGGCTATCATGTTTATTAAACACATCTCTTTGTTCTTGTTATTTCTATTCCATCTTATGATTATTTAAATGTAAACTTTGTCTAGCTAAGACTTTAATATGAACAATATAATATTTTTAAAAAAAATTATATTTCTAAAAATTTTGTAATTAAGCTTTTCTTTTGCATTATATTTTTTCATATAATGTATGCAATAGTAGATTGCAAATATGCAATTTTTACCTTTTATAGGCTTCTTTATAACATAATAAATACATGCTGTCCCAATTTTGTTACACTTATTTTATCCTTCAGATGTGTTGATTGTATTTCACTGTATGCAAGAAACAATCTTCTTGTTTTATCTTTGCAGCCTGAGTGAGTAAAGAATGTATTATTGGGGGCTGTCCATTTAGTACATGCGCATGGAGGGTGGATGTGGATGTGTCTACTGATGATGTATGTACACAGCTTATTTCTTTGGTGCAGCAAGAGATTCTACATCGGTGGTATATCTGTGTTATTAAACACATTAATATTATTAATCCTTGATCATTTCTGAGTATTAAATATGGGCCATTCTTTAGGATTCTGGGTGTGTGTGCATCAATCATATGTACACAGGGGTGAGATGTAAAAAAGCATGTATGGGGGGGGGACAAGCTTGCCAGATTTTTGTGTATGTATTAAATGGATGGCCACTTGACAGTTAAAGTGGTATACTATCTAATTTAGTATGTTTCCTTTGTCAATTTTAGGTCCATTGCCCAGTGGATCTTGTGATCTGTGCTCTGACCAGTGAAAGCATGTGAATTTGCTAAAGTCACCCAAATTGTGTAGGTATTTCTCATATGGGTCTCCAGATTTTATTGTGCTTTATAAAGTTATGAAACATAAGAAAGATGGAAGAGAAGAGAATGAAATTACCACTTTTAGCTTGCAAATACTGACATTTGCATATATGATTAGCAGCATATTTTATACCCAGATATTAATGTGAAATTCTATGCTAAATCATAATATTGTAAAATTATCACAGTTTTTGAGTTGCTTTAAAATCAACTTAATTTTCAAGAAAAAGTAAGTGAATAATTGATATCATGTATGTGTATTTCTATCATGTAATATTTTCCTCATTTTATTTTCCCTCACGAAATTCTCTAAAATGTTCTATTTGTTAAAATTATGCTCAGTTTAGTTTTTATCACAGTTTGGAAATCATGTATTTCTATGTTTATCTGGTAAAAATGGAAAACCCTGTCCATCATTCATCTGCTAAACAACCAGACAAATGAAAACAAAACATAGCACACTGCATCCATGCAGAGTTTAAAAATTTTAAGGATAACACCAAATCTGTCAAAAAGTATACATACTTAAATTCAACATATGAAACTTTGAACAACTTCTTTTAAAAAATCACTGAATATATTTTCATACATTTATCAGAAAGCTTCAAGGCATTATGCTGATCCACTCTCCTTATATCACGATTTTTACTCCACAAAGAAAAATTGGTAAGCAACTCTCTCACAAACATCTGTGCAACAAAAATTTCACATTAAACACAAGTGTATTAAGTACTTTATAAATTTTTCAAATGAATTTGATAATCGTCAGATTTGGCCATCAGTACTCAAAGGGATAATCTTTAAAATTACTTAAAATGGCGGGGATCTTTGCATAAGATCTAGCTTTGAGGGACTTCCCATAATAGATTTCAGCATAATAAAAGTTTGTTTGTAGGAATGATGTCATCCATTTATAATAGTGGTTGATGACATTTCCCTGTTAGTGTCTGTTTTATTCTGTAGTAAAATCCACATGAGATGGAACAAATTACAGAATTATCACATGAATTATTTCTCACTTTTTTCAGAACCTCTTTTGAGAAGATCCTAGATACTTTGACAAGTGAACAGTGCTGCAGTAACCAGTTTCCAAGAAGGAAATAATTGTGAACAATATGGACAGAAAAGAGCATCATACATGATTTCATACAGATGTTCACCTGAAATAAGTTTTGCAGTCCTCGCTGATTGACATGTGTAAAAAATACTACAATTTAATTCATTTGAGCATTAATATATAATGAGATCAAAACAAAGCAGCATCACATTGTTACATCTTAAATGTTGCCAGCATGACAGTCTCGTTGGAGCATCAGTGGTTATTCTGTTGGTTATTTGCAGCATAATTGACGATAGAAGCCAAATGATCCTTTGGAGTGATAACTACCCATTGTGTATTTAATGACAAGCTTAAGCTCATAAGCTTCTGATGAGATAATATTGGACATGATTACAGCAGATTGTACACCATTTTAAATGTTTTGAGACATCAACTATCATTCTTCAATAAATGTTTCATTTTGAGAAAGTTAAGTCTCTATTGTGTTTTTGTCTCACTTGCTCACACTATTGAAAATAACATGATTAATTGTTATTGTGCATTAGCTGAAAGATGAGAAAAAAATTCTGTAATGGAACAACATCCTGCTTTCTGTTACCATTTTTTTAATTTTTTTGTTCCACCTTAAGCCAGACATTCAGTAAAGTTAAGCTTGTATGCTTCTCTGAGAAATGTTTCTGTGAGAATCACACAGAATTTACCTCTCTCCTAGTGTCTGCTATTAAAGGTCATGGTGATTTTTATTATGTTTTTGTCAGCAATATAAAATTTTAATTCAATACATAATTCCCCCAAAAGTGTTTCTCAGAGGTTTTAGAATAATGTATTTTTTGTGGTAGTAACTTGTAACATTATAACCATTTATTGTAATAATAGTCAATTTTAGTGACCTAAATGTCACTGACTACTAGAGCAACGGTCATAAGGTTCATACTAGGGTTATCCTGCCATTTTAGTGTCGCTCACTAGTCTGGTTTCATGGTAGGGTTATCCTACCATTTTAGTGTCGCTATCTAGTCTGGGTTCATGTTAGGGCTGGCTTACCATTTTAGTGTCGCTCACTAGTCATGGTAGGGTTATCAAACCATTTTAGTTTCGCTATCTAGTCTGGGTTCATGTTAGGGTTGGCTTACCATTTTAGTGTTGCTCACTAGTCATGGTTCATGGTAGGGTTATCAAACCATTTTAGTGTCGCTCACTAGTCATGGTTAATGGTTGGGTTATTCTACCATTTTAGTGTCGCTCACTAATTGGGTTTCATGTTAGGGTTATCTTACTATTTTAGTGTGGCTCACTAGTCTGGGTTCATGTTAGGGTTATCTTACCATTTTATTGTCTTTAGTGTCCCACACTAATCAGGGTTCATGTTAGGATCATAGGAATATCAAACAGTACTCTGCTTCCTTACATTAAGAAGGTAACCATGACAGCATGGGTACCTCATTGACATTTTAGTTATAAATATTGATTGATTCATTGATTGAAAGAAGCAAGTGTAAAGATGTAGTCATTCAAAAGTCATAAAAGATTATACACTCAACAAATGCTGTAAATATGGTTCAAGTGCAACAACCCACTTATAAATGTGTAAAAGGTCTTGATGGTTTCATGGGAGCAAGTAGTGAGTTATCATTACTACCTAGGTGCCACCACTGCTACTGGTCAATTAATCAGATTACGTCTGTACTTTACCTTCAATAGATAAACAAATTACTTCCTAGATTGAATTTTGAGGTTAAAATTTCTATAAATGTCAGGTACTTCTATGGCACTGAGAGCGGTGAACAAAATTTAATCCCCAGACATCTATGTACATATGACTTACACAATGAGTTTTCTTTACAAAACCATCTGAAGACGCAGCCAGAAATGGAAAATGGAAACTCTTAGGAAGCTACAAGTCCATGTGGCTGTACTGAATTTCCAAAGTCCTCCATGTAGCTCTGTACAGTGACTGTTGCCTGATATTTGTGACAACATTTGATGTTTTTGCTAACTTAGCGCTATCTGATTTGACCTTGCCTTACATGTTCACCCGAACACTTCATAGCTTGAATCATGAGGTTAAATGTTCTTCAGTTATGCCAGGTATGTGTTATTGTGTGCCTATTTTGTAAGAAATGAGAGAAAAATAAGTAGGCAAATAATAATTGAACTAATGATAGTTTTAGCCAAAACATCTACAATTTTAACAATGAAGTAATTTTTTAAATATTGGATCAATATTTTTATTTGTCTTTGATTGCTAGTATAATGTGTACATCCATATATAAAAAATTTGTAAATGCATAGTTGGGGAGAAAATAAATTCAATCCCTTCCATGTAACATGTTCAGCTGGCATAACTTTTAAGTCCAAATGAATTATACATGACACATTGACACCAAAGAGTAAACTGTTCATGAAGGAATTATCCTACATGTGATCCATTTTTAAAGAATTTCTACTTATGCTTCATTAATGATGTCATGTAATGTGCTAAGAAACATGTTTTAATTTACAAGCCTTTCAACCAGATTGTCTTCCTGAAATCCTCACATTTCTTGAACTTAATTCTTGTCAGCTGGATAATCATTAATAGACCAAATTTTGATTCCATGATCAATACCTAAACATACTTTGGAGCATACATTGAGATATAAGTGTACATCAATTGCTGGACTGGTAACAATGGAGCTGCCTATACATTTTCAAATAGCTGACCACTATTTCTCATTTTATTTATATCAACAACTCAAAAAATATAAATGATATTGCTTCTATGTCACTTAGACTGTAAAAAGTATTTCAGTGAGTAGTGTTTTCGCTACATGTTATTATCTGCCATTTAATACTATATCTATAACATACTGGTAAGTCTTACGATTATTGGCAATAGGCTGCAAACAGTAATTTGATATGAAAAAATTGCATCACAGATCAGAAGAATCTTCATGAAATGAATATGAGGATTCAGATTAATTAATCATATGCTGTCCCACAATGGATCTTCCCTATCGGTAATCATATGCTGTCACACAAGGATCTTCCCTATTGGTAATCATATGCTGTCACGCAACTGTCCCACAATGATCTTCCCTATTGGTAATCATATTCTGTCCCACAAGGGATCTTCCCTATTGGTAATCATATGCTGTCCCACAAGGATCTTCTCTATTGGTAATCATATTCTGTCCCACAAGGATCTTCCCTATTGGTAATCATGCTGTCACACAAGGATCTTCCCTATTGGTAATCATATGATGTCACACAAGGATCTTCCCTATTGGCAATCATATGCTGTCCCACAACTGTCCCACAATGATCTTCCCTATTGGTAATCATATTCTATCCCACAAGGGATCTTCCCTATTGGTAATCATATGCTGTCCCAGTACTGTCCCATAAGGATCTTCCCTATTGGTAATCATATGCTGTCACACAAGGATCTTCTCTATTGGTAATCATATGCTGTCACACAAGGATCTTCCCTGTCAGTAATCATATGCTGCCCCAGAAGGATCTTCCCTATCGGTAATCATATGCTGTCACACAAGGGATCTTCCCTATTGGTAATCATATGCTGTCCCACTACTGTCCCACAAGGATCTTCCCTAGTGGTAATCATATGCTGTCCCACAAGGATCTTCCCTATTGGTAATCATATGCTGTCCCACAAGGATCTTCTCTATTGGTAATCATATGCTGTCACACAAGGATCTTCCCTGTCAGTAATCATATGCTGTCCCAGAACGATCTTCCCTATCGGTAATCATATGCTGCCCCAGAAGGATCTTCCCTATCGGTAATCATATGCTGTCACACAAGGATCTTCCCTATTGGTAATCATATGCTGTCCCACTACTGTCCCACAAGGATCTTCCCTAGTGGTAATCATATGCTGTCCCACAAGGATCTTCCCTATTGGTAATCATATGCTGTCCCACAACGATCTTCTCTATTGGTAATCATATGCTGTCACACAAGGATCTTCCCTGTCAGTAATCATATGCTGTCCCAGAAGGATCTTCCCTATCGGTAATCATATGCTGTCCCAGAAGGATCTTCCCTACTGGTAATCATATGCTGTCCCACAAGGATCTTCCCTATCGGTAATCATATGCTGTCACACAAGGATCTTCCATATCGGTAATCATATGCTGTCCCACAAGGATCTTCCCTATCGGTGAAGTGCATAATTAAATCAGACCTTTTAGTCAGATTTAACAAAAGGAAAGGTCCCTCAAAGGGGCAAATACTTGACTGTCAGGTTATTTTTTAATCGTTATGGTTAAACCATCATTGATACATTATAAAACTCCACCAAACCAAATTTTTATAAAAATAGTATTTTTCCTACCTGTCCAAGTTGACATGTTTGCACGATTCCTGTAAGTGCAGTACAAAATTCTTCGTGATGGACCTTGAACCTGATACAATGGATAGAACGTCATAAAACTTGTCTCAGTGTCAAGATTTACCAACATGCTATATTCGGTTAATCCATAATTTAGATTTTTGGTCTCTACTGGTCATAGACCAAGAGAGTTTATAGTATGGTGTGTTAATTTCTTTGTCTATCCATTGGCATGAGTTCGTTACTGCCATCCTAAACTACATAGAATATTGCCATGAAGCTTTACACTCGTCACATGGTCTAGTTCCTCCAACTTGAAAATGTGGCTGTTTGGATATCAACTATGGCCACCAGTGACCATCTTGAAAATCTTTACTTCTTCCTTTGAATGGATTGTCATATCAACTTTGACTTTTTACTTTAAGACTGAATGTGATGGCTAGTTGGTCCTAAATCAAATATGGCCACCACATCAACCATCTTGAAAATCTTGTTATTGCTACTTCTTGTGGACAAGTCATATTGATATGAGGTTTTTATCTGGGGACTTTGTATATGGTACATCCAATGTGGCTGCTATGATGAATGTCTTGACAATCTTGTTGTCACCACTCACCCTGAATGGATGCTGACATGAGGTTTTCACCAAAAGACCTCCGCTGATGTCTACGTTATCCAAAATGAAATTGGTGCCAATCTGATATCAATATGACTTACACAACAGTTAATTTGAAAATCTTATTGCTTAAGAATATCAGATACTTTCAACACTTAGCAGTTAAAAGGAATAAATGTCTTATCTAGAAATTCTTTAAATTCTTTTTAGCCAGCATAATCTGTTTATTTGAGTGATTCTTGTTTTCAAAGCAAAATCATTTTCAAACGTATTCAGCAGGCATATGCACAAACTGGGATTCATTAAAACAAAAAATTATTGTTTGTGTTATCATGCTCATAAACCAGAGTACACAGCTGTCAGCCTGAGACAAACCCATTGACCGTAAAACCAATAAATGTGTATTATCAGTTTGTTCACTGAATGCAAGTAAATAAAAACTATACTCAAATTTCATTTGTATATGTACGTGTTGCTGTGTTCATAACCTTTGATTATCATACGTGATAGACCAGAAGACGTGCATTATTAAGACGAATCCAGTCATACCTTGAAATGAAAGTCGGTTCAGCCGTTTGAAAGAAATGTGAATTTATGTGGCTTTTAGGGTTAGCTATTAGGGTTAGGGTTAAGCTTTTCTGGAGAAAACGTGTGAACGGACAGGCCAGATTTAACAGGATTTTATTGCAATACGTGTATCATCAACACCGATAAAATGGTACCTGGATGATGCAAATCGGTTTAGCGGTTTGCGAGAAAAATAAATTTTGGTGACTTTTAGGGTTAGGGTTAGGGTTACAGTTGTCTGGAGATAACGTACGAACCGAAATGACAGTCTTGACAGGATTCTCTCTGCAATATTTGCCTCATCTAATCCGACAAACAGGTACCTCGCTCATGAGAATCTGTCAAGCCGTCTGGGAGAATAGTGGATTTTTGTCTTTTATGGTAAGTTTTAGCGATGAGGGTTAGGCTTCTCTGGAAATGACGTACTGACGAATACTATAGTTTTCACAAAGTTTTCATTGTTTGAATACCGGGTTCAGAAAAACTGGTCTGATTCCCCACAACATCCGGCCAATGTCAATGTCATCGACTGTCTTTATTTATACCGAATTATACACCATCCCAAAGTTTTATAATTCATAATGAATATAATTCACAATGAATACCGAAATTTAAGTGTGATTGGAACTAAAATTGTTAAGTTGTCCTTTTAATGTATTGAATTATTTCATCAAAATTTTAACTGAAAGCTGCTCTCGGTTTAGTCACTCTGTTTTTTCTAACATAATCCGGCATAGAGGAAAATCTTTTTTCCTTCTAATGGCTTTTAAATTTAAACATTTGCATGCTTGAAGTGTTCACAAATCTGCAATCGTTGCTGGTATACCGAAAACCTTCCGAATGCCATAACGTATTAAAATTTTGAAGAATATTTTTTAAAAACATTTTATTTAAGATAATATTTTTTTTCATATCAAAGTAATTTAATAGATCTAATATATTATGTTTAACTTTGCAGCATTGTGTAAGAGGTCAACAGAGATAAATTAGATATTATACAAGACCATCCTTGAATAAGCATAAACGTTGCACAGTTCATTACATTTCACATACATACATCTTTCCTTATACACGAGGATCATATTGAATATGTCGAGAAATTAGTATTTGATATGATCTGATAGGCAGGAAGAACAATCCAGTTAATGACTTTTGCATTCTTTGTTCTGCTTGCATACTATTACCTTTATGCAAAGTTTCAGTAATCTTTGCCAAGTTTTTCGCATTGTAGTTAGTGTTTGATTTGGAGTTACGGTTAGGTGTAAGTGTACGGTAACTCTAATTTGCACTGACCTAGGGATAATTAATCGTGTTCTTGAAAATGTTTTTAATAAGAAAAGAAACCTAAATTTGTATTTTTGCAGTAGGCCCCGACTAATTTATATGGAAGATTTTCGGTCAGATTTGACTTAAATTTTTTTATAGATTTTCTCTAAATCAAATAGTTGTGTTAATGTCGTGTCATATGTAGTGATGTCCATTTATTCGTGAAAATTAAAGCCCAAAGATTTTAAAGGTTTTAATTTTATAATCTCATTGCCCTATAAATCTATTAGATTGTCTTGGTCTATTAGTAATTATGTTGGAAGAACCAATCACTTGTTTGACAAATGACTCTGTGACATTAAAATGGTTACGGGCCGGTTCATTTATATTGTGCTTGATATCAAATATGAGCCTTGCAAATTTGCCATTATGTGTTGGGTTTGCATGTCATACATAGTTTTCCGCATTTTCAAGATGTAGTACGGTAAGTGATACTTTAATAATTGCATACATGATGTCACTTGAGATAGAATCTACATTAATCTATCAGAGTTTTATTCTACAAAACATGGACAAGTGTTGCAGCTACATCCATTGCTAGGTGTATATAGGCTACATGAGCATGCCTGCTTTGTAGTATTATTTGTTATTTTTCCAAGAAAACGTTTATATTAACTAAGTGCACTACAAGCACTAAATAAATATATTGTTGACCGTTGCAAATATTTTACAAATCTATTAAACATAATTTGTTTGGAATTAAAATTTCTGCTAAAATTGTTATCCTCCAATCGAGGTTATTGAATATCTGCTTGGTAACAATGATTCTTCCATGGAGCATTCGTCAGGTACCATATAATTAAAATACAGTCACAAAAGCTAGAATTGTCCTTAAAAGGTTATTGTTTTATAAATATGCACATCTTGGGGATTATCTCGTATTTGAGGACTTCATCCTCTCTTTTATCAAGCGTAACAAGATTTATGCAGATTGTCATCGACCTTTGTCCGTTTCACCCCACAATCGCTTGGTTTCTTCCTTAACCGAAGTGCAAGTAATACTCAAAGTTTGCGCCACATTTGTACAACTATTGTTATTGTGCGGAAACCAATTTTCTTCTTTTAGCAAGTGATCTCAACCTTTCATATAAAATTCCACAACCTTCTTCCTCGCCTCTTTTGCAAGCAATCGCAGAGTTTGGGTGAGGTATGTCGTTTTCAACTTTTGTTTTTGCGCGGAAACCATGTTTTAAGTCTTTTTAGTAACCATGCCTGCATGCGTGTGTGTGTGTGGATTATGTCGCAAACATGTAGCATCATGTCCCTACCCCGGTATCTTTATCCTGAAGCCAGGCGTACCAGTTCTAACACTAACCTCTAAATGCTGAGCGCCAAGCTAGAGTCTTTTTACCATTTTTATACCGCATTGATCTCAATGTACAACACACCACCATCCAAAGATGTACCTACAGTGCAAGTTTTCATTGCACTCCTGAAATCTGTGTTAATCATAGACTGGGAAGATGGCCACATGGACTCGTGGAGTATGGCAATAGTAACATAACAGGAATACCATGCATGGTACATTATAATGGTTAAAAATAACTTTGATCATTGGTCAAGGTATACTACCCTGAACTAAACATAATGTACAGAAGACACTATTTTCACATCTTGATTCCAAATGCAATAGGGCTTATCTTACCCAAAGTGTAAGAATCTGCATAGTTCTTTAACTTAAGATGAAGGACAGTTAGTACCACTTTGCCAAAATGAATACAGTCAAAGATCAACTGACATCATAATATGTCAGCCTTATGACCAGAGCATAAATCATATATGTAAATAAAATTTACTCCAATGAATGAGAAATCAATTTATTCATATTTTGCATGGTAAAATATCAACACATTCACAACAAGCAAATCATTTATTTTTGCTCTTTTTCAAATGCATTACAATTCTTAAATACAAACAATAACCATTCACTGAACAAAATAATACAGATCTCAAATATAAATGCATGTCAAATCCTAAACAATGCATGGATCCAAGTACTGTTATGGCAAACATATAAATGCATTATTTTCCAGAGATGACCAGCCTTGTAAATACAACAAAATGATTAAAGTACAGTTCACAAAAATAAAAATGTCTATTTACAAGTTATCAGTCTAACATGTTATCAAGTATATTCTATTCCGTTTTAACTGTATAATGGCTATGAACCTTTCTTACCCAGAATTGTAACTGGGGTAAATAAATCTTAAGCACACACACACACACACACTGGAAATACCACACATTAGGCAAAGTACTATAAGACATAATTTCCAATCATGTAAAGTCTAAATTTTCCTTAAGCGGAACACACGCTCTCATAAAATTCCATTCTTCTCACAGCAACTGATACATGTACAGGAAATATTTTTCTACCAAAAAACAAATGCCTATTAGTTCCTGTTTAAAAATCTCTGAACTTAACATTCATATTTTACAAAAAATGTGTAAAAAAAAAAGTCCACTTTAAATCCATGACAGAAGACTCATTGGTACCTGATAAGTGACATAATCAGCATTACATTGGTAGTTATGGAAAAAACATTTTGGGTATTTTCATGAAGTAAATAAGTCTATAAAATCCTTAAGCATCAAATAATCTTAGAAAATGACCACAATAAAACAATTGGGAATGAAAATGATACAAAGAGGTTTCATATGAATTAAATTCTTTTAAATTTAAGAAAAGATAATGTATACAACTTTACACTTTTCCACATAACTGTAAAAAAAAATGCTGTCCGAAATTCTGTCACATGATAAAGGAGGACAGACTTTTACATGTAACAAATATGTGGGGACAATGTGTCACATTATAAATAAGTACAGACACTTTTGTACAGGTTACAAATACATGGGGACAACATGTTCAATGTATACTCAATTTAAGAGTCTTGGAAAATAGATGAAATACTAATCGCTGCAGTTTTACCACTGGTCTGTTTAATTAACTTAAGAACAGATTTGGTATATCATGTGCTAACCACAACACTATCTGAAATTCATACCAAACATATCAAAATATTTATAGATTATCCAAAACCGGCAAACTTGAAGGATCTACATATTTTATTCTACTGTCATCATATTTTATTCTCAAACAACTTGCAATATAAATATATCCATTTTGTAAGAGAGCTGCGTTAAAATAGTCTTAAGATGCATATTATAGTCAGGGACAATAATTTGCTCAAATATGGTACATCCATTTGCACAGTAAATCATGCATATTAAATTTGTTGTACTGGACTGATTGATATAAGTACAGTGTGGTTAGTGTATCATCCAACATAACTGAAAGCTAACGTGCATATTTTGCAGAAGTTCTTCTTTTTCTTCTGGCTCCATTGGTGCATAAAAAACTGCAAGTAGTGATTGAATTTACCCATTCCCATAGCTCTTGCTGAATATTTGATGTGCTGAAGAAAATCATTTGTTTGCTCACATATTTCAGTATTAATTTTTTTTAACAACATGAGACGTGATGACTTGTATACTGGTGGACACTTATGGGAAAAGCCATGAAATGTATCATGAAAAAAACGAGTATTTTTCCAAAAACCAGGTTCTCGATTCAAACAGTACTCCTCAAGCTGGCAACTAAAATCATAAAATATTTCTTCTGGGGCATTTTCCATGTATGCATAAGCAGAACAAGCAGGATCTTTTCTCCCTTCATGTCCTGGTATCATATGATATCCATAGCAATGCCCATAATGCTGTGGGTCAAACCAGAGAAATAAGTATGTTGTACCCTTCCTTCCCACTTCAGGGTATTTTTTATGGCATTTTTCTTCAGCTCTTGCAGGTTCATCATCATAAGTACTATTATGAGATATTTTATCCATTGTGTATTTTGGAGTTTCTCTTAACTGCTTACCATGGGGGGTGAAGTAATATGCTCTCCCAAATTTAGCAGGATTATAACTACCTGGTTTAGGATTAATTTGGTCTGGTTCTTTACAGTTTCAAAAAAGCTGTTTCACTCTTGACACCAGATGGTCCAAAAATTCTAAAGTTGCTGAACATATACAAGTATTCATGACTGCAAATAATACATCTCTAATTTCAGGAGAAAACTTGGCAACTCTGTTTATAACATTTGTGTCTAAATTTGAATTTTTCCTAAGTAAATTCAAAATAGATTGGAAGTCGTCAACAAATCGATAGGGAATAATGCTTGAAATGGAATGATTTGAAGACAATATCATAAAAAGAACTGCTAACTTTCTCAATACTCGGTTGCTACAACCATTTTGCAGAAAAATAGTCAACAGTGAGTGAAAGTTTCTATCAACATGTTGTAACAGAATATCATTTCGGTTTTTTTCCTCTTCTAAAGGTAGCTCATTAGCACTGCCCAAGGTACCAAGCACTTTCTTAGAAAGGTAGAGTTTCTACTCTGAGCTTTATCCTTTGAATCATGATCACCCTGGGCAAATCTAATGAAAGCCCTCTTATTCCTTCGATGACAAGGATCTATTGTAAAGTCATTCATTGGAGTCTCTATTGGTACAACTGTTGAATGTCGAATGTTGATGCCTATCTTAGTTCCATCAGCAGCTAACACTTTTGGACTAAATTTGCAAATGGAACATGGCTGTCTATAATCTAAATTGAACTTACTTATCCAGGAACAAAAGCATGCAATAAAAGTATTATTAGACATAAAAGAAGCTGAATTATGACTGACATGTTTGTAGAAACTATTCATGATTGTACAATAGGAGCCAAAAGAAATATTGAGTTCAGAACATGGTCCACAAAGTCCCAGCCAATTTCATCGCCAGCTCCAGTATCCCTGGTAAGAAAGTGGATGGCCTCTCTCTCTCCTGGACCTATGTCACAATCCCAAGTGCCACTTAAGCAACGGCGATACCAAATCTAAATATAAAATAAGAAATATCAGTATCCTGATTACACTTAAACAACTGTGATAACAAATCTAAATATAAAATCACACACAAACACACACACACAAAATGTATCATTTACCAAATAAATGAAACATTATACAAACAACACAAATGTAAAAACAGATTCCTCACTGATAAAAAGTTAAGACTATTATCTTTTATACTGCTGGAAACACTAAGGCAAGTACACTGTCTTGACCATTGAAGTCAATCTTTTAATACCATAAAATTAGATGCTAATGCATGTTGTGAAATTTGTGAGTTTTCAAAGAACTAGATTTGGGTTTGTAAAGCAACAGAAAAATTATTCTCCCACATCCCCATAACTTAGTCGATACATCTTAGCTTGATAAAAAGGACTTATGCATGCCAATATAAGCAACAACATATTTTTCATTTGTTGGTATAAAATGTTTGTTTTTTTTGTGTGCATATTTATGCTAACAATATTTGATAGAGAGACAGAGATATGAATAGATAGGAACAAATAAAAATGCAATGCTTTCTAATAAAGTGTTTACTTAAAAGATGAGTAAGTTCGTCATCAATGAATTGAAGCTCATTGAAAGAAGAAAATAAAGCAAAAATTTATACCTTGTGTTTTACAGGTCCATGACGTGTATATACAGTGGAAATATGGGATACTGCAATTGTCTCTCCATTAGGAAAGACATATCCTACCTGAAATCAATCAATTAAACAAAACTTTAAGTAATTCAAATATGACTGAGGAAAAGTATGAACAGACAGTGAATGTTCAAGGACTAAAATTTAACCAAATTTCTTGTTGCAATGTGACAAATATTTCCTGAAGATGCAGCAGAACCAAAGTAAATGTACTTTTATTTATTGTGTACAGGATGTGATATTAACTATCTAGTCCTGGTCCATCTGAACCTGTACTGAATCCCATTAATATATGCAGAAAAATCTGACACTGATAACAATTTTTTTAGAATGAAATTTCATTTAAATTGTGGATAAGCAATTAGTACATACATTGTATAATTTTCCATAATAAGTAATATTGATATGACAACTTTGTATGATATTCAATCAATGAAAGTACATCCATCCTCGGTTCATACAAATACTGATGTCACAAAGATGATGATTATTCTGTATTCCAGATGTTTCTTTAGGCAATAACTTTTTTTTCTCCAAGCAATTTATCCTTCCTTTATTACACACTAGCTGATAATGCACTAACTCTTCCATACAAAAGTGATAGATAACCTCAGTTTTTCATGTAAATATCACAGATTTTTCTCAAACAGTATGTTCATGCTCCTACTCATAATAAGTAAAAAGAGCTGATGAAAGATACACTAGAAAAATAATGTATGGTGACTATCTAATTAAAACTGTAACCAATAATAAATGGTAAATACAGGTAATTTACTTCTGTTACATGCATATAGTTTGTATAATTGCTGTAATGATTTATGTCAGTTACTGATGTGATCACGAGCATAATATTGAGCTACCTGAATGCATTTTACCATAGACCCTTATTTAATATTGGTTATTTTCATTCTCTTTTAAATACTTTCTCACAAATTAAGTTCGGTTTGGCATTTTACAGTACATCAACACAATGTAGTTTATTGGGGCAAAGTACCTTGCCAAGAACACACCACTGTAATTGTATCTGGGCTGATCTAATACTAATATTTGAACCTCCACCATCATGGTCATGACCCTGGCATTTAGCAACTGCAGCTCCAAACCTTGGACCATGTAAAAGTGAAAGCAGAGCTAAGTAAGCTAGAGCCACACTGATTTTAGTCACATACATGAGATACACAGGTTAGGCCTCACTTTCAGTCAGTGAGATAATGCAATAACCAGCAATACCCTGATTATCAGCAATTGTTAAAAACATACACTACAAGCCTACAGAGTTTTATACAATAGCTTAGGAGAAAAAAAAGAGACAAATGGATAAACTATGTATTTGGAAGTGGTTGGTTATAGAAATGGGTTGTTAAGCTGAACACAGCATTTACTTACACCACATTTGCACATGTCTGGAACAGTCGGTGGAGGCAACTCATGGTATCCACCATCAGGGGCAGTGTAAAGGTATCCATCAATGTCGCGGCCAAAACTGGCATCACAAAAGGTATGTCTCAACTGTATGGCCTGCTGAAGTAACAATGAACCATCTTGCGATGGTATGTGTCTGCTGAGGCTTGGATACTCCCACAGGCCAGTATCTTCATTAAACTGATGCCCCTGTTAAAAGGACACATTAAATATACTCATTCTCTGAAAGGACTGTGTCCTGATAAAGCGAAACAAGAGAAATTGGTATTAAGTTTGGCACCTATTTGTATCCTCGTCATCAAAGGTAATATCCAACCAGTCAGAAGTTTTTCAGTGGATGAACCAAACATTATGATTCTGAATGTACAGGTTAACAGCAAACCATGGGACTATCAGTTATCTATAAGTATATCCAACGTTAAATAATTTAAGCATTTATAGAAAATATTAATGTAATTCAGACTTCCTCTGAATCGAATATTCTAATATCTAATTTCTGGGGACAATTTTCTATATAATTCTTCTGAGCTATTCATCAATTCAGATTTCATTTGAAAGAGTATGCTCAGAGTATAACTATAAATGTCTGGTTTAATGGAATTTCAAAACTCATGGTAATAGAAAATTCCACTTCATAAAGAGTTGGAATATATAAGAAGGGATATCAGCTATTGATAGTACCTTTATATCCTCAGCAACTGTAGCTGCTAATGCTGGTGGAATCACATCCTCTTCATCCTCATCACCACTAAAATATACAGAATCACTGGAATCAGCAGTTTGTATCAGTAGATCCATCCATTTGTCAGCATGGACTTTCAATTGATTGAGGTGAGGACAAAGGGTCTCAGAGTTGTCAAGATGGAGAACTTTACGTTTTGAAGATGAATAAAGTGCATTACAAAATCCAGACTGACAAGATAGACTATTGTCAGTGATATGAACAAAAGTACATGTTTTGTCATCATCAGAATACACCGAGAACTTCAAAGTTTTATCAGATGAGGTTGGCATCTGGCAAATAGGCTCATTAATTTGATCTTTGGCAGCTTCAAGTTTTTCAATTATCTTATTTTCTGACCTGGAAGAATTATTTAATAGAGAAGGTATATGGTCACTGATCAATTCATTAAAGTCTCATATGGCAGCATTTCACGTCACTCAGATCTACCTCATCAAGGTTTTCCTGAGGTATACTTATTGTGGCTAACTGCAGTAATATGCCATACATTCCACAGCTACAAGACAATTCAGTTGTGTTATCTATATCTGTTTTGGTCAAATGAACATAACAGTCTTCCTGAAACAGTCCAGTTGTCATACTAACTTCATTCATTGAAAAAATATTCACATTAGCTGCACTACGTCGCCAAATTACATGACCATTTTCAATCATTGCATATTTGAATTTATCATAACAAGATCTTTCTTCAGCTATATTTTCTGAAGAAAACTGAGGGTCTACAGTGTGTATGTTTGTCATCAATTCTTCAATTGTCAAATGTCTAGTAGGTTCATGACGTTTGCGTTTGGATGCAGGGGGAACTATGTCACCATAATCAGATGACTCTGGTAAACTTTCAAATGTGGAATTAGATTGAGCTGGATCTAAGGCAATGTTTTTATATTTGGAGCAAATGGAATAGACCTTATCCATGTTACCCTCTCTAAAATTGTACAGCACCTGATTCCTTAGTGAAGCAGGTTTATACTTTTCTTTCATATCTTGAATTGATAGCCACTGGGAATAAGAAACTGTCTTGTGCTGCCATTTATGCAAATTTGGAAACATGGAGATATATTGAAGCTGCTGATCCCATGAAACTGGATATTCAAGTGGAACAAAGACATCTGAGAATGTAACTTGTTGGTACATACAACCTACCTTCAGTTCTGTGAGTTTCAAAAGCAGCCTGAAAGGCAGTCCCATCAAAACATTTACTGGCAGGAAAAAACCTGAAATGTAGGAAAAGAAAACATATTATTCTTTTATTGCATGCTAGCTGAAACAAATCTGTGATTAATATTTCTCGATGGAGATTTTATGCAAAACCTAAGACCCTGCAAAATGACTACACTACTAAAGCAATTGAAAATCTCGAGTACCAATTTTTTCTCTTTAGTGTATTTGTTACAGATTGCAAATAGTAAAGCCAAACCCATCATGAGATCTCCATCAATTTTGTACCCTGCAAAAATGATCATAAGTCAATTACTCACGTCAATTACTCATGTCACATTTCAACAATATCATGCACATGCTTGAATGGCAGCATGTAACAATGATCACTCACAAACACAATAATGAATCTTTCTTCCAGTAATTAGGCTATCAAACGGGTATTGTACAGATTCAGTTCTTATTAAAAAAGACCAATAACTAAGTCAGCAATTGAGCTGCAAAGACACAATCATTAAAAGAAACAAGTTCACATACAATGCAGTTAACTTAATGAATTGTATTTGTTCTTTTGAAAAGGCTACTAACAATGATGCTCACAGCTAGAGGAAATGTGAGTGATTTGATCATATAAATATACCAATGCCTCCTCTACATCACACCCCTAGCCCATGATGAAGACGTGTAGAGCTTAACAGTGCACAACTGTTTTAAAAAAAGTGCAAGTGAAATGCCTGTAAAGAAACTTATCCTCTCATGATGAGCAGAACAAGTACCAAGTTTCAGGGCAATCAACTAAATACTTTGAGTAACTGCATTAACAAAATTTGGTCATACACTGTATCCAACTGTAATCCAAAAATGTCCACAACCCTTACAAATATCATGGGAGCACAAAGATTTGTACATGCAGTTTTAGATGAATATTGTCACATGTGCCAATTTTCATGATCCTTTCAAAAAGGCACCACAATCGGTAGCACTGACAAGATTTTAACAATGCATTCTGCTGCACGACAATACATCAGACTAAAATTGCAAAAGCAAAGTGAATTGTTTATATGAACATTTTCAAATGATGACTGTAACATGCAGTTACATGGCAATCCAATGAAAAATGTGAGACAAGCTGACTTCACAAAATCCTATCAAACATTAATCTAAGAAAGTAACTAGCTCTAACTGAAATAGCAGCAGAGATCTGTCAATGTATGCAACTTCCGATAATGATGAAAACATTTTTCCAAATGTCATGGCAATCCAGTGAAATCTGAAAGATTAGATGATTCATTAGATTATATTATGCACTGTTTTTAGACTGAAATCAATAAAGGGCAATAATTCTAAACTTAATTAGTGGAACAGTGATTTGATATATGCATTATTTGTTAATGAACATAATATTTTACTGAATTTCATTACAATCCATAAAGAAGTTGTACAATTTGCACTCACAAGTTTGTATCATGCACTGCATTGATATACAAAAGAAAACTGAACAAAAATTGCAGAAGTACACTGATTCATTGATATATGTATCTTCTGATAATGACCATAGCATTTACCAAGTTTCCAGTCTAATAAAAAACAAAAGGACTAGTTCAGGCGGCAATTTTGTTGCTGGCTTGCCCGACCAATACCTGTGGGTTCTTAGGAAGGTCATTTAAAATTGATGGCCATCGGCCCAATTAAATTTTCCTCCATCATTATTTTCCTGATTGGGAGAGCCAGTTGATTTTCTGCAGGGCCAACTGATTTTCACACAAGATGGTCACACCAGCCAATGGAAAAAGTCTGTGCTAACTGTACTAACAAGATTGTGACATTCAGTGACAGAAAGAGCAATACATATAATAAAAATTGCAGGGGCAAAGGAGTCTCAGATTCGGATAATGTGGTTATGTGAGAAAGCTTGCTGGTAGCTTATCGTGGGTCGGTGGTTCTTTCTGAGGGTTTTCCGGGTTCTTCCTCCACCATTAATACTGGCCGCCATGTATAGCCTATCTTGTGCTGAAAAATGGCGTTAAACCCTACAGCAACAGCTGGGGCAAAGTGACTGGACAGTTGGTGCCTATTTAGGTAATGACCAGTACATATAACATGTTTTATGGCAACTCATATAAATATATGAGAGACTAATTGTCTTAACAGTGTGCTGAATGAAAGGAAGGATAGACATATATGGATTAGTATATGGGCATGGTTATAACAAATGGAAAATGAAAGATGGATATAGAAAGACTGAAGGAAAAGGTAATAATGATTTCCTGCATTTCTTCTTAATACTTACTTCGCATTCTGCTTGTCTTTGTAGCTCTTTTTCTTCTCTATTTGCACCATCACCCCCATACACACAAAATTATTTTCTTTGAAACTATTTGTTTGTACGTGATGAAGAAAATGATCTAACGACTTCCTAATACTGTTTTTATTTTGGAACAGTATTTCGAAATACCTTCTTCCTGTGGATGGTAATTTCTTTGAATCTGTAATGAAACAAAAAAAAAACACTATAAGCATAATGTTACTGTGTTTAACTTGCCCACCACAGACAATCAAATGTAGGTTATGGCATGCATCTACTTGCCAGCATGCACAAAAAAAGATCCATACCCTCTGTCAAAAGAACTAAATGTGACTATTTCGATGCAAGTTATATACATGGCAAAACATACAAGGTATAGATGTTAAATTTCTGTAAAATGTACATAAAGTATAAAGGTTTTACTGGGATGAATGGTGCAATTTTGTTTGCGGGTTTAGTGCTCTTTGTGGATGTCATTCACTTTATCTTACTTGTTTCCTTACTGTAGCTGCTTAATATTTAACAATTTGAAGGTCTGGTTAAATTGCTTTGATGTTGTTGCCATTTGGTTTCTGGCTACTTTTCTCTTATAAAATGACATTTTCCATTTTTATCACTCATAAGATCATGTGTTCTACTTTGTTTCCTCATGTACCTCTTGAAATAAAAATTACTTGACATCCAAATGACCTACTTGTCTTATGGACACTACAAGACATTCTTCTGTTTAAGCTGTATTCTCAAACTTGAAGTAGGAGTTGGTAAGCGTATATTACTATGGCACCAACACTACAAAGTATAAAATTAAATGCACTATTAAACATTAAAGACAATCTTCTGTTCACATTTCACATCAACAATGCCTATCTTGTTCTCACTTCATTTTTGTTCAAAGTTACGTTTTAAGATAGTTGATTTTGTGGCTTCTAAACACTTCAGTATTAACTAGAAAGCTGGCAAGCTACAGGTATATTTGGTCACGTATTAGTAAGAAGAAAGCCTTGAATAATGCACAAACCTGGCTCTGGCAGCTTTTTGCGTTTCTCGGTTAGCAAATTAAAGTATTCTCCTTCAGCTGCTTTGATATCATCCAATGTAAATATGTTTTCCCAAAAAAATCCTCGTTTCTATCGCATTCAAGCGCCTGTTTGATAATATCCAAACCTTGAAAGAGAAAGATTTATAGGTAAAATGTTGTGCCTCGATTCTGGAGATAACTAATCATGCAGACAAAGACTCATCCGCTATACTGCTTCAGAATGAAAAGTTAACAATGTTTATCAGATGCAATAGAATTATATATATATAATCAATAGATTGTCTTTAACAAGGAGAAAAGAACATTAAATATTTGTATAAACTGATAACCTGATAAAAAAGCTATATCTGTACATTTTGACAAAATGACAATGTTAAAGATAACATTACTGTAAGCCTAATGTGATTTCATTAACCACACATATCAGAAGATTAATAACTGTTCTCTGACAGTCTTAATTTCAGTTTAATGCTAAATGAAATAAAACTACAAATTCAACTTCTAAAAACTTTCCTATCAGTGGGATAAACAAGGTTTTAAACTACACTGTTCTAACTTAACTGATATTTCAACATACGTTTTTATACTTTTATAGCTGCAACTAGGGTATGATAGTTTTTATCCCTCCCCTGTGGTTTATTTAAGGTGGTCATAGATCAAATATAGAATAAATGCAATTACAAAGAGATGTCGTAGAATAGAATCTGACAAATGCTTACAAACATAAGCACAATGTACTCTGTGCTTTGATCACCAGTTAACCATCCAGTAATTTGGAGCCAGTTTGAATGTCCCAAAAGCATGAGCATTTGCTTTCATGAGTCTCAAATGTAGCTATAATGTTGTGATGATGTGATTACCTTTGCTTTCAAAAAATCCACTGAAAATGCCACTTTCAAAAAATCGTAAATAGTGCAGACGTCCCTGGCGAAATACAACACCATATGCACAGCCTTCGGACAATCCTGCTATTGCCATGTCCATCATACTCTTCTCCAAAAGGAACATGTAAGATGTTTCTGGTAAAGTTGTCCTTTGGAGAAGATGGCAAAAAGCTGACTGCCGAGTCACTGCTGCATGACATAATTCCATGTTACGTCTGAGGTTGGAAGTCCACTCTGTAAACACACAAAATAAAAAGATCATATATAATTAAAACCAGTTTGTGGCAGTTTACAGACACTGCACACAAATGGTTACTTCATCATTATCTATAGAAATATTCACACCACCAATACATTATTAGTTCTACATATCTACATCTTATCCACCACCTTAACAAAACTGACTGAAGATAAAAGGATCTTTCAAATGTATAAGACGTGTATGTATATACATATATATATACACACATACACACACTGGTCCTGTTCTTATTATGTGGCCTTTTCAATTGAGGACTAAATGTTTTGTGCATAAGTGTATAGAATGTACATAGTACGGTAGTAAGAAAGTTACATACAACTTCAAAGCATTTAACATCTTCATTTAAAAGCAGCATTAATTATTAAAATGTTCTTGTCTTAAGAACAGACGTATTTCAATTGAACAACTGAATAATTCTTTTTCTCGACTTAAGAATGAAATGCAGGTGAGGTATATTTATCATGCAAATTGCAGAAACATTAAAAAATGTCATTTAAATCTTTGTACATATACAATGCTCTTTCCATTTACTCCATTTTCCAATGCTGATGAATATCCTCCGTATCTGTTACAAAAAATGTATTGGATTGGAGCCTTTCCAACATAAAGCGATTTGGGCCCCACACACCACAGCCAAGGATGTTGAGTCGAATGACTAACTTTTCTTTTAAAGTAATAGGTCTCCATTTTCGTGATGAATTGTTAAAGTCTTCTAATGATTTTTTCCTTTTTTTCTAATGGTACAGTACTGCAATTGATTATGAAGATGAAACTTTTGTGGACAAAATGCCTAGTTTATAAAGGAAGTGATGCATGAGTTGTCTCATGATTTTCTGGTCTTTGTCTGCTACTCAGTGCTGTTCAATGTTAATTTCTTCCTGTGTGCTAATCCATAACTCTATTTTTAGCCCATGAAGACCATTTTGTAATCCTGACATTTATAGATAATTATTGTTAACCTTAGTGGTACACTCAAACCTGACATTGGGAAATAGACATCAGTAGAGATAATCATGTTACTTACTGTACCAATCAAATACTGGTTTCGGACACATATTAAAATAAAATGTTCCCACTTGTGAAGTGAAAATCTTACATTTGTGCACAATTATAATTGCTGCTGTTTGCATTTGAGGGGTGGACTTTCTTGGGGATACTGTTAAACAGGAACTCTTCAGTGCCATGGAATTCTGGCCATAAAAAGTGGGTGGACACTGGTCAAAGAGACATTCAAGGGGGGGGGGGGCACTGTATATAAAGGCTTCTAATGTTTTTTGTTGAACCCGATTGTTTTAACAGGGCAAGGGAATTATAAAAGCATGAAAAAGACAATAGTACTGACCATGAATAATACAAAATATTGAAATATGTATTTCATGAACTAATGTGTGAGAATATATGTAGGTTCCTTTCTGGATGTGGTGTTGCATGGTTATCGTTATCAATTTATCACGTATTTCCCTTTCAACTTTTTATATTGTAAAAAATATATTTTCTTACACTAACATTTAGTTTGGAATATTGCTTAAATCTTATCTAATTAATGCAAGCCATACAGGTTAACAACCCTGACAGTCTGTATTAAAACACATTATGATTTGCAAATATAGTTGCTTAGTAATTTAAAACTTTTCTGTTAGTCATATGGAAATGGATAATCAATGCACACTTAGAGAACTACCTTTGTTTTGCTGCATTGTTGTTGTGTATATACCAAGTTCTGGACGGTCTGATGGAACACCCATGACAAGCACCTGCAAGAAAATAATATCCTTCATAAAATGCTGGGTGGAGATGGAAGTTTACATGCAGTGATTTAACCTAACCAATTAATAAATAAAAAAAACACAGTATGGCCACATGTATATGACACTGTATATGGGTGTTAATTATTTTTTTTAACAATAGCTTTTACAAGTTTTCAGTCATATCGCTATGTCTGAATCCTGGCCAACCAGTCTTAACACTAACCTCCTAATGCTGAACGAAAAGCAAGGCAGCTGTTAGTACCATTTTTATAAGTCTTTTGTATGACTCGACTGGGGTTCAAACCTACAACTTCACGCATCCAAGGCAGATGCTCTAACCACTAGGCTATTGACACTGTATACAATCATTGAGCATATTGTTGGATGTATGTATGGGGGGGGGTGGTATTCAGCATAACACCAGTACATGCCTTAAAAAGCCAACCTAATTTGGTCAAAAATAATCGAAAAAACTAACCAATTTCATATCCCTACTTGTACTCTGGAAGCTGATGGTAAATTCAACTAAAACAAGATGAAGAAGATGGAACAAACATTAAATCTTGTCTTAGATATAAATATGACATTTAAAATGATATCTCATTATTACCTAAGTATGTTGAGTGGTTGGCAGAGTTCTGTATTCAAATCATATGAAATAATGTATGACTATTTATCTCGGATTGCCAATTTAAAAAAGGAAATGTTATCAGAGCTACTCATTGATCTTGGTGCAAAAATTAGTTTACCTTCTTTTATTGAGAACTAAAGTGATTACTATCACTGGAAAAGATCATAAAACAGGGCCATATAATAACATTTTCATATACTGGTCTGAGCATATTATTCCTTTTCTTAGGTTTACGTAGAATTTACCTTTATATCATATGCTGTATTATATATCGCTTATACTAAATAAACCTTATAAAATAAAATAAGAAGCTGGAGTCTTGTTTAATTCATTAATTTAATTTGATATGTCATACAACTGAGTTAATTATTAATAAAGTGCAATTATTGGGCAACAATACTGAATTTTCCACCAATGAGATTCACTCAATATTAATTTAAACATTCTTATTTGTAAAAGTTTAAACAATAACTTGCAAATATCGAAATACGGGTAATGAGTATATTACGTATATCGTGTTACGAGGTATGCGGCAGCCTACGAATAGCTTTACGTAAATTATATACACGGCGGCAGTGCTTATAGTCTTTCCTGATAGGTAAACGGCAGCTGTTCGGTGTTTTAAAGGAAGATTCAAATTGTTAATATAGGTTTTAAACTAGAACAACATAATCCATGGGCAAAGAGTAACTTACTAGAATTCTAAAATATTTCCTCTTTCAAACGGCTATGAATAAAATCACATTGTGTTTTCTTTAATAGACCATCCATTTCGGGTGGGTGGGTGGGTACGGATGAAATGATAATTTATAATTGGCAGCTGTTTGGTACGTTATAATACACATTGGTGTAATCTTTTCAAGAAATTGAAATACAAACCTGTTCACTGCTCTCACTGCGTAACTTCTGATAATGTGTACTTCCAGAAGTACTGGGCACGCCAGTGTTCATTCTTGATGGTCGATTTTCATCTTTTGACGCCATATTTACAGCTGCTGAGTTTGGTTTTGTGTGTGATGTCATGACCACGTGACACACTTTTTGGAAGAAATTACGCGATTGGTTCCAACGATTTCGCATGTTCATAGTCTGGTAGGCAATGTGACATTTTATTTTTGTTTTAAAATCGGTTATAGGAAATACGCAATATTGTAGAATCGTAAGGTGAAACAACAAAATATCAGCGGTAGATTATAGAACAAGCGATATATGGAGCAGTAATTGTCTGAAACTCTTTCAATGTATAGCTGAATGTTTGTCTGATTCGTTATCTCTAATAAGAATTTTGCAACTTTTGTTTTTTCAGTGATTTGTTTTCCTATATCTCAAGAAACTCATTAGAATTTATTTGTTGTGACATGTATGTACAATAATACATCATATCAATATATTCACTTACGGTTACTTGACCTCTCCATACATATTTATATTTCAAAATTAGAGGACAGAGTTTAATTAATGGATCATATAAATGTTTCCTTAAGCTCGGGCTCTTCAAACAGGTATTTATGTGTGAAAAACAAAGCAACATACTCATTTTGCTCCACACATAATATTCAAGATGTGAGATTACATGTGCATGTATTTAATTAAGATGATGTGCATATAAATTGAACTTACCTCTCTATTCCATTGGGGGTATCCCATTCTAGCAGTGGAACGCCCTTCAGATATATGTGAATGTCATATAAACCTTCATTAATGTGGTCTCCAGAACACTTCGCGACCTAAAAGTGAACAGATTAACTTCTTCTGATCGAAATCCATGTCTGATTAACTAGCTCGGAAATGATCGGGGCACGTTGTCAAGGCAAGCAACAAATTTAAGAATATTGTCTATTGACTATCCTTTATTTAAATTATTTAACGAAAGGGTGACTGTTAAGAGCCTATAGTAGAAATAAACATCACCACACCAAGAAACTAGGTAACTACTGTTAACTAAAAACCGTAGTACAGAACTGAAGAGCTACGGGAAGAATTTGTTCTGTATTATAATTGTTTCATTGAATGATACACATTTGGGTTTTACATTTTAAATAAAATCTCCATAACCCAGCGAACAACTGTTTTACAAAAGCGTCTGCTAACCAAAGAGAAACTTAACGGATTATTTACATTTACTTGAAATCATTTATTTATACACAATTATTAGCATACATTAAGTTTACATAAAATCTACAATATCGTCATATCTACCAGATAGTGACAGAGTCCTAGTTTGTATTGGCACGCCACTCTGACCTAGAACACTTTGGTACCAGGTTAAGGCGACCTTGGTTGTTGTCATTGTTCGTATTATTGTTTCAACCACTGTGTAATCGAGGTTCAGCCTCGGTTCGACAGAAGTAAAATATAACACACTATAAAATCTTACAGTGGCGAACTGGAGGTCACTTTCTTTATTGTTCCATAGTTGTTTTACATTGTGAACAAGAGCATATTCCTGGTTAACCAATGCTTGGTGGTTACTATCATTTGGCAACAGCGCCAAAACAACGTCTCTCCTGTATATGACATCATTATTTGTAATATACAAAATAAAAGTGTTCAAAGTGAACATTAGTGAACACTATACCAATGATCACAAGGCCTGATATCAAAGGTTGATTTTTTGAACTAGGGCAGAAGTTGTGAGGTACAATAAGATAGGCAGGAGATGTGTGGTTATAAATTATGGCTGTAGACAAAGCTGTCAAAAATCACTTCAAACAATGTCAAATCTATTTTTGCAATTTCTCCTTTCTAAATTCATGGAACCGGATATGACATAAAATATATCCCGTTGCACATTTCAACTTCGTGAATTTTTTAAATAAAAATAACTGTTAAAAATAACTGTTAAAAACTATGTGGTCACGATTCTCAATAAAGCAAGAGTATTTTTACTCTTATATTAACAAGAAGACTAGAACCTGCGTAATAATTCCACTATCAAATGAAAATATGTAACCTAAACCTCAACAAAACTGCAGACGCGATGCCGGAACCGTTAGGAAAGTGACCTCCATGCTTCGTTGTCCACATGAATGGGCTCGATAATAATTCATAATCATTAGATTAGTTTGTATGTGTGTATGTGTTTGCGTGTCTTTTTGTGCATGTGTGTTTACATAAATCTCAATTTAAATTATTTCTCACTAGTTTTGTTTCTCTCCTTGAAACCATTTCTTGATTTTCATTCTTCCTAAACGACCTTCGGGACTGTCATTAATTAAGAATGTAAGACCATAATATTCAGACTTCTTTGTTAAATATAATTATTTTACAAACACCATACAATAGTAATCTTGGGGATGACACTTTATTTAATCTTTATATTATATTTACCATTAACACGAGCATCAGCGACAGACCATAGCTAGTCTCGTTCGCAGATTCTATTAGAATGACGGCTAAACTAACTGTCATACGAATAACTCCCCCGAGAAAGACTTGTCGCGCCGATCAGAGAAAAATGTACCGGAATGCATGTTGGGGCTCACCCCAAGCGAACTGAAATACATATTTGGGACAATAAAGTATTTGCACTGATAGAAAATATGAATGTATTATTTATAAGTAAATTCATTTTGAGAAAATGTATCATAACAATTAAGCTTTGTGTGTCAATAAAAGTTGAACTATCAAATTTGACAGGTGGATTAAAGTATAACTGTTTATATGTATTTTAAAGTGGTTAAGAATTCTATAAATCTGCATATTTCATGCTACTAGCGGGGATTTCATGACCTTTTACTGGATATATAGTAAGCATAATCCAGTATTTGGTTAAAAAAAAGTAGAGAAATTAGTAATTGGTGTAATAAATATATGATACTATTCAAGATATTATTTAAAAACAAGAAAAAATTCCAATATAAAACAACAGGCAAAACAAAAACCATTACATAATTAGGTTAGAAAGGCCGGTTTGCTGCAAGCATTTTAAGACCTTAGTCATACTTGAACATTTACACTGCAGTAGTAATAAGGGGTACTTGGGATTGTATGGAATAAACATTACGCTGTAGGTTTACAATGCATGCCATTCTGGCTACATACGGGAAATACTCTGGTAAAATTTGCTTTAGGTTTAACACGTAAGGAGTACTCTGGGTACGTACGGGAAATGAACAAGGAGACTAAATGGTGACATTGCTGAAGTTGTTGACCTCTGATGGAGCTAAATTGTTACATTGTTTGAGTTGATCTCAATTTTACGCAGTCCTGGCACATACGGACACTCGCATGTTAAAATTGTCCTAAGGTGTAACATATGGTGGGTAACCCTTGTGCATATGGTAAATCGTGTATAAAAATGTGTTTAGTGGTAGGATGTTTCTTTGTTACAAACGTCTGGGTACGCACGGGAAATGTAGTGTTATTTTCAGAATTACTTAGCAAACACAAACACACACACACACACACACACATACGACTCTATGGTGGTAAATTAAGAAACAGAAGCAAGGAAAACAACCTACAAGTTTTGCAAAAATAACAAATAATTTAATTATCAAATTTATAATGCAATTGCGAGAAGAACTTCTTATGAAGTGAATCCAAATTTATCATGTTAGAGTTCAATGAAAGTCCAAGCGAATGAAAAGTTCCGAATAAATTTCAAAGCCAGAAATGAACTGGTCCGCGAAAACTTGTGGAGTTGCCAAAATGGCGTCGTCCGGAACTCCTCTGAATAACTCACAATAGTTCCATAATAATATTATAGTTCAAATAATGAACACTATTTTTATTTCCCCTTAACAGTCCTAACAAATGTTTTCCGTTTCAAATAATATCTAAGTATAACATAGAATACATCTGCAGACTTATAAAAGCAACATAACAAATGAGAATGACTTCTAAGTAGGAATGTATCTGTTTGCTCATTTCTATCCTATGTTGGTACTATATTTCACAACATAACTCAAGTGACAGATATGACTATTCAGTTTATTATGAAATTGTATATTCATGTGACCAGGTCCAACCAACTGGAAGGTACTGACCATCAAAATTTCATCAACGATATTAACCCTAAGTCATCAATAAATCTTGTGATTAAGATTTTTATTAGTGATTGTCGTCAGCCGTGAACATCTACTTATTGATCGCTCTTAATAGTTCTAAAACAGACCTTAGTCACGTAGGAAAAATCTGACTAAAGATAATCGTTACAATTTACAACCAACAATATAAACTGCAAAAACTAAATATCAGCAGAGAGGGTGAACAGACCTTTTGCTGGAACAACATTTTTGAAAAATAAAGCTTCCTACGAAAATGAAAATAAAAAGTCAATAACGCCAAACCAAACCTCTAACTTTCCTAGAGTTTCTCTAATTGGGTTAGTTTATTTTGTTACTTTATCGCTGTCGTTCGTGTTGTTTTAAAAAAATAAGCGCGTTTTCGTTTATCGCCAGACGTTTCATTGAGGTCGTTCACCCTCTCTGCTGCTATAATTAGTCATTATTATATCAATAATGGCACCAGCTATGGAATCTGACACAGCTAGATTATCTCGAGAGCGACCAGAAGCAATAAAGTGGTATGTATTTTTGATTTAATTATATCTGATATATTATATATTTATTTCAATTGAATTGTTTGTCAGTTTGAAATTTTTTTCCATTACATATTATTGTAATTTAAATTTATTCACTAGAGATGATATTATTTTTGAAAATAGTTTGACCTTGACTGTTAGTTTATAAACACCAGATGTTGATCTAAATCCCGACCTTGTTTCAGAATTTGTAGCAGCCTTCGTAAACAAGTTCTATTGTATTTTTAAAAGATTGATTGTTTCCAAGGTCATGATGGACCTTGTCTTTAAGATATAAACAATTTTTTTAATTTCTTATTTCTTAGAAAAAAAATGATTGGTTTTCGTCAGGGTCACACTGGGTAAACGTGAGGTGTCACAAGTACTTGCGTCTATAAACCTCTAGAAGATGATCACGTGACTCTTGTTTACGCTTTAGAAAGCCCATATAACCAATGCTTTGTAGAATTAATCAGTAGAAGTTGGGCTGCTAAATTGTTAGTTGTATGTTGTGCTGATTGGAGTTATTTTAAATTACTTGGTTTGGAGTTATTTCAAATTACTTGGATTCAAAAGGATAAATTCTGTTATATTTCTGGAAAATACGTGTGCTCGTGTAATATTGTGGAACAAGGACAGTGTTTTATAAAAATGTATTCAGCTATCAGAAACCGGAGTGATAATTCTTATTTCTACAAGGAACCGTAGACTTCAACCCTACATATTGTAGCATACGTCATCGTCTTTCATCTTGGATTCTTCGTCGGGATTAAAACGTGAAATCAGTAGAACATTTTGTTATTATAATTACTAAAATTTTATTCTCGGATTATTTTTGGATCATTTTTGAATTTGATTCTATAAAACCGTAAGTTAATATTTTTTCATTTTTACAAAATGTATCCAGGGAAATAAATTATTGTATTTTTTCAAAGCATGTTGTTTTCACTCTTTCTTGTGTTTCTGTTTATTCGAGCCTAAACAAGTGACACAAGAAAAGAAATTTCTTCTGGATCGTGATGCTCTCGATCAAAAACTGCAGAAACGACAACAAGCACAATTTGAATAAGCAGAAGGTACTGAACAGTTATTTAGACCTGTTACGAAAGCCACTGAAAGAGTTGCAACAGCTACTGAAGGTCTTCTTCAGCCAGTAAAACAAACTGCTGAGCAAGCTGAAAAGCTAGCGAAAAGAACTAAACAAGCAAACAAGATTTTACGCGATCTTCCCGCGAAGATAGCTGCCGCACGACCTGCTGGTCATCCACAACCCGAGGATGAAGAAGCTGGCGAGGAAGAAGAAATAATAACGTCAAAGAAGGGTAGGAAGGGAGTTGATTATAAGGAAAAATTGACTGAGAATGGTATGCAAACAATACACAAATATAATAAAGATGATTTAGGTGGGTTTGCTGCTGAAAGTTGTTATCAGAGGCGTACATTTTTAAAACAAGAATATCTTGAGTAAGTCTTTAAACGTAGTATAAATGTTTTTTTTGGGTGTAAACCAAGATATTAATGAAGTAGATACCATTTATAGGGTCTATTATATTTACTGCGCTAGAACAGAATAATATTTTCAAATTTACGATTTACATAGATGGACTAGGCATTGCTGTTCGTTTTTTTTCTCTCATGAGGTTAGCCCTAAAGGCAACATAGATTGCAAAACAATTAGGTATGAAAGCTATTGAAGTTGTTCGCAATTAAGCTATCAGTGATGCTGGTAATGATGCCGCTAAAGTATTTTCATCGGTTAAAGAAAGATTTGCTAGATTGTTACGAAGAAAACAACAACCACCCGGGAATCTGGCCATCATTGAAGTTATGCCTGCAAATGTCAGTAAAAAATTGATCGAGCTGCAAGTGAAAAGCTAGCAAAAATTGTTGTTAATGAAAAATTAGGAGAGTTGGCGGTTGATGAAGTTGTTCCTGCAAAGATGACTAATGAAATTATACCGATAAATACAAGCTTCATTTCAGGAAGTGGTCTTCGTGTTAGACGAAGATAATTACAATAAGATGTTTAAGCGTATATCCGATCCCGCGTTAGACATGGACGCACACATTCTTAAAGATGAAAATATACGTGATTATTAGTATTATTCTTATGACGCACGTGTACCTAACGCACGGGGGAGAATCGAACTACAAATTCAAGATACAAGCAGATATTTCTGACTTGCTGAGGCATTCATTGAAGTAGAAGGAGAGCATGTAACAGGTGTTCCTCTTAATACACCATATGGAGCTGATGTCATAGTTGGTTTTGTTAACAACAGTATTATGGCGCTGCTTTATAACGCTACTTACATGATTGACGGAATAAATATTGAAACAATTCAGAAAGATGCTGATGTTGCTACAACGATAATAAATTTAGCAAGATATTCAGATGGTTATACAAGATCAACTGGTCCGTCAATGATGTTCGCCAAAGATAACATTGATCATCCTGATCCCAGAACACATTCAAAAGTATAAGTACCACAAACTACCGCGACTGATCCACAGCCAGATGGAGCGATAGATAGGCCAGGTGCTGATTTTATTATGTTGCAGTGTACCAAAGACAATTACAATTTCGAATTTAATGCACGTGCATTAAAGATTGTGGGTGGTCGTTGAATCTTTCATAGGCTATTCGGTTATCACACTTCTTTGGATTTTTAGATATGTCAGAAAAGTCATCTTTGGAGCAAAACATAACGCTCTATGTGTGAGAAAAGGTAATGTTGATCATGCTAATTGGCGACCAGTCGCTGTTGCTGCTGGTAAAATAAAATTATTTAAACTTTCATTGTGGATGCCAGTGATGACTCCATCAATTGCTGAAGAAGAAAGATCAATTAGTTTTATGAATTCAGGCTGAAAATCATTGTTATCGTGTTTGACGGTGGCCACGGACAGTATTCAGAGTAACATCGCTGTTTTGTTTACATGGCATATTGCATCACAATAAGGAGTTGATGGACCGAGGCATATATTTATTGCGCTACAAAATGCTGAACGATTAGATAATCAAGAACGTAGTCATATGATATTTTACAACCTTGCAGTTAGTGAAGTTTCTTTACGGATAAATGGACATCAGGAACCATCTGAAGCTTTAACTTTAAATTTTCAAAACAACTATATAGCATGTGCATATCGTCATTTAATGACATTTATGGGATGTGATAAAAATATATATACCGGTTTACAAATATCACAGTTAGATTTTAGAAATCTGTATCCGATCTATAACTTTTCGTTGGAACATTTAGATTATATAAAAAAATTACACGCATTCACGCTAGCGTATTCCAAATTATCCTCGTTATTAACAACAAGTCTTAGTGATGGGAAAATATCAGATTTTGAGTTGACGGAGATGATACAAATTTACAAAGAAGTAACGGCTTTGAAAGAATCCACGCCTGATTTAGATAATCAGAATTTAAACAATAATGTCAACTCTACTGACATCATCAAACGAGTTACTGCAACAGATGGTCATTGACACGAATCCCCCAAAAACCACGATGATATCAGTAAGCTCAAAGATTCCATAATTGAATATTAGCTTTCCAACTGCAATTCACGCGAATGAAATAGCTTTAGTACAATTACGACTATATCATAGCTGGCCAAATATCAGATCAAAATAATTCAGTGGATTACAGGTAAATAATTCGCTTGTATTTGCAAATACAAATCTCGACGACGGAACTCGTTACTGGCAAGAGGTCGGCGTACCTACAGGTAATTATTAAATTGAACAAATCGATGATGATCTCCAGCGCAGAATTGAAGACAGATATAACTGTTCACGAACCAACTTTAACGCCTGCAATTGAAATATATTCACCCGATTACTGCATAAGAATGTATCAATCATCATTCAGGTCTGTGTTAGGATGGCCTGAAATTTCAGCGGAGTATAGAGGACCACCAAATCCAAGGTTAAATGAATTCTTCACTGACAAAAAATATTTTTACAACTTTCAAATATCGAAATATATATCCGTGGCAAGTTTATTGCGAGGAAGCATATTTAATTGCGTCTGATGGTGCGAAGCTTGATAACATAACAATAGGCCTCAGTAATATAGTAAAGAATTTTTTGATATGATTAAACCTGAATACTTGAAATGAACTTCGAAATTTGTAAATATCCTTATACTAATTTGAACTAATATGCAAGTATGTTAATTCACTGATATTAATTATTACATAGATGGTTAAATAATTAATTACGATGACAAAAATTATTAAGCTCAATGGAGAAAGAAAGGTACAAAGTTATATCCCTTCTTTGAGGTCAATCGCAGTAACATGCGCGCTAATTGCTGAGTTACTCTGCAGGAAAGAGACAGAGTTATCTCCCTTCAACACTACTGAGATGTTAGAACAATCGTTCTATCGTACATATTTTGTTCGTGAGAACTCGCATAATCACTATATATATGTCGTTATGCGAGTTCTCACACCAACGATAGAGACCTCAGAATGATAAAATAACTGTTCTAAGAAAAAGTAGTGATACAAAAAATTTAAATAAATAAATCAATAGTAAAATAGTATTAGTAGCGAGACCACCGGAGATATCTTAGATTGACGGATTCATCTTTCTTCAACAATAATGGAAAATTATCTTTCGAAAAAGCCGATTTGGTGATACTATTTGCGAGAGAATGTTTTGAATGCCTACAAATATGGAAATATTTTCAGCTGCATATGTCGATTGATATTCTATTATTTCGCCTCTCTCAAAATTTGTAGATACAACTGATCTTGCAGTTTTTTTTATAAGAACCAGTATTTGCAAATTTTCAATCCTGATTTTGTGCAACAGCTCGCAAATCCCATACATTATTATTTTTTCGATTTGAGTCAATATGATCTATCACAAGACCGTCTTAGATTACTCCGTTGAAACATTAAAAAAAGTCATGTAAGAAATATCTTTTCTCCCGTACTGAATATAAGATGCTCAGTATTAATGAGATGACCGACTGGCTTTTTTAGTCGACAGTGTCTGATGATACCATCACGGCATGCCTCGTAATTCGTTATTATAGGATGCATCACAAATTCAAATTCGTTTCGCTCCATCTGTATAATAATATCATTTGTTTAAATTATTTTATTAAAATCTAGCTAAATAATCTCTCACATATTATAACTGTATCATTATTTGCCACAACTTAGCATACACAACTGCGTTTCTCCTCTAACTCTAACATCACACATCAAAACACGGTTTAGGTCCCTCTCCGTACACTTTGGAAATGATATACGCAGACTTCATTTACACAAGATTTGTCACACGGATTTGTAGAACCTATCGTAAGCCATCTGCATTTATTTATTGTTTCAATGATTATATATACAATGATTCAATTTAAATATATACTAGTTTTAATTATATTATGGAAGAATTAACAGAGATGAAGATAAAGCCTTCTAAAGATAAATTTAATCTTGACAGAATATCCCCTGACTTACCGATGCGAGCTTTGGTTGATCCGACGAATGAAAGTTTGATTAATACTATTGATGACACCAAGAAAGAATTTAGTAAAGGTGACGCATCTCATGTGTGGGTGACATTTAAAATTATACGCAAATCATACCGATGGTATCGACGATGTTATCAATGCTATAATGAAAGCCAAAACAGCAGCGACGATTATTAATTATCTCGACGATCAGAGTGAAGTTTATTGTATTATCAGAAACAAACAATGATACTTGGACTATTAGTGACAAACATGACCCTGTCCTTCATAATGAAACAACTGCCGTATTAAGTAAAAATTTCAAATAAGGAATGCTGACTGGTATTGACAAAACGTATTATGAAAGAGTGCATCTTGCAACCGCTGTCATTTATGGATAAATCCGATAAATGATAAACCCAGCGTCAATAATCCAAAACAGATGAAATTTTCAAAAATAAATTGTGTAGCCGAACGAGTAACGGAACATTTCACATACGCAATACGTGGAAACGGTTTAAAGGACAAAAGACGTAAAATAATAAACGAGTGGGGATAAATAGTTGAAGATACCAGAGCATCTGTCAAAGACGTAGCTGAAGTAGCTTAGATGGAAATTGTTGATCATAATGCATTGACTAATGCAGTAACAATATTTCCACGAAATCGAACTGTTAAATTTTACCAAGGAGATATATTAGATGTTATTAACGAAATAGGTATTAATGATCCTGTATCCGTGTGGCTGTTTCTAAGACCCGATAATGGAAAATATGATCAGTTTGTACGGACTATCACACAGAATTTTTCCATGAAGAAATAAAGAATCTTGCGTTGACATATACCCATGACGATACTGAACAATTACTGATTAATTTATTTTAACCGTCCCTCATTTGTTGATCATTGTGATAGAGAGAAAAATTGGTGGAAACCAACACGATTGGTTTATATTGAAGAAATACAAAGCAGTTGTGTTGAATAGGGACACGGTGGATTATGGAATATTAAATACGATTATAGAGATGTTATTTCAGTTGATATGGTTGCATGTTATCCGGGAAGTGTTCTAAGTATTTTTTAGCGATTTGGACATCCCAGACACGAAATTACCCGAGTATCGCTAAATGGACCATTACCAGATTTTGACCTGACTGGATTTGCTTCTATCGAGTCATTTAAGTTTACTAAAAATCTTCATCCGATTTGGTATGTCTTGTTTGGCAAACATTTTTCAGAAAAAATTGTGGGCACCATAGAGTATATTCTTGACGTAAAAATACTAGTATTATTAACTGTATGTGTATCAATTATATCATATCGTCCGCAGAAAGAAGTTTGGTTACCACAACAAAATAAATATTCCAATAATGATAATCCTAATATGACTGATTTTGATAATAAAATTCAAACAAAAATCTTGGCAGACAAGTTATTGGTAAATTTACACAAGGAGGGTCATATGGTCATAAACGACATTATACAAAGTTGATTATAGACGATGCTGAACTCGATTTTATAATTACTGATACAACGAATAGAAATACGTTTATAAGTCGAAGAAAAGTCCATTTATCTGACAGAAATAAATTGGAAACAATTGTGAGTTATATGAATGGTTAGTCATCGCAGTTATATCATTTAAGATCTTCACGTTTCGATAAATCTATTATCGATAACAAATACAGTTCCTGAGTTTGTTGTCAGAGTCGCTAAGGATTCGTTTAATATCAACAAGAATACGGGATTGCTAGAACAACTGCACAATGGCGTTTATGCATCATGGGTTGAATATAGAATAAAACAAGAAAATATACTCAATTAATCTGAATCCGACGACGTTGAAATTAAGGGTATTTATTACCAAAAACATCAAATATAAAAATTATCATCTGCACCATTTGTATTTGATTCTGTATATAGACATAAAACAGTTTATCTCAATGGGCCTAGAGGTTCTGGTAAAACAAATAGTGTGATCGAATTATTTAGGAATTTTGATAAAATTGTATTAACACCTACTCGCAAGAGAAATGAGAGAAAGAATTATTAAATCATGCACTTATCACAAATTCTTTCGATGGAAGGGAGATACATGGTCTTCTGAACCAACGGGAGAGAAATATCTTCCAATGATTATTGTTTGGTATGAAATATGCACCGTTTCATTAAGAACGTTAAAAATGTTTCTTGATTGGTTATTGACAAAAAATACACAGTGTGACAGAAAACAATAAGCGCGACTTTGATCTCGATGCTAAATTTATCATGACATTTAAAGAACTGAATAATCATTGTGCGAGCTGTAACACAGTAATGTTATGGCAGTATTGAAATAATAATCCAAGACAATTTACCGTAGACAGAATTAATAGTAATTTTGGTCATACACGTGAAAATGTAATGCTGACCTGTCTTGAATGTAATCGACGAGGTGCTAGTTTACAAAAGTGAACGCGGTGGTAATGTGTTTCTTCAGGAATTACTTGTTATTGCTCGACTACAAAACCACGTTGAGGAGCAGTTGAATCTAATCTGTAGATTGCAGGTCTACCCGTAGATCTTACCACGCTGGAAATTGTATGCGTTGTAATACTCCAAATAGGATCAGTCGTATTTTTTACCGCCTTCAAGTTCACCGTGTCATATAAATATCTTACAGTAACATTACCTAATTCTGATTGTTTTGAAAATCACTTTGTTGGGTTGGTATGTGTTTTTGTTTTGGTAATCGTATTAATAGGTTTCATGGCAGGTGTTCGAGTAATTTCATTTTTTAATGCATTTATCACACTTGGTAATCTTGCAACCCATTCGCGAGATCTCGTATCTTTCTGAAATATTTTCTTCGCATATTGATATCCAAGTAACCGCTCAGCAAGTGTTCGATTAAATCGTTCAACAATAGCGTGATCACAATGAATTGCGGTATGCCCTCGTCTGATTTTGATATTGTGTTGCTTCATCAAGGATGATACTGCACCAAGAAATTTCTTGCCAGGATCAACCTGTAATAGTTGTAGCCATCGCAAGGGTCCTCGTTGATAACTTGGTTCAAAAGTAGAAGAAACTTCAGTTGCTGTTTTAGTTGAAACGTCTCTGCTTCCTTATATCTACTTACAACGCCAACGACAATTATCGCGTATTTGTATGTTAATTGACGTCTTCAAGTTTTAATAGTTTCATGTGGTAAAAATAAAATATCTGCTTGATGAACTTCATTAGTAGTGCTGATATCAAGATATGAATGCTGAATTTCTTAAGGTGGTGGTAGTTAATTTGACACATTGCCTGTCGTGCTAAACATTTTGCAGCAACATAACGTTTAACAGTTTCTGCTTCAGTCAGTTTAATAATAGCTGATCTACCATTCCAATATCCCCTGGGGCTATAATAAATTGATTCCATTATAATAATGATCGGTTGATTAGTTACCGGCTCCAAATAATAATTTACTTTTCATTGCAGATCTTACAAACCAAATAGATAATGAGTCTCTAATAAATTCATTTTTATGGAATTTAACGAGCGAATCAACTTCACATCTGCAATATATCATTGTTGCACATCTTTGCTTTTATAAGTTACGTCTTGGGCGTGACATGCTTGATCAATATCATTTATTGGATACTCTCCAGGTCTCGGTTGATCTCGCTCGTCAAGTCGGATATCATGTCGGGTGTCAGGACAGCAATAATTATATCCCGGAAGTGTTTTTCTCCAGGGTATTGCAGTAGCGGTATCAACACCAGACATTTTGTGTCCAAAGATAAATTTATATTTTTTGTACCACATTTCACACGTTTACCTGTAAGTGCACGCTTTTTATTTTTTGTTATTGCTGCTGTTAATCCATTTGTGAGGGTGGATGCCCTGCATCGAACCACTATAAATTCATATTATTGATTGCATTTGTACAACAAGGATGTCATTGATTTCTCAGCGACACGAAAACAAGAGCCAGTCAAGCATCACTCAGCGCTACCACATTTTATCAGAATGATAATAATTGGTCCTTCTGGGTCTGGTCAAACGCCATTATTACTTAATTTGATAATGAAATGGTTAAAGTGGGATAAGTTTTATTTGTTAGCTCTGTCAGATTTCTTTGTACTTAAAGGCTTTAATGAAAATGCAAACTTGTTAAACGATTATGGTTATGATATTATTGATATTATAACCGATACTGTTGAAGCGCAATCAGTATACGACATCGATGGATTTATTAATAATCTCGTAGTATACGACGACATAATGATGGACAAATAATATGTTACGTGTTTAGGCTCAAATTAACAGTAACACAGAAAGACTGAAAACAATAAGCTTTTCAAAATTTTAATAATCAATTTATTTCCTTGGAAAATTCTGTACAAATGAAAAAACAAGAAGAACATACGGTTTCAAGAATAAAATCCAAAAATGATCCGAGAATAATCCATGAATTAAATTACAAAAGTCCTAGTAATAAATGTTCTAACAAAATTCAAGTTCGAATCCTGATGGAAAATCCAAGAAGGGTGATGATGATGTATGTTGTAGTCAGTACTGTGTTTTCTACAGTTCCTTGTAGAAATATAAATAATGACTCTGTGGTGTTGGAAATCCAAATTAAACTTGTAAGCAATGTCTTTCCAATATTTCTGTGTGAGACTCATCAAACTATTCCAGAAAAAAACAACGAATTAATCCTTTTGAAATCCAACTGATCTGAATAAAATTATAACTCAAAATCTGGCTACAACAAAATAACTTAACATCAGTGTAAAAAATCCAAAACTGAGAAATGCATCTATTAAAACTAGCAAACGCGCATTAATGGAAAAACCGGAATAGAGAAATCGAAAAGGTGTTACGTGATCGTGTTTATGTTACGTACACCAAACTTATCCTGACGAAAACCAATCATTTTAAAATGAAATAGAACTTGTTTACGAAGGTTGCTACAAATTCTGAAACAAAGTCAGAATTTAGATCAACACCTGGTGTTTACAAAAAGTGATTCAGGTCGACTGATTTTCAGGAAAAGATATCATCTCCAGTGGATAAATTTACAGTATAATAGCATGTAATAGAATAAAAAAGTTAAAACTGACAAACAATTAAATATAAATAAATATGAATTAAATCAGACATACGTAACAAGTCAAATACAGCAATAATATTTTATCGAGGCGGACGTAAAAATACTGACGTGATTTATGTTGCTCAGTGATATACACAAATACCGAAAGTGATCAGAGATAACTGCAATATTTTATTTGTTTTAAATGGAGTCGATACACATACTCTGCGAAACATTCATCAAACCTGGACAGGATTTGGTTCAAAAGCTTCTTTTCAAAAGCGCAATCTGCTCCACGCGGATTTATAACAATAAATTTACATGCTAAACTTTTTCGTTGAGAGACTGATTTAATTATAGCAGCAGAGCGGGTGAACGACCTCAATGAATTGTCCGGCGGGTAATCGAAAACGCGCATACTTTTCAAAAAACACGAACGACAGCGATAAAGTAACAAAATAAACTAAACCAATTAGAGAAACTCTCGGTAAGTTAGGGGCTTTGGTTTTGGTGCTATTGACATTTTATTTTCATTTTCGTAGGAGGCTTTATTTTTCAAAAATGACGTTCTAGCAAAAGGTCCGTTCACCCTCACTGCTGCTTAAATAAAATCATGTACCAGGAGTTAAAAAATAAAGTTATACATAACACAAACAGACACATACACGGATACAGAGTCACACACACATGGCCCCAAACTATGTCAACCACTTTCTGATTACCATCCCACACATATACTCTAACAGGATGAAGCCGGGATGGGATTAAATGTAAACGACTACACTTAAAACAATTTCGGGAATGAGATGTTTATTAGATGTTATGAGATGTAAATGAATTCTTGCGCATTAAGTCTAACAAGGGATTTAGAAAAATAGTGCAAACCGAGTTAAACAAGTGACATAAAGAAATGATATCCATAAACTATTCAGAACATATAACTTAAGTAGTAATAAAATACAGACTCAATGTTTTGGTACTTATAAACACATATAATTGATATATGGATTTTTCACTATGGATGATCAATGTAAAGAATTTAAACTAAAAAATGAAACAATGTTCGCATATCACCTGGATTATCAAAGTATAGGACTTAGACGACTATGAATACGTTTTGATTCTGTCCACAAGGGCAGCACCCACCTTTTGATATACTATCACACACTCTTTTATCCTGCACACACTTTGTATTACTATTTATCACTTTTTGAAAACTACCCAATATCCACTTTGTGATTTTTATGAGCACACAAATTTTTAGATTCGTGTTTAACAGACCCCTTTTTGATCTACGATCCAAGAAATACTTTTAGAGTACTATATAAAACCCACTTTTTAATTAATATCCAACACACTCTTTGAGCACTGTCCAATACTCCGCACTATACTTTCCAACACGCTGTATTGTGTGACCAATACGTAGCTATTTATACTGGATGTATAAAGGAAAGATTATGACCCCACTAAGCGATCTCCCCCTCATCATCACCAGATTATATTCAAGGTTTTAGTGTCGTCTGATTCATGATTAGGATGCGACCACTTAATATGGTCAATACTCTTTCCCCTTATACTATTTAAAATTACAATTACTTAAATAAAGAAAACGTGTCTCCAAATTGTTTACTAATCAGCGTGGAAAGATTATTATTTAGACAATAACGTGAGTATAAAGTCCCTGGAAACAAATTGGAAGATTATGTTAACGGTTATAATAATAGACCGATGAGTGGTATCAATTGATGGAGACTACCATAAGTGGATCAGGCTTAGTTTCGTTTATGGGTTGTAGTCATTTTACGAGTACTGATGATATCATTAACAAGAGAGTAAAATACATTTTCATGAACATTACCTTATTTTTCGGAAGCTCATTTGGAGCCAATAATCAGAAAGTACACTGAAATAACGTTGCATGGAGAAATAGTTGGAAATGACATTTTTATTAAGGACAATTTATGATTTTGTTATAGCCTTTATGTTATATCTTCAACAAGATCGAGTTACTAGAATTTAAACTTCCCTTTTGCTCTTAAGTGAATAAACTTTCAGAGTATTATATTCCATAAGTGTTATCGGGATTAGAGGTATCGCCAATAGCCCATTGCGGTTTACTGATAATCTTTTATAAGTCAGCTTGGGTTTAATCATTATTAACATAAAAAGTTTCATTGTTGTGATTTCGGTACATACAATGATCCGGTTGCGATAGGAGTAAAAACATGCAGCGCGAAGTATCTTGCCCACTATTATTTCGATGTTCCATGGTACACAAGATGTAACACCGGTTGTTTCGTACCTGTTTTCAGACCTTGACAATCGCGATATTGATTCTATAACGCGAGATCATTTCCAAGGAGTTGTCACAGCAGAGTTTAAACAGGCTTAACCCGAAGCAACACCCGCCAAACATGATTTTCTACTACTTCATCGTAACTCTGCAGAAATTCCGAAGATACATATATGTGGTTTAGATGGATTTTACACATATTTGATCTATTACTGGGATAATAATGAAACATTAATGGTGATTAATTGTTACTTTTGTAATGATTATCGTTTAAGTGAAGATTTGTTATGCGGTTTGTAAAAGCAACTTTGCCTCAGGATAAAACCTATATGATGAAAAGATTTATCGATCAGCATCAACAACTACGACAACGCGTGATGGAAAAACGAATTCATTAACAAATATTTCAACGTGATGTTGTCATGCCGTTGTTTACCCCGACGACAGCGGCTTAAGCCGATAAAGCAACAACAGCAGTTGACCGCAACAAAAGACGTCACAACTATATACGATGAAAAACAGGACGGTATTATTGATCTCACGGTTGTGCTACAAGCTCAGTTTGAATAAGAAATAGAAAGAGCCAGCGCAGAAACAGAAACTGAGGAAGAACAAATAGCGAAACAAGCTAGAGAGAATGTAGCGATAACAGACGACACTTTAAAATTTAGTTGTTTTTTATTTAAAATTAAATAGCACGAATTAAAAAAGGTACCGCACAAGGGTTTTCTCAATATACGAAGGTGACTATTAAATCAAGCGATTCAAACAGCGTTTTCTTTTGCTGCCGGGATAAATATCGCACTCATCAACAACGTTTGGAGCTTATTTGAATTAGCGACTGATACACTAACTGATACACTAAACATCTAGGCAGTGGAGGAAACCAACGAATGAACAACTGATAGCGGAATGAACAACATGACGATGTTCAGCGACAACTGCAACGGATGCACAGCCAGCAGCATGTAGTGGTTTAAAAATATTAATATCTTTAATACTCGCTTAGATAAAATCCGTGACACAACCCAAAATGCTTTTGTTATTACCACCATGGCAAATTATAAGGAGGATTTGCCACACGAGGAATTTCGACTAAAAACCGAAATCAAATCTGCATGTTCTTCCCGTTGAGGTCCATATTTGGATTTTATTAAGATGTCCGCACGATGCTACAACGTAAAAGGAAGTCGAAGTTAATGACGAAGTCAGTCACAGGTTGATATTTAGTAGAAGAATACTGGCGGTAGACCTTTACGTATTGCAACAGTCAAATGATAACGGTATACGGATAAAATATAATTAATAAGATAGCAATTATAGGCGATTGTGAACGAAAACTCATTCTGCAGGAGTCTAAAGCGTTGTTGGTAAACAAAATGTGTCCACGACAAATGATTCTCGGACGCGGCGGTTGAAAATTACCAGCTTATAAACACACTGGTCCATATCACCCGTTAGAAGAACATCTAGATAATAAAGATTAACCGTTGACACGGTAAGAGCTGTTATACTCAGGCGGATGTAACGTCGATGCGACAAGCCATATGTTACCGTGACCATCCAGATTACATAGCTGGTTGTGGTCCTTTTATGCTTGATGAGATCAGAGCGATTAAACCACCACGAATCGATAAAGTTAGAAGAATAACAAACGGAATTTCTATAATAGTTTGCACAAAAGTAAGAGAACACTTGCTGACGAATTACGTATACCTGCCCGAAAAATATTTTCCATGACACAGAATTCTAGCAAACGGAGTGGACTGTATTCACGCGGCTGATATTATCGATGTTAAATAATATTTAAAGAACATCGTTCGGTACAATTACTTTCTCAAAATCATTGAAGTGTATATAAATTTTGCGTTGAGTATTCCTTTCAGGCATAACATAGTGTTTACTAATTGAGAACCTTTTGAATCAGCAGTGATTAAACTAACTTATGTGTGGATAACGCTGGAGAATGTTAAAATAATTTAGGACTGGTTAACACATCACCAAGTTTGAAATATTCAACTCACACCCATGGCAAATCGAAAAAACAAACAATAAACAAAATCGTGGAACTGATTTACCAATATCGTCACAAATATACATCGATATGCTACCCGAGTTGACAGCCAAGTATAATAACAGTAAACACTGCAACATTCGAATGACACCTGCTCAAGTGAGAAAAGACAAAAATGAGGCTGATATACTACTCGCATTGTTATAAAAATACGTTTGGCGTTGGTGATCATGTGAGAATATACAAAGTGAAGCTGATATTCAAAAATGGATATACTCCGAACTGGATATGAGCAGTTAAAACCCACTCTGGTGACTTAGGTGACTAAAGAAGTGCGAAGAGAAACAATAATCTGATCATTTAGTGAACAAGAATTACAGAGGACAACCCTTGATGTTTTCAGGATTGAATGAATAAAAAAGAGACACAGTAAATGAGTACTGGTGAAGTGAAAAGGATACTCCAATGATTTTAACTGATGAGTTCCTGCTGATATTCAGCAATGATCTCGTTGTAAAAACACCCAGACTCTGCTTATACGCGTTTAGAAGTAATTCGTTTGCATATTGATCGCGCAATCCCATTGCAATCCCATCGCGTCAAATATTGTTTAAAGATGACATCGAACTTGGCTAGTTTTTGTCGGCCAGGAAAATGTCCACTTTAAAAGATCTGAACATCTGGTCGAACTGCATTCGTTGGTCGTAAGTCAGGTCGAATTTTGCGAGCTTATTTCGGGTGTGATACTTTCGTGTGTATTGCTACGGTGTATTGCTATTGTTATGGTTGATCTATATACCCTATCAAACATCATTTTTGTTTTTCGTACTATAATAAAAACGTTTTTATTGAATCCCGAGTGTAAAGGGAATGCCAGACGAAGTAGTTTACCTCTGTAGGTGTCACCTAGACAATTTTGATGAGATTGAACACTTTTGACCAAACAAAAGCTATGTCGATGCGACATAATATAAGTTGCATGAATGTACAACGACGGACCGAATGAGTAAAACTAATACAAAAGTGGACCCGCGATGATTAGTAGTGTGGTCCAGGGTAATACTAGCACAGAACAATCGAGTTAAATTTTCATCTGTAATCATTTACCAGCAAGTTCAATTTCCATTTAAAGAAATGAGTTATTATACATACCATGGTCACAATTTGGTATGTATTCCATATGGAAACTTATCGCACTGTGGTTAACTATGTGGCCATGCTTCACCAACTAGCAAGAACCAACAAAGAAGATCCGAGAGCGGCATCAGAATAGCCATAGACGCTACTATTCTGGCATTAAGTAAACACCGACTTTTGTCACGAAATCGAAACAAATCACCAGTATGTATTATGACGTTAGGAACCATTTCAGTCGTCCATCGATAATTACACCAAAGAAGATTCTGGTTGGGTTCTGGAAGGTATTATCAATGAAGATCTTAACGTGCCGCGGTATAATTCATTACGAGGAAGATGGTAAGGGTAAAAAAAACAGACATAGCATGGTAAACGTGTAAAGCAACAACAATAGATGCTTCATGTCGGTTGTGTTATCCTAACCGGGTTGGTAACTTGAAACAGTATTAAAATACCTTAAACTTTACCGGGACACAATTTTCTGTGCATTTTGAAAAATATCCACGCTTGAAAACCATATGTCGGTTAATGAATTTGGTGTTCATAAGCTCGATAACATAATTAAGTCGTTGCTGATGTCAAAACATGAGTCTATATCGGACAGGATAATTAAAGACATTATAGATGGATCAAAACAAATTCAGTATTAATAAGCAATCGGTACGATAAACACAACAGAAAGAAACATTACTGTCGACGAACATTAGCCCAATGGTGCCTAATAAAATGCGCCTGCACTATAGTGTACAAATTATGAAAGAACCCTTCTGTTTCAACCGGTGTTTATACCGACGTCGAGTCGTTGCAGATACCAATAGATGACGTTGATAACGATCATATGAATATTATACGAAGAAACATCAATAACACATTCCCCGAAAATTATCAATTTGTTGATGAGATAAGTTTCAGAACATAACATCTTGAATCATCTTGAATTATCCAATGCTGCTGACAGAAGAAGATATTCTTGATTTTGCAGACGTGGTAAACTATCACATTTGAGGGAAAGAAAACTATTTCACGAAGGACATAACCATAATCATTCCACTAGAAATTACAGAGGAACACCACAAGACAATTGCAATTTACATCTGCGCAGACCAGTCTTTGTTCTTGTTGTGCTACCTATGTGCGAGGTTATGATTCTCACTGGATCATCAAGTGTTTCGGAATATATCGACATAAAATCACTTTTATCCCAAATAACATGGAAAATTACATGTCGTTGAATGTTGTATTTCTGGGTTTATGATGCTGAAGATGCTAATGAGCACATGCTTTGGTAGCTGTTCTTGGTAAATATGATTTTTGTTCTTTCATCGTAATCTAGACGCAATGGTGAAAGGTTTCGCTTCCATCCGTCGTATCGGATACTTGGCTGTCGTTCTGATTAAGCTTTGAATATCGTAGTTTCCCACTTTAGGTAACACTTTCACACGGCGCACGTAAAGTCTGGCTTCTTCCATGTTAGTTTTGTGCTACATTAGAATTAGTCTTCAAAAGGACGCGATACTACTTTGATTCAGTCTCAGGCGTACATCCAATCCACTTAACAAATGCTTCTCTTGCAACCATATGTCGGAATGCAAGCGATCATCATTTCCAAAATAAGCACATGTTTCATTTCCTTTTCGTGGTCATTAAATCCAACATTGTGAGCACCATCAATTGTGTTCAACAGAGATAAGATTGTTAAGGGTAACTATCAATGTTGATGTTGGCTATTTGGTTATTGGAGTATAAAGCCACTTCGCTGGGTAAAGAATGCATGGAATTGTTGACGGAAGCTACTCTGCCATTGCCTCCTGGCTGGATTATTCTTGTCCACTTTGAAAACTTTGACATGTGGGTAAAAGTAGCTGTTATTCAGATCGCTGTAATCTTCGGTCTCTCCTTTGATTGCAAAGTCGTTAAGTGCTGAGATGGTGAAAGGCACCATACAATGAAATTATATCGATCGGGAGTTTCGCATCATTGTCGGTGGAAGAGACAAATCTAATTCTGACTTGGAACATTCGCACTAATATAGGTGCGTCATCTAATTATTAATAACAAATACCAGATTTATCTGAAAGCTGTTGTTCTTCTTTCCTTATTATTTGTCCCAACTTATTTTTGATATCTGACAAGTTTTCAACGTCCTTTTCTGCCTTGTCATTTCTGCTGCGTTGAAGAGGAAGTAATGCCTTGGCCAGAAGTGCAAAGCGCATTTATATGGCAGTCTTGGAGACCCAATACGTCTGTTACAGTTTAAAACGATATATATCTTTGCCAGTTTTTATGAAGGCTTATTTAGTACTTGTTTTTAGATTAGCATGGTTTGGAGAAATTATATCCTTGTGTCAAAGATGCTTTTATAAAAGCGTGACATCATGGAGTGACCATCTGTTTAAATTTGAATGCTACTGTAAGAAACAAGAAATTCAACATGTCTCCTAAACCATTTCCTAATTGTCAAGCGACTATGTGGTACATATGATAGAGCTGTTACAATTCAATGGGGATTTCCATTTTGAAAATATAGCTTACCGTGATTTTTGCTTAAGAGAACATAGTAAGCTGCTAACAATCTCATTTTATATTAATATCGACACTCTTCAAATAGACTAACATGAAGATAATGAGAATGAACAAAATTATCGGTGATCGTGATACGCATTTCATCCTTCATTCTACGCAACTATGGCACTTTAATAGAATTACTCTTAGTAACTGGGTGGCTGTGTTCTCCACGAAACTGTTCTCGATGACATCAATCAAAATAAAAATCAAATTTAATTTTCCACTCAATATGGCGGCATCAATACTTCTAGAACTGATCATTGTGGTGAATGGCTTTCCAATGCGGACCAATTTCCGTGTTTCCACAATGATTAGCAAATAAATAGGACAAAAACTTCTAGAAAGAAAATACATTTAAAGACCACGCGAAATGGTTTGGAATCCAATCTGTACGCTTGGGCCAGTTTTCTCCAGTGTTTTGCCGAGCTGATAATTAAAAGTAGTTAAAATCGTTTAGACGAGATGTTGAAAATTCAAATAAAATCCTGCTGGAATTCTCATGGAATAATATATTCAGTTAGGTATTCACTGGTGATGGTTGTTTGGATTCGCAAATGAAAAAGATCATTTTTGTCCAAGAGCTCTTTGTTGAATATGTCTTCTTGCTTGGTCACTTGCTGTAACTCGAGCAAAACAAATGATCATTTTAACAAGTCTCCGTTTATATATTTCAACGTATATGCAAGAAGATCACGTCCAGGCACATTAACAGTGACAGGAACAATTATGTCGTCCAGTTAGGTAAATATCCTTCGTGAAATATGCATCTTGTTTTACTAATTTGAATTAAAGCCGTATTTATTTGTTTTTTTCTTCTTCGATGGACGTTGAAAACAATCTCTGGGATTAAACACACTATACCCACAATCATACTTATACAATATCACACATGAACAGTGATGCTAATGGATGGATTATTTTAGTTTCATTCATTAATCATTTGAGTAGTATATGTTGTCTAATTGATCTAGTTGATCTAATCGATTGTGTAATACAATGTTATCCACAAAAACTTAAACTTAGACCATACGTATGCTTGTAGGTATAGTCCGGAAGTCTAACCTTCTCCTTTTTCACATAGACAGGAAATTATTTTCTTAACAGGTACAAACACTAATTGTACAATACATAAATGTTTTCTGTAAATGTTGTTTAATTTCTATAGGTGACTATGTTACATTTGTTGTACGGTGATTATATTTTTGTCCTACCGTTTTCAGTCTCGAACGAAATTATACTTTCACTCTGTCAATATTCGAATTGGCACGATTCAAACTATTCTAAAAAAATTCTATCCAAATCAACATCACCTTCTCAAAATTAAAAATAAAAAGCAATGAAAAGTGATAAATATTTGGAAACGAATATTGTAAAACAAAATTGAAAAAGAAAATTGAAATGAAAAGTTAAAATGAAACTTAAGCAAATTAAATTTTGAGAAAAACAAATATGAAGATTGTAAAGGAATATTGAAAAATGAAAATTGAGACAAAAGAAACCCCTTTTTTTATATTTCCAAAACAAGTTTGGAGTTAACTTTAAAATTTGTCTTAAAACAAAATGACCGATACCCTTTATAATGGCAAAAGACAAACACGGATTTTATTAGCCATCATTACAGTCTTGTGTGATGATATATAAGTATGTTTGTGGGTATAGTGTGTGAAAGCACTCCTACCCTTCCATGTGTGTGATAGTATATGTGTTTGAATTAATTCCCGTCATATAAATTCCTACCCCTTAACGTTGACTAGTAAATGTTGGGGTTCACAATGTAGATAACAGGGTGTTATTCTCTCCAACAGCGTATTAGATAGTACGTATGGGGTATATTGGTCCCTCTAGTGATGTGCTTATTTCTTTACGGCGATTGTTCGATAGTAGATAATTGGGTGCTGGATAGTAAATAACAGAATGTTATTCACTCCTGCTGCTGCTAAAGTGTAAGTGATGACTAAGAGATATTTTGATTTTGAGCAGTAGATATCTGAGTAATGTTCCTTCTGACCAGTGTATTGGTTAGTAAGTGTAGTTTTAGAATTAAATTTCCCGTTAGAGGTCACAGAGACCAATGCTAATGTTAGACAAGAGTCATGCAAAAGTCGTTCAAAACTATACATCTAGCAAGACGTCAAACAACTCCTATCTAGTTAAGTCAATATACTTGCTATATCTCCTGCGTACAAAGACACACTGTGAACAATAAAGAACCCTCAAGACAGGAGAAAATAAAAAAGATAAATACACTTATTATAGATTTCAGGAAAAAGAATGTTAGACCTCATAGTGTCATGTGAATAAAAGGAGAATTCAAAAGAAGAAGAAGAGCCAGAAGAAGAACTCATGAAGGTGGTACAATCACCGCTGGCAAACATTCTTGGTGAAGCGATAGGAAATCATGCAAACCTAAATTAAAGTCATGCCGTACTAGAAGATTAATACTAGCTACATCAGCACTAGTAGAAGTATTCACTGTAATAAAGTTTCAAGTATACGATGTATCTGTGGCTGGCGCACGACGATTCATTGTCTTCATGACAGTCATAGGCTTTTATCTGAACTGTTCCGCAATGGTAAATTGTAGGAACGCTGGTGCACATATATGTTGAAAATGACTTCAGCTGTCCGCTGTTTTATGATTGGAAAAGAGACAACATGCTCTGGTTGAATGATGCTACACGGGTTCTGATTCTTGGAATATTTCAATGCGTTTCGATCTGGTCGAAGACTATATACACGTGAACATTGACGTATTGTACCACATTTTCTCAAGACAACAAGCCCAGATCCATGAGAGTGTTGACTCATCTACTATCGCTAGTTGTATGCTGCTTAACCTTGCTACCTAATCCACGGGAAGGCATGTGAGTCATGAAGAAGATTACAGCGACACCCATATAGCAATGAGGGGTGTATGTGGAGAGACAAGAATGTCTAAAGAGGGACTTAGTCTGTGGATTGGCAGTGAGAAGAATTTTACGGAGAACTTCGAAGTGGAGTGGTATGTGTTATTTCTCTCCTTCGGTTGATAAAAAGCCCTTGTCAGGACAAACCAGACCACTAAAGTAGAGAGCTAATATTCACAATTATTGCCCATTTTATGCCTGTCTGTTTTGAATTTATGTGTGTACGTTTGTGTAAATTTTCACAGCTAAAACTTAATGGTCCTTACCAGTCTCTTCGCTTGTGTGCGATAATAACGTGTCTATAAACACTATTGCCCGGGTCTGTTTGTGTGATAGTATGTTTCTGAGACTGTGATAGTGTGTGTTTGTGTGTATATATTTTAATTCCCTTTTTTATATCCTGAACCCGTCTTGTGTTTGTAAGTATAAACATCTACGAATTCGTAATTACATGCAAGGTGTTGGATAGTATAGTGCGGATACTGGATAGTATCTATAAAAAAGTGATTTTTGGAGAGTATATCTAACCGTGATATTTAGGTAGTAATACAACTGTGCATTGGATAGGATGCAAAAATGTGTGTTCGATAGTATTAAAAAGTGTGTGTTGATAATAATCAAAACGGTGGTACTGGATAGTAGGTATGTGTTGAATATTATATCAAAAACCGGGTGCTGATAGTTGGATGTGTGCTGGATTGTAACCAAATAGGGGTGTTTGATATTAGGAGTGTGTGCTGGATTGTAATCATAAAGGGGGTGATGGATGCTAGAGTATATTTTGGATAGAATATCAATCAAATGGTTGATGGCAGGAGTGTGTTTTGGATTGTAACAAAGTAACCGGTCATTAAATAGTAACTTGTGTGTTAGATTTTATATAAAAAATACGGTACCTGGTTGTTAGTTATTTTTGTGGAGTAGTAATAAAGGAGGTCATTGTGTTATGTATATTTGATTTAATTTATATTTGATTTAATTTAATTGCTTTTTGGTTTTAACTTTTCTTAATTTCATTACATGTTTTTGTAATGCAACTTTGTTTACTGGAATTGGACATTTTTGAGAAATTAGTTTGACCTGTTTTTTCTTAAACACTATTATTAGAACTTTGTAGCTCCTGACCTTGATACATAATTAGTAAGAGTTGGAGTAAACACCTTATTTTATTCATTCTTAGTGTAGATATATAGGGTGGACTCGAGGCTGTGCTGTGTGTACGCGATTTTACACATGTGAATAGCCTCTTTTTCGAAATTCTGGTTTAACCGGAATTGCGCAGTCATTAGATATAATAATGATGTATTGAGAAATAACTTTAGCTGGGCTTTTAAACACTTCAATGTTAAATTTTACAAAGCTTGTTGTCCCCACTTTTTTTTCTTCTTGTTACTGTTTATGAGCCTAAACACTTAACAATGTATAGTAGTGTTATGTGTTGGATTGTAATAAGAAAGCAGGTGATATACTGTGTGTTGTTTGTTGGATTGTATAAATAAAGCAGGTTTTGCATAGCAGGGATTTGTGTTGGATTGTAGTTAATATGCGGTTGCTTGATAATAAGGTAGGAGATAGTGATAGGAAAGAGTTCACATTAAATTTCACGTACGTATCCAGAAACGTTTCAACATGGAAACTTCCAATAAATAACCATTTTAAAAAATATATCCCGTACATACCCAGAATGTCCACTATCGAGATTAAATCTATCAATGTTTATATATTTGAAATCATCCACTTCTAATAGTTGTACCGTTTTCTTTTCGCGTATGTACTCAGAGTTCCTTCCTCCTCCCCCATGTGAAATATATGCACATATTTAACACCCGTTGGTGCTGAAAGTGTCCCCATGTAAACCTACGGCGTAATATTAATTCCGTACGTACAAGTGTACCCTATATCTTTAACATTTGCATATATTACTTGCGTGTCGACGTTGTCATGATTTTGAGTTACTGTTATATGTATTTTGCATTAGATTTAGAACAGACGCTAAATCACTGATCATATAAACAAATTACCATCCACGGTTTGTTAATGGTAAGCATTATCGGAGCAATTGGGTAAAGTTCAGGAAGTTTGTTATACACGCCTTTGAACGATATAGCCTTCAATATTTTGCTTTTCCGTAAAACACCCTAATACCCCAAATAACCATCAATCAAAAAACGTAGGGCGGAAACACTTCGCTAGTGTTCCAGTAAATTGTTTTCTGTTGTATAAATCCATCAGAAATAAAGGATTCAAGCCTATTTGTCATATAGGAAGCAAAGAAAATATACAGTGATGTCAGCCATGCAAAACAGTAACAAAACTGCTAAGACCTAAACAATATCAGTAAAATAGACTTAGGCTTAGAACACACAATCAACAACGAAACATTGCATTGCAACCCTGTCCTACTTGGCAAAACTCCACAAAAAAGCAGAAGTATGTAAAGAACGTAATGACTGCACTGGCATAATTTATTTTGCCGTCGATACTATTCATATCAGTTAGATAAACAGTGTTGCTTCTATTATTATTGCCCACACATGGTTTAATATTGCATTCCTCAGCAGATTTGACACAAAGCGCTTGTATGCAGCGCTGCAGAAGAGGAATGGGACATATAATCGACTTGGAACAGCAACGCGTTAGGTTCAACGGGAGATATAAAAAAAAAACAGAGGCTGGAGACAAAATATGCAAACTTCTGCAAAATTATTGTAATGCTATTTTATATAAAATGCTTCAATATAAGAAACTTGGATCATTGGTTACTATATATAGCGTTGAAAAGATTAATCATTTGTAGTCAAACAGTGTTTGTTCCTCCTCTAATTATATTCTCTTTCTCCTTTCAAATTTTACACTAATTATCTATGATAAATTTTGTTGTAAAATTGCAGAATTATTTTTTTAGATAACAACGCAGCTTGTAACTTTTTTGAGCGCAGCAAAATACATGGGCAAGTTTTGGCATTTCCTCCGAATAAAAATAAACAAATTGAACAACAGCATTGATAAAATTAATTTTTATATCCTAACTAATTTTGCAACCTTCTGCAATATACAAATCATATCTCAGCTTGAAAGAAGAATGAAGAGCCGGACACAATGTAATAGTTGTGTTAATCATATTTAGAGACTTTAAAAATACTTGTAATTGGCTCATTTATATTTTGGATATAATAAAAAGGTTACTGCATTTGTATGGGAAAATATGAAAGAGTTTTTCGGTTTGAATACTTCACGACCTTGGGAGTTCAGTATATCCATCCGACAAAACGAGTTCATATTTTCCCTTACAAATGCAGTAACCTTTTTATTATATGCTCATTTTTTATTCAACCTAATGCTTTTTTAAATTAACAAAGTACACTTAAAGAATCAAAGTAATGTATGCCGTATTCCAAACTAACTACCAAAGCGCAGATTCATCATTACACAACAACAACATTATTACTGTACACATAACTCCGCCCAGATAATTTTCAACTTAGACGTAAGTTCCGAAAGAAATAGCGTGTCTAGTTAAAATTGAAATTTGGAGTCATATTGTGAATGAATGCGCATTGCAACAACTTTTCCATTTGATCTGAAATGAATATAGTTTGGTATTTTTGTAGATTCTACGAAATTTCGTGATTAAGGACTGGATTTATATGTGACAATGTCACATGAAATACATCAGATTGAAGACGCGAGGGAAAAGCGTGTTGACATCTGCAAATGTATATTTGTTTCTGTCACTGAATGTTTGAAATCATAATGTGTCGAAAAATGTGAAGTGTTTCAATTGCAATTATCAAATAGACGCTATATAATTTAATGCTTATTTCATTTTGAATGCAGTAAAGAGGATATAATTGCACTTATATTCGAAATTACAGTAAAATTTCGAAATGTGTAATGAAGGTTGAGAACCTATGAAATGGCTCATGTAATTCGGATTTGCAGAACTAAGAAAGTACATTTTGAGGAAATTCAGGATGTAAAACTGTACGTATATTCTTCTGCCATTCTTATTATTATCTAAACAAGACAGTTTATTCCTTGTCACCTGCATGTTATTTTTCACGACCCTTTCTGGCGTCTACTGTATAGCTAGCCTAAATCCGAAATATTGTATCAAAATAGTTAACGCAGAATGTGCCAAATCAGCTGGTATGTAGCAGTCCACGAAACACGTGATTTAGTTCTTTCATTCAGAAACAAATTTAATCAACCAAAACGTAAAGCGCCCACTACCTGAGTGTACATGATTTGTTTACAAATCAAAATTGCTAGCGTCTGTTTGTTTACAATAGAAAGTAGTTCCTTTTGAGTGTAATATGAAGTTGAGCGCGAGTTTAGCATTGTAAACTATTTAACAATTGTGACAATGCAAAGTTAACGGAAAACAAAAACAAAATGAGCATATAATAATTTCTAATACACAACATTCTTACCTTCTTAATGGAAGAGCTGCTTGATTCCTTCTTCGTGAGGGTTAAACAGCAAGATTTTCATGTCATTGTAATACCCGTCATCACAGAAATATTCGTACATTGGTGGCATTTGTCGACTATACAGAACAAGTACAAGATAATTTTATTTACATATGTATTACGAGAAGATTTATAACTGTCGATGGATCAGCATAATGGACATAATATTTTTAAATTAAACGGACTTGTTCACCTTTAATATTAGGAATCCTTTTCGTCGTACTACCGTGGGGACCATTAAACATTTATTAGCAGAATGATTCATTTTGATTCGCGTTACTTCTTTCAAGTTTGTATATTATACTATATTGTCGCAGGATTTAAAATATATTAAATTACATGGTAAATATCGTTCGTACCTACTGTTAATTTTAGTTTAGTGACTTTACTACAAAAAGAGATTAATTTAACTGATGTCTTTAGAGTCTATAATACACAACAAGTTTCATTTAGCTGATGTCTTTTGAGTCTGTATTACACGATTATATTAATTCATCTGATGTCTTTAGAGACTGTACTACACAACCAGCTTCATTCACGTGATGTCTTCAGAGTCTGCACTACACAACCAGTTTCATTTAGATCATGTGTTTAGAGTCTGTATTATACAACTAGTTTAATTTAGCTGATGTCTATAGAATCTATATTACACAACCAGTTTCTTATATATGATGTATTTAGATTCTTTACTACACAGCCAGTTTCATTTAGCTCATGTGTTTAGAGTTTGTAATACACAGGCAGTTTTATACAGCTAATGTCTTCCGAGTCTGTACTACACAACCATGTTATTTATCTCATGTCTTTAGAGTCAGTATTACACATCCAGTGTTATCAAGTTAATGTTTTTACAAGTTTCGTTTAGCTCATGCCTTTATAGCCTGTATCACACGACCAGTTTTAGAGTCTGTAATACACAACCATTTTCATTCAGTTAATGTATTTAGAGTCTGTACTACATAAAATGTTTCATTTGTTTCATGTCTTACGAGTCTGTACTACACAACCAGTTTCACTTAGCTGATGTTTTTAGAATGTACTACACAACCAGTTTCATTTAGCTGATGTTTCAGAATCTGTACTACACAGCCAGCTTCATCTTGCTCATGTCTTCAGAATCTGTTACTACATAAACCATTTTCATTTAGCTCATGTCTTAAGAGGCTGTACTACACAACAATTTTCATTGGGCTCATGTCTTTATCCACTGTACTACACAACGAGTTGCATTTAGCGTATGTCTTTAGAGTCTACAGATCTGTTTTCATCCTGCTCATATATTTATAGTCTGTACTTACACGATCAGTTTAATTTATCTCATGTCTTTGGAGTTTATACGTTACGATGAGTTTATTTAACTCATGAAATTTAGAGCCTGTTTAATTAAGCTCATGTGTTTTGAGTCTGTACAACACGACAAGGTTCATTTAGCTGATGTCTTGAAAATCTATACTACACATCTATTTTCATCTAGCGCATCTCATTTGAGTCTGTACTACACAACCATTTTCATTTAGCTCATGTCTTTAGAATCTGTACTACACGACCATCTTCATCTTGCTGATGTCTTTAGAGTCTTTACTACACAACAATGTTGATCGGAATCATGTGTTAGCGTCTGTATTTACACGATCAGATTAATTTAGCTCATGTCTTTGGAGTGTATAATGTACGACTAGTTTCATTAAACTCATGAAATGTAGAGTCGGTTTTATTAGGCTCATGTTTGTTTGAGTCTGTACAACACGCCATGTTTTGTTTAGCTGATGTCTTTAGAATCTATACTACACATCCATTTTCATCCAGTGGATCTTCTTTAAGTCTGTACTACACAACCATTTCATTTATCTCGTTTATCTCCTGTCTTTAGAGTAAGTACTACACGACCAGGTTAATTCATCTAGCACATGTCTTTAGATTCTGTACTACTAAAACAAGTTTAGAGTCAATATTACACGAGTAGTTTCATTTAGCTAATGACTTTCTAGTCTGTATTACACAACCGTTTTTATTTAGCTCATGTCTTTAGAGTATGTATTGCACAACCATTTTCATTTAGCTCATTTTGTTCGAGTCTGTACTACACATTTTCATTTACCTGATATCTTTAGTGTCTGTACTACAAAACCAAATTCATGCAGCTTATGTACTTTGAGTCTCTGCTACACAAACATTTTCATTTAGCTCATGTCTTTAGAGTCTTTACTGCACATTTGTTTTCATGTAACTCATATCTTTAGAGTCTGTAGTACGCAGCCAGCTTTATTTTGATCATTTCTGTAGATTCTGTACTTAACGACCAGTGTCATTTAGCTCCAGGCTTTGGAGTCTGTGCTACACAACCAGTTTCATTTAGCTCATGTGCTTAGCGTTCTTTTCATCTAGCTCATGTTCTCGAGTCTGTACTACACAACCAGTTTCATGCAGGTTATGTCTTTTGACTCTGTGCTACACAAACATTTTCATTTAGCTCATGTCATTAGAGCCTGTACTGCACAAACGGTTTCATTCAGCTGATGTGTTTACAGTTTGTACTACACAACCAGTTACATTTAGCTGAAGTCTTTAGATTCTTGTAATATACAACCATTTTCATTTGGCTTGTGTCTTTAAAGCAGGTACTACACAACCATTTTATTTAGCTCATGGCTTTAGAATCTGTACTGCACAACCAATTTCATTTGACTCATGTTTTAGAGCCTGTACTACATAAACATTTTCATTTACTACATGTCTTTATTTACACGATCAGTTTCATTTAGCTCATTCCTTTGGAGTGTATACTTTTCGGCTAGTTTCGTTTAGCTCATGACTTTAGAGTATGTCTCATTAAGCTCATGATTGTTGAATCTGTACTCCACGAACAGGTTCATTTAGGTGATGTCTTTACTACACAACCAGTCTCGTTTAGCTGGTATCTTTACATTCTGTACTATACTACCAGTTTCATTTAGCTGACATCTTTCCATTCTGTACAGCAGAACCAGATTCGTTTAGCTGATATCTTTTCATTCTGTACTACACAACCATTGTCGTTTTGTTCTGATGTCTTGATAGCCTGTACTACACAGCCATTTTCATTTAGCTGATATTGTTAAAATCTATACTACACAACAAGTTTTGTTTAGGTAATTCTTTAGAGTGTGTAATACACAACTGGATTCATCTTGCTGATATTTTTTGAATCTTTACTACACAACCATTTTCATTTGGCTGATGTGTTTGGAGTCTGTACTACAGAACCAGTTTCATTTAGCTGATGTCTTTTGAGTCCGTACTACACAACTAGTTTCATCTAGCTAATGTCTTTTTGAATATGTACTACACAACCATTTTCATTTAACTCATGTGTTTAGAGCTTGTACTACATAACTAGTTTCATCTTGCTCATGTCTTTATAGTCTGTACTACAAAACCAATTTCATTTAGCCCATATCATTAGAGCCCGTACTACACAATAATTTTCATTTAGCTCATGTATTTAGAGCCTGTACTACACAACCATTTCCATTTAGCTCATGTCTTTAGAGTCTGTACTTTACACTATCAATTTTATTTAGCTCATGTCTTTGGGGTTTATTCTCTACTAATAGTTTCGTTTAGCTCATGTCTTTAGGTCATATTTAATTAAGCTCATGGCTGTTGAGTCTGTACTACACGAACAGGTTCATTTAGGTGATGTATTTAGAGTATGTACAACACAACCGGTTTCGTTTAGCTGATATCGTAACATTCTGTACTACACAGTTTCATTTAGCAGATGTCTTTAGAGCCTATTATATACAACCAGTTAAATTTTTCTCAACGCATTAGTTTTCTAGCTTACTAATGTGTTAAGTTTTTTTATTAGGTTTTTTTTATTGATGGTTAAAGAACTCATTGAGAAAATTCTATGTGTTGCAACTTTCAACCAGCTCTCACTTCCCGCCGTCTTTATTTAAGCCTTTTTACCGTCACTGTATGGCTTTGAATATAAAAACGTCGTGGCACTGAGACATGCATACATGTGTATGTGAGAAAGAACGTTGTAGGTCCTAAGGTCACAGAGGAAGAGGTTTATTCGATTATCTCGCTAACACTGTAAGGTAGCTACAAGCAGCATCATTATTAAAATTACAATTGGGTTTTAATTATGGTTTCTTGATTAAGTGCTGAAAATGTGATAAGGATGACAAATTTACTATTATCCCGGAAATTCGGAAGTTTTTAAGCCTGGGAGATACATGTTTCCCCAGGCATTACTGTCAAGCCCGCTGAGAAAAAAGTTCAAAGTGACGGTCGCCACCATGGAACAAAAAAGCTACAATAGAAATAAGATGCCAACACAGAATGTTGCTTCCAAAAATTAAAAGGAAAATATGTTCTATTTCACAGAGCACAGTCAGATATGTTATTGCATTGCTCTTTTTTTCCCAAACAGTTTTATAAAAACACGAATTACATATTGGCAAACAGGAGATCGTATAATAAAATGTTTAATAAACGTTTATGTGATATACATAATGAAATTTCGGTAAAGAGAGAAACATTAAGACAAATCATTGCACAAAAACACTTCACGTCCCTCACCTAAAAATCCAATTAATACAAATCATGTATGTTCCCTTCTTCGTGTACTACATATAGCGTCTATCATGTTTGCATTTGAGCTCAAAAGTTTTCACGAGACCTATCATTTCCTAATGCGATTATGCACATGAAAGACCTGCTATTTCGAGATAGATAACTGTTTAAAATTATAACATTTCGATGCGCAACTGACTCTTACTATACATATACTCTGTCCCGTTTTTTCTACTATACTTAAGTGGATATTCAAAAACAAATAAGTTAATTCTGGCTTGGATATCACAAATATAAATTAAGTCTCGAATTATTTTTAAATATAGAATCTAATAATATATCTAAAATTTAAGTCTGATTCAAGATCAACCAATCAAATATGATAAATAAAGCCTTACAATTAAGCTATATGTTCATAAAATTAGAGCCTGTTTAATATTGATATAAAGAGGGCCAAAAGAGCAGGAAATTATGTTCTCGAAGTTATACCATACTTCTGTCATATGAATAAAGAAGGTTTTATCGTATATATCTTTTCTTGTTGAACATGGTACATTTCAATAATAAATGGTGTCCCTCCACCATTTTTATTATACATGATATATTTTAACAATGAAAGGAGTTCATTCCTGTTTCCTGGTGTACAAGGCATACCAGCAATAGAAGGTGGTACTCCCTCTTTCCTTAATATAATACATTTACAAGTAAAACTGCAATTGTCGCATCACACTTAACGCAGTTTCTTTTGCCAGAAAATATACGTTATCTCATCTTCACCATAGCTGAATCACCATTCTCCACGTAAGTTTCGGATTAAAAAACGAGCAAACTTCTCTAGGCTGAATAAAAATCCTCTAATCGGAGCCCCAAATGCAGCTAGAATGAAAGATGAGGATTCTAAGTTTGCATGATCCAATGCTACTACGTTATCATTTGTACGTTTAAAAAAGGAATATTTAGAAAGATGAAGGATGAAAACTAAACAATAATTCGGATTCATCAAAGCAACCAATGTAGACGCCGGAAGTTGAATTTAGTACGTCAGTAAAACAACCCCAACTTATCGGCAGAATTAACACCAAAATTTAAACCAAAAAAGGCAAAAAAACTGTAGAGTGTCTTCGATAAGAAATTAGTGATCAACCGGATTATGTTCAAAAGGATTTTTCGGTCCCAAAATGTAACCTCCGATCCAAGCAGGCAGACAGATCTTAAAGTATAAAATTATCAGTTGAAACAGTTCTGATACTAATACATCCTACCATGTGGTCGTGTTATTATGCCGTGTTTGCCATTTTCTTGCATTTTTATTTCTGATGTACATCACAGCCTCTATCCCCCGTGACATGTGCCCGTGTATTCGTGAATCGTATCGAAATTAATTTGCTGTTGCTACCACAGACACCAGTTACTATCGAAATAGCCACTAGAATAATTCCAGTTGGTGAATCTATGATGATTGTAGAAGTTTCGATTCCAGTCACACCAAGACCCACATTATTTGCTGCAGTAAGACGGCATATAGCATCTGCAACCCAAGACGTGCGCTTGTATTTCATTATCAACGCGGTTCTTTTGGTGATTTCATTTCGCATCTGTTGCCTTGCTTCAGTTATTGTATTTGACGTCGGTAACATTGAGGGTCCCTTACAGTTTTTCTATTAATATAATAATACAAACTTGTAGTACAATTGCATATTACTGACACACCTAGTCCTGACACAGCTCGCCCAGGTACAGTACGTACATATACCTCTAACTCATTACCCGTATTTTGTAAATTTGTATACAATTATAAACATTATTTTCTTAGGGAATATTTAAATTTCCGGCGACTGTGTGTTCTGTGGCGGTGTGTCCATCACCTTTTTCATTGAAAAACGCACCAATTTTGCATCTAAGGATCGTCTTTGCCCAAAAAATGTTGCCCGAATAAGTGCGTCCTTGTTGAATAACACTAGAGTTCGTTTTGTGCCTCACGTGAGTCAGTGTTGGTGTAAAATATTCATTGTTGAACGTAACAACGGCTAATACCGCTTCGCCGGTAATTAATTTTAGGGCGCTTGCCAATGCAATGATTCCAAGTTGATATCGAAGTGGTTGTGGTGATTTCTATTTGGTCCTTAACAAAATTAAATGCCAGTCCTTGCGAGGATTTGGTGACTCAGATCTGAAGCAGACATGCATCGAGAAGTGGAACCGTACTGTTATCGATGTCAGCATACGCTGGTAGCTGATCCAACACCTCATCGGTAAATTCCGCAACCGTGTCACCGCTGTCAGAATCCATTACACATATATTGATAAAACTAATCTTAAGCACAAACATCAAAGTCAGTTAATTACCTGTCATGATAAATGTCTAGTCCTTCGAACCGAATTTTATTATCGGAGATTCATGATGCTGATAATGCATTTGTTTACAAGCTATATATATAATTGTACAGCATCTTATTTTTTTCCATTATTTGTACATACTATCTATCAAATGCCTCTTGTCCATTATCAGGATTTCCATTCAACCCCACGTACCTATACTTCCTTTAAGAAGCATCGTTTTAGGTTTATCAAAGCAATTTTCATTAAGACAGCTTAAAATAAGCCAGATATTTGTTAAATATGTCTCTTCAATTGGTTTGCATCCTTCTTTCGTTAACAGTACGTTCGATATGCTTCCTGAACTTACTACAAGTGGCGCTGCAGTACCATCTGCCATCTGTTTATTCACATATTGCTTCATTCCACCACTGGCGGTACCGCTATTCTCTTTGATAAACGCAACCGACACGCCGCTGCCTCTGATTTCACCGTCTTCAGTGATCTCAGCCAGGTTTTTGCGAAAGAGCTGTTTAACATGACAATACTATCTTGAATGTCAAATTAGACGTTTTAAGGTTGCCAGATTGATCTTCAAGGGAGCAGCATATGGGACCGTCCATCCCAGCTCATACTGGTATAACAGAAGACAAAAACAGTGGTTGTAGTCCAGGTTCACGCATATGGCATTAGTGCTCTTATTTAAATATTCACAACTTGAAACTGGTGGTGAAAGTATCATCGCGTATGCAGCCCGTTGAGTGCTAGTCCTGTTGTAAATACAGGCTGAAATCACCGATTTTACGTATGTGTGGCTCCATCGATGGAAGTTCATTTCGCATAAAGAAACGACGACTTGACTGATTTTGCCATTGCGAGTAAATTAAGATTTGGTCAACGGCGTGGTCTTCTGCGTATTTTACCGAGAAATCGAAGGCCTCTGCGAAGTGATGTTGTTCCTTATAATAGAAGGCCTTTATTCTTTGTTGAATACAGCTACCGTTTCCACGATGCGCTATGTGACGACCCACTGCATTTTTCAGATTCATTCTCGATGCACGTCCGAGAGCTCATAACACCGCACTTATGCAACCGCTGAAACCGATGAAGCTATCAACGCTTAAATCGTTGCGAGAAATGGAATTATTCCACTGTACGTCTGCATTAGTGTCACCTCTAATTTGGATAATTTTAATGCCAATGACGTATTGTTTTATTTGACCTCACTTAACTGAGCGAGTTGTGTTTGAGCCAACTACATCTTTTTGCGTAACTTTTAGTTTCAAGAGATGATTTTCACTAAGGCCGACATTCTCTTCGTGATACGACATTATTACTTAACAGCGTAACACCTTTAACTATACATTTTCCACAGGTGAATCTAGAATTCTAATTCGGCCACACTCCAGTAATAGTCTTGCGTTCCGAATCTATGGTTCTAAACTAAGTAACATGAAAGAGTAAAAACACCAACAAGTTTTGTAAGTTTCAACAAGAATCTATTTCCAGAGAATATAAAGTGAATACTTAAAAAGAACTAACAGTATTGTGAATTAAATGTCAAATGGTCACATTTTCATCGCAAGTCCAAATGTATATAGCTCCAACTGAATTCCAGGGGTATTCCAAATAATTATCCTATTGAATGTGTTGATGTACTATTAGTCTCGAACGTAGTAATGTGCTAGTGGCCTGAAGTGTGATGATGTGTGAACCGTCTTTTAACATGTCATAATAATGAAATCAAAATGTTTCCTGCTTGAATTCACTGTAATCAGAATTAATGTTTCTGTCCAAGAATATATTTGAACAATTCCGCCCAAATGAAAGTCTGAAAACAACGATAAGACTAGATGCCTAGGATAGAATGGGCAATTATTCGCATAAACATCATTATATAAAAAGATACGACACAAAGAATAAAACCAGATAAGAGTCAGAGGTTCATTAAATGGAATTATAAGATGTCAACAGTATAAGATGTCAACAATATAAGATCTATTACTTAAATTACAAGCATCAAGTATACCAGGTTTTTCCATCGCGCAAGATCAATGTTCTAAACTCAGATGAAGATAAACCTGTTTACTTCCACAGATAATGATCCTAATATTTATTATATACTCCCGTATAGATATTAGCTATGTATTATGTTGTTTGCAAAATAAAGGTCTCTGGTCAGGTACACAGTAAACCTGACTTTGGACAAGGTCAGGCACACAATACAAATTTGTATAACATATAATCAATAAGAAAAGCCAACAAATAATACAAATTAAATATACATATAACACTTTTTCTGAAAAAGATCACAAAATGACATCGATAACGACCATCAGCGTTACATATTCGTGCATGCAAATACACGTCAACAACGGATTGCATGAACAACCCAATGTGTTTCAATGAAAAGTAATAAGTCGAGTCCAGTTTCGTTAAGTGATGATGGGAAATCTGCAAACTAGTGACAATATTTGGATGCCTGTCCATATACGACCACAGACTGTGGTATGCACGTGCAGTACGATTGGTTTAAATGTTAAGTTGAATTTCTTCAGAAGGTTGCTGACGGTCATTTAATTGCAAATAAATCTCAATCATTTCTAATTTGTCAAATATAATTTTACTTTCACCCTGGGCATTGTCTCGATTTTAAAGCTGACAAGTTGTTCTTATCGGTTAATGTGACTGAAAATGTGACCCCAAAAAATAACAGTGGGAACATCATACAAAGCCCAGATATGTGACTGTGGGGAAGTTGCACTCAAAAATCATGTTGAGGCTCCACGAAGTTGTCCCTACCGGTGATCAAATCTTCCATTAAAAGTCCCGTTGGCACCTACAACTAAAGCTTGTATATCAGCATCAGCGTTGCCTACGTGGTTTCGAGGTCGTCTAGTTGAATACGGTTTAGAATCTGCTGTATCAGATGTATCCTTGTAAACATTATAGCTGGACCATCTTTTCTTGTGTAATCATCGTTGTATTTGTCAACTCCAATAATTGTGTGGCTACCTCAACATTATCAGAATTGATTTGATTTCATTTTCTTCATGGATGGAATAAAGTACACTGTTGAACAAGTCCACGATGCAATTTTTACCAAATCCAAATTTGTTATTGGCAGGATAATCTGATACTGTTAGTATGATTCTGAAACGTTTTCCCTCAGTTTCCAAGAATGTTTCACATGGAAGAAAAACCAGAGATTTGTAATTCACTTGTAATTATATTTGTATTTGATTGGAGCCTCTGGTCGGTTTTGAGTGATACTAAAAATCCTCTTTTGCTTCGATCTACCAGCACAGGCGCACCCATGTAAAATGCCTTATATGATATATCATTGAACTGAGCCCTTGGTTGTACATTATTAGAAAGTACCTTTTTCGAGGCAATTGTAAAAATCTTTTACCATTGCTAGATTTGAAATCACCCAGTCGATGTTGAGCGGCTTTGTTAATGATTTTACTAACTCAGCCGGCATTATTTCTATAGCGAAAACAGTTTTTGGCTGTCGAGTTGCTAATCGTTGTAGTCGATGTCGAATCGATTGAATCTCCAGCGATAAAAGATACTACAAAGTTTTGATGCTTTGAACGACTGATATTACAACATGATTGACAATTGGTACAACGAGTTAAGATACTCTTGCAAGTAACTTTGATGCACCTGTAAATAATCCATGAACAACATCACCGAGCCAATTCCGTAATATCTTGGTTAAACTGGTTTTCTAGTGTTAAAAATGCTAATGGTTCTCACCTGTCCACGTACGACTCATTATTATATTTAAATGTCAGGTATATTTCTAATGTAATCTTCACCTCGAAGATCTACAACGTGTTCGACTTGATCCGCAAGTGTAAAACGAATATGTCAAATAATTATTTTGATATGGAAGCAATACAGGCACCGCATGCTTGAAACAAATCAAACATCATGCGGTTCGACTGTTGGTAAAACAAACGGTAAAAAACCATGAACAACTACAATTGTCGTGTCATACCTGTTTCCATGACTTGTGCTGAAAGCGTCACAGGTTACATTGGTCTTCATTGTGGAGGTAATTCTATGTCAGGTGGTATATGATATGCAACACATTTAAGTCATTCACGCAAAAACGCTTGATTCTCATGAAGATCTTTAGGCCAATCAGGAACTGTTTTCAACGACCACTGTGCAATGTGGGAAAATGTTCACGTAAAGAAAATTTAGAAATTTTACCGGTCAGCACGAAAATTCTTCATCAGACATCTTCATTGATTGAGGTAATATTATACGCACCTGTAAGAAGTTCTACCATACCCCATGATGTTCAATGATCTTGTGAAAATATACATATGTTGTTTGCGGGCAGACCAAAACGGTTGTGATCTGATGTTGTGCCTGCAAATGGAATACACTCCAGCCCAGTTAATCTATCGTGTGTTGTTCCATAGGTGTATGTTCTTGGACCTGTTCTCTTCATTCTATACACTCAGCCGCTCTCAAGTGTCATAGATCATCATCCAGTGTCTCACCAGTTGTACGCTGATGACACCCAAATATACAAATCTAGCCACAAAATTGAACGTGATGCTACCATCCATGGTGTAGAGAGTGCATTTCTGATTTGAAATCATCGATCACATGCAACAAGCTGCATATGAATGATGATAAACCTGAGACCATTCTGATCACAACAGAAAAACTTTCTCATTCACATCCTTTACCTCAAACAATAAATATCAGTAACACTAACATTAAATTCACACAGAGAGTACGAAACCTAGGTGTCACTCAGGACAGTAGTCTCACGTTGCACCAACATGTCATGAACATATGCAAGGCTGCATATCTTGATCTGAGACGCATCAGATCCATTCGCAAATATTTTTCAGTTGATGCCACTAAAACACTTGTGTGTTCATTTGTTCTTTCAAGACTGGACTATTGTAACTCAATTCAGTCTGGTTCATCTCAATATATATTCCAGAAACTTCAAAACGGTCAAAACACAGCTGATCAGATCATGCTTAGAGTACCACGATCAGAGCACTCCTACCTGCTGATCTGTAACCAACACTGGCTATCCATTCGATCCAGAATCAAACACAAAAGTAGTTCTCTGTGCTACGTTTCACTGACAGACTCCAGTCCAACATACCAATCTGACCTCACCTATGTGTATACACCAGCAAGATACTTACGCTCCTCTTCTGACAATCGTATGCTCACTATTCCCACTATGAGAAAGAAGTCATATGGACAATGTTCTTTGCATACCATGGCCCAGTAACGTGGAATGAATTACCCACTGAACTTAGACACAAAGACACAGTGATCCAATTGAAGAGTGCTCTTAAAACTCACTTATTTCGACTGCAAGAAGAAACTTAAAGACCTAATACTGTTTCAAACCTTCAATATTTCCAGCATGTTTTTTTTCAATGTTTTCTAATTTCATGGTGTTTGCTTTTTGTAATCATATCATTATATGTTTTTTTATGTTATAGGTGTTGCCTAGTGTTGTAAAGCGCTTAGAGCTTCCAAAGACTATGCGTTATACAAAGTCATTATTATTATTATTATTATTATTATTATTATACTTATCATTATTATTATTATTATTATTAGGATAGCAGCAAATAACTGAGCGACGCTAGTGCGATCTCGTGTGTGGATGGTTCCCCAGCGGTAACACATGAAGAAAACGTCACACTGAATTCAGTTTTCTCTGATGAGATTGTGATCATCGAGGTAACACTCTGGGATGTATTTACAACAATCTGTTGCATCGCAGCATATATTTCGCGCAAGTTATCCCCAGAACTAATCATTGACATGCGAACTTCTTTCGTCATATGTACCAATGATATCTTCAACAAGTTCATGCATCATCGCACAATAGTTTTCTCTGTCAATAACATTATTGGCGAGCAACCACTTACACACACATGTGGCATCATTGATGAGTTCTGGTGCATTGTTGCCCATAAGAATTTTGATTCCACAGGTATTTCTAATCAACTAGCAAGATGGTTAGCATCACACAGTTCTCCAAGGTCTATTTCTTTCGTTTCGTTTTCCTGTGAGGGTGCAAGTGTATGTTTTAGAATCTGTTGCTCTGCCAACCGTTTTGTACTTGTACGTCTATCAATTCTGATTGTTCTTCCACTGTGCAAACTTCAGGTGCAGGTTGTTGCTCTTGTTCTACTGGTGCTTTTACCATTTTTGTTCCCAGCAATGTTTAGCGGTGGAGGGATGTGATTCGTATTGGCTGAGGTCAAAATGTTCAAAGCAGCTCACCAGAGTTATTTTTATAACCAGAAAGCGTCCTGTACACCCAACTGATCCCTACCAGTCTTTACGTTTTGTTGTGGTTCAACAAGTTTTCCCACTCTGAGGTTGTATCAATCCTGCATTGTCTGAGTCTTCAAAGATCCACTGGCGACCTTATTTATTAAAAAGCTTTTGCAACTGAAAACGTTATTTCAAATTAAAATATTGTTGAAAAACATATCCTCAAACAATGATTTTGTTTTGGTCGAGATTGACCATCAAACCAGATTTATCTCAGAAACCTTCAATAACATTTATTTGGCCATGAGAGTTTTTACTGTATCTGCGCAATTAGAAACATTATCGGTATTGCAAGCAAAAGCATCGAAATCTTCTGAGATAATTTCACCTCTGCTGCATTCGAGCTTCAGCTGTCTAATCAAATCATTGATAAAAGGGAAAACATGACAGGACTCAAAACATAACATTGCCTTGTACCTGATGAACATTCGAGGTAAGTACTTAAGCAATTAGGTGTTCGGACACAGCTTTTCAGGTTTCAATACACATCTGTTACAAAGTTTACTATTTTACCACTCATACCGTTACGTATTGATGACGAACATAGTTTGTCATGCTGTACTTTATAAAACGCTTTATTAAAATCGAAAAAGGCAATACAATCTATCCTTTTACAGATATATTTTGAGCTATAGCCGGAAAAAAACATTTTTTCCTAAACGCTGCTTTTGCTTCGTCTATCAGACCATTGTTTTCTGTCCACGTGTATATACGAGTATGTAATATATTAGTAAAGACTTTGCATAGAGTATTAATAAGTGAGAATCCTTTCTAGTTGTTTATATAAATGATAAATAATAGTCTTCTCCCACTGCGAGGAAAATATCCGGATTCAAAGATTTGTTTTTCGTTAAACAGAGCGTTAATGAATTGTAAGATCGTATTATTCGCGCACTGAGTAATTATCCTATTTGGTCGATTGTTCTGTTTTTGATTTTAAGTAAACTTCTCATAATTTCATCATTTGTAATATGAGCATTTACGAAGGCATCCTGTAAGTGAAGTAGTACTTCACTAACAATATTGTCAGGGTCATCTAACTCGGACACAGACTTCTTCAATAAAGAATCAAAGTATTCATACCAGTTGTTGTAATTTCCGGGGTGGGAGAGACCTATTCCAAATACTTTTTTCTAAGAGGTCAAGGTCACTGTCATGTATTTTAAGCAATACATTTGTGGGTCAAACAAACCCCAGTCTGATTTTGTTATGGAGAAGTATGAACTATTCATGCCAAACGGCTCTATGTCACTCGTTATCCTATCCCTCTTAAATTTTTAAGGAATACTTGAACTTCTCAGATTTTGTTATTATTATGCACTTTGCCTTTTTCAGAGAAGTCTTCTTCTAATGCGGGTGTCCTTTTTCAGGTAGTAAAGTGTGACTTTTTTAATGTTCCTCTCCATTGTGTAAATTTGTCATCAGACTCAGTCTCAGGACCCTTGACAATCGAACAGTCATGTATTTACCGATCGAGGGCATCAATTTATTACTAGACAACGACCAAGCTGGAGATAAGATTACTAATTGGTTAATCCATTTGTAACTGACAAGCCTAGTTAGCATCAAAATGTTCATCCTATTGAAAAAATAAGCCCTGATTTATAGCCAGCCAATATAGCTATGGCAAAGGAAGTGCTTGATAATGATGTTGATCAATAAATTATTCCTTTAGCTGAAACATGTATTGGTCAGACTTTCGATGAGGTCACTTTTGCTCTTTACTTGGACCAATCAAAGGTATTGAATATCACAGTGACACTCAATCAACTACTCATTCTATTTATTCTAATCAGAATGACAAGCGATAATCACTTGTCGTCGAAAAGAAACAAGATTCTTAGATCTCCTCTTTGTTTTAGAGGGCTATTTGGGAAACGGAAGCCACAAAAGTACATGTTTGTTATTTTGTTAAAAAATGGGGTTCTTATAAGAAAATGGAGACCACCTGAGGTACTGGCTTTTGATGAACGGCCAGTCAGTCATCAAATGACAGCTCCAAATGCGTATATATAGGGATCAATAAGACTTATCGTAAGATCTTGAATTATTTATATTGGCAAAATATTAAAAGTGATGTTTTCAAATACTGCAGATTTTGTCACACTCTTCAACCAATATTTATCGACTATAATGTGTGCGTCTACAAGACTCCCAGAGGCAATTCCTTTGAGGAATATTAAAATTTAAACAATAGTAAAAGCTTTTTAATACAGTTTTAACTCAATTTGATCTGCCAAAATCTGTCCAATCTGGTCAAGAGTAAAACTTGGAGTTTTGTGCATGTCATTTATGAATTAGGCATCCGGCAATGCCTGTGAAAAGGAAATTTAGGTACGACAGAAATACAATGGAGAGAACGTTTCAATCTGGTGATATAGTTCTGTCTCTCTTGCTCATTGCTCGATGTTTTCTTCAGATTAGGCATTATGGTACTTATAAAGTTAGAAAGAAAATGAGTGACTGAAATAACAATATTAGTAATCCTGAGTTGTAAATATATTAAAGATGTACCGGTATGCTGATAGAGATAAGTGCGCTTTATTCCGTATGTTCCTGCACATAAAATCTACCATGACATTGAAATTGTAGATTCCACATCGCTGAAACGTCATCTTTACAGGACGAGCTCTATCAAACAAGAATGTTGGGGGGAAAAGTTCGGTATTTGCTGGAGAATTATTTTATAGAACCTTGTAAAAGTGATTGAAGTTCATCATGTATTCTTGTACTGAACTATATAATACTTTTTCATTTGCACCTGCTATAGAAAAGTGAACAGTGTGATCAAAATAGATTCATTTCCATCGCCAAGAATCGATAACAGCAATGGCAAAACTTGGCTACTTGAAAGGATTTTGGCAAAAGTCACGGACAGAAAGGCAAAGGAAATTTCGGCATTCGTAACTCGAGATGGGCTTTATCAGTATAAAGTCATACAGTTTGGGATGAAAGGTTTGCATTAAACTTTTAAACGTGTAATGAGCATGATTACACCTGGTCTAGATAATTGTAATGCTTAGATCAATGATGTCGACATTTACAACTATACTTGAAAAGATCATTAAGAAACAATATAGAAATTCCATGACAGACTCGCTGAAGCAAATTTGACAATTAATTTATCAAAACACGAGATTTACCGTGCTTGTGTCACATTTCTGGGACATATCGTGGGATATGGACAAGTTAAACCCATAGTTGCTAAGCGCAAGGCTATCTCTGAAGTCCCTGTTGTTTTCAATGGATGTTTGAGTATAGTTGGATACTATGAGTACGTTGTTCTTATTTTCACATAATTGCTGAACCTCTGCAAAATTTAATGAGCAAGAAAATCAGCTTTCATTGGTCTGGAAAATGTATCGAGGCTTTTGATAAGTTAAAAACCATACAGTTATTTTAGCTGAAGATTTTAGTCAATAAATTAATAAGTTTGGTGATGCAAGTGATGTTGAGTTTGCCGGGGGTGGGCAAACATATAGTCGTTAGCTAATACGTTTTAAAGATGCAGGCCAAAGTACGCGTAGAGTCGAAATCCGGAGGTGTGGTGAGGGTAAATACCCCCTCTTAATTCAGTGCCGAAGCCGCAAGTAGTTCCGTTCGCTTTTAGGGAGGGCTCGAAAGGTAATGACTTTGATACATTCGCTAGTGACTGGTCTCTAAAGGATAACATTCACACGCGGCAGACAAATTTATTCGAGAGGTAATGAAGAAGGGCAGGCCCGCATATTTTAAGTGAACATGAGAAGAAAAGGCGTTCATTAGATAAAAAAGAGACTCGGGCGAATATTGGTGATCAGCTGGGGCGCTGAAATATTACAATACAATGCGGGTAAATGCTAAGCTGATTACTGCAGCAGATAAAACACAAAATGAGGATTGCGTATCACATAAGGATCACCTACCGCATCCGACATAACGTGGGTCTCGCTGCTTATTCTTACAAATGGTGACGTCATTAAGTCATGTATTCCATATTTCGACTGAAATTGATTGACCCCTGATTTCGCAGATGAATATCGGATTAATTTGATCGAAGGTGACACATGGCAGGGTTGCTCAGTTCGAGGTAGAAATTGCATGGCTCATAAGGAGATAAAACGACGAAATGATATAGTTTTATATAGTTCTAATGGCAACCAACGATGTTTAGGTCTAATATCTTTCAGAATTTTGTATTATATATTATGATGTTTAAGACCAATATCTTTCAGGATTCAGTATTATTCAGAAGATTTGGCATATACGACTTTTTGCACGTAACGACGTCATGTGATTTATAATTCATGGCTTTATGTGTTTGTGGGATTTGGAATTTTAACGTAGCTTTAACACTTTTTCAGTCATATCGCTAGTATGTCTGCAGTATGGCAGTTTATAGTGATGTCTATCACTGAGGCATCATGCCGCAGAGGCGTAGCATCATGTCCCACCCAGTCACATTATCCTAACACCAGGCCGACCAGTTCTCACAATAACCTCTTAATTCTGAGCGCCAAGTGAGGCAGCTGATAGTATCATTTTTATAATTTGGAATTACTAGGTTGTAGTTCAAACCTGCGACCTCCCGCATCCGAAGAGGACGTTCCAACTACTTATGCCACCGGAATGGTACATTGTGGTTTTAAACTGAGCACAATTATTCATAAAACAATAATTGCCTTCGTTGAAAAATCTTCAGTTTCGCAGGTGCGTAGTTTTGTACTTTGTTAAAAGCTCTTCAGTTTCGGAGGTAAGTGAGTCTTGCATCTAGTCTGCAATCCCATGATCCCTAAATAGAAGTTTCGGTTTTGGCAAACATGAACTGATAAGTTTATACTCTAACCGACTGTATTCTTGATCTCTGAAAGTGCTAACTGTACTCAATTTGGGGATTAATATCTGAGGTACAAATATAATGACCTGTCAGAAATTAGAACAGAATATATAACCACTTCAGTACACTTAAAATCACTCGATATCACGATATAAAATGCAACATAAAACCTCTACCTTTGGCTTTTTTACTCACCATCTCAAATAATATTCCATATCCCCTGGTATACTTGTTTTCATAGGTTGATAACAATGATTAAACGCCCCATCCGATAATCTTGAAAATAGGTCAGTTTGGCATTGACCTTATAAATGAAATTTCAAAAGTTATTTCATTTCAATAGTAGTGTTTTCGAAAACCTACACAGAGTTAAAATATATTGGACCCTGTGATATTAGCGTTGGGCCATAATAACTCTTCTACAAATGTTGTTTTACTCCTGATAATCCTGAAAGTAAAGTCTGAAGTTATACCGTATCTACTGACTTTAAATAGATTCCAACTAGAAACAGCCTGCGACTGCAAATGAGACTTATATGCAGATATGGGTTTGTGACATTTGTTAGAAATAATCACTGGAATATATAACATTGACCCTGATATGATGTTGCATTATCTCAGACGAGTATATAGGTAAGTATCAGTAGGTAAACACGACATTTCAAATGATGATCAAGTTTGGTTCTGAGGTGAAGAAAACCGTAAAACAAGGGGAGGATTACCAACCTTACATGGGCCATGACATGCTTTCGATGCTTTGGTGTTATAGAAAAACCTCTTCCCCGCCTTCGCACTAAAAAGCCCACTAAAAATATTTAACTAACCCAAAATAACAAATAAATAAGCGTATTTTGGACGGACAGACGGAGATACTGATTATTATAGTTACTACTGTCTCGCCTTTTGCGACGTTCATTCTATTTTCACGTGCATAGGTGCCAAAGTGCTTTAATAATTAGCAGGCTGGACTTGCAACGAAAAGTGCAGTTTCATTCCGTCAACATGAACAGCTAGGGTCGACTACGATGGTGTTTTGTGGCTTTTGTAGTTTTGTGGGTTTAACGCCACCATTTAGCACATTATAGGCATTAGATGGCGGCCATTATATTTGGCGGAGAAAGAGCCAAAGGAAGTACCACCGATCCATCGGAAGCTGCTTTCAATCTTTCTCGCATGTCCACGCTGACCCAGCTGAGACTCTAACCAACGATGACAGATAAGATGTCAGTTATTTAGCTAAATCAGCCACCTAGGGCCCCTGGTGTTTCCTTGGCACAACACGTTTTACTCCCATTCCCTCAACAGTAATAACTTTTCCCAAATCACAAAAAATGGATTTCCTATATAGGATTCTATTCATTACATGCATTCAAATGATATCAAAAGCAAATATAGGTTGTCAGAATTATAAATAGAGTTTTTGCTCTTCTTATTGATACCAATGTTTTTGAATTAAATGTTGTCCGTGCTTTCAGTTAGTTGTATCTTATATTTTTCTGTCTTTCAGCATGAATGAGCTTCAACATCGCAATGTAGTCGGCATATTATTGTTAGGTTTGTTGTTCGCGGAGAAAGGCGGATTAACAATGAGCACTCATAAATTAGTATAGACAGATGGACAGACATATATATGATGAATTAAGAGGGAAAACGGATACAAAGACAACAGTAAGGACAGTAGCACAAGGGGTCAACTGACCTAAAGGCTGCCAGACATGGATGAAAACAAATGACGCAAAAATATCCTACGTCCAGTTGGTCAACCGGCCAAAACGCTGCCAGACATGGTTGAAAATGACGCAAATACAATATACCAAGCCCTGTTTCAGTAACCAATCGTTGTAAGAGAAACTTGTTATTGTCCCCGTTGTACAATTTCGTGGCTTCCTTGTTGTTTTCTCCTGAATCAGAGAAGGTTGATTTTATAGTCACCGGATGGCCAAAATGTTTTAAAAATAATTATTATTGTATCGTTTTCAGCAGCAATAATATACAGTAATGGCTGCGCTTTTTGTTTGCCAGTTTAGTTCCTTGCCAATTTATTGCCAGCTATACACGAGGTACCTTCGTGGGATACACTTCAATGACACTTTTATTTGTGCCTATCCATTCATGTGTACCCTTCGATGAAGTTTTCAATTTGCCAATTTCTGCTCTCATGGGGTCCCTTCATCGGGTACCCTTCAATAAGGTTTATTTTTACTTTTGGATTTTTCCATATATATTTCTCATTTATTTCTGTCTATATTTATACCTGGCTACTTTTGGGTTCTTGACCCCTACTTTTTTACCATAAAGGGATGGGGAAGTGTTTCCCCTTTATGGTCACATTTACACACACACACACACACACACACACACCGGTGAATTCATAGATACGAAACGAAATACTAGAAATTCAGAGGGTTGTCCATAAATTCGCGCACCACGCCCACACCGGCTCTACGGTGAACAGGATATGCACTGATTACCAACGCTTTTTGCACAGCCACCCACCAGGCGAAACCCGCTGGGTGTAAAAACTGCACCAGCAACTGTTTCAACTAGTGATGAGTGTGCGGAAATTATTGGTTATCAATACATATTTCGGTTAACTTTCGAGCGCTTGGGGCTCAGCCCTGCACTAACCATAATGTTACCCGCCATATGCCGTGTCCGGGATTTGAACCTACGAAGAATAGCATTAATGGCGGGGGAATCTAATGACGTTACCACTAGACTACGCAGCTTTGAGAGATATTTGTTAAAACTAATATAAATAACTGCTGACAATAAATCAATAAAATTTTAGATAATTTATAACTAACCCGTGCTCCAGAATGGTCAGCTGAATATCTAAATATTGTTACTTACAAAAAATAATATATCTAAGTTCGTATTACGTGTATTGCTGAACCACAACTGTTTCCCTTGACCAGCAAAAATCAATAACTCTACCTGTGGACTACAGATTATATATAACTATCACCATACTCGAGAATGTTCTAAACAGTCTGCGGAAAATGGGTGGTTTTCACAAATAATATATATTATATTTGTGAACAGAAAAATAAACAAACATATAAAAAAATTAACATGTATACGTGTTAACATAACACATCATAGGTAATTTATTAGGTAAATCACACCTGTTCTTGTAATAGATTCATGATTTGACTTGGAGAAGTCCACTATTAATACCGGACAAGTATTTTTAGCGCAGCCAGAGATGCGATTGGGTAATGTATAAATAGTTGGGAACCCCACGTGCCTATTACTAGCGCATATGTATTTTTAGCTCAGTAAGATGCGTAAACTGAGTATGGCTAAATTGTGAGTAGAATTTCGGCAATTCAATGTGGTAAAAAAAGTACGTTACGTTACTGTAATATCTGCTGACTTAGTGATCTGTAGTACAATCGTTGTTGTCTAATAATAATGACTAGCGATTATGCGCTTACTACGGATCTCCTACGACAAAATTAGCTCGACAACGACTTGATACAATTAAAAAGTATCTTCGAGTCCGTGTTTCCGTCAAACAGTAACTGCAACAACCCCAGGATGCTCATGTGGAATTTACAGAGGGTACAGAACAGTTATTTAAGCCAGTCACAAAAGCCACTAAAGATTTGTTTCCGTCGTTGGACCAAACCGCTAAATCAAGAGAAAAAATAGCAGAACGAACTAAAACAACAAATGATTCTCCGAGAGCTTCCAGCTGAAATAGCTGCTGCTCAACCACAATTACAGGAATCCATACAGGAAACTATTGATAGAGTCTGTAAAAAAAAAAAAAAAAAAAAAAAACTGCTGGATTTACCGAAGATGGTTTTAGAAAACGTCTAGAGAAAACCATATCAAATTCGTCCTGAACTATTAGATCACCAATGTCACCCACACCCCAGAAAAAAATAACTGGTCTCGTTTTTTGTTTAGAATCTACCATGGTATAAGTCAAATTAGTGGTGAATGCATGAATGCATGAATGCATTTAAAGAATTTGAGATAAATATCAAAAGAAGCTAAATAAGCCCCATCACTTTGAAATATATTATTACAATTTGGACCGCCTTGTGTAGAGATTAGAAGAGCAACCGGAAGTCGCCTTGCCACACAAGGTTGTAATGTGCTCGCTGACTCGCCGCTGATTCAAGATAAACTTTATCCAAATAACATCATCGCCGATGTTGATCGACTAGAAATTTAAATTTCGATTCATCCAGGTATGTATTGCCCGCCGAGGAATGTATTGAGGTTCAGGGTAGACTTATGAGATCACAATAATCCATATGCTGCAGGTGACAACTTTGGATTTGTAAATATGGCATTATGGCGTTATTAAAAAGTTTCGTGTATATGATTGATAGAACAATCGAAGTATGTCACAATACTGCTGATGTTGCTACGATGACTTGAGTCTTGAAAGATATTCTGATGATTATTCAAGGTCTGCTGGTCTATCAATGATATTTTCAAAAGATCTTACTGACCACCATGACCATAAACAGTATAACATAGGAAGACCAAGAAAACATGCCGACAACGCCGACTCTGACGTAGCCCCGGTAGTCACGGCCCCTAATTAAGAAATTAACTTGGAATTTGCGGCGCGACGATCTCGTATTGATGCTCAATGTAGATTCAGCTGTGTGATACCGTTGCCGCATATCTATGGATTCTGCAGACATGTTAGAAACGTTATCTTCGGAGCCAAAAATACAGCTCAATTAGTCCGAATGTCGACTGACAACGATGCAATTTGGCGAGATAATGTTGCAGTTCTATGTTAAGTAATATTAACAAAGCTTGTCAGCAATGACTCCATCGCTCACAGCAGAAGCTAAATTGTTATCGTTCATGGATAACAGCGGCAAGTCAACATTGTCGTGCCTTACAATAACCACGGATTCAGTTACAGGCACAGAAATGTCATTTGCTTGGCAGATAGGGTCTGAACAGGGAATTCAGCACCACGACATATATACGTTGCGTTTCAAGGTAACACAAAATTAGAAGATCAAGAAAGATACCCGATGATGTTGATAGATTAGCTGTGTCTACGATTTCGCTTAGCGTAAATGGTCATCAGAAACCATTTGAATATATAATATTGATTTTCGAAGACGCAGCACGGGCGTATAATCGTTTGATGAGATTTATGGTGCGTGATCAGAATGTTGATTCTGGTTTGCAGCTATCTCACCGTGATTTCTCAACGCTGTATCCAATCTATTATTTCTCACTGGAACATGTGCGAGCAACTGTTATTGCTATACCTGCTGTTCCAGCTGGTTACATAGAAATCGCTGTTATACTGTCAGACTAAGCAATGTTGCATCCAGGTGTTGGCAGATGAGCGAGAGTGATTGATGCCCCCGTTGAAAGTTTTCCGAACATGTAAGTGTTTTTCAAACATGTAATTGGATCGCAAGCGATCTATAATTAGATCATTCATGATGTTGTAATATCATATCATCACGTCAATATTACTCTGACACCCGGTCAGATTAGAAGCCGCAACCCACATCGAAAACGAATTCTGGGGCAAACGTAACTCTGAAATCAGCGGTGTTGCAGGGCACAACTATTTCCGTTTCTAGCTAGGCGACCAGCGAAAATTTCAGTAGCGGCTCCAGCTGCAAAAGCAGCTGCACTTGGTGCTCTTGCAACTGCTGCCAATATGGCACTAAACAAGCAACATGACTCGGAGTGTCCCGACAAGGCGTAAACACTTAAAAGAAATAAGGACGAGTCTAAGTTTACCAGTCACGTGGTATGGTCAAAGTCTGAGACTGCCGGGGACGCTTCGTTAGAGCTTCCAATGTCCAAATTTGATTTACTTGATGATGATTGGCTATTAAACATAACAAAATCAGAGGTGTTTTCATGCGTGATCAATTACCTGAAAAATCAAACCATCATTAACCTTGACGGACGTTCTGGTCCAGGTATTCATTGGGTTGAATATGTAGTTGACCCACGTAGTGTTGTTTATTTTGAATCGCACGGACTGGCACCACCGAATTTTTACAGTATATCAGCAGAGATCAAAGCATTTCAATCTCGTATTCAATATTACCGAGACAGACAATAACGGTCCACCAATATGCGGTCCAGATCTACTTGCTGTACTTTCAAGGTTATCATCGCCGCCTCATAAAGTTGTGCATTAGTATACCATCATACAGCATAGCCGTCCAACGTCGTTTTAAATAGGTTAATAATGTATAAATATTAGCTATTTAAGGAAGATCTGCTAGCGGCAAGGCCCATGATTACATTAATTTATCCAAATATGCAACACTAGCTGAATTTGCGTCTCGTCGATGTTGACGAACAATATCTCGTTGACAGATGTTAAATAACTTAGTCGTGTTTACTAACACCGGTAAAATTGAAGTTCGGGAAATTAATTCTAACACTAACGGGAGTGTTAACTGAACGTATTAGAAGAAGTGGAGATATAATATATGGCGATCCCAGCATGAGCAGAAAATACAATTACCAATGTGAAAGAACCAAAATCAAACGTTGACGTGGCGACAAAAATACGTTCACAACAACAATACCACAATAACAACTGATATCAGTAAATGCATGGCTAAATCCGGTGATGCAATGACTGGCTATCTCAACATGAGCATAACTAGCATTGTTACTTTGAGAGAATCAGCATTAAACGATGATGTGCAATAACGAAATACGTGGACAACAGCAACATCCCGATGATGACCACGTTAATGACAAACAATGATGCACTGATCACATTCAGAGCTGATTATAACAATCACGTGACCTAGTTTACAAGGTTTCGCAGAAACATAAATAGACCCGTTAATGGATTCTTTGGACATTAAGCTCTCTGAAATTCGCACACAACTCATCAGCTTCAAAACAAGACTCAAATTGTTTCAAGTTATTATGATTTCGAATCCGAATGTGGTATACACCATAGCGACTGGCATTTACAACATATCTATGGTGTCATTGCAGCGATAGACATTCCGGAAACGTCTCAGTCGTTTTAAATCAAGGTGTCCAGGAAACGTTCATACTGAATCAAAAGACAAACCCCTAACCGAAACGACGTATTGGTGGTGTCTTGAATTTGTTGCCAAAACATCTTAATTGGTAACTTGATATATACCATAAAGAATCCCGCATAATCATTTCGGCGTAATCAAACATGTGCATGGAAGGCGTGGTCCGAAGAAAATATCAACGAGAATATGACAAAAAAATATTGTAGACGAATCATCGTCAGCGACAATGTTGTACATGCGGTTTCCTCCCTGGTCGCTGTGAGAACGAAGTTAATCGGCACATTATCAGCAACGCTGTTGTCGATGTTGCTGATATACTCAATATTGTCACGAAAAATATATACATCTACCAGTAAAAAAAAACTGAAAGAGCGTACAGAAGTAACTTACGTTGAGACTGACAGCGGGGCTAAGCGACGGTATAATATCAGACAATATATTTGCTGCAATTTGGGATATTTTAATTGATATCTCAGCCGCAAACATACCCTATCAAACGTTGTCAACGTTGGCGACGCCACATTTAGAATCAGTCGTAAAGATAATAATGACTATATAAATAATACACGATTGGGACATATCGCTGTCACAACACCGCCGACTAACACAATGAGATCAGCGAAGTCAACACGGACATAATTTGATAATGGTTTTCCAACTCCGATACAATCCCCCAATGGTCGGTCACATTAGATAGCATTGGCACAATTACGACTTTATTAAAGCGGGCCAAATATCAGAGACAGACTGGAGCAAAAGTCTGTCCATTTTCCTGCCTATACCGCCCTCCTCATAGTAGAAAAAGCAAGCTGACTGAATCTCTATTTTTGGAACAGTTTCCGAATCTATTGCACTTTGGAAATTCGATAGGTGGCAACTAGATTATTCTTGGAGATTTCAACTTTCACTTTGACTGTTCCGGAAACCCAAACACATCAAAACTCAAAGATTCCATTAATGTTTTGAACTTCAAACAGTTAGTTCACCAACCCACCAATACAAATGGTCACATTTTAGACTGGATTCTTGAAAGACCTGATGATAACATTCTACGGTCCTCCCTGGTATCCCATGACCTTGCATCAGATCACCTCTGCATTATATGCCATCTGGACGTAACAGTCCCTAACCCTCCACCTTTATCTTCTGCGAAGAGAAACCTCCGTATGATAAACAGAACCAAACTAATGCATGATATCCAAGCAAACCTAACAACTTGCTTACCTCCTACAGTAGAACAACTCGATAACTGCCTGCGTTCATTGCTCGACAAACATGCACCAGCTACCAAGTGCAGAGTATCAATTCAAAAGTGGTATAGCAGTGTTAGGGACCAGATTCGCACTGCTATAAGAGACCGCCGTAAAGATGAGAGGCTTTGGCTTTCCACCAGACTCAATGTTCATAAGCAAATCTATGAAGCCTCTAAGAAGAATATCACAAATATAATCCATGCAGCGAAATCAGCCCACTACACTACTAAGATCATGGAAAGTTGCAGCTGCAAAGAGCTCTTCGAAATTACTAACAAACTAATGTCAAGGAACAAATCTACACCACTTCCAACTACCTTCTCTCCAGTCGACCTTCCGGACATGTTTGCAAATTTCTTCCGTGACAAAGTACAAACCATTAGAGATAAGCTTGACACCACAATTTTAATTGACTCGTCGTCACCATACATTTGGGATACAGAATATGAGCGGCAACCATTAGCACCATTTAAAGCTGTCTCTATGGATTTCGTACGTACAATCCTGATCAAGAGTGCACCAAAGTCATGTGAACTTGATCCAATTCCAACATCACTGCTTCTTGAGTGCTTAGATCCAGTATTGCCTTCACTAACTGATGTTATTAACACCTCTCTCTCATCTGGAGAATTCCTATCATTTTTGAAAACTGCCATTGTAAAGCCTCTGCTGATGAAAACAACACTAGACCATAACGATTTAAAGAACTACCGCCCAGTTTCTAATCTCCCATTCATATCAAAACTCTTAGAAAAGGTTGTTTTATCCCAGTCTGTATCTCATCTAAATTCAAACAGACTTTTTAGCAATATATAATCTGCATATCGCCCTTGCCACACTACTGAAACTGCTCTTCTAAAAGCAGTCAATGACATTCTCTGTGCGTTGGATAGCGGAAAGATTACAGTCCTCGCGCTCTTTGATTTGTCTGCAGCATTTGACACAATAGACCATGATATATTACTTCACCGTCTCCAGCGTGTATTTGGCATTCATGATACAGCCTCACTGTGGTTCAAGTCCTACTTGGTCAACAGGACACAAACTGTATCTGCAAATGGAATACACTCCAGCCCAGTTGATCTATGTTATAGTGCTCCACAAGGGTGTGTTCTTGGACCTGTTCTCTTCATTCTGTACACTCAGTCGCTCTCAAGTGTCATAGATCATCATCCAGTGTCTCACCAGTTGTACGCTGATGACACCCAAATATACAAATCTAGCCACCCAACTGAAGTTGATGCTACCATCCAAGGTGTAGAGAGGTGCATTTCCGATGTGAAATCATGGATGACATGTAACAAGCTGCAGATGAATGATGATAAAACTGAGCCCATTCTGATCACAACACAAAGACTTTCTCATTCACATCCTTTACCTCAAATAATAAATATCAGCAGCACCAACATTAAATTCACACAATCGGTACGAAACCTAGGTGTTACTCTGGACAGTACTCTCACATTGCACCAACATGTCATGAACATATGCAAAGCTGCATATCTTGAGCTGAGACGCATCAGCTCCATTCGCAAATATCTTTCAGTTCATGCCACTAAAACACTTGTGTGTTCATTTGTTCTTTCAAGACTGGACTAATGTAACTCAATTCAGTCTGGTTCATCTCAATATCTGCTCCAGAAACTTCACACCGTTCAAAACACAGCTGCTCGGATCAAACTTAGAGTACCACGATCAGAGCACTCCTCTGTACCCTACACTTACTATCCACTCGATCCAGAATCAAACACAAAATTTGTTCTCTGTGCTACATTTCACTGTCGGACTCAAGTCCAACATACCTATCAGACCTCACCCATGTGTATACACCAGCAAGATACTTACGCTCCTCTTCTGACAATCGTAAACTCATTATTGAAAACAAAGTGATATGGACAGCGTTCTGTTGCATACCAGGGCCCAGTAACGTGAAATTAATTGCCCACTTAACATAAACACAAAGACACAGAGTCCATTCACGAGTGCTAAAAAACTCACTTATTTCGTCTGCAAGAACAAACTTAAAGACCTAATAATGTTTCCTACCTTAAATATTCTCAGCATGTTTTTTTATGTTTTCCAATTTCATGGTGTTTGTTTTTGTAATCATATCATTATATATGTTTTTTTATCTTATATGTGTTGTCTAATGTTTTTAAGCGTTTAGAGCTTCTAAAGATTAGGCCCTATACAAAGTCGTCATTATTATTATTATTATTATTTGGTGGATCGGACGCCAACAATACACTGGGATTCTCGCACAAAACCAAGCCTGATGCAAATGTGCGGAAAATCCCAGATTTTGTAAAGTCGTCAGAGCACCAGCAGGATCATATCAAATGGAACAAACTAATGGTGAACTTCAGCGTAGAATTAAATCAACTACCCACATTCAAAATTCAATGGCTTCACATCGATAAAGTACAACAGGAAATCAATGACTTAATTTACGAATATTTTCCGACGATTTACACCACGTGGAAATAAAACCTGGGTCATTGCCGGTAATTCTCAGAAATAATAACGATCCGAATGTTATCGGTTGATATTTATCGCCGGGTTTTGTCAACATCACATCGTCGATGTTTGTAAATATGTTCTGTGGCGCAGTCGACGGTATCTATACCACACCTGGGTAGGCATTTCAAGGGGAGTCGTATTTTCTCAATGGTACATGAAATTGGAATAAATTTATCTATCCACCATTGACAATTACATTTCACGCTGGAGTAATTTGATAAATATGCACTCAACCGCGAGCGTATATCTACCCTCTTCAGGTTGCTGCTGTATCATCTCAAAATCGTCGTTGATATTGTCAACATTGAGTTGTACTGCAAGATCATCTTGCTGAAATTTTTTGATCATATAGATAATCTCGTTAATGTTTTCCTGGTTCATTATACAACAAATGTATTTCTTTAATAAAATATTTTATCTGGACTAATTCGATATCGTATTGCTCTGTAAACTTGTCGTGATGAATCCATGCGGGGTATGCTGAGCATGTGCTAAGTAATGTTTAAATGTATTTCTGTCCTTCTCACCTGGACGCTACATCTGTTGAATATAACACAGCATATGTATATTGCCACCGTTAATAATAACCCTAAAACTGCAATTACCTCTAATTACTTTGGGATAGACCAATTATAATAGCTCGAATGGAATTTTGTAGCATTGGATGATGCATGACAGGTGCTTGCTCACGTGTTGCTGAAAATTCAATCATGTTCATATTGTATAAATGTAATATTATTTATAATTATGAGTTTATACTGTATTTGATGCAAAGAAGTCACTAGTACTTATATTCTGAGAAATAAGACTTTGATGCTTACAGGTAAATGTGTAAAATGCGGCACACTAAAATATACATTTGTGAGTATTCATGTTGCAACAGCGGCGGCGATATTAATTAGGCACTCGGAAAAACATCTGCAACGCCATGGGCTAAGTATACTTCTAGGATATAATTATTGTGGTCCTGGAACTCGCCTTGATATTAGACTTGACAAAATAAATCAACCACACCCGGGCGAACTTCCGGTGAATGCGACTGATCGAGCGTGCCATGATCATGTCGCGTATAAAAATAAAAATCTAGAACAACAACATATCGCGAATGTCAAGCTGACTTACACGCTGAATTCGATAAAGGATAAAAACATATGAGAATCACTCGCAAAGTGGTTGATAAGATCGGCGATGAAAGGTAAAATAGGAACTGGCAAATAAACACCAACAAATACATAATGGAGTCGATTTATTATAGTCCAAGAATATATTGGAAAGGTACAGCAGCAATTAAAATATCAAGGATGCATCAGGTGTCATACGCGCTGTAGCTGCAGATTGGTTGTCACAACAGGCCATATGGCAAATTAATCTTCCGCGTCCAAAACTATTCAACATGGATTGTTTGATGTCAGCACACCTAACGAAGTTCATCAGGCAGATATCTTGTTTTTTTACCAAATGACATATATAAACGGAACGCATATAAATAATCGATGACTGTCGTAGACGTTGCAAGTATATACATACAATGAGGCTGAACCTTTATCGTCTAAAACAGCAACTAAAGTCGCAACAACGTGTGAACGAATTTATTCGCGAGGGCCTCTACATTGGTCACAGTTGCTACAGGTTCATCCTGCCAAAGAAAGTTTCGGTGCAGTAACGACACTGATGCAACTACAAAACGTTAAAATCAGACGTGGACACATTACGTTACTTTGCCATCAGGGAACCGTTGAACGATTAAATCAAACACTTGCACGGCGACTCTTTAATATCAATATGCCCAAGAATTGCTGCGCGGAACGATGTGCATTCAAGACAGATCCGGTGAATGGGTTGCGAGACTATCTCACGTGGCGGCTGAGTTAAACAACAAGATCACTCGTGAAATTAACATGAAACGTGTCGATTCAATTGCTAAAAGAAGTATATCACGAAAAAAAATCACCGGTGGATCAACCACAACCAGTGTTGGTTAGTAAAGTAACAGTGATGAATTTATATGAAACTGGTGAACTTCAGGGTGGTGCAGCAAAATCAACTAATCCCGTTTGGAGTGTAAAAACACAAACATTCAAGCTTTTTAAGATCTACTGGCCATCCTGCAGTCTACAGACTAGATTCAACAGCTCGTCAACATGGATTTGTCCGTGAACAATTACAGGTCATTTCTGAAAACACGTATGTTACATTCAAAACTTGTCAATATGACACTTTTGCTTGTGTGGCCAAGACTGCTATCGATTCTGTCCACAGTAAATTGTCTCGTTTCATTAGAAAAATATTGCCACAACATGATTGTGTTACATTTAGCGCAGTGTTTATTGTGCCGTTGTTTCTGTGTCATACAAAATTCCACATCCAGATCAAACTGGCGCTGTTTTTGATTGTCATCTCGCGCATAACCAGCTAATTTTGTCTTCACCGCTTGGATGATTCCTGGTGACGCTGTTGTTTTTCATGTCGAAGAAGCTTGTTGGAAGCTTCAGCATGTAAAAAATACTGCGTATTATTGCTACTCTAGACACAGCAAGATAAACTAAATTTGACCATTCGTTGTGATCATCGACAATCCAGATATTGCTATCTGGTATTGTTAATCTCTAAGACGAATTAATTATTAATGCATACCCCAGAGTCCAACATGATGGGTTTAGTGACAGCATTTGTTCTACTTGAACCTCGACGATATCACCAAAAACGTGTCTTTGTTTCATGCCCGTTCCAGGAATGTCAACGAGTATATTTAACCGTCGTGTATCAGAAGGACGATAACATAACAGGACAACTAGTGATACAACTATTGGATCATTAGGGCGCCTTGAGATCCAGAAAGCAGACACTGGTGTCTCTGGAATTACAGTACGCATGATTTCACATTGAATCTTATATGGTTGTAGCCTGATTAGCAATTTTAATTGTCATAATGTTTCATCATGTGATAAATGATCATCCAACATGGCGGAGGTTGCCCTGGATCACCACACATAATAAATGTCGTGTTTTTCGTCGCTTGGCAATCAAGAAATATTTTCAAAATATCCTTAGACACTCTGCATATTTAATGCCAAGTAATCATTCTTTGGATATATTTTTGTCGCATTCGTTCGGGTGTCCATGCATAACCACGCCATCTAAAGAAACTATGATACATGCATGAGTTGGCAGCAGCATATTAAAATCTGAATTTCTAAATAATTCCAACGCAAGCGTTGTTTTACAAGAAGCACCAGGACCATCTAGATAGACCATGCTGTATCTCCTGATATGATCATTTACTGACGGCGCTGAATAAATCTTTGATAAACTATTGTTGCTTTAATGTCAGCTGATTCGAGATAATTGCGTATTTGTTCATGTTTTATTCTACATGACTGAGTATCCGCAGCGTCAGTTTAAAGAAATGGCTCAACGAGATTATTGTATCATTTGTCAATGTGAATGTTTTTGAAGTCCACCAGTCGTTGATATTAAACTCGCTGACATACAATACAATTTACTGACAGTTCAGTATATAGAGTAGCATTATGGTCACCACTTAATATATCTCTCAAACATAGCGTTGAGGTTACCGGTATATACATGATCACTATCAATGTTAATGAACCAACTTTATCAGCTGCGACTGAAATATATTTGCAAGATTATGCTGTAGATATTTATCAGTCATCGATCCGAAGTGTGTTAGGATGGCCTGAACTAGCACCAGAGTATAAAGGACCGGTAGAACCAAAATTCGCTGATGAATTTTTTTAATAAATGTTCCAAAATATCGAAGTATATATATATATATATATATATATATATATATATATATATATATATATATATATATATATATATATATATATATATATATATATATATATATATATATATATATATATATATATATATATATATATATATATATATATATATGTGTGTGTGTGTGCTTCTAGTGATGAGTTACGATACATGGAAGTTTATAAAATGTATTTCGATCCCTTTAATTCTGAGACCAATAAAAGACAAAATCTGTTTTCGTCGTTATCACAATAATATAATGATGATATAAAACAACAGACCATTCAAACAATGCAACATCTAAAATAAAGTAGAATCAGATTATGATAATATTATTGAAGAAGTATTTAAAGATGTTATTTATTCCCCCGCTCTAGAAAATCATTTATCAATCATTATAAAATAACAGAAATAGAATATAAAGGAACAGGTGATTTTATATTTTTAATACCAAAATTTAATAAAGATGAACTAAAAAGATATATTAATCAAAAATTTCCTAAAATACCTGAGTCTCGGAGAAAAATAGCCCCACCAGCAAATATTGTCAAACATAACAATCATCCATACGGTGGCGGCAGTCATTTCACCTGGAATTGTAAATATAACATCAACAATTTCAGTCAATCTTGTATGTAATGCAATTGAAGGCAGCTATCAAATAGATCTTGAAAAAACTATGCAGGCTCAGCAACGATATATTTTATACACATTTGCACCTCAAGTTCCTCCTGGATATTTGATTGTACAAGAACCCATTAATCATTTTTATCTAAGTTGTCATAATCCGTTATTTTCAAAGATACATTTTTAACTTACTGAACAGACATGGCATTTAATTGATTTAAGAAACGAAAATCTGAATATTAATATCTACGTCAGATCTTAGCGATTTCATTGGTATATTCAAATTATCAAACAATTTCAATAAGATGGGATAAATCAAAATAATCATATCGACAAAAAGATATGTCATTATAATTTCATCATAAATGTACAATAATTTCATAAGCAAATATATATTTGCAACACAAATTATTTATTTATTTTACTAAGGTTTCGTTAATTTGATGGGTGAATAGTACTAAAATAATACAAAAGAGTCAGATTTTATCATTTTGATGGGGTAAATCGGACCAAAGTAATGAAAATCAGTTAGATTTTATAATTTTCATGGGGTAAGTAGTACTAACATAATTAAAACCAGCTACATTTTATAATTTTGATGGGGTAAAACATAATAATAATAATAATGAGGACTTTGCATAGCACCTAATCTTTAGAAGCTCTAAGCGCTTTACAACATTAGACAACATCTAATAACATAAAATATATATAATATTATTGCAAAAAAACAAATACCACGAAATTGGAAAACATAAAAACATGCTGAAAATATTTACGGTAGGAAACATTATTAGACTTTAAAGTTCGTTCTTGCAGGCAGAATTAGTGAGTTTTAAGAGAACTCTTGAATGAGATCACTCTGTCTTTGTGTCTAAATTCAGTGGGCAATTAATTCCACGTTTCTATGACCTGGTTTACAACAGAATGTTGTCCATATGACTTCGTTTTCGTTTTGGGAATAATGATTATACGATTGTCAGAAGAGGAGAATAAGTATCTTGCTGCTGTATACACATGGGTTAGGTCTGATAGGTATGTTGGACTGGAGTCCGTCAGTGAAACGTACCACAGAGAACACATTTTTATGTTTGATTCTGTATCAAAAAGGATAGCTAGTGTAGGGTACAGAGCAACTGGTAGGTATGCACTGATCGTGGTACACTAAGTATGATCCTAGCAGCTGTGTTTTGAACATTTTGAAGGTTCTGAAGTAGATATTGAGATGAACCTGACAGAGGTGAGTTACAATAGTCCAGTCTTGAAGGTACTAATGATCATACAAGTATTTTAGCGGCATCAGCGGAAAGTTATTTGCGAATGGAGATGATGCGTCTCAGCTCAATATATGCAGCCTTGCATATGTTCATAACATGTTGGTGCAATGTGAGAGTACTGTCCTGAGTGACACCGAGGTCTCGTACTGACTGTGTGAATTTAATGTTGGTGTTGCTAATATTTATTGTATGAGGTAAATGACGGGACTGAGAAAGTCTTTGTGTTGTGATTAGAATGGCCTCAGTTTTATCATCATTCTTCTGCAGCTTGTTATATGTCATCCATCATCTCATATCAGAAATGCACCTCTCTACACCTTGGATGGTAGCATCAACTTCAGTTGGGTGGCTAGATTTGTATATTTGGGTGTCGTCAGTGTACAATTGGTGAGACACTGGATGATCATCTATGCCATTTGAGAGCAGCTGAGTGTATAGAATGAAGAGAACAGGTCCAACAGCAGACCCCCAGTGGAACACCACAGCATAGATTAACCTGAGACACAGTAAGGTTGTATCATGAATGCCAAATACATGCTGAAGACGGTAAATTAATATATAATGATTTATTGTATCAAATGCTGAAACCTAATCAAGGAGGAAGAGGAATGTAATCTTTCCACTATCCAACGGAGAGAAAATGTCATTAACTGATTGCACATTGATAAATAGATACCATGAATTCATGTAAGATACAAACTGGGATAGACCAACCTTTTCTAAGATTTTTGATATGAATGGGAGATTAGAAACTGGGCTGTAGTTCTTTAAATCTTTATGGTTGAGAGTTGGTTTCTTCAGCAGAGGCTTTACATTGTCAGTTTGGAAAGATGGTGGGTATTCCCCGGATGAGAGAGAGGTATTAATAACATCAGTTAGTGAAGGCAATACTGGATCTAAGCACTCAAGCACAGGTGCTTTTGGAATTTGACCAAGTTTACGTGACTTTGGTGCACTCTTCTTCACGATTGTACGTACTAAACCCATAGACACAGGTTCAAATGCTGCTAATTGTTGCCGCTCAAATTCTGTATCCCAAATGTATGGTGACGACGAGTCAATTGAAATTGTGGTGTCAGTCTTTTCTCTAACGGTTTGTTCTTTGTCACGAAAGAAATTTGCAAACATGTCCAGAAGGTCAACTGGACAGAAGGTAATTGGAAGTGGTGTAGATTTGTTCTTTGTTAGTACTGTCGAAGAGCTCTTTGCAGCTGGAACTTTCCATGATCTTAGTAGTGTAGTGGGCTAATTTCGCTGCAATGGATAATGATCTATGACACTTGAGATCGACTGAGTGTACAGAATGAAGAGAACAGGTCCAAGAACAGACCCTTGTGGAACACCACAACATAGATCAACTGGGCTGGAGTGTATTCCATTTGCAGATACAATTTGTGTCCAATTGACCAAGTAGGACTTGAACCACAGTAAGGTTGTATCATGAATGATAAATACACGCCGGCGACGGTGAAGTAATATATCATGGTCTATTGTGTCAAATGCTGCAGACAAATCAAGGAGCGTGAGGACTGTAATCTTTCCGCTATCCAACGCACAGAGAATGTCATTAACAACTTTGAGAATAGTAGTTTCAGTACTGTGGCAAGGGCGATATGCCGATTTTACATTGCTAAAAAGACTGTTTAAATTTAGATGAGATACAAGCTGGGATAAAACAACCTTTTCTAAGACTTTTTTATGAATGGGAGATTAGAAACTTGGCGGTAGTTCTTTAAATCGTTATGGTCTAGTGTTGGTTTCTTCAGCAGAGGCTTTACAATGGCAGTTTTGACCAGGACCATTGAGATAAATTGTTTAATGTCTAGCTAAAGGACCAAATAGACATGTTTCAGATAACACATTAGATATTTGAATTTTTTATATTTGAATTTTTGATTATAAATATTTTATATTTCAAAGTCGGCAGATTGAAAATAATCAATTATATTTTATAGGCTAGGCAGAACATTATAGAATGCCGGGGATTTGTAGAAGAGAGTTCCAGAATAACTCAATCAAGTGCTTTTCTAGAACATTCTCGAATGACGGGAATTTTCAGGCGGGATTTATAGAATGACTTAATCACATGACGTTCCAGAAAATTTAGCGTAAACTATAAAATGAACAGAATCACTATCTCTCAGTCTGAAAGTGTATTCTGGAGTTAATAGAGGTAAGTGAAATATTTATTTAGTAATCTATAGGTTATGTTTGCATTATATTACATAATTGTATTAATTCGTATTGGTTGAGGAATACAATATATATATATATATATATATATATATATATATATATATATATATATATATAATGAATTTGAAAGTATCAATGCTATTATTCCCGCTATTAAAACATTTTAAATCATTACATGAATTTAAATTCGAAGATAGATACACACTACCAGCAGAATATAAATTTACTAAGCTAATTCAACAAGCTATAATCCAATCATAGGCTGTCGTTAAGGATATAGAAGTTGATAAATTGGTCTCGCTTTCACATGCGATCGAAAAAATAAAATCAGGATTGTCTTACGAACACGAAAAAAAAAAAATATGAACACACCTGTGAGACAAGCAAGAAAGAATTTGTCACATCGTGAAAACGACACTGCTGTCATTAGTGATGGTGAAAGTGAAAGTAGTGACAATATTTGTAAAGGGGATTGTGAAAGTGAATGTAGTGACAACGTCACTGATGAAAATGAAATTTATGACAACTGTAGTCCTTGTCGCTAGTTATTGTAAAAGTGAAAGTTAATATTTATTCTGCAACATTTATTCAGATTATAATATTTATCCTTGACTTTGTCAAGGAATTAAATTTATTTTGTTCTTTTTCCTGATTATTATTATTTAGTAATTTTTTATTCTTTTTGTTTTTGATGATATTTTTATTATTTTAGTACTAATTACTCCATCAAAATTATAAAACTGATTTTTCATTATTTTAGTATTTTTTACAGAAGCGAAAAAAGAATCATTGCTTCAAACCTGGCCGGCGTAGAATACTAATAATGAGGACTTTGTATAGCGCCTAATCTTTAGAAGCTCTAAACGGTTTACAACATTAGACAACACCTATAAGATAATAAACATATAATGATATGATTACAAAAACAAACACCATGAAATGAGAAAACATTTTTTAAAAAAACATGCTGAGAATATTTAAGGTAGGAAACATTATTAGGTCTTTAAGTTTATTCTTGCAGTCGAAATAAGTGAGTTTTGAGAGCCCTCTTGAATGTGATCACTGTGTCTTTGTGTCTAAGTTCAGTGGGCTATTCATTACACGAACAGGAAGAAGAATTCCAGTTATCTTCCCTATGCCCTTTCCGGTTCAACAATATAAAAACTCGACCGTTCATTTAGATAACCTAATCTAAATCCCTATTAAATCGTCAACCTTTCTGTCAACTATCCAAGAGATACCTCTGCGTATTGCATCATTCAATGCCCAATCAGTAGGACCACCTGAAAAGCGCACGTAAATAGATAATGTTATCAACAATCAGAATATTGAAGACTTTTTTTGGACAGAAACATGGCTAAAAGCATTAGGCGATGAGCCCAAGTGCGCGGATCTAACACCCACCGGTTAGTCCATCAAGTCATTAACCCACCACAGTCGCGGAGGTTAAATTGCTGTAATCATAAAGAACTGCATAATCACACGTCTTAACCACACCACATCTTTCAATTTCTACCACACATCGTTTGAACTAGTCCAAACGACACTCATACTGGAACAAAAATCAGTCATTTTCTTCTACCTGTACGGTCCTCCTCCTTGTAGAAAAAACAAGCTGACTGAATCTCTATTTTTGGAGCAGTTTCCGAATCTCCTGGACTATGGAAATTCGATAGGTGGCAACCTGATTATTCTTGGGGATTTCAACTTTCACGTTGACTGTCCCACAAACCCAAATACATAGATTCCATTAGTGTTTTCAACCTCAAACAGTCAAGTTAACCAAACCACCCATAAACATGGTCAGATTTTACACTGGATTCTCCGTAGACCTGATGATAACATTCTACGGTCCTCCCTGGTATCCCACAAACTTGCATCAGATCACCTCTGCATTATATGCCATCTTGACATATCAGTACCTAACCCTCCACTTTTATCTTCTACTAAGAGAAAACTCCGTATGATAAATAGAACCAAACTAATGCACGAATCTCTCTTTTTGAAGCAGATTCCGAATCTCCTGGACTATGGAAATTCGATTGGTGGCAACCTGATTATTCTTGGAGATTTCAAATTTTACTTTTTCTGTCCCGGAAACCCAAATACATCAAATCTCCATTAATGTTTTCAACCTCAAACAGTCAGCGAACCAACCCACGCATAAACATGGTCACATTTTAGACTGGATTATTCATAGACCTGATGATAATTTTCTACGGTCCTCCCTGGTATCCCACAAACTTGCATCACATCACCTCTTAATTATATGCCAACTTGACGTATCAGACCCTAACCATCCACATTATATGCTACTATGACAAACCTCCGTATGATAAATAGAACCAAATTAATGCATGACATCCAAGCAAACGGAACAACCTGCTTACCTCCTACAGCAGAACAACTCGATAACTGCCTGCGTTCATTGCTCGACAAACATGCCCCAGCTACCAAGTGCAGAGTATCAATTCAAAAGAGTTCTCCATGGTATAGCAGTGTTAGGGACCAGCTTCGCGCCGCTAAAAGACACCGCCGTTAAGCTGAGAGGCTCTGGCTTTAAACCAGACTCACTATTCATAAGCAAATCTATGAAGCCTCTAAGAAGAATATCACAAATATAGTCCATGCAGCGAAATTAGCCCACTACGCTACTAAGATCATGAAAAGTTGCAGCTGCAAAGAGCTCTTCGAGATTACTAACAAACTAACGTCAAGGAACAAATCTACACCACTTCCAACTACCTTCACTCTAGTCGACCTTCCGGACATGTTTGCAAATTTCTTCCGTGACAAAGTACAAACCATTAGAGATAAGCTTGACAAAACAATTTCAATTGTCTCGTCGTCACTATACAGTTGGGATACAGAATTTGAGCGGCAACCATTATTAGCATATGAACCTGTCTCTATGGATTTCATACGTACAATCCTGATCAAGAGTGCATCAAAGTCATGTAAACTTGATCCAATTCCAACATCACTGCTGCTTGAGTGCTTAGATTCAGTATTGCCTTCACTAACTGATGTTATTAATACCTCTCTCTCTCATCCGGTGACTTCCCATCATGTTTCAAAACTGCCATTATAAAGCCTCTGTTGAATAAACCAACACTGGACCATAGCGATTTAAAGAACTACCGCCTAGTTTCTAATCTCCCATACATATACACAATCTTAGAAAAGGTTGTTCTATCCCAGCTTGTATCTCATCTAAATTTAAACGGTCTTTTTAGCAATGTAAAATCGGCATATCGCCCTTGCCACAGTACTGAAACTACTATTCTCAAAGTAGTTAATGACATTCTCTGTGCGTTGGATAGCGGAAAGATTACAGTCCTCACGCTCCTTGATTTGTCTGCAGCATTTGACACAATAGACCATGATATATTACTTCACCGTCGCCGGCGTGTATTTATCATTCATGATACAACCTTGCTGTGGTTCAAGTCCTACTTGGTCAATTGGACACAACTTGTATCTGCAAATGGAATACACTCCAGCCCAGTTGGTCTATGTTGTGGTGTTCCACAAGGGTCTGTTCTTGGACCTGTTCTCTTCATTCTGTACACTCAGTCGCTCTCAAGTGTCATACATCTTCATCCAGTGTCTCACCAGTTGTACGCTGATGACACCCAAATATACAAATCTAGCCACCCAAATGAAGTTGATCCAAGGTGTAGAGAGGTGCATTTCTGATGTGAAATCATGGATGTCATGTAACAAGCTGCAGATGAATGAAGATAAAACTGAGGCCATTCTAATCACAACAGAAAGACTTTCTCATTCACATCCTTTACCTCAAACAATAAATATCAGCAACACCAACATTAAATTCACACAATCAGTACGAAACCTAGGTGTTACTCTGGACAGTACTCTCACATTGCACCAACATGTCATGAACATATGCAAAGCTGCATATCTTGATCTGAGACGCATCAGCTCAATTCGCAAATATCTTTCAGTTGATGCCATTAAAAAACTCGTGTGTTCATTAGTACTTTCAAGACTGGACTAATATAACTCAATTTTGTCTGGTTCATCTCAATATCTGCTACAGAAACTTCAAAAAGTTCAAAACACAGCTGCTAGGATCATGCTTAGAGTACCGCGATCAGAGCACACCTCCCCGCTGCTCTGTACCCTACACTGGCTATCCATTCGATCCAGAATCAAACAGAAAATTTGTTCTCTGTGCTACGTTTCACTGTCGGACTCATGTCCAACATACCTATCCGACCTCACCTATGTGTATACACCAGCAAGATACTTACGCTCCTCTTCTGAAAATCGTATACTCAGTATTCTCACTATGAAAACAAAGCCGTATGGACAGCGTTCTTTTGCATACCAGGGCCCAGCAACGTGGAATGAATTGCCCACTGAACTTAGACACAATAACACAGTGATCACATTCAAGGGGGCTCTCAAAAATCACTTATTTCAACTGCAAGAAGAAACTTAAAGACTGAATAATGTTTCCTACCTTAAATATTCTCAGCATGTTCTTTTAATGTTTTCTAATTTCATGGTGTTTATTTTTGTAATCAAAGCATTAGATGTTTTTTATTTTATATGTGTTGTCTAATGTTGCAAATCCCTTAGAGGTTCTAAAGATTAGGCGCTAAACAATGTCCTCATTATTATTATTATTATTATATAATGATCAAATTACTCACACATTTGTGGCAGCAGAGAGGGTGCGAATTCAATGAAACGTCTGGCGGGTAAACAAACCCACATATAAATTTAGAATAACATGAACGACAAAGATAAATTAAGTACAAAAACTAACCTAATTAGAGAAAATCTCTGTCAGTTAGAGGTTTCGGATTGACGTTATTAACCTTTTTTTTGTTTTTTTTCGTAGGAAGCTTTACTTTTCAAAAATGGACCGTCCAGCAAGTAGTCTGTTCACCCTCTCAACTGCTGTTTTTAATAGGATGCATACATCCATTCAAACATTCATAGATAAATATCTCAGTGTAAATTATGAAGAAATACAAACGTGTTTCTTTGCTCTTAACATAATTTATAGGACGATAAACAAGATAATTGATGATAATACAATACGGGTACTTGTATATTTATTTCATAAATCCCCTAACACTAACAGTGAGCAATGAAATGGGAACAAGCAACCGCAATTGATAACTGTGACAAAATTATGATGAGATATTCTGCACTTTTGTCAAGTAAATGAAATCTTAATAAAATTACGTAATTGATGTTTCATATTTTATTCAGTACAAATATGTTGGGATCAAACTGGTTATTTCTGTCTTTCTTTTCTCAATGGCTGTGCATCCGGAGTGTTCTTACTATGACAATCGGTCAGCTTATATTCGCTATATAAAGCTGCTGAAATAGACAATGCATTTTCCTCCATACAGAACCAGAATTCGAGAGATGTAGTTGGTTACGCTATAAAGTTTAAACGTAAAAGAATGTGCTTTTCTTTTATCCCTTTATACATTTGTATCTGTATTGAAATAGCAGTTATTGTTTGGAAATTTAGAGCATGGGCAAAATTTCCAATCGTCCTGACTAACGACTACCAATCCTTGATAATGCAACAACATACCTTTTTTAAACCCATCTATAAAGTAAGGGGTGGGGGTTGATAGAAAACAATGGTTGAAAGATATACATGGAGAATAGGCTAAGGTGTCTCAAATAATTCAGCGCCCTCTATCATAGACATTCCTATGAGGAAAACGTTGGAATCGAATGGCGGTGGACTGAGTTATTCGGGTTTAAGATTGAGTTGCTCTGGTTTCCGTAGAGGGCACTTAATTATGGAACGAAGTCTAATCTGATTAAATTCATATCTCCACTGTCCTTGGTGAATGACAAATTGGAGCAAATTTGTCATTGGCATCCATTTTATCTTTCTAGGTGATGGAAGTGAGGATGATGATGACTGTAATGATGAAGAGGGGTGGACGGTATATTATACGATTGATCCGATGAAGCCAGAAAAGAGCAAGGGCAAAAGGTTTTCTGAGATTACACTTGATACGAAATGTCTTAATGTTATCGACAAGTCTTAATATTGGAATGCTTACCCGGTGGCTACAGTATTATACTACCTGCGTTCCATTGAAGAACCTGACTCGGACAACCTGACCCCGGGTCTGTCGTGAACAAAATATTGAATGGGAAAGCGAGTCTTTGAGACAGGTGCACTCATTGACCAATCTGGTGGTAAAATTGTCAAGTGTGCAATTATATTATAGGATATAGCTGGTGGTGACAGTAATGACAGTTGTAGGCATCGATGAATATATTTCACAACGGCAATGTCGGGCAAAATATTTCCACTTTCCATTGTTCTGTGAGTGACGTAGCGTTGCATATTGGGACGCTATTCTGCCGATTACGAAACGCGAGTCAACGTCAGCTTGGGTTCATGGTGGAAGCAATGACAACAAAATGGACGCTAAACTTGAGGAGAAGGTTGACTGATGGTCCATACTTCAGAACCCGGAGAAGCAGCTGCCGATTATTAAGGCGTGCATCAAATACACAGATAACACCGACGGATGGCGGCCAAAATCAGTAATGAGGCCTAGTGTTACTCGAAAGCGAAATGGCTTGTATCGCACTCCTGCTGTCGCGAATGACTACATCCTGCGAGTATTCGTCGAGTTTGGACATGGCGGTATTTGATAGCTTTTATGGCTTCAAGGTGTATGAATCTTTGTATAGTCACCTGTTATCTCTGCGGATATTTGAACATGGGAGAGTGTACCCCATACTTTGGACATATTGGTCACCCGTACTACTAACGGACCATTTATTAAAAACCACATCGGCTTGTGAGAGCTGCTTTATTGAGCCTTTGCTCCTGACTGCCACCCACTTATCCACTCATGGCTAGTACGCCACTTTTGCAATAGTAAAGAAATCGCGAGTGCCTGCAACGATTGTGGCTGGGCCCCATTGCTCTGCTGCTGTTTATGGCTGAGACGGGTGTACTCACGCACTTCGAGGTGATCAAGACCATTATCTCGTACAAGAAACAGATAAAAACATGACTGATATAGGACAAGAAAACTGGTTGCATTATCATAGGCAAATTTAGGCGTCGTTTGGCAAGCTAGATGTCCTCGTACTCGTCTATTTCGAAACGATTTCACTGGTTGGTTATGACAAAGTGCGCCTTTAGATTTAATTAGTTACTCTAATGGCTCCCAGCCACAGCACACGAACTCTCTGGGCTTCTATGCGTGGCGAGGTGGGCATAAACTTTATTAGTATGCCGCAGAGTTTTCCTGTTCAGGCTATACAGGTTTCAATGACTATATTAACTTATAATATGTGGCGGATTGATCAGTTTCCCAAGGGACGATTATCCATGGCCATCTTATCGCCTTTCTTATCTCAAATGTTGAGGGGGCTCTGCCTAACAGACATGCGCAATCGTCATCTTTCTTCAGTGCAACCCACTCGTTCAGTACAGTGGTCATATTCGAGTACAAAATAACCTTTGATTCTTTCCTTGGAGTGACAAAAATGAATCAACGCCAGAAAATGCATTCCGTTGTTTAATATTTGGGACAACATTTACAAAATGCCCAATCACATTCTCATGACTTTCTCGAGTTACGCGAGCTGTTGGGCGTTCAAGTTATTTGCTGAGGTGAACAAGGTCAACCATCGCACTTAGTCGACGATTTGCTACATTACTGGCTACGTGAGTATCTCCACCACTATGAAGAGGCTGAAGAAGAATATTGTGCCAAGTACAAGGCCCTTAGAGGTTTAAAACTGAGGATGTGCATGTAACCTAACAGCGTTCAAGCAGCACAGTAACTCTCATTCAAAGAAGAAAGAAACAAACACTTTGCAGGAATGTCGGATCACCACAGTACTACCCACATGAAAGCAGATGCCAACATATCCCGGTTACCGTATTAGAGACTAATATCCGTCGCGTTTTCTGGTTTTAACTGGTTTTCATGTCTTGTAGTATCATCATCTACTGAGCGATAAATAAGCAGTCTCGTTCCAACTCGACAGCGCAATAGCTCAAATGCACTTGCAGTTGCTAGGTTGCAACTATATATAGGCCGCTCGCCAGATAGAACTACCATGCAAATTCTCTGAAGTCTTGGTAAATCCTTTCGACATGATGATCATTTTACTTTCTTTCATTGACGTAACTAAGACGCATGCTACGCTTGGTGTTCGTTAGCGCCTTCTCGTGGCAGATGCGTTCTTCTTCGGCATCTATTGGGCATAGCATATAGAAGAAGTTTACGACAATGAATGCGAGGCGTTAACAATTGCCCTCCAATCATGATACCAACAAAGTCTATTAGACGCACTCAGTCATATTAGCCGGAATAATGCCTTAATTAAATTAGCATATCTTGGGTCCAAACGCTCAGCGCAGTGATGATTTTTGCCTTTGCTGCATTTTTAAAGTCTAGGCGACCGAGCTCAACCGGTTCTATTTTTAATAAGTAGTTGGCAGTCATGGTATACCCAGTTTTAAGGCCGCCAAATACTGCATGATGGCAACGTGGTTTTGTGGTCCCTGGTGTACGGTTGTGTAGACATTTTCCAACAGCGTAATGCGATTAATACATTTGTGTTTATTTGTTTTAGCGACAAGTAAAATACAAACAAATATTCCTTATGAAAGGGGTTACGCGAATGTTCAATAGATGCTGCTTGTCGCCAAATGTAGCTTCTGTTTGTTGTTCAGATAGTGCGGTGGCTGCTCTTGCACCTGCGTTGAGCGAACTCGTGCTGCCAAGAATAATGAGATGCCAAGAAAGTCATATACCAAAGCTAGCCCACCACTTGGAGTAACTGCCTAGTTCTGGATATGGTTGACTGAAAACTTAACTCTAAGTAGCGTATACATTATACAGGTTAAGGTTACCAGCGTTATAGCGTGGTACAAATTATGTATCCACCACATTAAACCATTTCAACACACTGGTGAATCCGTACGCAAACGTAGCTTACTAAAACTCACCTTTCTGCGAACTTAATGGACATCTGCTCGACGCGAAGCTCAGTGATATTGTTTTATATTAGTGTGCCCCTCAATGAGTCTTTGCAGTAAAATAGGGTTATCCACGTGGTCAGCTCGCGAAATTCACAGGCGACGGCTAGATACTTTGTGTTATTACCAGACCCGTATGCAATAACAGCATGGTAGTTGACTTAGGTAAGCTTAGTAAAGACCGTTTCCTTGTCCTAGATGACAGAAAGTATGGTGTTTCTTCGAAATACTTAGCAAGTGTACAAATCACCATAGTCACACCATAGTCCTTAGCAATGACCAAACATACATCATCGTCTTCATCGATGCAAGCTGTCGGTCTGTCCCATGCCTTGTTCGGGCTTATAGTATAACAGATCAAAGTAGTTCTTAAATGACGATTCAAGCAGTACACATTCAAAATATCTTTAACTTCATCCGCGGCGATTGGCAATTATGGCGCTCGTGGCTGTAAGTTATCAACAATCATACTAACCTAGTTTCGCCGTGCACCTTGTCGGCTAGTAAAACACCGATACAAATTAGCCGTTTTGTACGTTGAACTGCACGTCCACGATAATGCATAAGTAAGTACATTTTTAACACTCTTGTCGCTTGGGTCGTCCTTTCAGTTGACAGCGTTAGACCTTAGCTATTGTTTTCGATGCATCTCCTTGTGGAGCGTGTGTTTTTATCAGTTTACATCGTATCGAAGATTAGGGAAAACCTGTTTCTCAAAGGTTGTGGTAAATCCTTTGCCATGTTTAGGGCCACCTTTAATTGCTGATGTCCATTCTGACCCTGAACATATATTTAGGTTTGGGTGCTATCAATCTTCATCAACACTTTGTTGATAAAGGTGTTGTATAAATACTCGGTATTACAAGAAAAATCAGCATCATTGAGAGCAAAGCTATAGCATTTATGCTTTTTTCCTGCTTGTTTATGCTGATGTTCAGCCTAAGGTCTTTCTTATTAATCAACATCATGTGATAGATCAGAACATGGGAGTAATAAAGCAGTCACTTGTCCTATGTACTGCTTCCTGATCAGGCCTGCAACTTCTGCGTGGGTCACAATGTCGTGCCAGAGAGAGAAAAGGATAGAGAGATAGCGTTGATTCTGAAACGCGTCCACGTATTAGTGTTTTGAATCACATTCTTATAGTCGTATAGTTCGGTTTTAAGTTGAATTGGTTTGAAAATCCTGACTGATAGAATGGAATGTGATCATTTATCAGCTCGAAGCTGAGCGGTATAAAGAAGCGGTTTCCATTGGCAGCGCCTGCATTACCATGTCGACACGTATAGTGTCGTTGTTAGCGTTTTGTATACCCTGACGGCAATAATACTCCGCTATTTTCAGCCTCAGACAGCTTCATCAATGCAGGCCATTTCGTTCTACTTCGAGCTGTACAAAATCTTTGATGATGGCGCAGCTGTGCTGTTTACCGTTGTAAAGGTTGGTGTCAGGCGCTCGTGAGCCGCCGCCCGAAGCAATTGTCAATAATAATAATAATAATAATAATAATGTTTTATTTATCGAGGGTAATTAGCATATCCAAAACATCAGCTTCACTAACATTAGCTATTGAAAATAATTATCATCAGGAATTTTAGCTCTTATAAATAATAGAAGAGCATCAAGTTCAATTGGGATGTTAGTCTGGTTCTGAATATTGTTTCTGGAGATGCTTATGAAAGAATTGTTGAACATTTCCACGATGTCTTGTAAAGATGTTGCTATATCATCATTATGCTTAAGTCTAGGGGGAAGACAACTGTTCCTGGGTGGGTTCAGCTCTTTTAGATGTTTCCACAATGTTTTGGTACTCTTACTTTCATCAATAGCCTGTTTATAGTAGTTCTCTTTTGCCTTATGCATCAGGTACTTAGTTTTATTCCTCCACTTTCTATAGCTTTTCATGTCTTTTTTTCTTGTGGAAATTATGTCTTAGGTGCCTAGCCTCATTGATCTCAGGGATAATCCACTTGGGAGTAATTTGGTGTTTAACCCTTTTTGCTTTAATTGGGGCATGCTTGTCTCTTGTCTAAGGCTGCATTGAACATCTGATACCATTTGTCTAAGGCAGTGTTGACATCAGCTATATTGCAGACTGATTGGAAGGGTTTGCAAACTAAATCATTTAAGAACATTTCCTCATCAAACTGTTTGAAGTCCCTGTATTGTATTTCAATGTGTTGGCCATTTTTAGATGATTTTGGAACATGTCTAGTTGTACAGACTGGGTAGTGGTCACTCAGTGCATACACTGGCACATTAATTTCACTTATGTTTTCAGGTTTATTAGTATAGACATGATCAATGGTAGTAGCACTTTTATCTGTTACTCTAGTTGGGGTGTTAATTAACTGAGTAAAGTTGTAAGTTTCAAAGTTACTTATCCGTGTTAATGGTGGAGTTTTCATGTAGTCAGTGTTATAATCACCTATGATAGTTTCTAAATCCATTCTTGCAAGTGATATTTAAAATATTGAAAACCACATAATATAGTGATGGCTTTCCACTGTAGTGCTTTGGTTTTTTGACACAACGTCGGGGTTCCAACCTCTTTTTACGCCAAACGCACCGCAGTGAGAGCGAACTAGATCAAGTTTGTTTTCGCATTGAAACACGTGCTTGCACAAACGTTAACAAGTTTATACCATTGTAATTCGCCTGTATTTCCTTTAATATATTAAGACGTTTCACACTATTACTTTGCTTCATGGTCTAACATAGCAAACAATAGTCAACTGATCTTCGTGGTCTTGACGAGAACATACCATGGGAGAATGAAACCACATTTACCATTGAAGCCAATGAGATAGAAGAGTTCAGACGAAATCCCTTCTTTGGCTGGAGGCGATGAAGCGACATTTGGACGGAAGCAAAAAAGATGTATCTACTTCGGGACTCGAACAATGCCGAGCCAAGTTCTATGCATGCCGTAAAACAAAGTGCAGTCACCAGCACTTTCAATTTTGAAGCAAAACTGTTCGACGCATTCGCAGCAAAGTGGATGAGAAACTAGATCTCCCAAACATACAGCCATATCAGAGTATATTCACACTTAAGGATACTGGTTCTCTCTTTCTTCAAGCAATATATGTAAAAGTGGATAAGCCACAAGCAGAATCGCAGAGAAAGCTCTAGGCGCCTTAATAAGTAATGTCAGCTGACGTAGACATAAATCCATAGCGCATTACTGAGGCGAGATTCGAAATATCTGGGCATTGAGATATTTTCAACAATGATTAATGCCCCATTGCAATCACAGCTTTGAGTTGTGGTCTGATTTCTGTAGCGGAACGTTTTAACAGCGGGCGACTATCGCTCAAAGCCACAAAATCACGATGAAATCAATGTCACACATATGCACATACTCAGATACATTACGATATTGATGTATTTGCTGCATATAACAGAACAGTTTATGATAGAATTACATAATATCCACTTGGTAATGCCCATATGTGGAATTACAATTACTGGTACCCCATAGGCATGCTGTGGGTTAACATAATTTGGAACACTGGAAACTTCTGTCGAGAACAGCCGTTACTCAACAAAATGTAATATGCCACCAACACGGCCTAATATTTACTAAAATGAACAACTGAATGTAATGTATACTGGGTATTGTTTTGGGGTTTTGCCTGATGATAAGTTTTGCTTTCAGCTAATTTAATGATCAATCAATATAACCGGTTCTTTTATTAAAGCAAAATTGTAAGTGCAAGAATAGTCTTTTCGAGTTATTTGAGGGCCGTTCCCTTGCCAGAAAATGTAATTATATCAACAATATCTGAGTGATTTCCACATGTTACGTGCAGTGGGGAATGGACAGGGTTTGTGTTGTAAGGCTGGTGTGCATCAGATAAGCACAACAATATTTTTGTTTAGTTGGACTGCTGCAAGTTAGTTTAGGTCATTGTTGCACATCAAAGATGCACAAACAATATCTACGTTTGGTTGGACTAAATCTGTTTTAAGATATTGTACCTAAATGGACTGGACTAGATGGGTTTCCTCATTTATTGTTACAATAATGCACAATCTTACCTAATGGGACTGGATTAGATGGGTTTCCACATTACTGTTACAAGAATGTGTAATCGTACCAAATGGGACTCGATTAGATGGGTTTCCTAATTTGTTGTTGTAATAATGCGTAAATTTACCTAATAGGACTGAATTAGATGGGTTTCCCTCATTTACTGTTACAAGAATATGTAATTTTGCCTAAAAATCACTTTAAACACTAACATCAAGAACTTTGCATTCTGTATGGTTTCAGTTTTATCATGCTATTGTAGTTGAACATTACCATATTAGAAAAACAAAACAACTATAAATGTAGATTACCTCAGATTGTAGCGTGTTATTTTCGTGTGGGATGAGTTTATCGTATGCAAAAATATTGCAGATGAATATTTTATCTGGCTATTGTTGATCAACAAATCCTGTGCTGATATTTCTCTACACTGTTGCATTGTTCCATTGTTGTAGTGTTGAACTATGTCTGTGGTTGTGATGACTCATAATCTTGTTATGAATGGGAAAGAACGTAATGTAATAATTTGGAAGAAATCAAGTAGGTTTGGTGTGTAAAATATCAAATAATCTTATATATGAATAAAATTAGCAAAGGTTGGACGCTTGTACCTGCTCATCTCCAATACTTGTTTCAAGTTTTGTTGAACATTTTTTGAGAAATTGTTTAAAGTTTTTGTTTAGAGTAATGAGGGTCGTATTTAATGATGAGGTGTCTTCATTTGTAAGAACTAAAATGTGCATCATGTCAGGATGCTGTCTGCCAGGTTAGTTGAAACTGGCTCATTATCATAGAACTAGCTGTATTGGCCACATTGATGTCATACGGTGTGTCTATATAGAAAATATGACCCTACATGTATGAGGTCAAACGGGAATTTAACACAGAAGGACACTTGGGTGTCAGAAGTGTTTATAAGGTCAGAAGTGTTTATGGGATCAAAACGAAGGTAATAATCAATGGTTTTAAATTTGAATGGTGAACATAGACATACAGAAACAAACACAAATAGAACACAAAGACAAACAAATGGAAAGATGATGAAATATGTATTTTCTAGGCAAAGTAGTTGGCCCTGAAAAGGCCGTTGTTCTTTTAACCCAATCGAGTTAACTAAACTTGCCGACTACTGAGAGTTTGCTCTAGCTGTGGAAATCTCGTGCACACTCCAACAATGCCAAAGCCCACATTTGTCCAGAAAAGTAACGACGTCATTTTTTATCAACAAGTCGTGACAACTGTTAAAATAATTTTGATTCCCTTGTGCATTTATGCTTTTCAGTGTGTTTGTGACCTTTTATTATTATCGTTAATTTGATAAAGCTTCGATAGATAAAATAACCACGTTTAACATAATGTATCCCTTTTCACGTGTATGACTCTAAGTCGAAAGTCGTACTTAGAGTGCTGGTTAAATGTTGTTTTCTTGTTGTTTGTATAAATGATTAGGGACATTGATTTAATGTAATGGACTATAGGCATTTGTTGAATGGATATTTATTCATTTCACATACATATATTTGAGTATTTTGATTATTTTTTGTGGTAGCGTATTTCGTATTATACGCTACCAATTTCTTCTATTTTTGTAGCTTGAAACTGGTTGAGGGGTGAACCAGACTGAAACTGGTGGGAGGTGTTGTTGCGCCAGACTGATACTGGTGGGAGATCTTGACATACGGAAAAACCTAGAACACACATCTGGATGATTCCTTCTTATGGAAGCCTGACACCGTTCAAGTTTGATTACACAGAGTAATTACAAATAAAGAACCAAACCATAATGCGGGATTCCACGTCTGTCCAAAAGATACAATGATGACCGCAGTTTAGAACTGATGACTCAAGTTTGCATTTAAACATTTGACTGTGTGACAAGTATTTGTTTAACGAAGTGGATGTACTCTGAGACTGAATCGGAGCAGTGAAGATTTCATCAATGACTGATGCTGACAATTACGAAACCATCATTGAAGAAGCCATACTCTATGTGTACCGTTTAGAAGTGTTTCCAAAAGTGGGAAACTACTGTCACGGAATTAAATTCTTTTATTAATTGAATACATGTACTAGGGTTTCATATTTTGTATACAACGATGCCCACGGGTGATTTATGTATATTGTGTCGTATTTCGAAATAGTGAGTTCGGTTCATCCCATACTGCACGTGCTCTCGACGGGACGAACCCAATGCCTACAATGCACAGACTTTGTCTGTGTATAAATACCTCACCGTACGTAAATTTCTTTACAATACGGATAAGTCTTGTCAGCCAGCACTCTGCTTCAAGGACTTGCACATCTTCAGCTGTAGAGCTGTCTAATGTCCGGGATGTCCGGAGTGTCTAATGTCCGGGTGTCTGGAGGGTCTAATGTCTGGAATGTCCAGAGTATCTAGGGTGTCAAGAGTGACCAGAGTGACCCGAGCGTTCAAAGTTATCAGTGATCGTGGTCGACGTGGTGCAAGCTGTAAAGCCATCCACAGGAATTAACTATAGCAGCTGTGAAGCTGAACTGTAGCAGCCGTGGAGCTGAAATAAAGTGTACTGATGACAGAGTGTATCTCCTTACATGTAATTTTTTGGCCGTGGGATAATGTTAGGGATAGTAAAACCCAATGTATCTTTCCGTACTGTAAAGATAAGTTGTATATGTGTCCTTTTTAAACACCATAATTTCACTACCTGACTGAATTCAATTTTACTACATGAGTACAATTCTACATCGTTTACTACCTGAGTAAACTATATCCATCGTTTCATTGTCAAATCGTTGTGAACCATTCACCCCTTATCTTTGTATTTGCTAAATTTATTTATTTGTATTTTTTATCATTAAGTCTGTGTATTATTATGTTAATCAAATCCAAAATTTTGGATTATGTATACATGCACATATTCACAATTAATTGCTCATTCAAGTCATCCATTATTATACATTGTATTTATATCATCGTCAAAAGTGTTCTGTTGTGAATCGGAAAATCCCACTGGGTTATCTTGTTCCAACTACAATAGTCACTCTTTGAGCATAATGACAGAAAAGTATAAGATATGACGTGATACACTGAAAACTTTCACCATTGTCACGGGACTACAATCAAAGATTGAAAATCTTCTTTTTCAAGACACATACCCAAACTTTTACTCATTGGTATCGTCAGCAATGCTGCCTTCAGCGGAGACATTGCTCGAAATCCTTGCGAGCTTCATCATGCGACGTGTCCAGACCGAAGTCAGTCGAGCTGGTCAGTACTCGACTGTTCGAACCTAACTTTGACAAGGAGAATTACTTAAGATCGTAATTGTACCTGACGGTTAAGTACCAGCACTAGCCATGGTATTACAACGGTCATACAAAAGGTTATGCTTTGTGGGCTTATGCTCTCACCCCTGATCAGGATAGCAATGAGGGACATTTCTATCATATAAAATATAGCCATAGTCGTGTAGAACGTCAGTTTACTACCGATCTTCCCCAAATAGTGAACGTCCTCTTGCATGCAGAACTTGATAATACCCTGGAAAACAACAGCTTGGGAGAAGTGATTCTAGACTATGAAAAACTATAAATCCTTTTAGAATACGTAGCCTGTATGGAGATGGGGAATGATAATGCCTTTGAAACAGGACAAGACCACAAACATTCTACTAAATAAAAGGGTAGAGAGATAGTCATGATGTCAAGATGACCAGAACAACAATAACATTTTGTCTCCTGTTTTGGTAAGCATCGATCGGGCTGAATAAACACATTTCTGACATTATAACATTGTTATGGATGTCAAATGATCCTCCCCGGCAGATTCAACACGATCTATTTATGATGATGAGCCTAGAAGAAAAGTTGGAATGGTTGGGGTCTCGTCATTAGTATAAAGACTTATGCGACCATATCTTACCTCTACTGAAGTCTCTGTCCACAGAGTAAGGAGACGAAGCTTTGAGCTCATTATTACTTGACATATATTTTCAACGAAAATGTCAGAATTTAGTTGATGACTCATTATTATATGTGATAAAAAAGTGAATACCTGAGAGCTTCATTACCTTTCGACACACAGTTCGTACACGGCTTCTTGGACTCATGTGGTGTGTGCTAAAGATGACCTTCATCATCACAGACCTAAAGACCTCCGTGCCTAAGTCATCAACACCAACAATAGTCATCAACCAGAAACTCACTGAGTGGTCGTCTATTTTCCCAACGATCACAGTGTGGACTATTTCGATTTCTTAAGGATCGCCAATTTTGAAGACGGTATCATTGACTTATTTTAAAAAGAAATGCCGTATCGACTCGATTAATAATTTATGTGATTACAAGGAACATAATGCATGGATGGTGGACAATATTTTGTATATTTTCTTCATTAACGTATTCTTGGATATCCGTTATAATATTTCATCATATAAAACGGTGCGCTAGCCAGACTGGTCTGTCATCTTTGATTCGTCAGCAGATAAAATGCCTTCCAAGTTAACGAAGCTAAAAAAGCCCACGTGTGTTTGCACCTTATCAGGTAAAGCCAGATTTAGAAGCCTAAAGAAACAGAGAACATGAAGATATTGCGAATGGCACAAGACCTCATAGAAGAAGAGTTCTTTCACAAAAAAGTCAAACAAGAAGAATGAAAGAAGACGGAAAGACATAGGCAGCAGAAATAGTAGCGGCAACAACAGGAAGAGCAGAGGTAACAGAAGGATGGATGAGAGATTGAATGCAGAGGGAACACTGAAGAGTTCTCCTTCTCTTTCCGCAGAGGTAGGCCTATCTTGTGGTGAAGACTGCCTTATGAAGAGGTCGTCTATGCAGAAATTAAAGACGGTCTGGACGAATTGTCAAACACAAACCAACCATTTTTAGGGCTACCCAGATCGTTAGAAACGAGATGAATCACTTGCCAAAATTTTGTTTGCTTTTATGATTGGTGCTTGTATGTATTTGTCGTTATACTCTTGGCTCTATAACCACGTTTGACCCTTAAAACACATTTGATCCCAAAATGTCCTTTTATGTTAATTCCCCGTTTAACCCCATAATTTATGATCAAAATTTTTTATATGGACCCCCCAATAATACCACCCCCCAAGTGGCCATATACCTACTCATAGAGAAGTAATTTAAAAATGAAATTCTTAACGAAAGCACGACGGACGTTGCACGATCGACGTTGCACACGGGGCGCTGCGCCATACCATAGTCTCACTTCGCCTTTACGTTCATGTGATCTAAATCCTTGGAACCGCCCCACTCAGAAACTTACCTGAGGCAAAGGTTTCCACACAGCAAGTGGTATAGAAAGTATGTAATAATTTAAAAATCGCAGAAGTGCAGAACATGTTTGCACACATTATTCTCTTCGTTGTAATGAGAATAAATTATTGTTGTTGTTGTTGTTGTTGTGGGGTTTAACGCCATTTTTCAGCACACGATAGGCTATACATGGCGGCCAGTATTAATGGTGGAGGAAGAACCCGGTAAAACCCCGGAAAGAACCACCGACCCTCGAGAAGCTACTGGCAAGCTTTCTCACATACCCACATTGGCTGAATCTTAGACTCGAACCGCCGCAGACAGAGGTGAGATGGCAGTGATCCGTAACGAAGAGCGCTTTAGACCACTCGGCCACTCGGGGCCCCGAGAATAAATTAAAATATTGTCAAACCTTTTTTATTGTCAACTTTTTAAAAACATATTGCTACTAAACTGTGATCATGTATTGCAAGTATTTCAACATTAGGAAGTTACCACTCCGGTTGCCTAGTGATTAGAGCTTCCTCTTTGGATGCGGGACGTGGTGGGTTCGAACCCCAGCCGAGTCAAACCAATGACTTACAAATATGGTACTAGCAGTTGCCTCGCTAGGCGATCAGCATTAAGAGGGTAGTCTTAGGAATTGTTGGCATGGCCTCAGGAAAATGTGACTTGGTGAGACATCATGATATATATCTACGGCATGATGCCCCAGTGCTAGACATCACTATAAACTGCCATACTGCAGACATCGTAGCGATATGGCTTGAATTGTTTTTAATCTACGTTAAAAATCCAAACACTCTTCCCCCCACACACACACACACACAGAACATTTAGAAGTTAATTAGATGATCAGCAACCTTGTTAAGCTTCAAATTGGAACTTATATTGCATGATAAACTGCTTTGGAAATCTTTCTCTTTAGATTGAATCTTTATTTTAAAATATATCTTTTTCTTCTTTCTTTAACTTAAGATAAAAGTTTGTTAAATATATTAGTTTACATCATCAAGCATTTCCGAAATGTATCCTCTATTCAGAGGAATGTTAGCAGTTCATTCCAATGTAATCATTATAGGGCTGGTATTCATGATATTTTTAAATCAACTACCTGGCTATCAGACGTCAATGGCTGCATAACATGATTATGCGTGTCATTTACTTGTTTCCGGTAGTCAGGAGAATAAATGAATAAATGCTTCCTATTATTCCAATATTCTGAAAAAAACACGAAGTTATATAAATCCTTAATGCTAGAGAAACAAAACGGATACATACCAAGTAAATCAATCTTTAAATGTTCAAGTATCCCGTTTTTAGTGGCTTCATCAAGAGTATGAAGCAGCTGATGCAGTTTTTTATAAAATAATATTATTATTATATACTCCATTTTTCTGTCAACTTTACATTGTCAGTAACATTCAGTATTTTACGATATTGAACTCGCGTTCATATCATACTGCACTCATAAAAAAATACTTTCTATTGTTATAAAACATGGACGCAGAAGCCAGCTCTTTTGATTTATAAACATATCATATAAACTCAACGTAGTAGACCCTTTACGTTTTTGTTGATTAAATTTGTTTCTGAATGAACTAAAGCAGATGTTTCGTGGATTGCCACATACCAGCTGCTTTGCTACTTTCATCGTTGACTTTTTTGATACAACGTTTCGGATTTAGGCGAGAGATAGACGCCAGATTTCATACAATTGCTGGGTACCTACAGATAACATGCAAGTGACAAGGCATACACTGTCTTCTTTTTGCTGCTAATACGAATGGCAAAAATATACTTACGGTTTTACATCCTGAATTACCTCAGAATGTACTTTCTTAGTTGTGCAGCTTCTTTGTCATCCATTCAGATCTATGAAGGTTGATCCGTTTGTGTAACGTTTCAGTGTCTCCGACATACTGAATGCTACAGATCTTACATGTGATGAGATATATTACATTCTCTGTTTTGCACGTTTTGTTTGGACCATGTATTTTCAGTTTTTCTCTAGTAACTGTGCTAGAAAATATCCTGGTCTTATCATATGTTCCATTGTCCTTAATTTCTTCCCTGGACCTTGATATAGTTCTCATTCAGGCTGTGGAAGTCCTTTTGTTTATTGTAGTTCTTCTTTTCCTTCCTCTCATAGTTCAGGTAGAATTGATCTTCTCAGCTTCCTGAGCAATCACTTATTTCACGAGGGATCTTGGCTCTTTTAAATGCAGTCACCTCACGACAAGCACAGTTTGGAGTGTACCACTGAGCCTATACTTGCTCTAGAAGTTGGTCAATGTCCACCATGACATATACTGTTTTCTGCAACTTTCCAATATAGCACAGTTGGGTTACTGTCTTTCTTGTCTGAATGACGATGAATGGTGCGACTGATGAATGCGTTGATTTATCTGCTTAAAGCATAAACATGATGGATTGTTGTTGTTGTTAGGTTTAACGCCATTTTTCAACACAAGATAGGCTATGCATGTCGGCCAGTATTAATGGTGGAGGAAGAACCCGGGAAAACCCCGGAAAGAACCACCGACCCACGAGAAGCTACTGGCAAGCTTTCTCACATACCATCATAGGCCGAACCCGCGACTCGAACCCACGCAGACAGAGGTGAGATGGCAGTGATCCGTAACGGTGAGCGCTTTAGACCACTCGGCCACTCGGGGCACCTTAAACATGATGGAAAACATCCATTCAAAATAATACATATCATATGCAAGACGAAAATATTGGAAAAGAAATATTGCAGGGACCTGAAATCAACTCTCTCCCTCTCTCTCTCCTTCTCTCTCTCTACTTTTTACAGACAAACACACTATACTCTATATAAATACACTATACTCTATACAAACACACATTCTGCAAGTCATATTTGGGTCGGTGGTTCTTCCCGGGGTTTTCCAGGGTTCTTCCTCCACCATTAATACTGGCCGCCATACATAGCTTATCGTGTGCTGAAAAATGGCGTTGAACCCCACAACAACAACAAACCAAGTCATTTTTGTGCGGGAAGACAAATGAAAACACATATGTACAAACACATTTTGAAAAGGTAAGTGCTCTCTTAGGTAAAGACAAACCCATATGTACATCAAATCTACACACAAAATAAGCACACACACTATCACACAAGCAATAGTAGAAAGTGATTATAGACGCACTACAAAATCCGCAAATAACAAAAACGCATGGGAAAAGTGAAAGGGAAAAGATAAATAAATACACAAGGAAACACAAACATTACAATTATAAATTTTAGTCAAAATTATTATTATCCCTTTTCCAGCACTGTGGTGAACTCTGAAAAAGTCCGGGGTTTTTTTTCACAGTATACCTAGTGCTTGTACCCCACTGGTCTGGCAATACATACACAGTGTCGACTCAATCAATTTCCGCCCGAAGCATTGGTAAAGATGGGAAACTGTGAGGGGACCGGACTCGCTTCAGTGTCCAAATTCTAGGTTAGAGGAGCTCTGATGGATGTGTTTCTCAGTGGCCCACGTTGTGTTTGCTGATGCTGCTCTGGTGGTTGTGGTCGCTTTTGTAATGGTTACTATCGATCTTGTTGGTCCTATATTGAATTCTGAACCCGGTTTTCTGTCTATGGAATCATTACTATTTTTTTAGGAGTCCTAACCACATGCTTTACTGTACAGGTCTGCCGCATCATCAGATGGGGTTAAACCTTTTTTTGTCCTGCATTTTATTCTGATTTTTTCGATCGGCCTGTGTCTTTACTTCTTCCATCACTAGTTCGTCCAGGAGGCGACGAACATGCTCAAGGTGTGCAAAGAGTTCCATTGCTTTCTGTATCCTACGCATATTTTGGTTGTTAAACGTGCCGTTTTTATATTCCTGAAGTACGACATACAGGAAAACATCCCGTACTCAAACTACACACCACAAAAATGTTGAAGACTTGGCCTTACTACTGCGATATTTCCATTTTTGACCAAAAAAACCGGTGCGATCCATCAAGGATTATAATTCTTGTTATGATTGTGAGACCTCGCTGAAGTTAGGATTCGGAGGCAAATTGGATGTCCGTTGCTTGTACCAACGATGGAGTTCTATCCATCGTTTGTAGGGCACTCAAGTCAGCTTCCATAATACTCCAATGAACACGAATGATAACTTTCAAAAACTGAGGTCATTTTTATATTTTCATTATGTCACGTAAATGTAGTCCAGCAATAGATCCCATCAAAGAAGCAGCCATCCTGAGCAAGGGCCTATCAGCATGGGGAGAAAAAACCCACTTTGCACAAGCATCTTTTTTTCACTGAGTGGTGTTTTCTTTTTGATCATTTTGCGATGATTTTTATTAAGCGTTGTTTCTGATGCTTGGGCAAAAGTACCGTTCCTTTCAAAACATTCAAACAGCATTCACTCGCAGTAAGGATGATTTCTTTAGGTGCTGTTTGAATGACATTCGCATTCGTGAACTGTATTTTATCAGTGGCGAGAGCACATCCCAATGTTTCTTTATACTTTTCTGGGAGGTGATTGGTGTGCACTTCTGGGGAGAAACATCTTTCTTTTTTATACTCGTCTCCACCATTGGTCGGTACATCGTATCAACTTCATAATGAACATCACTCGACATCGAGATATATTCAACATACTAAATCGTGGCAGTTCTTGTTGGGATAAATACAGTAAACATTGTAAAAATTTCCATTGTCTCTGAAAGTAGGAAAATAATGGATTTTATCATCTGTTATTAGAGCCAAGACTTTAACTTCTATTAATAAATTACAACAGTGTTGATCACATGTTTGGCTGCTTGGCTACTAGTGGAGACATTGCGGATAATGAACAACTTTCTCGGATTCCACACATTGCTAAGATATGAAGATGACGTACTACTTTGTAGCAAAACTGTAACTATTTTAGTCATAAAGCTCTTTAATATCGGCTAATTGAAAAATAAAATTGTAATTGATGTAATTAATGGAAAGAAACGTAGTATAATGAAATGGGTGTTCTGGACACCTTCCTTAGCGGGTCATTCAAACGCAGAAAAATGGGTTTTCTGTTTATGTGGCCAAATGCAGTAAAAATAATTGCATCGGGTAAAATTAGGGGTTTCGAGCCAGGTGACGAAATGCAGTAAAAATGATATCGTGTAAATATTGGTTTTGGACCAGGTAACGAATCGCAGGAAAATGGGATAGGTTAAAAATAGTGGCACTGGTCCAGTTGTCCAAACGCAATAAAAATGGGGTTTCTGGACACAGACAAATGTGTGTAGTGGGCCATGTGTCCAAACGCAGAACAATGTTGATTTCTGTACCTGACAGGCGAGTTCTGACTCAATTTTTCTTGAACAGTCACTCATAAAAGGATAGAGACTATGTGTAAAATGGTATTTGTATTGCCTGATGTTGTTGTATCCCAGGACTAATGTGGAGATACCATCAGAGCAGTATCGTTTATCATCAACGTTGCATAATCCTTTTTATTTGAAAAGCAATGTGGATATCCTATGTCGATCTGACTTAAATGTTCTCATGATGTAATAATGGAGACTTCCATCTATAGCCTCTCTGTAATATATGGTGGTAGCAATGCTACTGACGTATGATGTTTTGACGCCTTTTACCTTTTTCTTTATCACTCCTGTATTCGTTTCGAAACAATACATTTTTGATAGCAGCGCAATGAATTTGACTATGGGGTCACCATTTGTTTCAACTTTCAATTTACCAATGACATTTTTATTGCCGGTTAATCACTTAAATCAAAAAGTTCTCGACGAGCGCACATATCTTGGTAAATATATTTTGCCTAAATCTCGTAAATGAGTGAATCAGTATCCGTTACGAAAAGACTAACGCGATCTCCGTACGTCTTTTGATAAATCCAAAATGAAAATCGAGCATAATTAGTTGAGAAAGATCGAGTGTAGCTGCTTCAACGTAAACTGGTGTTCATGTGCATGAAGGTATCCGATGAGACATGTTTATTCCGTCGTTCACGTCATTAACGATTTCAATATATCTGTGTTTTCTAGTGTTTTCAATGGTCTTTCATCACGAGTTTGAAGAAATCCTTGTTAAAGTATGTGGTAGCTTTGTTTCTTTATGATGTATTATGGCAATTAAACTTTTCATTCACGGAGCCAGAATAAACTTGAGTACACGATGAACGTTACCAAGCACCAGTCCGTGTTTTAGCGCCTGATCTAGTAAATGCTAGTGCATAATGTACTTAGTCTTGTTTATGAGATTGGGTATCATCTTTTTCATCTTAGCATCTTCAATATCAACTTGTCTTTTTGAGCAAGCTGTTCCGGAAGGTATTGTAATCCAAGGTTGACATTGCCGGGGTGGGAGTGGAAGACACTCCTCAAGAACTGCCCCATACGGCTTGCGTCTCAGATCGCCTCTGTCAACACAAATCCAGACCCTGGCCTTCTCGAGTGGCATAGCTTCGAAGTCTGGCGGACCATGTTTCCACTAACAAGAGAAGAGGTGAAGGCGGGCTATTGGCGTCTTAAAACCAGTCGCTTCGGATAGATGGGACTCGTAAACCTTGGATGGTAGCTCATCTAGGAGAAGGAAAACTCCGATTCCAAACCTCTGCTGCCTTGCGGCTATACCCACACATGGGAAATTCTAATGGAGTAAACCCCGACAGAAAATCCGGAGACGGAGTCCCTAAGGCGGTCTGACATTGACTTCAACGTCATTCCGTCAACTCCTGAAACGACGTTGGTGCCAAGCTGTATCGGCAAACGTCGTTCCCTTGGGTGGAGCAGCTACGTGGAGAGGCGGGATCTTCTGTTTGGGCAATAGCTGATTCTCCATACCACCCAGAGGCTTCTTAACACAACTGGAGAGGACACTCCAGCATCGACGTACAACTCGGGAAGTAGCAGTTTACCGGCTCTAAGTCAAAGCTCGATTGCTGTAGAGCTTGGTGCCAGGGAGCTACTTCTGACAGTGGGAGAGATAACCATGTCTCACTGGACACTTACCGTCCGCCTCAAGCTGCGGAGCCCCCAGTCAGTAAGGTGCCTCCCGCCACGATCTGTCTGCTTCACTGGGAGTGTGGAACTTAGATAACCATCTCGACAAGTGAGCCGCAAACTCCACACTAGAAAAGACTCAAACAAAAATAAGAAGAATCCAACTCTTCGTTTTGCAAGCTGTAACATCAAGACCATGTGTCCTGGATTGACCGCTGACCTATAGCAGATTGATCATGCACGGATGACTGTCGTCATTGACAGAGAACTCTCCCGACTGAATATCGGCATTGCCTGCATCCAGGAGACCCGACTGGCTGACATCGACACCATCAGGGAAGCCAATTACGCCTTCCGTTTGCAAGGCAAGACCTAGGATGAATCTAGGCAACACGGTGTAGGCATTGCCGTACTAGTCACCTTCATTGAACCTCCGTCATCACGTACTGAGAGAATCCTTGCCCTCCGGATGTCAACATCCCTAGGCCCGGTCAACATCTTCAGTGTGTACGCCTCAACCCTCTGTTCCACCCACAAGAAGAAAGACAAGTTCTATGAGGCTCTAAATCAGGCAATATCCAGTATTCCCAACACTGAATGCCTCTACTTACTAGAAGACTTCAATGCTAGAGTGGGAGCTGACCATGTGCTTCAATGAGGCAACATCGGAGGACTTCCCAGTCATCCTTGGAGTCAAACAAGGCTGTGTCCTTGCGCCGACGCTCTTCGCCATCATCTATTCCATGCTTCTCCAGTACGCTTTGAAAGAATGCAGCGACGGAGTGTACATCCATACCAGGGCAAACAGCAAGATGTTCAACATCGCCCGTCTCCGTGCTAAGACTAAAGTAACAGAGGTACTTATCCATGAACTGCTCTTCTCCGACGATGCAGCCTTGACATCACACATGGAGGATGGACTTCAGCAGCTTGTATGCCGCCTCTCCCATGCCTGTATTGAGTTTGGACTGACCGTCAGTTTGAAGAAAACAAACAAGACGCAGACTCCCCTCCCTCCGTCACCATTGATGGATACAACTTGGAAGTTGATGAGAACTTCACATACTTCGGGTCCACCATCTCCAGCTCACTCGCCATTTATTCAGAGGTGACGGGCAGGATTGCCAAGGCATCAGCAATGATGGCCAGACTTAACCAGAGGGTCTAGAACAACCCCAACCTCGCTGAGAAAACCAAACTGCGTGTCTACCAGGTCTGCGTGCTCAGCAGCGAAACATGGACCACCTATGCGAGACACGATAGGAAACTCAACTGCTTCTAGGTGAGATGCCTACGGCGCATTATTCACATCCAGTGGCAGAACAATGTACCCAACACAGAGGTTCTGGAACGCGCCAACATGAATAGCATGTTCTCCATTCTCAGCGAGAGTCGCCTTCGCTGGCTCGGCCATGTCAAAAGAATGGACTGAGGCCGCATTCCCAAGGACCTGTTATACGTGAGTTTGCAGAAGGTGCACGACCGACTGGACGATAACGACAGCGCTACAAAGATGTTTGCAAGAAGGATTTGAAGATGGCCAACATCAATGTTAACGACTGGGAGAGCTGTGCTAACGATCGTTCCACCTGGCACCAAGCTGTCAGACAGGGTGTTAAAAAGGCAGTTGAAGACAGAAATGCAAAGAAAGTTGTAAAGAGAGCTAGAAAGAAGGAGAAAAACAAAACTTGCTCTGGAGCTACACCGTCGTCTCCCGTAGACAGACGGATGCCAAGAGAGGTTTCGGAGAGCATCTCTTTGGAGACCAGTAGCTATTCAGCGTAGAAGGGATAATCGTGCAAATCATGCAATTGTTGTGAATTGGTCAATTCTATTTCGACAAAGTAGCCAACGTCATCTGTGAAGCCCATTTCTCGTTCCTAAAGAAACTGTTCACCCGATATCCAGTAAAGGCCGCCTGCGGGAAGAGTTTGTAGCATAGGCCATTCGTAGTGATCGTTTAATGAGATGGTTAAATGGGATCGTAGTTGGTCATATACCTCTTTTTGCTGTGACATGTCTTCTGGTGAAGACGGAGATTCCACCTCGCACCATCTGCTCTGCAAACATAAACATATCCGGGTGGGTGAGAAGCTTGAGTTCCACCTGGTTCGTTTTAAGTAGAAGGTCCCATGATAAACCTGATTATGAACAGTAACATAGAGGATCCAGTTGATAAGGTCGCTGGCAGTATTTATGAAATGTTAAAACACGTCTGCGAGTAACAGCACATCTGTGTTCAGATACACATCGTGGTAATCCCCGAGACTCTGACATCAGAATGTTTTGCGAACCGCGAGTGCTCTGTCGTATTCGTCGTCGGTGATGTTGGAAAAATTTAAGTGGGAGTACAAGGCATCTTTGACGGGAAAAGAAGTTTCCTCAAACCGTGCCCAGATATATATGTACTCATAAGGATAAATTCCTTTTTGTATGAGCAGATTTTTTCTGGATCGATTTCGTCAAGATGAAAAGAGATAGGTCAGTTTTTAGTGTGTTCATCTAGCGACGCTGATATAAACTGGAATCTGTCTATGCATCTGAAAGGGTCCGACTGAGAACGACATGTACTTTTCAAAATTATGTGGGATGCGTGTGATTTTGTTTCCAACCGATTGTATGTGTTCTTTGACGTGTGGATTGTTTAAGTGTCCGTCATACCCTCGTAAATTATGAGCGATGACCGGAACGAAATTGGGATCTTTGAAATGGAGATTGCATTTGAAGTGAGCACCACCGCGATAACGTTCTGTGGTCTGGCAGTGGTCTCTGGGATTTTTTATCATGCAAGTTGAAATAATAGTAATAATAATAATGAACAGACCCCTGTGGAACACCACAACATAGATCAACTGGGCTGGAGTGTATTCAATCTGCAGATACAATTTGTGTCCTGTTGACCAAGTAGGACTTGAACCACAATAAGGCTGTATCATGAATGCCAAATACATGCTGGAGACGGTGAAGTAATATTCCATGGTCTATTGTGTCAAATGCTGTAGACAAATCAAGGAGGGTGAGGACTGTAATCTTTCCGCTATCCAACGCACAGAGAATGTCATTAATTACTTTTAGAAGAGTAGTTTCAGTACTGTGGCATGGGCGATATGCAGATTGTACATTGCTAAAAAGACTGTTTGAATTTAGATGAGATACATGCTGGGATAGAACAACCTTTTCTAAGATTTTTTTATATGAATGGGAGATTAGAAACTAGGCGGTAGTTCTTTAAATCGTTATGGTCTAGTGTTGGTTTCTTCAGCAGAGGCTTTACAATGGCAGTTTTGAAAAATGATGGGAATTCCCCGGATGAGACAGAGGTATTAATAACATCAGTTAGTGAAGGCAATACTGGATCTAAGCACTCAAGCAGCAGTGATGTTGGAATTGGATTAAGTTCACGTGACTTTGGTGTACTCTTCATCACGATTGTACGTACGAAATCCATAGAGACAGGTTCAAATGCTCCTAATGGTTGCCGCTCAAATTCTGTATCCCAACTGTATGGTGACAACGAGTCAATTAAAATTGTTTTGTCAAGCTTATCTCAAATGGTTTGTACTTTGTCACAGAAGAAATTTGCAAACAAGTTCGGAAGGTCGACTGGAGAGAAGGTAGTTGGAAGTGGTGTAGATTTGTTCCTTGACATTAGCTTGTTAGTAATCTCGAAGAGCTCTTTGCAGCTGGAACTTTCCATGATCTTAGTAGTGTAGTGGGCTGATTTCGCTGCATGGACTATATTTGTGACATTCTTCTTAGAGGCTTCATATATTTACTTATGAATAGTGAGTCTGGTGGAAATCCAAAGCCTCTCAGCTTTACGGCGGTCTCTTTTAGCAGTGCAAAGCTGTCCCTAACACTGCTATACCATGGAGAACACTTTTGAATTGATACTCTGCACTTGGTAGCTGGTGCATGTTTATCAAGTAATGAATACAGGCAGTTATCGAGTTGTTCTGCGATTGGAGGTAAGAAATGATCTTCGCATATATGACAGCGATTTGCCGACTTGTATTTTCGATGTTGTTCTGGTGTGAGTGGAATCAGTGGTGCTGAATTTTTTCTGATATCTCTGATACGTTTATATTCTGATACAAGCTGTTCAAAGAACCAAACAACGCAATCTGCACCACGATGTTGACGATAGGACGATGACAATCGCTCGTCAGCAGAACAGCATATTTGACAGCCGGTACCGCATGGGATTTTGTCTTTGTTCGACATTGGTAAAAGATTGGCCTGGATCTAGATGACGTCCCTCTTGCTTTTTCATTATTGCTTCGGTTTCGAAGACGATATAAAACGTCTGAGCACATTTTCTCTGTATGTTTTCGAACTCTTAAAACTGTAAGGCCCTTTCAGACGGGACATTTTCTAGGGTTGAAAGCTTTCCTCATTTGTCACCTGTCTTGATATGCAAGGGGATGCATCGGGCCTGTTCTTTTCGTGGCGTTGTGCTCTTAATAGCTTGTTCCAGTAAACACTGAGCTAAGCAATAAACATCACTGACAATATTTAAATGATCAAAAATCCCTGGAATTGAATCATGATAAAATGATATTTATTTAATCATTAATTTATATATTTTTTTATTTATTATCTTATTCGATAAAATAATTAATGCAGTATCACCTCCACCATGATCCACAAAAACGGTGAATAAGCTGCATATTTTGATAGCCAAAATAGTTCATATCCGTTAAGTCTTTAGTCAATTTTTCTCATATTAAGGAATATAACATCATAATTATCATTTAATATTATACACTCTCGAATGTTCATATGGTTTCAATACCAGCTCAGGCTGTATTAAAAGTGGCATTAAAAACAAAATGACTTTGTTAAGTTTCTTTTTATATTCTCTGCATAATAATATAAGGTGCTGCTTAAATAGAAACGTGTTCTCTTTAAATGTAACAGATGTCAAACTCACTTTATGGCTGTCTTTCACCTGCATAATCTATGTGGAAATAACTGGTCATTAGACAAATTTTCCTTTGTTATAGATAAACCGAGTTCATAAATTGTTTTCATTTTCATTTAACCCTTTTCATTCAGAATCGTTCATAACTGATCTAGGCATGGGATCTAGTCAACTAATAAAGAATTTATTTATACGTTACGTATTGTTTCTTTTCTTGTATTCGTATACGAAAAAAATCTATTTCGTTTCATACCACCTATCTTTTCTTTAGAAATGTTTCTATTTCTTTCGAAATATTTGGCAACACCTTATATATAAGCAGCTGAAATGCATAATGCCATTCATATGTGTCAGTGGTATTGGCATTACTTATCTGTCAGTGGTATTGATATTTCATATCTGTCAATGGTATTGCATTACACATCTGTCAGTGGTTTTGGCATTTTATATTTGTCAGTGCTATTAGCATCTCTGCGTGAGAAATGTCAGTTGATTTTCGTTTAAAGTTTAATATCGTACAAACATTTCATGATGGCATCCACTGACGGACATGTGTGAAAAGTTAGAGAAAATAAAAGTGAAGAACTAGAATAATTGATGTGCAAAGTATCATACCGTATGAAACTTTAATATATATATATATATATATATATATATATATATATATATATATATATATATATATATATATATATATGTTATCAGTTTCAATAGTACTATCATCAGCTATTTTATATTACTTACTGATACATGATAAGAAACACTGGAAACGTTTGAAAGAGACGACAACTTAGTTAAGAAAGAAAGTGGGTTGACTGTACAGTATACACCAAGGCTCAAGAGCTATGTATAAATTAATCGACTTATTTATGACTTCAGGCTATGCGCGTATTATACTGTGAATTATATATTTCATAATTTTACCATCACTTTAATCCGCCCGACACGTACATTTTTCTCGATGTCATGGGTATCACGGCGGAGAAGCACCCCGAGAGTCTATCCATTTTAACATGGAAATATCTTCTTACCATTTAGGCCTATAAGTACAACTGGAAAAAAGAAATCCTAGACAGACTGGTTTAATTTCAGCCAATAGTAAACTTTGCTGTCTTCCATTGTACATGCCTTCGATCGTAGTTTCCGACATATAACTGTTGATACTCCAGAATGATAATAATAATAATAAGCAGAAGAAGAAGTAGACGAAGAAAAAGAAGAAGAAGAAATTATAGTTTGTGTTTTGTTGTTGTTGTTGATGATGATAACGATGATAATGACGATGATGATGATGATGATGAAACTCCTGCTGTTACTTGTGCTGATGATGATGAAAATAAAAGTAAGAATTACTCTCATTCTCACGTTTTTATACACCCCAGAGTCAATCATTAAATACGAATTCAGAAACATAACTATTTCTTTCGTAATAAATTTTGTTTTACTTTTTCTTGTACGTATCTAATGAAATAAAAGATCGTAACATTTTCATTACAAATGCTTTTTGAAGTCGTTCACGCGCATTTCTACTGAGATGAATATTACACTACCATGCAAATTAAAGTCATAAGAAGAGAAATCGGTAGAATTGAAAACAAAAGGTACGATACATTGAATTCAGTGTAACTGGCAAATTCACTTGTATAAACAGTTTATTTACTTTCGAACACTGAAGAGACCTGCTATGGTAATGAACATGATAGATCAGCTGAAATATTTTCTTTTGGCTTTCTATTTAAATCGGCAATTGAAATTTCTCACATAGACTCATAATCCAAGATTCACGAGTACCATACATTCCAATCAACCCCATCCCTGGCAGCCCGAATGGGTTGACTTAATGTGTACATATGAAGTCACACAGCTTTCTCAGCGTGATATAGCCAATAACGTGCTAAAAATGCTGTTATCTCAGCAGAGGATGAACATTTCAAACAAAATCATTAAAGAAAACTGTTTGTTAATACAAAATTTTCACTTTAAAATACATTTTCCGCAGTTTTAAAAAAAATCTACCATTGTGCACAGCAAAAACAATTTTTGTGCAAAATATCACACCGACGTTTTCCAATGCAACATTTGTTCATGATGTTCAGCAATTTTGTTTACTGAATTAATACACACATTACCAGAAAAAAGCACTACCTAATTTTAACCTATGTAATATTATTTTAATATTAGTAGCATCATTTTGTTGTAAATGCATTTCAGCTGATCCAAAACTTTGAAACCGTCGAATATGTGGCTGTCTAAGGTACAGACATACAAAATAAAGAAAATAACACGTCTCCTTGTGATTATGTTTATGAAAAATGAACATCTTCATCCAACACTTTCACAAATTGACATATTTGTTATCATCAGGTGTGAGCCAGGACAATGGACGGTTATTGCAAAATATGTTGCCCAATCCACGAGGCCAGGGGCACTTTTTATCGCGGTCAAGCGACCGTTTAAAAAATTATTGACATGCGCTATGTGGTCAACCGGTCACATTTGTAATATATTGCGAGTTATGTTGGTAAACAATGCATATAATAATTTTTTAAAAAGATAACATGCAGGACATACCAATTTTCTTTAATTTTTTTTACCTAGTTCATACCTAATTTGAGCTGCTTTAATTAACCAACAGTTTAAATCAACAAGTTTTTTCTTCTAGTATCTTGCAATCGAATTCGATGTGAGTTAATTATAACTATTTTTAAAGAATTATTTGTCCTACATCTAGACTGAAATTTTGAGTTGTGTTGGTGACATTATGGCCAGGATATTGAGATAGTTAAGGTACGTTAGCTTTACAACTGTTTGTTTACGCATGACTACGATGATATCTGAATATCATTTTCTTTTAATGTAAACAACTAAGAGACAAAATATTTTATCAGCTCATATTCAAGATCAAATATTGTCCTATTGTTATAAATCACGAGATTATCTATCACGTTTGAGAGCAAGTCGTTCTTCTCACACCTTTGAAAGTGATGAAAATGGCGGAAAGAGAACCATTTCTCGCGATACTAGAAACTTGTTAGGCTATCAACTCTTCACAAAATATATTGATTACTTACAAAATGCAATATTACTTTTTAGCACAACTCTGACCATATTAATTAGACTAAAATCTAAGTTCTATGTCATTTACTAATAACATAGTAAAGAATATATTAAAACTGAAACATTGAAGGCGTCCACAACTGCCATTAACCATTCTGCGAGAACAAAGTTTTAAACCAAGCTTCGTAAAGAAAACAGCATTTTTATCAATGTAAAAATGTAAGGACAAAAATATAAATTTACGCCACAAGTTTATTGAGCTTGTAGCTTTCTTTACACTGTAGCAGAAATTGCAGAAGGTATTACTTGACGCAATATGGTATTATTCTGTTATAGGATAACTGGATTTCTTTTAGCGCTTAAAGGTAATAGGATCTGAACGTATAGTTCAAAGATGAAATAAGGGCTGAATATTTTGTTGCAGCGTTAAATTAAATTAAAATTTAATTATGAGCGTTGAGATTGGAGTTCTTTTTTGTTTTGTAAGTAGTGATGGAATGATTTCTGAATATCATTTCATGGAAATATAATATTATGGGATAGTTTCTTACTATCACTGCATGTGAATTTATTCCAGCTCGAATGAAAATTCTAGACCACGACAACTCACACCAACCAACAATAAAAATGGAATGTGCCTAGTTAATTACGACATTCTTATTTGGTCGCAATAAAATCTATTTACCAGATCCCTCACGTTTTCTCTATCCATTAGTATCTACCACAACCGCTGTCCCATAATTAAATTCATCACCCTAGCCCTTGCTGAATGAGCTACAGTTCAGAAAACTACTTGATGAAAACATTTGTGTTCACTATGACATAAATTGTAATATCTGTTCCTTTTTTGTGACTACCCAGATCCTGGTCATATTATTTCTTAACAGCCACCCCACCCCACCCCACCCTTTTTGTATCTTTTTTTATTTTCGAGAAAATGCATGAAATAGACTTACTTGCTTGAAAATCATTCAATTTTCATTTTCAAGACTGATGACTAATAACAAGCTTGCATCATCAGACACATTTTCAAGACTGATGACTAGTAAGATGTTTGCATTCATCAGACACATTTTCAAGACTGATGACTAGTAAGATGCTTGCATTCATCAGACACATTTTCAAGACTGATGACTAGTAAGAAGTTTGCATTCATCAGACACATTTTCAATTTTCAAGACTGATGACTAGTAAGATGTTTGCATTCATCAGACACATTTTCAATTTTCAAGACTGATGACTAGTAAGATGTTTGCATTCATCAGACACATTTTCAAGACTGATGACTAGTAAGATGTTTGCATTCATCAGACACATTTTCAAGACTGATGACTAACAATAAGTTTGTATCATCAGACACATTTCAAAGACTGATGACTAATAAGAAGTTTGCATTCATCAGACATATTTTCAAGACTGATGACTAATATGAATTTTGCATTCATCAGACACATTTTCAATTTTCAAGACTGATGACTAGTAAGATGTTTGCATTCATCAGACACATTTTCAAGACTGACGTCTAATAAGATGTTTGTATTCATCAGACACATTTTCAAGACTGACGACTAATAATAAGTTTGCATCATCAGACACATTTTAAAGACTGATGACTCATAAGAAGTTTGCATTCATCAGACATATTTTCAAGACTGAAGATTAATATGAATTTTGCATTCATCAGACACATTTTCAAGACTGATGACTAGTAAGATGTTTGCATTCATCAGACACATTTTCAAGACTGAAGATTAATATGAATTTTGCATTCATCAGACACATTTTCAAGACTGATGACTAGTAAGATGTTTGCATTCATCAGACATATTTTCAAGACTGAAGATTAATATGAATTTTGCATTCATCAGACACATTTTCAAGACTGAAGATTAATATGAATTTTGCATTCATCAGACACATTTTCAAGACTGACGACTAATAAGATGTTTGCATTCATCAGACACATTTTCAAGACTGATGACTAATATGAAGTTTCCATTCATCAGACACATTTTCAATTTTCAAGACTGATGACTAGTAAGATGTTTGCATTCATCAGACACATTTTCAAGACTGATGACTAATAATAAGTTTGTATTCATCAGACACATTTTCAAGACTGACGACTAATAATAAGTTTGCATCATCAGACACATTTTAAAGACTGATGACTCATAAGAAGTTTGAATTCATCAGACATATTTTCAAGACTGAAGATTAATATGAATTTTGCATTCATCAGACACATTTTCAAGACTGATGACTAATATGAAGTTTCCATTCATCAGACACATTTTCAATTTTCAAGACTGATGACTAGTAAGATGTTTGCATTCATCAGACACATTTTCAAGACTGATGATTAATAATAAGTTTGTATTCATCAGACACATTTTCAAGACTGACGACTGATAATAAGTTTGCATCATCAGACACATTTTAAAGACTGATGACTCATAAGAAGTTTGAATTCATCAGACATATTTTCAAGACTGAAGATTAATATGAATTTTGCATTCATCAGACACATTTTCAAGACTGATGACTAGTAAGATGTTTGCATTTATCAGACACATTTCAAAGACTTATGACTAATAAGAAGTTTGCATTCATCAGACATATTTTCAAGACTGATGACTAATAAGATGTTTGCATTCATCAGACACATTTTCAAGACTGATGACTAATATGAATTTTGCATTCATCAGACATATTTTCAAGACTGAAGATTAATATGAATTTTGCATTCATCAGACACATTTTCAAGACTGATGACTAGTAAGATGTTTGCATTTATCAGACACATTTCAAAGACTTATGACTAATAAGAAGTTTGCATTCATCAGACATATTTTCAAGACTGATGACTAATAAGATGTTTGCATTCATCAGACACATTTTCAAGACTGATGACTAATATGAATTTTGCATTCATCAGACATATTTTCAAGACTGATGACTAATATGAATTTTGTATTCATCAGACAGATTTTCAAGACTGACGAACGATATCAAGTTTGCATTCATCAGACATATTTTCAAGACTGATGACTAATAAGATGTTTGCATTCATCAGACACATTTTCAAGACTGATGACTAATATGAATTTTGCATTCATCAGACATATTTTCAAGACTGATGACTAATATGAATTTTGTATTCATCAGACAGATTTTCAAGACTGACGAACGATATCAAGTTTGCATTCATCAGACATATTTTCAAGACTGATGACTAATAAGATGTTTGCATTCATCAGACACATTTTCAAGACTGATGACTAGTAAGATGTTTGCATTCATCACACACATTTTCAAGACTGAAGACTAATATGAATTTTGCATTCATCAGACATATTTTCAAGACTGATGACTAATATGAATTTTGTATTCATCAGACAGATTTTCAAGACTGACGAACGATATCAAGTTTGCATTCATCAGACACATTTTCAAGACTGATGACTAATAAGATGTTTGCATTCATCAGATTTTCAAGACTGACGACTAATATGAAGTTTGCATTCATCAGACACATTTTCAATTTTCAAGACTGATGACTAGTAAGATGTTTGCATTCATCAGACACATTTTCAAGACTGATGACTAGTAAGATGTTTGCATTCATCAGACACATTTTCAAGACTGATGATGAATAATAAGTTTGTATCATCAGACAGGTTACAAAGACTGATGACTAAAAAGAAGTTTGTATTCATCAGACATATTTTCAAGACTGATGACTAATAACATGTTTGCATTTATCAGACATGTTTTCAAGACTGATGACTAATATGAATTTTGCATTCATCAGACACATTTTCAATTTTCAAGACTGATGACTAGTAAGATGTTTGCATTCATCAGACATATTTTCAAGACTGAAGACTAATAATAAGTTTGCATCATCAGATACTTTTTAAAGACTGATGACTAATAAAACGTTTGCATTCATCAGACATATTTTCAAGACTGATGACTAATAACAAGTTTGCATTCATCAGACATATTTTCAAGACTGATGACTAATAACACTGGTCAACAGTGAAATCATTACTGACTTAAAAAGGCCCTAATCTGTAGTATTTTGGTGTGCCGAACACGAATATAACCGTGAAAAATTTGTATTGGCTCTCGTTTTGAAGATATTCATATACCTCATTTTCTATGTTTCACTGTGTAAATTTCTCCAGTAGGACTGCAGCAACATCCGGAATAATGATGTAACATTGCATAATACCATCATGCTCACATCATCCACAGTTGATTGCATCATTTTCTGATGCAATGCAATACTAATGCCATGCGGCTGCTGAAGTAAGTTGACGTCAGCAGTGTACTATACATGTGTAGGCCTATTATACTAATGCCAGGCGGCTGCTGAAGCTGACGTAAGCAGTGTACTATATAAAGCCCAATCAGATAGGTTCAGCATTTAAAATATTTTAGACGTTGTGCGAGACAGTTCAAGCTACTGTTACATAAAACTTATTATTTTATCCATTTACGTACAATAAAGAACAGTAATGCCTCGAAAGTGTGTTAATACCGCGGACAATTTTTGCTATATTTGTGGGGAAGTGACATTTGCCAACCAGAAGAAAAGTATCAATTCTCAAGTGAAGAAGGCATATCATCTTTACTTCGGATGCAAGGTTGGTGACCAAGACAAGCCTTGGGCTCCGCATATATGCTGTGCTACATGTACAACACAGCTTTCACAGTGGTTGAATTGCAAAAGGTCATCAATGCCGTTTGCAGTCCCAATGGTGTGGAGAGAGCCAAGCAACCACCTAAATGACTGTTACTTCTGCTTGGTTCCTCCTCTTTCCGGCGGAATAACGAAGCGAAAGAAGTCGAGAATAGTCTACCCAAACATTCCGTCTGCATTGAGACCAGTTCCACATGGTGAGGGACTTCCTATTCCAGAACCTCCAGCAGAATATTCTCTTGATTCATCTGACGAAGACAAAGGTGGGTCGACCTGTTCTTCTCCTGGTCCATCAGCATGCAGTGATCCAGATTTTCACTGTGGTGCATCATCAACCCCACACAGAATAACACAGGAAGAACTAAATGACCTGATTCGTGATTTGGACTTATCAAAGAACAAGGCAGAATTGCTAGGATCAAGACTCCAACAATGGAATCTTCTAGAAGAAGATGTCACAATTACTGCATATCGAAAGCGCCACCAGCAATTGGAGCCTTTCTTCAGAAAGGAAAGTAATCTGATATTCTGTTCCGATATTGAGGGCCTCATGAATGCTTTAAAAATCACTCATGACCCACAAGAATGGAGACTATTTGTGGACTCTTCGAAACTGAGTCTCAAGGCTGTGCTTTTGCACAATGGAAACATTCTTCCATCTATTCCAGTAGCGTATGCTGTCCACATGAAAGAGACATACGATAACTTAAGGCAGCTACTGAATTCCATTGAGTATAACAAGTACAGCTGGCACCTCTGTGGTGATTTGAAGGTAGTTGCCCTTTTAATGGGACTGCAGCAAGGATATACAAAATACATGTGTTTCTTATGCGAGTGGGATAGCCGAGCAAGGGAAATGCACTACATGAGGAAGGAATGGACTCACAGGCAGAATGTAGCCATTGGAGAGAAGAATATCCAACACCCAGTTCTGGTTGAGGCTCAGAAAATCTTGCTACCACCCCTTCACATCAAACTAGGTTTGATGAAGAACTTCGTGAAAGCCATTGACCGGACTTTGCCAGCATTCCGATACCTGCATGAAAAATTCCCTCGACTCAGCGAAGCAAAGATTAAAGAGGGAGTTTTTGTGGGTCCTCAGATTCGAGAGCTTTTCAAAGATGACCGGTTCAACAACTTGCTGGAAGGTGACGCGAAACAAGCATGGAATGCTTTTCGCCTAGTTTCTACAAACTTCCTCGGAAATGTTAGGGCAGAAAACTATAAGGAACTAGTAGAAGACATGTTGATGAAGTATAAGAAACTTGGCTGCAATATGTCTCTAAAGATTCACTTCCTTCATTCCCATTTGGATTTCTTTCCTAGCAACTGTGGTATTGTTAGTGATGAACACGGCGAACGTTTTCATCAAGATATCGCAACAATGGAACAAAGATACCAGGGAAAATGGTCCACTACAATGCTGGCTGACTACTGCTGGACACTCCTCAGAGATGCTCCCGAACAGCTGTACAAGAGACAGGCGAAGAAATCTAAGATGTAGTCAATGACTTGATTTTTTATAGGTAGGCTATTACAGTTGACCTTTTACTATTGGAATGCATTTCGTTATGTAAACATTAATTTCTTGCAGATTACAAAAAAACTAGAGCCAATTTTGCAATTTGACTGTCATATTCGTGTTCAGCACATAAAAATTGATAAGAATTGACTAATTTTATTTCAGTAACATGACTTTTGTAAAAATTTGTTGTCCAGTGTAATAAGTTTGCATTCATCAGACACATTTTCAAGACTGATGACTAGTAAGATGTTCGCATTCATCAGACACATTTTCAAGACTGACGACTAATAATAAGTTTGCATCATCAGACACATTTTAAAGACTGATGACTCATAAGATGTTTGCATTTATTAGACACATTTTCTAGACTGACGACTAATAATAAGTTTGCATTCATCAGACATATTTTCAAGACTGATGACTAGTAAGATGTTTGCATTCATCAGACACATTTTCAAGACTGACGACTAATAATAAGTTTGCAACATCAGACACATTTTAAAGACTGATGACTAATAAGACGTTTGCACTCATCAGACACATTTTCAATACTGACGACTAATAATAAGTTTGCATCATCAGACACATTTTCAAGACTGATGACTCATAAGATGTTTGCATTTATCAGACACATTTTCAAGACTGACGACTAATATGAATTTTTCATTCATCAGAGTACCGCTCCGCTGGCCTAGTGGTCAGAGCGTCCGCCTCGGATACGGGAGGTCGTGGGTTCGATCCCCGACCGAGTTATACCAGAGACTTACAAAAATGGTACTAACAGCTGCCTCGCTTGGCGTTCAGCATTAAGAGGTTAGTGTTAGGACTGGTCGGCCTAGTATCAGGATAATGTGACTGGGTGGGACATCATGCTACATGTCTGCGGCATGATGCCTCAATGCTAGACATCACTATAAACTGCCACATTGCAGACATCGTAGCGATATGACTGGCAAATTATTAAAGCTACGTAAAAAATCGAAAGCACATCACAAATCACATCACATTCATCAGACATATTTTCAAGACTGATGACTAAATAAGATGTTTGCATTCATCAGACACATTTTAAAGACTGATGACTAATATGATGTTTGCATTCATCAGACACATTTTCAAGACTGACGACTGATAAGACGTTTGCATTCATCAGACACATTTTCAAGACTGACGACTAATAAAATGTTTGCATTCATCACATTTTCAAGACTGACGACTGCTAATAAGTTTGCATCATCAGACACATTTTCAAGACTGATGACTAATAAGATGTTTGCATTCATCAGACACATTTTCAAGACTGACGACTGATAAGATGTTTGCATTCATCACATTTTCGAGACTGACGACCAATAAGATGTTTGCATTCATCACATTTTCGAGACTGACAACCAATAAGATGTTGCATTCATCACATTTTCGAGACTGCCGACTAATAAGATGTTTGCATTCATCAGACACATTTTCAAGACTGACGACTGATAATAAGTTTTCATTCATCAGACACATTTTCAAGACTTACGACTAATAAGACGTTTGCACTCATCAGACACGTTTTCAATACTGACGACTAATGCGATATTTGCATTCGTCAGACACATTTTCAAGACTGACGACTGATAAGAAGTTTGCATTCATCAGACACATTTTCAAGACTTACCACTAATAAGATGTTTGCATTCATCAGATTTTCAAGACTGACGACTAATAAGATGTTTGGATTCATCAAATTTTCAAGACTGACGACTAAGATGTTTACATTCATCAGACATTGTGAGGAGGTTGATTTTAGTATCTTCTTCTTTATTACTATCTTATTTACGCTAGTTGAGTTCAGAATTTTAACATCGTTCTAAATTTATCATGTGTTTTGAAAATACAACAAAAATATTTCAATGCATCTTACATTGCAATATATGTCCGACAATGTGTTGACAGTGCCGATAAAAACCTACTAATAATATTACAGGTATAGTCAGAATTTCTACAACCTGAAGCAGCTGCACTTTATACGATGTGCTAAAGTCCCCACGTATACATTATAATGATAACCAGCCATTTAATCCATGTTATTATGCAGTAATACAAAACATGTATTAGGTGAAACCGCTACCTTTTACTTTTGCAACCATTAAATTTTTCTCCTGATTTAGTTTTCATGTACTTTTTAAGAAATAAGGTTCTTTTCTCCTCATGAAGGTATATTCAAACAGAAAAACAGAAACGTGTTATTACCAGTACTGTAGCGATTAATTAAATTGTTAGATACCGAGTAATACATACTGGAAATCAAGAGAATCACATTGCTTGTATTCGCTAAAGTTTATGAGCAAATGTGTAAACTTAACTAACTGATACGTGAGGGTAAAGACTAAATGGGATCTTGTGGTTAATAAATCACATAGATTGGTTGGGGGCCTTATCTTTTAGACACGAATACCGTATTCCATGATGGAAAAGACTATTTCTATTAATTAGCCTACTAATATTGCTTTTTTAGCTTCCAAGGAAATAACGGATGAAAACTAATCAAGGAATGAATACTTAAGATCTTTGTATAAGAAACATACAGAATTATCTTGGTGTCGGAATATCCGATTCGAATGCTGCTACAGATTCTGCATATCTGTAAATGTTTTTAATCATTTGCATTGATATAATTATATAATTGGTAGGCATTTTAAAGATCACACTTTGCCCTGTAATAGGTTTAAATACATTTATAAAGGTCATTCACAATATGATCTTGAAAGAAACACACTAGTCAGTTTTCAGATAAACAACTCACCCCATCGAAAAACCATCCCCAGTTTGGAGAACATAACACAATAGTCGTTCATCAGATGAATAACTGACCCGATCCCTAGATTCATAAGAAGAACATATGACATTAGTACTTACTGAGATAAATAATTCAACATACGAACCACTTCCCAAGATATAAAATCCTATACATGACCTTGTTCTTTTTATGACACTGAAGTTTAAAATACTAATTTGCCAAATCTCTTTAAACCGAATAGGTGGATATATCTTTTATCACATTCAATTACTAGAAGCAATGTGAATAATAACTTTAAATACAGTTATGACTCATGAGTTTTCATTGAATCAAAATAAACTTGAAGCTCCAAAACTATCCTCCTCTTTTTTCCTCTTGTCGTTTTCTTCTTTTTTCTTTATTTTCGCATTCCATGTACTTATATGTCCCTTATCCTCTTTTTCCTCATTTTCTTCTTTTTCCTCCTTTATCATTTCTCTTAATCTTTCCTTAGCCTTCCTTAAAGTGTTAATCTCCATCTTTACACGTTGGGGGGGGGGTATAATATCTATCCTCCACTCTGACCAGCATCTCTTCTACCATTACAATATCGTCTACCACTTCCTGCAATTTAATGATTTTATCCATTTTTTGCCGCCACGGACACGATAGAAAACATCTCTGCGGTTTTTGGGTAGGAACGCTATAGCTCATCTCATGGTGAGGGATAGAGAGAAGTCAAAAGAGCGTGTACAGTGATAGTTTCTTAAAAATAAACCACCAGCAATAATATTTTTATAACATTTTTGTTCAAACAACCAATAATATAACAATTCATACTATATAAAATAACACATTTTTGACGAGGTTGACAACGTCGTGAAGTCAAATTAGACTTCCACTGATGGAGGTCATTTCATGAACACTACGTTTCCTAGCTAAAGACAAGACATATCCATAACGGTCACAAAACCATCTATCTATATCGTCATAGTTTCTAGAAGAGTCACGATCAAAAGAAGTCACTACATGTTCTAAGGAATATCCAAGACTGCTTTGATGAAGAAAATAAACACGATATTGTCCACACACCATGGAATATGTGCCTTGTAATTTCACATTATAGAATCGTGTCGTCTGGACATCTCTTCTCATAAAGTCGATGATATCGTCTTCCAAAGGCGGCAATCCATACGAATCAAAGTGCTATACATAACCATCTTCGGGAAAGTAGACGACTATCCAGTGAGTTCCTGGGAGATGACTGTCGTCCGTGTTAATGACATAAGCTTGATGGTCTTTCGGCTTGCGATGCCACAGTTCATCCTTAGAGCACATGACAGGATTCCAAGAAGCGGTGTACGAACTCTTTTTTAAAAGGTAATAAAGTTCCAGGGTATCCGTTTTTGTTTTGTTTTCTCAAGGGTAATGATAAGTCGTCAGTTCAATCCTGACTTTTTGCTTGAAACACTCTGTGAAGTAATGGTCTCTACGCTTTGTCTCCGTACTCATGGACCAAGAGAGATTATATGCGATATATGATATAAGTTCTCTGGAGGGGTGTCTTTGTACTCTCTTTCTGCATTTGTCCTTGCTGTGGAGTCAGGGAAACAGGAATGCCTGACTGGGCAGTGTTCATGGCTTTTCTAAGAGTTTCCCGTCGGCCCAATGTTTTTTCCAGTTTGAAGCAAGATATTTTTGCCTGCTCTCAAGAAAGCTTCTTTGGAGTTTTGTTTGTCGATGATGACCTTTTGGAGACATTCTTTGCCTTGCGTCAAAGCAGCATCTTTCACAGCGTACAATCCTCGTGTCACCGTTGGTTTCAAAACCAGGACCACCGAACGAAACGCCGATTTTGGATTATCTGCTAACCCATGTTGTCACGTAATAAGGCAAGAAAATAATTCAGTTTTGCAATAAACAGTGACAATGTTTATTTGATTTTGTCGACGCGTACAGCGTTAACTAGAGTAGCTTGTTTTATTACCTTGACATAGTTACTGAGTACATCTCATTGTAGGTCGCTCGTAGCGTGATGCCCATATTTCTTGACAAGCACGGGTACTTTACCCTTGGGTTTTGAACGTCTTGTTATTTTATAGAGTATAAATAGTAAGGTTTTACCTCAAGCTGTACATCATCGCTTGGATCTTGGCACAGAGTGTCGGTTTGGAACTACAAAACTATCATAGTGGTGAGTGACAACTGTTAGAATAATTTTGATTCCCTTGTACATTTATGCTTTTCAGTGTGTTCGTGACATACTTATTGTATTATTATCGTAAATTTGATAAAGCATCGATAGATAAAATAACCACGTTTAACAGATAATTTACGGTTAGAATCTATTCTTTTCAAGTGTAGGACTCTGAGGAGAAAGTCACACGAAGAGTGTGGGTTTAATGTATTTATTTTTGTTTGTATAAACCTTTAGGGACATTGATATAATGTAATGGACTATATGCATTTGTTGAGTGGATATTTATTCATTTCATCTACATGTATTTTGTGTGATATCGTATTTCGTATTATACGCTACCAGTTTCATCTATTTGTAGCTGAACTGGTGGACGGGGAGCTGTAGGTTAACCAGACTGGAACTGGTTGGAAGCGTTGTTGCACTAGACTGAAATTCGTGGGAGGTGTTGATGCGCCAGACTGAAACTGGTGGAGAGTGTGGTTGAGCCAGACGAAAAATGGTGGAGGATGTAGTTGAGCCAGACTGAAACTGGTGGATTGTGAAGTTAAGCCAGTATGAGTCTGGGTAGTTGAGCCAATGGGGAACTGTGATATTTTGTGTTCGTTTTATTCAAAGTGGGAAGCAGAACCAGAGTGCACCCGGCGTGGGTCGGAACTATTTTATTTTGTATTGTTTCATGTTATATAGCATATCGGTTATATGAACCCTCGCCATTATTATCATTGGTAATTTCAACACTGTCGTCATCATCTCAATCCTCGTCATTATAATTATATATATATATATATATATATATATATATATATATATATATATATATATATATATATATATATATATATATATATATAATTTCTTTTTTGAATGTGTGTAGGGTGTGTGCGAGAGTCGGATATTGCATAGATTGTTTCATTTATTATTTTTGTACCATCATCTTATTGTACAATACCCAAGTCGCGCCATTCACACATATGTTACTTGGTCGTTCGTTTAACTCGGCCAAGTAAGAAACGTTCAGTTTTATACTTCCCAGTTCATGTCGTCCAATTTATAGACAGCAGAATGACGGCGACGCACTCGTCCTGTGACAGAAACAATTCGGTGGTCCAGTTGGGTAAGTATCCTTTGTCGACGGAGCGTTTGGTGGTACAAGATCCCATTCATGTCAATAAACCTCACCTCGCCATTCGGAGTTCTTTTCTCCGTCCCTTCTGCAGCGTGTTTATGCAACGGGGCCAGTGTTGCGTGTTCCTGCTCTTGTCGTCCGGCAATGCCTTTTTCCGTTGTCGATGTCTGTCCTGTAGGTTAGATGAATACTTTACTCGTAGAGCCACTTCCGACCTTCCCGTCCCTAGAACGGTTACGAACGGCTGGTCCTCTCTCAACTAAACTTCGCGACTCTGTGGGCTGGGATGGGGTCTGTCTTCCAGAAATTCTAGTGTTTGAGTGCTTTTGTTCTTATATTTCCGCTATGCTGACGATCCCTTCAAGCGTCATATGCTCTCTTTCTGCTAGGAAAACTGTCAGTTCTCGTCTGTATGTAGTCATAACGTGTTCCTTGAATATCGCACACATAAACCTTTATATGACTGATCAACCTCTAGCATTTTCATCCACTTCTCAAATTCCCCCCCCCCCAACTCGTAGAGTTGCCAATATGGCGGAAATATACAAATAAGAGCACTCAAAGTTTGGAGTTCCTGGGGGTACAAACAGACCCCGCCCTTCTGAGTTGCGCCGTGTGGTTGACGAAGAGCCATCCGTACGTAACCGTCCTGGGGACGGTAAGGTCGGAAGTGGATCTACTGGTAAGTATTTCGCTCACCGACCAGGTCAAGCCTCGAAAAGGGAAAAGGGCATTGCAGGACGACGAGATCCTCCGACGTGCTACAATTTAAAGGCAGGTCCACCCAGGTAAATGATGTTGCCAGGGAGAAAAGTGGGACCGAGTCGATCTGTAAACTAATAAACCTCGCCCCAACCACCATCTTGTCGGACACTAGGTGTAGTGTCCCCGCCCCTGTCCATAAGTAATATGTGAATCCAGAAGACTACACAGGGGAGGTAACTGAGGTCCAGTACGCCAACAAAACGCATGACTCGTTACTGGATGCCCTCCTTCATCTCAGTTCACCATACGTAAATGGTAGAATCAAAGCCGTGTACTTGTCTGAGTTGTCACATGACATCATACAGGGATGTCATTATGTGTTGCCGCAACCTAACCCAAAAACCTGTACACGGGAACCAGTGAGTGCAGTGGACACCAGATCCAAGAGTCGTCAGGTAAAGACGAAACCGATGGAAGTTGCGTCGTCGCCGGTTGGTGACGTGATTCAAGCCGAGTTGATGAAACAGCAGATATCTTACCTGAGGCAAGTCAGTTGTTGAAAACGGACAAGTATTTCGTTGATAAGAATTTATAGCATCTGTTAATTAAGTAGTAAGTTGAGGCAAGGTATCAGTTATTAATAGTTTTACTTTACGATGGCGACGGAAAACATGATAAAAAAGGGTATCACGATATTGGCATGGAAGACTTCGGTTACGAGGGGGACCGACTCGCAGCGTTCATTGAAGAGCGAGTAGAAAGAGAAACAAAGCAAGAGCTGGGCAGGATAGAAGCCGCTGTCAAGGAGAAGGAAAGAGAAACAGAAAGAGAATCCCAGATAAAGCTAGCCAGGATAGAACTGAATGACAACGAATTCTGGATGGTCTTTTACTTAACCCTATAATACAGTGACGGATCCATAAATATTGTTTTTGTCATTGTAGTTGTCCTGAGCAAAGGGTGATGGGTCTGTGGAATTAAATCAGAGGGGGCCTCATAGGGCGAAGATCCCGGATTATCCTACATTTAAAGCATTTCCAGGGCTATTTTAAGCATTTAACTGTAAATACAAAGTACTCTAGGAACATTTCGTTGTTTCAAGATTAGTTTTGGAAGGGGAAAGCGCCTGCTACTGCCTCTCGCTACCTCATCAGTTCCTGTAATAATCGTAATTTTACAATGTCCGATAACAAGTGTTCTTCCAAGGCCTCCAATGTGTAGGTGGCTTGATTTCCGATAAATTCAAATCTTTCTCATTGGAAACTTGCGACTGAACCAATGAGGTGCAAAAAATAAGACCAGAATTCGTGAAAATAGTGTTTCAAGTTGACTTTTGCTGTCCTAATGAATAAGTATTAACACATGATGTGTTAATTGCATGCTGAGATGGCAATTCCATAATGGGGCTGTACAACACTTTTTGGGAAGATTTGCTCCGAAGATAGAAGCTGAAGCAAGAAACTAACTTTGTCTCTGGTGATGACACTTAACAGGAACAACTAGTGGATGGTTTGCGGATGGTGCATTTATAATCATGTGTGCCTGATTTGATGCTAATTTAGTTTTATCATCCCCATTATTCCTGCTAGTTATTGGTATTCCGGAATGCTACGTCAGCATTTGGTTGTGAGTATTCTTCTGAAATTTCAGAAACAATTTTAATAATTTCCGAATTTTACTTCTTCATTTGATGATTTGTCACTGATTCTGATCTGAAAGTTTCGCTTTTAGAGGACACGTGTCTCAATATACCATTCTTTAGCTCTATGTCATTCTGCTTCAGGTCTAACACATATTTGATTATTTCTTCCAGGCAACTTGTATAGCCTGCGCTGTATTGTGTATTATTGTCTCTTTCACATCGAGTCTCGGATTCTGATATAAATATATGTAATTTTATCTTCTGAATTGTTCAAATTGACGATGCTAAAATAATTCGTCTGAACAAATTGTTTGCTGGAAAGATGTTAAGCTAAACAATGCACAAGAAATAACAATTGTCACAACGATGGACTCTGCATCCGGGGTATTGATTTACGAGAAAATTTTCATTTAAGTCTTCATTCATCCATAAAACTTAATCACTCTTTTCTGCATTTATATTAAATTATAACATATTACTGATGGTCAGTCTTTCTCTCTCTCTCTCTCTCTCTCTCTCTGATATGCCTAGTGAACGAGATCACGCTTGTTATCAATGATGCTGTTACGAGGAGTAACACGCACACACATACACGAATTTTAGAATAATAATTTGAATCTACATTTAATAACTTTAAGTCTGAAATTTAATGTGATTTAAATCTAGTATATGGTACAGTCGTATATCCTTTACAATAAACGCCAAATTATCTAATACTGATATCCAAATCATACACATTCTAAAGTATATGTATTCCCAAGTAAGATCAAATATTTTAATGATATGAAATTTAATTCTTAAATACATGAAATATGAAACAGTTGTATGGATTTGTATGAAGTATTAATATTTTCACATATCGCACATTTATAGACTCGTTCCACACTATACCTGATAACGCTTGTCTTTTCCTACTCAAGTCTACAGTCATCTCTAAAATATCTGCTTTCTCAAGCTTAGACGGTCGACGGGTCTGTAAGTATAATAATAATAATAATAATACGAAGAAGAACTATATCATCAGTAGCAAGAGTTACCATGACAACGCGATGGCAACGACGCAAAAAGGCATTAAACAGTAAACAGCAATTATATTATTTTTTTTACAGAAACTTCCATCTTTTCAGCTAGACATCGAAAATGATAACAGATTACACTAGTCCCAAAACAAAGCAGGCGACTTATTTGGCATCTGTGTGTGTGTGTGTCTAAAATTCTAGCATAATCATTATTTCGAAATCTACATTGACATGTTAGATGTTATGACCATATAATTAAAAATTAAATATCAGGCTATGCGCATGATGACAGCTTGAACTGAGTCGTCAGTCATCTAATCTCCTTATATAACAGAGAGAATATATCTCTCTCTCTCTCTCTCTCTCTCTCTCTCTCTCTCATGGTCTTTGATGTTAACATTCTGATGTTAATAACTTTTGTCTACGATCACAAACTAATCCACCCATTTCACATGCCTATTTTCCAACAGAGGGAACTTTGTCAAAGTCATCGATCAACAAATAAAAAATTCCAACGTATCCACTGGAGTATAACGTATTTGATACATGCGTCGCAAACTATAATAATGAGTTCCATGCCTAAAAGCATCCCGCGTGCCGATATATGTTTTAGATCAGTTTACTTTATCTGTCGTCAATGAAGATTTCATTATTTGGAAATCAATAATTCAAAATAGTTTATTGAGGTGACAACAGAAGGAAAGTTGACAATTCAGGTCTTGTGTTGGACATTTGCCAGGTATGAAAGGGTCGAACACAGATATATATATATATATATATATATATATATATATATATATATATATATATATATATATATATATATATATATATGTGTGTGTGTGTGTGTGTGTGTGTGTGTGTGTGTGTGTACCCACAAAGCAGCGTACTGGTTGCACTGCACTAACCATCAATCGACCAAGAGGAGAAAGAAGGAGAAAAATTGACGTACAACAACATCAAAGTAGAAGTTATAAGCTTCTTTTCCTTCCCTTTTAAAATTTCGTAATCAATAAATGTATGCTTAAAGGTATATCAAAAAATAGTCGTGTTTTGAAACACATGCTTTAGTTATGATCAATTACAGGTTAATTTGCAGTTTTCGGACAAGCATATTTTTGACAACAACAAACAAACAATCACAATTCGATTTAGTTGACGTATTTCTTAAGATCGAGTTGTAATTTGCTATCTGTACAAAATAATCTCTCTCTCTCTCTCTCTCTCTCTCTCTCTCTCTCTCTGATGTATCTATGTAGACTGACGAGAAAAGCTTATTATTATTGTATTGCGATGAATAAACATTGGGCAGAAAAGGGATCTGAGAGAAAAATTAAAAGGGGAATATAGGTCAGTATAAATAAAGGGAATATAGGTGAGTATAATCAATTGGAGACGTTTCTTCAAAACTTTGCATTATTCTCTTTCAATTGGCGATACGTATTCTAATTTCAAATGTTGCATGTGTTGTTGTGAAACAGTTAGTGTCTCATCCTTCATACTACTTTTACAATACTTTTGCAGAAATGCGCATGTAAAACATCAGTGAACATTATTATCAAAACCTCTGTGTTATGTTGTCTGACGTTTTACTACTGTTCAGTTAAACGATTACTTAAGAAATGAAAATATTAAATGTTATAATTATTCTTTTTTATCTAAATCATAATCTTTCTAACACAATATGTTTTCAGATTGAATATTTTATCCAAACTTATTTTTTCCTATCTTCAAAAACTCTTAAATCCTAAGGACATGAAATGACTATTTGGGCTTTATCATAGATAGATAGATAGATAGATGGATGGATGGATAGATATATAGAACTGTTATCCCTCGTTATATGGCAGTTGTCTGATGTTGCATTGATTCGGAGAGATTTTGCCGCTTGATATTGTCCATTTGGTTTAGAAAAGGGCATGATAAAGAGGGGCGGACTGATAGAAAAGGAGACAGGGAAATACAGAGAGACAAACATACATGATGATGAATAGCATATTATTAGATGCGGAGACAACCAGACAGACATACAAGGAGACAAACATGAAGACATATTGAAGATATAATGTGAAGCAATAAATTATGAGTGGAGATATACTCTTTAATGATTATACATGTGACAGTAAAATCAATGATTGCTTGTAAATATCTGAGCATATAAATACTGAAGAAAACAAATAAACACGATAGTATAAATGCTGTTTTCTCTAATCTCCTGCAATGAGTATTACTACTACCACAACTACCACCACTCTCACAGATATTAGCATTGCTTTCATTTAACCATTACAAGCTAAAAATAAAATACTTGCAACCTGATCAGATTTAAATGTAATGATCATCATATAGTACCAACTGACGCCTAAAATCACCCAGAAATAAGGAATACAGACACTGATGAAGACTAAAAAACGGAAACATACACACATACAGCATACATACATACATACATACATACATACATACATACATACATGATTTTGCAATAGTCTCACCCTTCGTTGTGAATGCTTCTGTTCCTTGTCCTCAGAATTTACATTGTCTTTATCCCTTGTCATTTTCTTCGCTCGATCTTCACTGCTTTTTTCGTGAATACGACCACTCCGGTGGCATAGTGGTTAGAGCGTCCGCCTCGGAATCGGAAGGTCGTGGGTTCGATCCCCGGTAGAATCATACCAAAGACTTACAAAATGGTACTAACAGATGCCTCGCTTGGCGCTCAGGATTAAGAGGTTAGTGTTAGGACTGGTCGGCCTGGTGTCAGGATCATGTGACTGGCTGGGACATCATGCTACATGTCTGCGGATTGATGCCCCAGTGCTGGACATCACTATAAACTGTCACACTGCAGACATCGAAGCAATATGACTGAAAATTGTTAAAGCTACGTTAAAAATCCAAATCACACACACACATTTTTCGTGAATACAACTTCAAGAACTTAATAACCCTTTTTTGGTTGTGATATGTGTTGCTGTTGTTATCGTCACCACTTAAAAGGCCAGGCAATGCAGTGGATTTCCCACCTTAGCTAGCCACTCAGGACGTATAGTAAATATACAACTACATGTACATACATTTAACAGGTCGGCACGAGCTCGAGTTTGTCGTCTGATCAAGTGTAATAGAGTGTACCGAGAAAGTTGTGCAGGTTGAATCTTGTAAGATTTTCTTTGGGGCAATTATCTCTTTAATGAGAGAAATTAGTCACTGGACAGCACGGGGACTACTCTGTGGTATTTGTGATTAAACACTTTGATATACCATTCTTGTTTATTTCAGGGCTCTAAAACAAAGGTCCGTTATGACTATTTCATTAAATATTTGCATATGTCAGTATGAACCTTTTAACAGGTTAAATTCAACTCAAAAGGATGTGTATTACGCATATATTTATATACTGTTGTTGGATAATATTAGTATTTCTTTGTTTTTAACAAATATGTTTACACAATGTTGAAAGGTTACATTAGACTGAACGAAATATATATATATATATATATATATATATATATATATATATATATATATATATATATATATATATATAGACTGGCTTTGGGTTATATTACTGCAGAAAGATATTTATAACTATAGTCACACAGGTCATGTATGTTGATTTTTTAAATTCAAAATAAATTGTTGAAACATATAATGCTAATTTTGTTTAATTAACGTATATATGATCATGTTTATTGAATGCCCAGAACCTTAACTGTTATCAAGAAACTTCTAGACGAGAAATATCGATTGTTATGGACTTTTCCAATTGGTAGACAGGTACTAAATCGGGTCAGCTAAGAGCATGTAAAGTCAAATCGTCACAAAATTAAGTGGCATGAACTTTTTTAGTAACATGCGTAGCTTTCATTATGACATCACAGCGCGTGACGTTCAATCCGGAGTGTACTGTATCACACTCAATGGCGTCACTAGGGTTTGTGTCACCCAGTGCGGTAATAATAATAATAATGAGGACTTTGTATAGCACCTAATCTTTAGAAGCTCTAAACGCTTTACAACATTCGACAACACCTATAACATAACAAAATCATATATAATGATATTATTACAAAAAAACAAACACCATGAAATTAACTAACATATAATAACATACTGACAATATTTCAGGTAGGAAACATTATTAGGTCTTTAAGTTTGTTCTTGCAGTCGAAATGAGTGAGCTTTAAGAGCATACTTGAATGGGATCACTGTGTCTTTGTGTCTTAGTTCAGTAAACAATTATTTCCACGCTGCTGGGTCCTTGTATGCAAAAGAACGTTGTCCATATGACTTCGTTTTCGTAGTGTGAATAATGAGTCTACAATTGTCAGAAGAGGAGCGTAAGTATCTTGCTGGTGAGTACATTTGGGTGAGGTCGGATAGGTATGTTAGACTGGAGTCCGTCAAAAACGTAGCACAGATGTTCTATCTTTTGTGTTTGATTCTGGATCGAATGGATAGCCAGTGTAGGGTACAGAGCAGCGGGGAAGTGTGCTCTGGTCGTGGTATGATCCGATTATCTGTGTTTTCACTTTTTTGAAGTTTCTAAGTAGATATTGAGATTAACCAGACAGAATTAAGTTACAATAGTCCAGTCTTGAAAGTACTAATGAACATACAAGTGTTTTAGTGGAACAGCTGAAAGATATTCACGAATGGAGCTGATGCGTCTGAGCTCAAGATATACAGCCTTGCATATGTTCATGACATGTTGGTGCAACGTGAGAGTACTCTCCAGAGTAACACCTAGGTTTCGCACTGACTGTTTGAATTTAATGTTGGGTATTACTGATATTTATTGTTTGAGGTAAAGGATGTCAATGAGAAAGTCTGTGTTGTGATCAGAATGGCCTCAGTTTTATCATCATTCATCTGCAGCTTGTTAACTGCGATCCATGATTTCACATCAAAAATGCAACTCTCTACACCGTGGATGGTAGCATCAACTTCAGTTGGGTGGCTAGATTTGTATATTTGGGTGTCGTCAGCGTACAATTGGTGTGACACTGGATGATAATCTATGACCCTTGACAGCGGCTGAGTGTATATAATGAAGAGAACAGGTCCAAGAATAGACCCTGTGGAACACCACAACATAGATTTACTGGGCTGGAGTGTATTCCATTTGCAAACCCAATCTGTGTCTTGTTGACCAAGTAGGACTTGAACCACAGTATGGCTGTATTATGCATGTCAAATACATGCTGGAGACGGTGAAGTAATATGCCATGGTCTATTGTGTCAATTGTTGCAGACAAATCAAGGAGGGTGAGGACTATAATCTTTCCGCTATCCAAAGCAGAGAGAATGTCATTAACTACTTTTAGAAGAGCAGTTTCAGTACTGTGACAAGGGCGATATGCAAATTGTGCATTGCTTAAAAGACTGTTTGAATTAAGATGAGATACAAGCTGGGATGGAACAATCTTTACTAAGATTTGTTAAATGAATGGGAGATTAGAATCTAGGCGGTAGTTCTTTAAATCGTTATGGTTGAGTGTTGGTTTCTTCAGCAGAGGCTTTACAATGGCAGTTTTTAAAAATGATGGGAATTCCCCGGATGGAAGAGAGGTATTAATAACATCAGTTAATGAAGGCAATACTGGATCTAAGCACTCAGGCAGCAGTGGTGTTGGAATTGGATCAAGCTCACATGACTTTGGTGCACTCTTCATCACGATTGTACGAACTAAATCCATGGAGACAGGTTCAAATGATGCTAATGGTTGCCGATTAAATTCTTTATCCGAACTGTATGGTGACGACGAGTCAGTTGAAATTGTTTTGTCAAGCTTATCTCTAATGGTTTGTACGTTGTCACGAAAGAAATTTGCAAACAGGTCCGGAAGGTCGACTAGAGAGAAGATAGTTGGAAGTGGTGTACATTTGTTCCTTCACATTAGCTTGTTAGTAATCTCGAAGAGCTCTTTGCAGCTGGAACTTTCCATGACCTTAGTACTGTAATGGGCTGATTCCGCTGCATGGACATTGTTTATGACGTTCTTCTTAGCGGCTTCATAGATTTGCTTATGAATAGTGAGCCTGTTGGAAAGCCAAATCATCTCAGCTATACGGCGGTCTCTTTTAGCAGTGAGAAGCTGGTCCCTAACACTGCTATACCATGGAGAACACTTTTGAATTGATACTCTGTACTTGGTGGCTGGGGAATGTTTGTCGAGCAATGAACGCAGGCAGTTATCGAGTTGTTCTGCTGTAGGAGGTAGGCAAATTGTTAGGTTTGCTTGGATGTCATGCATTAGTTTGGTTGTATTTATCATACGGAGGTTTCTCTTAGTAGCAAAACAAGGGGGAGGGTTAGGGATTGATAGGTCAAGATGGCATATAATGCAGAGGTGGTCTGATGCAAGTTCGTGGGATACCAGGGAGGAACGAAGAATATTATCATCAGCTCTATGAAGAATCCATTCTAAAAAGTGACCATGTTTAATGGGTGGGTTGGTTAACTGACTGTTTGAGGTTGAAAACATTAATGTAATCAAGGAGTTTTGGTGAGTTTGGGTTTCTGGGGCAGTCAGAGTGAAAGTTAAAATCTCCAAGAATAACCAGGTTTTCACCTATCGAATTTCCATACTCCAGTAGATTCGGAAAGTGCTCCAAAAAGAGAGATTCGTTCAGCTTGTTGTTTCTACTAGGTATAGGCAGAAGAAATGGACTGAACTTTCTTCTAGTGTTAGTGTGGTTTGAACTCGTTCAAACGATGTGTGGTAGAAATTGAAAGTTGTGGTGTGGTTAAAAGGTTTGATCATGGAGCTCTTTGTGATAACAGCAATGCCATCTCCGCGAGAGTGGCGGGGGAAGAATTGATGGAGTAACCGGTGGGTGTTAGATCCGCGCACTTGGGCTCATAGCCATGTTTCTGTCAGGAAAAAGACGTGATATTCTGATTGTTGATAAAATTAACTAGTTCTGTGATCGTTCCCGGTGGTCCTACGGATTGGGCATTTAATATTGCAATACGTAGAGGAATCTCTTGGATAGTTGACACAAAGGTTGCCGATTTAATAGGGATTTGAATTAGGTTATCTTAATTAACGGTCGAATTTTTAAATTTAAACTCATGGTGTCACTCTTATGGATCTCCTTCCAGCACAAAAATTCAATTTTTTTTATCGACAGTCATGTGCGGTAACTCCTGGTTTCACCCCCTTGAACCACCTTCCTGCACAACAATTCAAACATGTTAAAGACAGTGATTTTGGTGTCACACGATGCAGTCCGCAACCCTTAGTGAGGTCACTGATCACACGTTTAATTTTATCTCGTTCAAAATATATTGATTTTGCCGTATGTTCTTCTCGGGGCATCTAAATAACGACCTTCCAAATGAATATATATGTATGAGGAACATATCTGGTGTTGAGCGCATGCATGACCTGTATGACTTTTACTAGCTCATCTAGACCAGAGGTGGGCAAACTTTCCAGTGCATGTGCTGCATACATAAATTTACACCTTGTCGTGGGCCGCATAGTTCATTAAGTAAAATAATTAATATTTGAAATAGAAAAAACAAAAAGTTTTTCTAAATAACATCATAATTAATTTTCAGTTGTTAATAGGTTGTTAATATTTGAAAACTTAAACTTAAACTTCAAAAGAAGCACATTTATTTGATAAACAAAGTAACATAAACAGAGTCAGTGCGAATGATGACTTTGTTCCTAGGCCGCATGAAAACCCTTGGCGGGCCGCATGAAAGCCCTTGGCGGGCCGTAGTTTTCCCACCCCTGATCTAGACGATTTCAATTGATTACCGTAGTAATCTGGTGTTCTACTAACTACGTTTAATGTATGTAATTCTATCAAGACCGAAGTTGCGTTACTTCCTACACGTTCTTCTGTTTAATTTCCTTGCTGGAGAGCACTTGGGCCTATTGCACACACACACACACACACACACACATTGTTTTCAATGCAGGGCATCCACCCCCACATTGGCGGATTAATAACAATAACAACAACAAATCAAAAGCGTGTACTTAAGGTAAAAGTGTAAAATGTGGTACTAAAAATTTAAATTTATCTCCCTGACACATTCAGTACACAAAGTGTTTGGTGGTGAGACAGCCGCTTCATTAAGAAAATTACCAAGAGCTCCATGAGCTAAATATCCAGGAGAAAAACATCTTCCCGGATATAATTATTGTGGTCCTGCAACTCGACTTAATATTCGACTTGACGAGCGAGATCAGCCAAGACCTGGAGAGTATCCAATAAATGCAAATGATCAAGCATCTAACGTTCATGATACAGCATATAAAAATACGGACTTAGAACAACGACATATTACAGACGTGAAGTTGATTCACTCGTTAAATTCCATATAAAGTAAATCTGTCAATGAATCATTAACTAATTGGTTGATGAGAGCTGCAATATAAGGTAAACTAGTATTAGAAGCTGATAATTGATCAACGAATTAGTATTATTATTATTATTATACATGAGCTGCATCATTGTCGCAAAATTCTTTCTTGGTGTCACGAAGTCCTTTAATTACAGTTTCCGTCAGATCAACCAGAGCCCGCCTCCGCAAAGATAGTCAGAGACACACTTCAACAGCGGTTGTTTAAGTTACATAAAGAAAAATTTCCAACGTTGCCAGTGCCGCTGTGTTATCGACCATCTGATACGCGACAGCAGAATATTGAAGTTGATATACCAGGACAGACAGAGTCAAGGAAACAGAATCTTGTGTTGAATGATATTGTTGCAGTTGATGTCAGTGTTGTTGAGGATGCTCTACACGCTAACCAATCTCCGTGGACGATAGCATACGCAATGACGATTCACTCATGTCAAGGATTAACTATTACTGATACAGTTGTTTGGATCGTTGATGATCGTATCGAATGGTTGAACTTAGTTTGTCTTGCAGTGTCTAGAGTTAGAAAGATATCTCAAGTGCGGAGAATCGTCTTGGACTTGTCAGAAACCATTAATGATGATAGTGACAACGATGTAATAAGAAAAAAATTGACTGGTTATAAACAAAGTGACAAAAAAAAAACGCGACTTTGATCTTGACGTTGAATTTATCAACGCGCTAAAGCAGCAGCAGAATAATCACTGTGCAAGTTGTAATTGTATAATGTTATGGCAGTACTCGAGTAATAATCCAAGACAATTTACCGTAGATAGAAAAGATAACAGCCGCAGTCATACACGAGAAAATGTGATGCTGACCTGTCTTGAATGTAATCGACGTAGGGGTGCTAGTTAAGTGATCGCGGTGGTAATTGTGTGTCTTCGGGAATTACTTGTAATTGTTCACGTGTAAAATCCACGTTGAGGAGCAGTTGAATCCAGTCTGTAGATTGCGGGTCTACCCGTGGATCTTGTGATGTTAGATATCTTGTGTGTGGTAATACTCCAAATAGGATCAGTCGCTCTTTTTTACCGCCTTCATGTTCACCGGGCTCATATAAATATCTTACAGTGTCATTGCCCAGCACTGGCTGTGTTGAAAAATCACGTCGTTGTACGGGTATATGTTTTTTTGTGACTGCGCTAATGGGTTTCATGTTAGTTGTTCGAGTAATCTCATTATTTAACGTGGTTATCACATTTGGTAATCTTGCAACCCATTCACGAGATCTCTTGTCTTGAATGAATTCCTTCGCATATTGATATCCAAATAACCGCTCAGCAAGTGTTCGATTAAATCGTTCAACAATTGCCTGATCACGATGAATTGCAGTATGTCCTCGTTTGATGGTGACGTTATGTTGCGATGATACTGCACCCTGAAATTCTTTGCCAGGATCAACTTGTAAAAGCTGTGGCCATTGCAAGGGTCCTCGTTGATAAATTCGTTTAAACGCAGAAGCAACTTCAGCAGTTGTCTTTGTTGACAACAGTTCTGCTTCTTTGTATCTACTTGCAACGTCAACGACAGTTAGCACGTACTTGTATGTTATTTGACGTCTTTGGATTTTAACGGTATCATGTGGTAGAAATAATATATCAGCTTGATGAACTTCATTAGGAACACTAACATCGAAATGTGCAAAGTGAATTTGCTTAGGTGGCGGTAGTTATTTTGCCATATTGCCTGTCGGGATAACCATTTTTTAGCAGTAACACGTGTGACATTTGCTGCTTCAGCGAGTTTACTAATCGCTGCGTTACCTTTCCAATATCCTCTTGGGGAATAATAAATCGATTCCATTATAATTAATTACCAGCACCTAGCGCTAATTTACCTTTCATTGCGGATCTTACTAACCAATTAGCCAGTGATTCCTTGAAAGATTTATTCGTGATGGAATTTAGCGCGTGAATTAATTTTACATCTGCGATATACCTATGCTGCAGATCTTAACTTTTATAAGCTACATCATGAGCATGACACGCTTTATCAATAGCGTTTATCGGATACTCACCTGGCTTTGGTTGGTCTTGGTTGTCAAGTCTGATATCAAGTAGGTTCCAGGACCACAGTAATTATATCCTGGAAGATGTTTTTCTCCTGGGTATTTAGCCCACGGAGTCCCTGGTAATTTTGTTAATTTTGCTGCAATATCACCTCCTCGTTTTTATTGAAAACCCGACTGCACTGACTTGTCAGCGGGAATAAATTTAAATTTCTTTGTACCGCATCGTTCACACTTACCCGTAACCGCTGATCTGTTATTTTGTGTTGTAATGGTTGTTAGATCACCTGTTGGGGTACGTGTCCTGCATTTCACACAATATAAATCCATATTCTTTTTATATACCATGAATGTAATTGATTTTTCTGCAACACGAAAACAAGAACCAGTCAAGCATCATGCTGCGCTACCAAATTCTGATTATTATAGGACCATCTGGAAGTGGCAAAACACAACTGCTACTTAATTTGATAATGAGATGGCTTAGGTGGGATAAGTTGTATTTGGTAGCTCCGTCTGTGGATGACCAGCGGTGCTATGAAGTTTTAAAGGATTTTAATGAAAATACAAAATCGTTAAATGAAAACGGCGATAATGTTATCGAGTTTATCACTGATATCGATGAAGCGCCAATTATTGATGATATTGATGGGTTTATTAACAATTTAGTCGTGTACGATGATGTAATTCTTGATAAACAATCAAATCCAGCTAGGATATTTTCCAGAGGCAGACACAAAAACACAGATGTTATTTATGTAACCCAGCGGTATACACAAATGCCAAAAGTCATCAGAGATAATTGTAATATTCTTGCTGTGTTTCATGGAGTTGATACTCACACGTTACGAAATATTCATCAGACCTGGTGTAGCGGTGATATGGACATAATTAAGTTTAGAAATTTGTTTAGTCAGGCTCAGTCAACCCCGCATGGATTTATACAATAAATTTACATGATCCTCGAGCACGATATCGAGTCGGTCTTGATACGATCTTTGGATAATAGCAGCAGAGAGGGCGCGCCTCCAAATTGGCACCGACACGATCGCATATTTTCCTTCGATGCATCGCGATTAGAAAAAACCTATCAGCGATAGACGGGTAAGCCAATTTGTCGTTGGCAGGGTTGTCTTACACTGGATATCGCGATTTTTGGGGGGTTTTTTTGCGATTTTCCAGGAAGGCTCATATTGCGAAAATACGGGTGAACCAATTAGAGTCTGTTCTCCCTCTCTGCTGCTCGTTGATATACACGTATGAGCTCATGTAGCACAATCACCACCAAGAATATCTGGTCAACCAGTTATTTCTGGTGGTTACAAGAGCATTCGCTGTTCTTCTTTCCGACAAAACAATGTTACTTGAAGGTGTTGGTGGACGAATGAGAGTTATTGATGCCCCAGTGGAAAACATGTAATTAAATCGTTCATGATATTATGTCACATCATTATGTTAGTGTTACTCTGATTTCTGGTTAGATTAAAAAGCTGCAATCGAAATCAGCAAATAAATGGGGAACACAAATAACACCAAAACAAGAACAGATCACAGGTTGTCCGAAAAAACAATCGCTGACGTCAACTCAGGCACTTACAGTGAGTCCAAACAATCAAAGACTGGCGTTAGACCTAATCTTTCTTCGGATGATATTAAGGATGCACTCAAGACGGGTGGAATATAACCAATTCTTGCAGTTATACCAGCGTTAATAGCCGCTGAGCCCTAGCCGATGCAAAAGCAGCTGCACTTGGTGCTGTTGGAACTGCTGCTTGGATGGCATTAAACAAAGGAACATGTCAGATAATAAAAACTTCCTAAAAACGGAAAGGGTCCACGAATACCAGGAACTCCCCACTCGTGGTAGGGAAAAGGTCTGAGACTTACCGGGACACTTCAGTAGACGCAAAGCGTCTCCTTCCTACGTCCACTTTAAATTTACTTAATGCTACTAAAAGATAAAACATAAAAAAACTTCAGAGGTGTATTTGTGCTTGACTACTTACCAAAAGAACCAAACCCTGTTTAAACAGGTATCATTGATCTCGATGAAAATTCTGGAAAAGGTACTCATTGGGTTGCATACGCGACTGATCCACGTGGAGTTGTTTATCTTGATTCGTATGGGTTGGCGCCACCAAATGAATTTTTTAAAATATGTCGGCGGACTTCAAAACAATTCCGTCTGGTATTCAACCTTGCCAACACAGACAATAACCGATCCGCCAATATGTGGCCGTGAAGTAATTGCTATACTCGACGCTGTGTCAAGGTCGCAGACACCACCTCATGAAGTGGTGCACGATTATACAATTAGACGGTATCGCCGTCCTCCGTCGTTTCAAACAGATTTTAAAGTATAATGGTAGATATTTAACGGATGATCTTCTCGCCTGAGTATAACTCAGAAAGGCCACTTATCTAAATATGCAGCTCTTGACGAGGTCAAAGATGAACTTGCTAATCTTTTGAGTTTCGCAAATGTGGATCAAAATGAAGTCGTCGTTTTTCAGGATTAAAAAGGACGATTAAAAACGAGTAATATCCCGTTGACAGATATTTTTTGTGGGTTCCATATGCGACCGAAGATAATATAATTGTATTTACTAAAAACGGTAAAATTAAAAACTTAGAGGAATCAGTCTTAACACTCATAGGAGAGATTTGCTGTACGCATCAGAAGAATTGGAGATATTATGTATGCTGATCTCAACATGAGTAAAAATACAAATATTAATGTGACAGAACCGAAATCAGACGATGATGTGGTAAGGAAAAGATGCATAGGCAGCAGCAACAACACGATCAGAATTGAGATCAATGACCGTTTACTAACCGCAGTTGATACAATGACGGGTTCTTTCAATATGACTAACAATAAAAGTACTGGTCTTTGAGAACCAGAATCAAGGCATGATGTTGCAATGAAAAATACGTCGATGATAGCAACATTCCGATGTTGAGCTCGTTAATGACAGTCAATGATGGAATGACCACATTTAGATCTGAATACTCTAATTATGTACAATCGCTTATAAATTTCGCAAACAATAAACATAAATTGTTGATGTTTTCTTTGAAAAGCCATCAGTTATCGTTATTAAACTATCCGAGATCAAAATTATTACTGAAGGTGTATTATATACAGTAGCGTCTGGATCGGCATTATGGACACCACTCAATAAATCCATCAAACATCGTGCTAAGGTTACTGGTATATACCGGTTCTCGGTACTCGGTACTCCGGCATTTATGATATCTACCACAATTTCAGGCGTTATCAGCTAACTGGATTCTCTGGATATGAGTTAGTGATGCTGGAGCAAAACGACGAGGAAACATATGTTGTGTAACCCGAAGATTTTTTTTAATAGGATTGTTGTCCTGTTGGTGTCTTGAATTAATCACTAAACTACCGCCTGCATGAAATATAATTAGCTCCTTAATCGAGTTAAACATTACAGATACATTTAAGTATGTGAATGGCAAAACAAAGCGAAAAATATCGTTGTCAAATATACAGTAAAAGTAAAAAAAATATCGCAGACGTGAAGTAATCGCTGACATAATTGTGTATTCGGCGTCCGCTGTTATCGCTGGAACTAGCGTATTGCTATGACACTGACATTGACAGCAGTTGTAATTTTTGTTTCAGCTGCAACAACAATTGCTGGTATTGTTAATATCATCGTAAGAAATATGTACGTGCACATATACAAAATTGCATGAGTATTCAATACTCCAAGCTATCTTCGTTGATATCATCAGGCTTTAGAGATGGAATAATATCAGGTACTGAATTCACAGAAATGATTAAGATTTACAACGAGGCAATGACTGTGTCAGAATTTACGTACGATTTAGAAAATCGGGATTAAGAATCCTGATTTAAAATCGGGGGTTATAAATAACGTCGTCTTTGCAAGAATTACTGCAACCGATCGTCGCTAATAGAACTCCGTCAAACATCACGATGAAATCAGCAAGCTCAACCAATCCTAAATTTCGCGTTAAGTTTCCAACTGCGATTCCAGCGAAAGAAATAGCACTAGCCCAATTACGAGTATTTCATAGTTGGCCAAATATTGGATCAAGTTCATTCAGTGGGTTGCAAGCAAATAATTCACTGCTATTTTCGTAAATAAATAAACTCTGTGAAATTCCCGAATGACAAGTTGTTGATATTCCCACAGGTAATAACAGATCGAACAAATCAACGATGAATTAAAGCTTAGGATCAAATATATCGCCAACATTGTCAGCCTCGATATAAACAAATTCGCTAGATTATGCTGTAGAAATATCAATCGTCTATACGAAGCGTATTAGGATGGACATAGATACCACCTGATTATCAAGGACACTGAGAACCATAACGTGCTATTTTTTTACACGGACAAGAAACTAAATTTGAAGTTTCTAGATTATGGAAAAAGAGAACCATCGAAGTTTATAGAGCACGGCGAGATGCGGACGGTTATATAAAATTTTATTTTATTGTGTCTGATGGTATGAAATTTTCTAAATTAAGAAAAACATTATATGGTACTGATTACAAAATCCATAATCCATTTATCGAAAAAATTGTATCCAGTCATTTTCTGACCATATTAATCCTGAGCACGCACGTATACTTGATAACCTACGAAGTTTATTTTCTAGTGTCTCACAATACTACAATAACGACGTAAAACAACAGATCATCGAAGCGATACAACATCTAAACCAGGTTCCATCAGACCTCAAGTATGTCTATTGGATTATCATTTAATCAGTAATTTTCGACGAAGACATTTTTTCTTCTTTTCAGGTACCATACATATAAACTAAAACAATTATTTCTCTATCATTATAAAATAACCGAGGCAGAATTACCAAACTTTTGAATACCAGAATTTAAGCAGCAGAGAGGGCGAACAGACCAAGATCGAAAAGCGTCGAAAAACTAAAAATAACCCTTCTTACGAACAAAAAATAATAAAAAGCGTCGACACGAATTAAACCAAAAGCGTCGACACAAATTGAAGCAAAAATAAATCTTCCAAAGATTTCTCAAAATTGGTGTTACTTTACCGTCGTTGTCTTTTTCTTTGTTCGTAGAATGGTTTATTTTACAACGTGGACACTTTATTGAGGTCGCGCCCTCTCTGCTGCTATATTAATTTATCCAAATATTTTGTCAAGACCTACACGATATCTTGTTCTAGGATCGTGCAAATTTATTGTTATAAATCCATGCGGAGTAGCTTGCGCTCGTGAAAAGAAATTTCTGAATTTAATTATATCCATGTCACCGCTGCACCAAGTTTGAGGAATATTTCTCATCGTGTATGTGTCTACGCCATTAAAAACAACTAAAATATTACAATTATCTCTGATCACTTTCGGAATTTGTGTATACCGTTGAGTAACATAGATCACATCTGTATTTTTATGTCTACCACGAGAAAATATTCTAGCTGGGTTTGCTTGTTTGTCCAGCATCACATCATCATACACAACTAAATTATTAATAAATCCGTCTAAAACATCTACGGACGGTGCTTCATCAATATCTGTTATAAAATTAATAATATTTTCACCGTCATTTATTAATCTTGCATTTTCGTTAAAATCTTTAATACTTCATAACACCTCTGATCATCAACGGATGGTGCTACCAAATATAATTTATCCCATTTCAACCATCTCATTATCAAATTAAGTAGTAATTGCGTCTTACCCGATCTAGATGGTCCTATGATAATCATTCTGATGGAGTTTGGTAACGCAGGGTGGTGTTTAACTGGCTCTCGTCGCCGAGTTGCTGAGAAATCAATTATATCCATATATTTTATATCATGAATCTATATTGTTTACGTTGTCGATCTAAAACTCCAACTACTGATTTAGCTACGGTTACAACAAAAAATAAAAAAATAGCGTATGGTGCAAAATGTTCTGTATGCGGTAGAAAGAAATTTTCGTTTTAACCTAATAAGCGCGGTGGTGATATTGCTAAGTTGATGTCAAAGTTTCCAGGTGCTCCATGGGCTAAATATCCAGGAGAAAAACATCTACCAGGATATAATTATTGCGGTCCTGGTACCAGACTTGATATTAGACTTGATAATCAGGATCAACCAAAACCAGGCGAGGAACCAATAAACACTATTGATCGAGCTTGTCACGCTCATGGTGTAGCTTATAAAAGTAAAAATCTACAAGATAGGCATATTGCAGATGTGAAATTAATTCACGCGCTAGATTCTATAAAAAATAAAAATATCAAAGAAAAATTAGCTAATTGGTTAGTAAGATCCGCGATGAAAGGTAAATTAGCGCTTGGGTCTGGTAATATATAATGGAATCAATTTATTATAGTCCAAGAGGATACTGGAGAGGCAGAGCAGCAATTAGTAAACTTGCTGATGCAGCAGCGGTTAAACATTCTACTGCTCAAGCGTGGTTATCCAGGCAAGCGATATGGCAAATTTTTCTACCACCATCGAAACGAATTCATTACGCGTATTTCGATGTTAGTGTTCCTAATGAAGTTCATCAAGCAGATATTTTATTTTTACCACATGATACTGTACGTAGAAAAGCATACAAATACGCGTTAACTGTTGTTGATGTTGCAAGTAGATATAAAGATGCAGAACCGCTATCAACGAAAACATCATCTGAAGTAGCTGATGCGTTTGAACTAATTTATCAACGAGGACCATTACGATGGCCACAGTTATTACAGGTTGATCCTGGTAAGGAATTTCTTGGTACAGTATCATCGGTGATGAAACAACATAATACCAAAATACGACGAGGACATACTGCAATTCACCGTGATCAGGCAATTGTTGAGCGATTTAATCGAACACTTGCTGAGCGGTTATTTGGATATCAATACGCTAAGGAATTTATTCAAGATAAAAGATCTCGCGAATGGGTTGCAAGATTACCAAGCGTGATAGCAGCGTTAAATAACGAGATCACTCGAACAACCAACATGAAACCCATTAATGCAATTACAAAAAAATATATACCAATACAGCGAAAGGATATTGAAAAACAAAAAATACTGGGTGATGTTACAGTTAGATATTTATATGAACCAGGCGAACTTAAAGGTCGTAAAAAGAGAGCGACTGATCCTATTTGGAGTGTTACCACACATAAGATATCCACCGTGACAAGATCCCCAGGTAGACCTGCAATCTACAGATTAGATTCGGCTGCTCCTCAACGTGGATTTGTACGTGAACAATTGCAAGTAGTTCCCGAGCGTACACAACTACCACCGCCATCACTTAACTAGCGCCTCTACGTCGATTACACTCGAGACAGGTCAACATCACATTTTCTCGTGTATGACCGCGACCACTATCTTTTCTGTCAACGGTAAATTGTCTTGAATCATTATTCGAATACCTCCACAGCATTATACAATTACAACTTGCGCAATGATTATTCTGCTGCTGTTTTAACTCAATAATAAATTCAACATCAAGATCAAAGTCGCGTTTATTTATTTATCAGATTGTTTGTATCCGATTAATTTTTTTCTTATTATATCATCATCGATGATGTTGAATTTATTAACGATTTCAGGAATTATAATTCTCCGTAACTGAGATATTTTTCTAACCCTTGATACCACTAAATAAACTAAATTTGACCACTCGATACGATCGTCTACAATCCAAACTTGTGTATCAGAAATAGTTAATCCCTGAGACGAGTGGATCGTCATAGCGTATCCCAACACCCATGGAGATTTGTCAGCGCGTATTGCATCTTGGACCACACTGATATCAACAGCGACAGTATCATTTAATACGAGATTTTGTTTTTCAGTCTGTCCTGGAATATCAACATTAATATTCTGTTTTCGTGTATCTGATGGTCTATAACATAACGGTACGGGTAATTCTGAATATTTTTCTTTATGCAGCTGAAATAACTGCTGTTGTAAAGCGTCTCTGATTATTTTTCTGCTTGCTACCATCAAATCGTCGGGTCTCCATAAATTCAAAAAATCGTTCATTGAGGTCTCTGAGTTCACTCCGCGTATTATTTCACACTGAATTTTGTTTGATTGTAATCTGATTAATTTTTAAAACTCCTTTAAATTTGCATCAAGAACTCTATGATCATCATCTATTTCTTCGTAATAATCAACGAAATTTTTTAACCAATCATGTGGAGATGGTCCAACAAAAGGCGGCGGTTGACCATGATCGCCACACATTATTATAGCGGTATTTTTCGTCAACAACCAATCAAGAAACGTTTTTAATGTATCCAATGACACCGTACATATCTCGTCCCAAATAATCATTTTAGGTATATATTTTTCTCCCATTCGTTCAGGAGTCCATGTATCCCCGCGCCACCGAAAGAAACTATGATACGTGCACGATTGTACTTGCCGTTGTTTCATCTCTCGTGCAAGTTTATGTGTGGGTGTCAGCACGGTCATATCTGAATTTCTAAAAACATTAATTGCTCGAGTCGTCTTGCCGCATCCACCAGGTCCATTGAGATATATTGTCTTATATCTAGTTATTGGATCACTCACCGATGGCGCTTTCGACATTTCTGATATTTTATTACACTTACGATAAACATCTCTCATCGGAACATCTGCTGATTCTGTATAATTGTGTAATATTTCCTTTTTTATTCTCCACGAACTCCATCGTTCATCATTACTTATAAACTTCCTAACAGACTCTAGATATTTACTCGAAATATAAACGAATCTGTTGCGACTCTGACCGCGGTCTCAGGAAACCTATTAATCATCGATAATAAATTTATAGAAACATAAGCCAGCATAGAAGATCTTAGATGTGTATACTGTGGGGAGACATCATTTATGTAGCTAACGATCGTACCCAATTTTGTTCCGTCGGATAAATAAACACTTTCTCGATTTACAAATATATCTCTCGCTGTTGTATCACCAATTATAAAATCGTATTCGGCATCATCTAGAATTAATCGTGCGTAATGTCGTTTATGATCATATGCACCACCCTGAGTAAATTTACCTATAATTCTTCTACCGAGATCTTTTGCGGTTTTTTCGTTATTTTTAAGTTTAATCTCGAGAATTTTAGGAGCTTCTTTGATAATATCATCTTCGGAAACACCAGAACATTTTTCCTTAAATTCCTTAATAACTTCATCGAGACTGATAAAATCTGGCATGGGTAACCAAACTTCGGTCTGCGCGTGATATGATATAATTGCCTCACTGACAACCAACGATGTCAGTATTGCACAATCTAGCATATATCGTAATAAAACTATGGGCGCCCAACGTTTTTCACAAAAATGTCTACCAAACCAAACATAACAAATCTTGTGAAGATTTTCGTTAAACTCGAATGATTCAACACAAGCGAATCCAGTCAGATCAAAATCAGGTAATGGTCCATTAATTGCCACTCGCGTCATCTCGTTTGTAGGGTGACCAAATCTTTTAAAGTACACAGAACAATCTCCGCGTCCTAGAAAACTTCCCGGATAACATGCAACCATATCAACCGAAATAACATCATTGTAATTATACTTGGTATTCCACAATCCGCCGTGTCCGTATTCGACGCAACTTGCGCGTACGTCCTCGAGTAAATCAAATCGTGTTGGTTTCCATGAATTTTTTCTCTGGCGAAATGAGCCGCAACAGATGGAACGGTAAAACAATTAGTTAGTAATTTATCAGTATTTTCCGTGAAAAACTTCTTCGCGAGATTTTTCATCCCGTCGTGGAGAGATTCTGTTCGATATATTTCACGTTTGGTCTAACAAACTGATCAAATCCACCTTCCTCATCACTTTTAAATAACCATACCGATACAGGATCGTTTTTACTTATTTCGTTGATAAAATCAAACATGCTTCCACCAGAATTATCTGGGGGGTAAAATCTAACAGTTCGATCACGTGGAAATATTGTTACTGCGCTGGTCCATACATGCGTATTATGATCAATAATATTTATTGGAGCTCCTTTCGATTTATATTTTGATTCGTATAATATTTCTCCAGTTATCGTTGATTCTTTTATTGGAAATTTTAATATTTTTCCTAATTCAGCAACATCTTTTATTGTAGCACCGGTATCCTTAACTGAATCAGCCCACGAGTTTATTTTTTCACGTCTTAAATCAGTTAATCCGTTTCCACGCATCGCGTTTGTAAAGTGTTCTATTACTCGTTCGGCTACACAGTTTAACCTTGAAAATTTCACTGGTGCCAGTTTATCAACGTTGGGTTTTTATTTATCTTATAGATTCCATAAATAACTGCTGTTACAGGGTACGCTCGTTCATAATACGGTTTATCAATACCAGTCAATAGACCCGGTCTGGAATTTCTACTTAATATGGCAATTTCATTATTACCAAGGACAGGATCATATTTGTCACGGATAATCCAACTATCTGTTTCTGTTAACACAATAAATTTTACTCTGAAGAAATATTTTTGATTACCCTCGTACTCAGCGATGTAGTTAATGATAGTTGACGCTCTTTTGTCATTCATTGTAGCATCCTTGACTTCGTCAGCGTTGCTTATAATCTTGAACGTTGACTATACATGAGATGCACCATCTGTATAAAATTCTTTTTTTGCGTCATGAATTTACTGATCAAACATTTATTTTTCCGATCAACCAGATCTCGTACTGGTAAGTCAGGAGATAATCTGTCGAGATTAAAATTATATTTAGAAGGCCTAGTTTGGGATAATCTCTCGAATTAGTTCATATAATTAAAACAAATATTTAAATAAGGAATATTATGTATACATGATGAATCATTGTACTTGGCCCATGATCGGCTCAGTAAATCGCTGCAACAAATCCTGTAGAGGTGAATTTTGTTGGATGCACTTACAAAGTATACGGCGGGGGAGTCTAGGACCAATACCGTGTCTGCGATATGGTGCTGGAGTGCGAGGAAAAACAGAATTAAGTGCAAATTGCGGTGCAAAATGGTTCGGAGAACTTAAGAGATATTATGACAAAAAAAACATAACAGTGAAAACGCTATAAAATCCGTGGAGGATTATGTATCAAGATTTCAGACAAACAATGATTTAATCAAATAATATTATTATATAATGGAGCAAAATAAATTTGTCCCACATCATAACAAACTATGAATCAAATATTGATGGTGTGATTAGAAATTGTAGGTTTTGTTATCGATCATATTGATGCTAACCCTCAAAATAACTCCTTATCCAATTTACAAGCTATCTCACAGAGTGAGAATAATATACGTGGTAATGTTGGTACATGTAAGACAGTTTCTAGAAGGGTGATCAAGGCTACAAATACAGAGACCAGAGAAGAAATTATATTTCAGTCGATGTGTGCTGCTGAGAAATACTTTGATATTCACCCGTATTCGATACAACTCGTTGCAGAAAATATATATGAAACTGCTTTGTCAAAAAAAATAAACAGAGAATCACCTTCCGATATTGTTAGTGAAATAAACTATCATCACTACCTCGAATTATATTTATTAACTATTTTTTTAATTATTTATTATTTTGGGTCGCAGTATTTCCCCCATATACTACTTATTTTTTGACCCATGCGAAAGGGAGATTACTTCTGAATGTATATATTTATTCGTAGATTTCTGATTTTTATGGTCTTAATTAGTCAGTTTAACCATTTACGTCGTAATTAATTGCTTGTAGAAGTATATTTATGGTTTTTAGCTCACAAAATAAATATATAAACGTATTTCCCATCGTACAACATAGCGGAGTTATTTTTGGATCTGTTACGAGAAATCGAGGCAGAACACTCAGTTTTAATGCAGATATTTACAATTTGCTTAGGAACCTCTGTTATAATACAAATCGATCTGTAGGTAATAATAACGCAGTGGTTGTATATAGGCAGAACACGCTGTTTGAGTGAGATATTTACAATTTGCTTAGGAACCTCTGTTATAATACAAATCGATCTGTAGGTAATAATAATGCAGTGGTTGTATATAGGCAGAACACGCTGTTTTAATACAGAAAACGCTGTTTTAATGTAGAAAACGTTGTTTTAATGTACAAATATGTACCGTAACTATATATTACTTTCTAAAACTAATGTTTATTAACTGATTCGATAGCTCAATCGGTAATGTATTGGACTGTGACGCTCGCGGTCCAGGATCGAATTCCCATGGCTGACAACTGTCAGTGGTTACGCATAATTGCGATTTTTATAATAATTGGGGGGCACCGCCAAACCCCCCTCCCCCCGCTCAGCAGAACCCTCCAACCACATATCAACTGGTGGTTGATACATGTTTTGTATCACCCACGGGCTGATTATTGGGGGGTGTTCTGCTGAGCGTGTATGTTTGTACTGTCCTTCATTCATTGTATATACCCATTTCATTGTATATACCCATTTCATTGTATATACCCATTTCATTGTATATATCCATTTCATTGTATATATCCATTTCACTGTATATATCCATTTCATTGTATATACCCATTTCATTTTATACATTCATTTCATTTCCTTAATTAAGTTATATGTTTGTACCGTCCTGAGCTCGCTAAAACACTCGATTAGGGGCTCGTCATTCATTCATTACATGCATAATCTGAGCTCGCTAAAACACTCGATTAGGGGCTCGTCATTCATTGTATATACTGTATATGTTGTATATGTTGTGCCATCCCGCCGAACTCGCTAAACACTCGATAGGGATAAAATTTTTTTATTTTAAATATTTATATATTATATAAACCATGAAAATATCTTTCTGCTATTAGAAAATTAGAAGAAAACGGAATTAATATATCTGATGGACCAAATCCTGATTTTATCTGATTTTGAAACGTTAGAAGAACTTAAAAATGAAAATAAGTACGTTATATCATCTCAATATAAGTTCATAAAGCGGATTCAGGCAGCTATGTTTCAGTCACTAGCTATGGTGAACGATGATCAGGTAAATGAATTTATTCCTCTTTCTGTTGCAGTAGAAAAGGTCAGATCGGGATTATCCAACGAGTGCGAAACAAAAATAAAACAATCAGTACCCGCATAAGATACTTAAGAAAAATTATGTCAACAGATAACGACCAAAGCAACCCTGTCTGAAATAGTTTATTTCTGAAATATAAAATCTGATTGATTGGCATAATTTTAAATACCAAACTACAAATCTGATTGATTAAGTACCAAATTACAAATCTGATTGATTTACACAAATTTGAGTACCAACCACCCCATCAGAATTAATAAACTGATTGATTTGTATAATTTTAAGTACCAACCACCCATCAGAATTAATAAACTGATTGATTTGTATAATTTTAAGTACCAATTACCCCATCAGAATTAATAAACTGATTGATTTGTATAATTTTAAGTACCAATTACCCCATCAGAATTAATAAACTGATTGATTTGTATAATTTTAAGTACCAGTTACCCCATCAGAATTAATAAACTGATTGATTTGCATAAAAAAATAAAATATTTTAGAATAATAATAAAATATTTTTTTTGTAGTATTTTTTGGAAAACTGATTGATTTGTATAATTTTAAGTACCAACCACCCCTTCAGAATTACAAATCTGATTGATTTGTATAATTTTAAGTACTAATCACCCCATCAGAATTAGCAAATTGATTGATTTACACAAATTTGAGTACCAATCACCCCATCAGAATTAATAAATTGATTGATTTACACGAATTTGAGTACCAATCACCCCATCAGAATTAGCAAACTGATTGATTTGTATAATTTTGAGTATCAATAATAAAAAATATTTGTATTTATTCTGAAATATTATTTTTTTAAGTTGATCGAGTTTAATACAGGAGTGTGCATAATTTAGAATCTGATCTCTGTTACAAATGATCTCGATAATATGTTCTCGACGGAGCTCATCTAACTGTTCTTGTGTTAATAAGAAATCCTCGTTTCCGTATTCATCAATAACTAAATTAACGTTAAATTGCTCCATGTTTGGAGGTTGTGAAAACGCTGTTCTGGTGGCGTTTTCAAGTACTTCTTTTTCATGTATAAAAACCATCACGTGTTGGTAAATTATATAATATTTACTGGATCTTTAAAATCAAAGATCTACGATTTCACATACAGATTTATTACAAGCTCTTCTCCACGTATGTCAATTAAGCGATTAAGGTGATCTGTGAGCTTAAAATTTATTCGTGTTAACATATTATTGTGACACCGCAAATACACAGGATTAGTTGGTTCTTGCACGGTTAAACTTCCAGGGGATACTTGTGGTGTAAATGTATATAAAATATATTCCTGTTGAGCCTGATTTGATTTTCCGAGATCTATTTGATAGCTGCCATCGACTACGTCACAAACCAGATTGACTACGATCGTGTTGGTTATATTAACGATTCCTGGAGATACGTGTCTGCCGCCGCCGTGTGGATCGTTATTGTATCTGAGAACAGTTGGAGGTGGTGCTAGTTTTTTCCACGCATCGAGTATTTTAGGAAAAAATTCATTGATGATGTCATTGACTGATTTTCTTAACTCGGTTACGTTATACCAAAGAAGTTTAAAATTCGGTAAATTCGCCTCTGGTATTATAAAGAAGTCTAAAAATTGCTGCTTATATTTATTTTTATCGCTGTCAACATGATCGATTATCGCCTGAATTAATCGCTGGTTAAAATATTCCATGTCATATACGAGCTGATTTAATATCTCAATTTGGTTAATAATTTCGCTGCGTAAAGTTATATCAAAAAGATGTTCTTGGAAAAGTTGCCGTAGTCGCTGTAGTTGTCTTCTATGCTCTTGATCAATGAATTTGAAGTAATCATTGATCTCATCTAGGCGTATAGTCATGTATTTAGCTGTTCCTCTTTGGAGATTTCGCTCATAAGTAAAAAACCATATGATATTATCCTTACTGTGAAATTCAAATATACTACCAACGTTGCGTTTTGTAGCTGAATTAAATTTTCCTCGTATAATGGTAAAACTCCGTGGTATGATTTATTTTCCGTGACATAATCAGACTTTTTTGGTTCTGGTGGTCCTTCATACACTAGGGGAACATCCGGCCAACCTAGTACGGATCTTATCGTTCACTGATAAATATCAACGGCATAATCAGGAGAATGTATTTCAATCATCGAGGACAGCGTCGGCTCATGAACGTTAATTGATATTTTCGCTTCTTTTCCTGTTATTGATTTTATTCTACGTTGAAATTCCTCATTGATCTCTTCAATCTCATAACTACCAGTGGGTATTTCAACATCTATCCAGTCAGGAGTACCATCTGGTTTGTTCTTGTTAGCAAATACAAGCGAATTATTTGCTGGTATACCATTAAATGATTTTGATCTGATATTTGGCCAGCTGTAATATACCCGTAATTGAGCCAGTGCTATTTCCTTTACTGTAATTGCAGTAGGAAAGTTAACACTAAATTCAGGATTAGTGGAACTAATCGAGATCATCGTTATCTTTAGCGGAGTTGTATTAGTCACGATCTGATGGAGTAATTCTGTCATTATTAGTACTTGTATCTTTAATACCGATACCTTCGTGATATATTTTAGTTATCATTGAAAACTCGAAATCAGATATAATTCCATCACTGAGACTCGTGATAACAACGAAGACAATTTCGAGTATGCTACCGTCGTTGTGTGTAATTTTATTATGTAATCGGATAATTTTTCATTCGTGCAGGTACATATTTTTTTGATATTGAGCACACCTGCAATAGTTGTTGCTGCTGAAATACAAATAGTTACGGCTACTGGTGCCATCATTGTCACCGCTGATAATATAACACCTGTTCCAGCAACAACAGCGGATACTGAATAAACAATCACATCAACGATAATTAATCGTCGTCGATATTTCTTTACTTTTACTGTATACTGTTCGACTCGATCTTTTAATGCTGCCTGCCATTCACGCGCTTGATTGTACCTGTATTGTGCACCATCCACATATATTTTATGCAGTAACCAATTGAGTTGTTTCAACTACAAATTCCAAACACCACCAGTAAGATGTTGCGGTTAATTTCTTATCACCTGCTTCCAGAATAAATATTTCTTCGGTTCCGCTATTTAATATAACAGATACAACCCCGGAAAACTTATCCGTTGAATGACGCCATGGATACGTTGTAAATATTTCAAATTTTGCAGCACTGAACACAGACAACCTGTACACGCCAGTGACTGTTGCGGTATATTTGATAGTTTTATTTTGCTGCGACCATGTTGCAAATCCCGATGATACAGTGTATACGATGTTGGTAATATGCCCAAGAGTTATTCCAGCTGTAATTTTAATCAAATTGGTTTTATTAACGATCTCAGGAATCCCCGCTACGATGTCTTGCTGTGTTTGTTTGATCGTGTCGATGTTCGTCTTGATATCAACGAGTTTTATGTCAATGACGTGCGGAGTGCCAAAGAATTCCTCTGCGGTTTTTTGATGGTTTATGCGAAATTTTGCAAAAGCGCCCACGTGAACGCCATACTCTGCTCGCAACGTGGATAGTTTACTATCTACGGTGTCGACGTATTTTTTTTGTTGCTGCGTCCTCGTCGGATGTTGGATCTCTTAGCACTGTTATCTTATTCCCGTTCATGCTGAGTTCACCCGTCATTGTGTCACCGGTATTTTTTACGCGATTAGCAACGCTTCTTGTAATTTCATCTCTGATGGTTGTAAACGATATACTTGAATCCCTGATTTTGCCGCTGTCAGTAAACACAGGGATATTATCCGTAACTGCACCGAGTACTCGTCGAATTATATCATTCCATCTGATATTGCTCGTTTTTAGTTTTCCGTATCGATCCTGAAAAATAACAACCACATCTGGGTCAACTCCAGCCAGGTTCACGATATCAGCGAGTTCATCTTTAGTCGCATACTTCGACAGATCAACGTCGCCGGGTTTTTTCTTAACGCGTGAAGATCTTCTTACGTAAATATCAACCATTATATTTTAAGATCTGTTTAAAACGAATCGGTTGCTTGTATAATCATGCACGACTTTATGTGGCGGTTTCGATGATTTTGATACAGCGTTAAGTACTTTAATTGCCTCACGGCCACATATTGGCGGATCTGTCATTGTTTGTGTGGGTAGCGTTGAATACCAAACCTGCATGTGAAGTGGTGCAACATACTTGATAAATTCAATGGGTGGAGCTAACCCGTACGAATCAAAATAAACGATTCCACGTGGATCAACCGCGCATGATACCCAATGAGTACCGGGTCCTGAATTCGAGTCGAGATTAATAATACCTGTTTCGAGTTTGTTTGGTCGGTCCGGCAATTGATCTCGCATAAAAAGACCTCTAAAGGCTTTTATTTTTAATTTTTTAGCAACATCAAGTAAATCAAAATTTGATGCTGGAGCATTTAACGTGGAAGCCTCAGACCTCTTCCCCAACGAGATCCCGGTAATCTTAGGCCACGTCCCTTTTTTTTGTATCCCTTTTCTTTAGAGCCATTCCAGCAGCTGTTCCAACAGCACCTAACGCGGCTGCTTTTGCTACGGCTGGAGCAGCAGCAGCTATTAACGCTGGAATAGCCGCAAGAAGTGGAAAAATATTACCGGTTTTAACCATGTCCTTGATGGCGCTCGGAGAAAGATGAAATTGAACCCCGGTTTTTGATTCTAGGGCTTTATTGAAATGTTTAATCTGGTTATTTGTCAACGATAATTTGTTTGGACCACCACCAATCTGATCTCGTTTTAGTGATATTTTAGTTCCGCATTTGTTGGTGTTTTTTGATTGACGCTTTTTTACCTGACCAGGAGTCAGAGTAACATTAACATGACTATACGACATTTTTATATAAATATATTTTTCTAAATAACATGATTAAAGATTTTCCACTAGTACATCAACGACTCTCATTCGACCACTACCACCTTCAAGTAACATGGCTTTATCGCTGAGTATGACCGCGATTGCCCTATAATCAACACCACCCGTATTTAACGCTGCTTTAAGATGTATATCAACGACAGATTGTTTTGATAGATCAAGATGTTCCAATGAAAAATAATAAATCGGATACAAAGTTCTAAAATCATGTTGTGATATTTGCAACCCAGTATCAACATTTTGATCACGTCCCATGAATGACATTAAACGATAATATACACGTCCTATACTAGTTTGTTCATAATTTAGTTGTATATCCTCTGTTGGTTCTTGTTGTCCGTTTATCCGTAAAGAAATATTTGTGACACCTAGTTTATCAAATATCATATGAGAGCGAGTTTGATCACCTAATCGATCATAGTTTTGAAACGCAATAAAAATATGTCGTGGTGCAGAAACACCTTGTTGTGATGCTATATGCCATGTAAACTGACCGTTAACGTCAGTTTGTATACTATCCGTGCTTGTTGTTAACCATGACAACAAGGATTTACCACCAGTGTCCATGAAAGAAATCAACTTTTGTTCTTCTGCGATCGCTGGAGTCATTACCGGCATCCACAGTGAAAGTTTCGATAATACTACTTTACCAGCATCACCAAGAGGTCTCCACAGAGCATCGTTATCATCACCCTTTCTTACAAGAACAACCGTGTGTCTAGCTCCAAAAATAACCTTTCTAACATTTCTACAAAATCCAAAAATATGCGATAGTGGAATTGTACATGAAAATCTTCTATTGGCTCCTAGCAACATATTTTTACGCGCTGCAAATCCCAAGTTGAAACTTTCATTAGAACCATGAACCACCGGCCACACAGCAGCATCAGCGGTATCGGTATCGTTTCTTGGTCGTCTTATATTATACGGATCGCTTTCAGGGTAATTAGAATTATCTTTCACAAACATCATTGTGGGACCTGCTGATCTTGTATAATCATCAGAATATCTTGCTAGACCAATTATTGTTGTAGCAACGTCGACATCATTCTGAATTGATTCAATATTTTTTCCATCAATCATATACGTGGCGCTATTAAATAATAACATGATCCCGTTGTTGACAAAATCAACTTGTACTGCATCTCCGTGATTAGTATTATCCGTTTTTACAATTGTACCTTCTACCTCAAGAAAAGCCGCAGCGGGTAAAAAGTATTTACTTGTGTCATGAACTTGTAGTTCAATTCTTCCTCCACGTTGATCTGGTGTTCGTGATTCATAAGAATAAAACTGATAATCACGTATTGATTCATTTTAAGGACAGGTGCTTCCATATCAAATGCTGTGTCTGATTCACGCTTGAACATTTTATTATAATTATTTCCGTCTAACACGAAGATTACCGGGTTTGGAAACTCCACTTCCTGATATCATGTTTGAAATATTATTGCCTGATTCACCGAGTCCTTGATCTGCTAACGCCGCTAGTTTTTGATTTGCAGCCTGATTTATTATTCTACTGACATCTACTGGCATCACTTCAGTACTTGGTAATTTTACTGGTTGTGATCTTCGTCGCAATAATCGTGCTAGTCTTTCTTTGATTGCCGAGAAAGCCCTACCAGCAACATTGACAATTGCACCAGGAGCTTTTTCACGAACAATATCAATAGCTTTCATCGATAATTGTTTTGCAACAGGTGCTGCTTTTGGAGCTATCCTTGTGAATAATCCCTGAATAACATCACCAAGTCCATCTCCGTAAATTGCTCTATAGATTGGTAATCGTGAGTTTACCGCTCTGACCTGTACATGTTTACGATGATTATTATGTATGATCATCTTATTTTATTTGTTATTTATTTAACAACTAGTCATCAACAAGTTCATCGATAAGTTCTCGGTAAACGCCGATATCCATGATACCACCTTGAAATAATCGCCGACAAATATCAGCTGCTTCATTAATTATTTCTAGTGAATTATTTCCGGCACGTTTTCCTCCTATGAGAACTTCTAACCGTGACACATCATTAATGATATTATCAGGACAAACAAAATTGTTTTCTCCCGATGTAGTCAGAAAACCACTTCCTACAGCGCTCGGAGGATCATCACCAGGATCTCTTTCTTTACCTAGTGAACGTAATTTCTCCTGTTGTTTAGTTTCTATATCTCTGAATATTTCTTCTTCTTGTTTCCATTTTTCTTCTGCTTTTCGCTTCATTTCTTTTGCCATGTGCTTCCTTTTCTCTCTAGATGGTTTTAACATCATCTCTTTTTGTGGTGAAGAAGATTGCTGTTGTTCTATTTGTTGCAGAGGTGGAGGAAGTTGATACTGGGAGAGTTGTTCTTGTTCTAGTTGTTCTATTTTCTCTCTATAAAGTCTTTTTACTTCTTCATCAAGATTTCTGTATTCTAAATCATCATCTCTAGCTTGTCTTTTATTTCTATACACACGATATATCCATTTAATAGGATTATCATCACTTACTTTTTCATGACGGGGTTTTAAAATATCAGATTTATTAAATATGCTAATTAATATCTTTTCAGGTAATTTTTCTTTTTTAGTATTTCTAATATCTTCGACAAACCCTTCCTTAAATCTTGCAATCAGTTCTACGTTTTCTTTTATTGGTTTGGGTTCAGGTGCAACTTTTTTTCTCACGTCGGCGACTTCAGTACGAAGTTTTCCAATATCTTCAAGTATTTCTTCACCAACGGGTGGAGGTTGAGCCGCATCTATATCGGTTGGAAGATCTCGTAAAATCTTTTTTGTCTGTTTAGTTATTCTTGCTATTTTTTCAGTTTGTTCTGCTGTTTGTTTTGATACCGGAAGAAGATCTTCTTTGATGACAGTTGTAACTTTTTCTGTAGCTGCAGTGACGGGTTTAAACAGTTTTATAGTGTCTTCTTCGTACTCAACTTGTGCTTCTTGCTGCGCTTGTAGATTTTTTCTGAATGAATCGCGCACGGGGAGAAATTTTTTAATTGCTTCTAGTCTCTCTCGTGCTATTCTTGCGGTATGATTCTGGATGTACCATTATTTTGATATAACAGTTTTTTTAACTAATAGCAGCAAAGTGTCCACGTGGTAAAATAAACCATTCTACGAACAAAAAAAAAAAGACAACGATATTAAAGTAACACCAATTTGAGAAATTTTTTGGAAGATTTATTTTTGCTTCAATTTGTGTCGACGCTTTTGGTTAAATCTGTCGACGCTTTTTATTTATTTTTTGTTCGTAGGAAGTGTTATTTTTAGTTTTTCAACGTTTTCGATCTTGGTCTGTTCGCCCTCTCTGCTGCTATTTAACACTTATGAACTAAAATAAAATCAATCATATTTCACCAGGAATTGTAAATATCATATCAACAATCGCATCAATCTTACATATGTGTATGTGATGCAATTGATAGCAGCTATCATATAGATCTTGAAAAATCTAGTCAGGATTAATAGGGATATATTTTATATATATTCACACCTCAAGCACCCCCTGGAGTTAGGATTGCATTATAATCTGTTAATCTGGTTTATCTGCAACGTCATAATCCGCTATTATCAAGGATACATTTCAAGCTTACTGACCACCTTGAATCGCGATATGAAGTTTAGAATATAAATATGTATATAGGATCATAAAGATCATTTCTTAAATCTTCACGTTTGTGATTGATTTTCAATCCTGATTCCCAATAAGGGGAAATAAAATAAATTATAACAGAATTTATTTTTACTGATTCTTGTTCAGGTTGAGGTAAATGGTACTCAACCCTGACAAAGTCAAGGCAGTCAGATTTCGTAATTTGCTGGGGTAAATAGTACTCAAAATTGTAAAAACCAGACAGAAAACAGATAAAATAAAAAATTGCAACTTCATAAATTTATTATAACAGAAATTAATTTTCATTGATCATCAGTCAGATTTCAGGTAAAGCAACCTTGACAAAGTCAAAGCAGTCAGATTTTATAATTTGATGGGGTAAATGATACTCAATCTTGACATTGTCAAGTTAGATTTTTTAAATTATAAAATAGGGCAAATGGTACTTAACCTTCACAAAGTCAAGGCAGTGAGATATTTTAAATTGATAGGATAAATAGTACTCAGAATTATGAAAATTCTACCGAAAACAGAAAATTACATAATAAATATTATAATCTGAATAAATATTATTATCGAAATTAAAAATCAATATTATAATCAGAATAAATATCATCATAATAAATGTTATAATCTGAAAAAATATTATTAACAAAATAAAATATAAACATTATAACAAGAATGGATATTATTATCAAAATAAAAATAAAAATCTTATTCTTCACTGATTATCGTATATGCTTGAATAAATGCTATTTAAAATTGTGATCATCCATCACATTTCATAATGTATTGGGGTAAATGATTCTCAAAGTAATAATGATAGGACTGACTGCATAATTTACTGGGATAAATGTTAATAAAAATAATGAAAACCCTACTGAAAACAGAACATTTACATAATAATAATTTCACAAGATAAAATAAAAATACTTTTGAATTAAAATAAATATTATTATCAGAATAAAAATAAATCTGGATCAGAATAATATTATAATCTAAATAAATATTATAATCTGAATAAACATTTTTACTATAGTCAGAAATGAATTATTTTGTTTAGCTGTTAACACAGTCACTAGTGACTGCTCATTCACTTTCACAATCACTTGTCACTTTGTCATTGTTTTCATTTTCATTTTTACAAGGAATCGTTTCATGATCTGACATAATCTTTCTCAACTGCCTTACACGCGTATTCACAATCTGTTTTGTTTCGTATTCGTGAGATAATTCTGATCTAATTTTTTCAATCGCGAGTGCGAGTGATACGAATTGTTCAACTTGTGTAACTTTGAATGTCGCCAAGGATTGTAACCTATCTTGTTGAATCAGATTAATGAATCCGTATTCTGCTGGTAGTGTATATCTATCTTCAAACTTTCTTTGTTGTAATGATTAAAAAACACCAATAATTTTCTCAGGATCAGAAATTTTGACACCATTATTATGTAATTTTTTAATTTCATAAAGAATAACATTACTATTTTTGAAATTCATTATATAATATATATCTGTTTAAAAGAATATTCCTCAACCAGTAATGTATAATGACGACACTACAATTGTACAATATAGAGCAGACACAACAAACGTATATTTTACTTACCTGTTCACATCCACGAATATATTTCCTAAATAACCACGAAGAAAAATTCTGGTTGCCTTTTAAATCGTTATAATGTCCACGAGGAATTTCCAAACGTATTTGCTACAACAGTTTGGAATTTTCCGAAAATAACTTATAATATATTTCCGTTTTGAATTTTCGAAAAGAACTAATGGCGTCTTTCCGTTTCGAAATTTCCAAAAATGTTTTCTTGAACCGTGTGGGAATAACCAAATTATCTCATTACGTGTTTTCGTTTGGGAATTCCATTCAGGCGTTAAAACGATTATAAAAAGGAGCTAGAAATATTAGCAAGTGTATTCGTGGAAGTGAACAGGTAAGCAAAATAATTTCTTGAACGTAGTGTTATGTTAACTACCACACAGATAATTAAATTACTGAATGATGACACAAAAAATAACAATTCGCGTTAGTCATATAATATTACGCAGTAACAAGCAGGGTAACAAGTTACTTACTCTACCGGATAAAGATTCGCTTGACAGAAATATTTCCCTTGATCCAAAGTGTTCGGATCTAACATAACTGGGACATACTGAAATATTTTATTTGTTCATATGTCTTCCAATACGACGATCTGGTATTATATTTGCCACACATTGTAAGAATGCATTGAAAGATCGAAATATTTGCCTGCTGCATTCATTGATTGAAATATTACTTCTTCGCGATCCTCTGTATTTACAGATTTAATAAATTATGCAATTTTGTTTTGCTTACCAGTATTTCCAAATTTTCTATTTTGACTTTGTGTAACAGCTCGTAAATTACCCATATAATTATTAAGATTTCCGCCATTAATATGATCGATCACAAGACCATCTTCGAATAATCCGTGAAAACAATCGTAGACAAATGTATGACATTTATGCATTTTATTCCTCCACCCGTATTGAATCTGAGGTTACCAGTACTAATAACGGTACCGATTTGGTTTTTTAGTCGACAAGTCGACGATAATTCTGATTAAAGTATTCATAACACCACGAAATAATTTCGTGGCGATGGTGCATCTCATGTGTGGTCAACATTCATACGATGAATGACCAACGAGCGGCGCCGATTATTCTTGATCTCGACAATCAAAGATATTTTTAGAGTAATATATATTGTAGCGGTAGACACCACGAAGTAAACGATACTTGGTATTGCCGAGACAAACATTACGCTTTCGTTCTTTACACTGGAAATACTGTCACGTTAGATAAAAATTATAAACAAGGAATGTTGATTGATATTGACAAACCGTATTATGTACGAGGGTATCCTGTGATTTCAGTTATTTATGAAATATATCCGCTGATTGATAAACCTAGCGTTGATGATCGGAAACCAATGAAGTTTTCGAAAATAAATTGTGTACTCGAACGAGTAATGGACCATTTTACAAATGCAGCACATGGAATTAAACTAACAAATCTAAAAATAAACAAATGAGCGGAATCAAAGATAAAAGTGCTACAATAAATGATGTTGCTAAGTTAGAAAAAACATTACAATTTCCAATAATGGTGAAAACGATAACAGGACAGGTATTATACTAGCCAATCTATTCATCGAAAGGAGCTCCGATAAATATAGTTGATCATAATGCGCATGCTTAGGCTTCTACTATGACAATATATCCAAGAGTTAGAACCGTTAGATTTTACCAAGAATATATACTGGACTTTATTAACGAAAAAAGTAAGAAAATGATCCTGTATCAGTAACGTTATTTCAGAGTTCTGAAGAAAATCATGACGAATTAATATAACCTGAGAGAAATATCTTTATCGAAGAAAATAAATTTGATCAGTTTGTAAGACCTAATGCTGAGATTTATCTAACAGAATTTCTTCATATAGAAATTAAAGATCTTGCGTCGAAATGCACCAATGTTCATAAAAAAGTTACTCAGTAATTGTTTTACTATTCCACCAGTCGCGGCTCATTTTGTTAGATATAAACAAAAATCATGGAAACCAACTCGGTTTGATTTTCTCGATGATATATCAAGTTATGTTATATAAGGTCACAGTTGATAATGGAATACCAGATACGATTGCAGAAATATGATATCACTGATATGTCAGCATGTTATCCCAGACGTTTTTCCCGGAAAACTCCAACGACGCTAGATTTTTCTATAACGATTCATTCGTCACAAGGATTAGCTATTTCGGATACTAATATTTCGATTGTTGATGATCGTATCGAATGGTCAAATTTAGTTTATCTCACAGTGCCTACAGTAAGAAAAATATCTCAGGTACCGAGTTATCATAGACATCACAGAAAATAATAATCAAACTCTGGAAATCAATGATGATGTTGTCAGAAAGCATTTATTGGATACTCTTCAGGTCTTGATTGATCTCGCTCGTCAAGTCGGATATTAAGTCGGGTTCTCGGACCACAATAAGTATATCCATGAGGATGTTTTTCTCCTGGATATTTAACCTATGGAGCTCCTGGTAATTTTCCCAGTAAAGCAGCGATATCAGCACCTGTTTTCCTTGACTTGTCAAGTGAGATAAATTTGTATTTTACAGTACCACATTTCATACACTTGCTTATAAGTGCGCGCTTTTTATTGTTTGTTATTATTGTTGTTAATTCACTGGTGGGAGGTGGATGCTATGCATCAAACACAATATAAATCTATGTTATTTATTAAATTTATAACTTTTTGACGGCAGCTTTGCCTTTTCAATAGCTGCAGGGACTGTAGCAGATTTTATGATAGTTATTATATTAACGTGCTTTATTTCCAATGTGTAGCGTTCTAGTGACCACCAAATGTACTTTATCGACAAATGAGAATGTTAGCATTCATGCCTCATTCGATGATCCCTCTAGCAATTCTTTCTCCCAGTATAGGGTTGGTTGCGTTCAAGTAAACGATGAGATCGATATCAGCGAGCTTGACGTCTATATGTTGTTTGAATTGGATCCAATATCCAGCCGTATCTACAGTAATTGCACCGTTGCATGTTCTTTTCACCAGGATAGTTTCTCCCGGACATTCCCGGTAGCTTCATTAACCAAGGTTTTTAGACCATTTTTAGAATGTATAAGCGGCGTGGTTTGTGCAGCATCGCATACGATATGAAGAGTATGCAACAATTGATATTTAACATGGCATTACCACAGAGATAACGTCCAATTTTACCTGCCAGTAACTGCCGCACATGCATATCCCAAACCGCACACGCACGGGGACAGATGACATATTGCCAAAGTCAGTTCGTATGTTAATGATTGGCCTGACCAGATCAGAAAAAATACACAGATGTTATGGAATATGAATTTTAGATTCTTCAAGTAGGATCGGCTGCACAATCAGAGAATGATTTTCCGTTGTCGCTAAGAAGCAAATCTTCTACCACTGAATATCTTTTCAACAGTCGATGAAGCTCCACCATTGACGACTTTGATCGGAGTGAGGACAATCTAGTGTATGACCGAGAAATCACTGCGAGAATATTCTATTGAGGCAGGCACAAAAACGCATATGCGATTTATATAAACAAACATACGAAAATGTGACTAGGTAATTCGGAGAACTGTAATATGTTAGTGATATTTCGCGTCTTTCAAACGCGTGGTCTCACAAACATTTATTGTTTTTTTTGTGTGCTCTTGATTACTTGTAGGATTAGTTTCGGAATATGTCAGTGGAGATCGAGGTGATCTCGAGGTGGACCCGTATAGTTTCCTCATAATCGACTTGATCAATGGAACACGCATGTGTCGTGCTGGCTTGGATATGACAAATTAAACGATTATGATAAAAAGTATACCAAACGCTGCCAGTGAAGGCATAGCCAAGCGCGTCAAATATATCAAGAAAGCCATGAAGGCAACCGCGGAAACCATTGTACGACTGCCAGAGGCGATCTCAAGAATCACAAAAGGCATCTGAAAAATTGGAGTGGAATTTGGTGAGATCTGAAAAAGAACCCGGATACTTGATACATACGTCAAAGCGGCACTAAGTCTCCACCGCCACCTTTGTAAGAGTAAATGATAAGAACATTAAAGAAAGAATAAATAAAACTGGTAGCCAGGGGATCTATGAAAACTGGATCTTTGCTAGTCTTCTTGTACCCATCAACTGCAAAAAACCTTGTACCCATACAACCCAAGAAGAGTGCATAGGGATATGAAGCAATTATGTCTACAAGGATTTTACTGAGTTAAAAAAGCCCCTGGCCCGCTATTTGATTTTATAACAGAACACTTGATATATCTGCAGCTTTGCAATATGACCAAGCCCAAGATATATGAATCTGAACCCGAACTCGAAGCATTTGTTAGGATAACACAAAAAGACATGAAGAAAAAAATGCAAAACCAACGACACGGCCTGGATGACTGCGTAACTCTTGCGACCTTGAGGATCGATTGGAAATACTCATGGGTTAGATTCGCGCGAGTATCTACGAACCGGAAATCTTTAATGAGGCCGCCTCAATCTGTCAGCTGTTGTTCACCTATGACCTGGTGGACTCGGTGACATTGCGCGCGTTGATACATGAACTTACTGAGAACGTCGATGCTGTATATAACGAACGAAGCTCGTACGCCGTTATGAGACGATTGAATTTACGTGACTTTTTCTAGACAAACCATCGCGACCGTGTTTAGCAAACTTTCAATCATAATTTTATCATAGTTGGCACAATAATCAATCACGAACATTTGGGCAATTTCCCACAAATAACTCGCTTGTGTTTTATTAGACGGTGGTGGCACGTTGGAACGTTGCCACATTTCTCACAGACGCATGCAATGTTGATTCAGTCAATAATGAGATCGGACTGATGATCACATTAATAACCTTAAAAGGCCATAATATATCTATACGCACAATTGCTAACACGAATTCAACTGTTTAACGGACATAATACGGAATTGACCCTGGTGATGTTGTCCAGTGATTATTTGCAGACGCACCAAAGATATTCGCTGCTCTCTTATTGCGCTGGGCACCAATAGCTAAACAAGTCTGAATACGAGTAGTTTATAACATTAAAAACTTTGTTGTGGGTCGTTTAAAACAATCTCGGATTGCAGGTGATTCAACTGAGTCAAGATCGGCTACGGCGATTAATGACTTGAGCACCAACATAGGCAGTTTCACATTAATCGACAGAAACAATTCCAGACCTTGTCAGTAAAATCACCAATGAAGCCGCTAAACCGCGTATAGCTGATTCAGTTATTGCAAATTTGGTAATGCGAAGCTGATTACGGTTGTCTCGCGATAGGTAATAGACGATACCATTATTTAGATCGTCTCTGGCATACCAGTAGTATAGTTAAGTGCGGGTTCTGGACCACCTTTTAAAGGGAGGTCACTCAAACGCAGAAACAATTTGTTTTTTATGGATATAGCCAAACCCAGGAAAAAACTGGGGGTGGGGTGTTTGACCGCTTTTTAGTGGGGTGTTCAAGCGAGGTGAAAAATTAACGGATGGTTCTGGGCCATGTGATGAAATGTAGGAGGGAACTATTTTTAGTTAGAAGCTTTTAATTTTGATGTTTTTACGTCCAAAGGCTAATGTGGAGATACCATTAGTGCAGTATCTTTTATCATCAAAGTTGCATAATCATTTTTTATTAATGAGTAAAGTCGCTGTGTGATGTCGATCTGACTTGAATGTTCTCATGGTGTATTAATGGGGATTTCGATCCAAGGCCGCTTTGTAGTGGTGAGTATTAGCCATATGATTACCCGTGTGTTTTGGGAAACTTTGGGTTTTTCTTTATTATGTCTGTATTCGTTTCGAAACAGTACGTTTTGGATCGTAATGCGATGAATTCGACACAGGACCACAATGGGTTTGGTCCTTGAACTTTCTAAGAACGTTGTTATCATCTGCACAGAGTATCCCGTGGATATTCACTGAGGTCCAATTGTTCTCGGTGATCATGTATATCCTGGTAAACATACTCTGTCTGAATCTCATCGGTATCCGTCATGAGAGGACTAGCGCGATCTATATATGTTTGCTTGCTAAATCCATTATAGAAATCGAGCATAAGCATTTTCGAGAAATCGATTATGACTGCTCCAACGTAAACTGGTTTATTCAGCTTAAGCTTGGTTTTCGAGACTCGATGGTGACTAACTCCTCATAATAGATTTTCATATGTTTTAAGGCATCCGATGAAACAAGATTATCATTGACGTGGCCGTCCGAGCGTTCCTGCATAAACTGTTTACCGGATTTCCAGTGAAATCCTCCTGTAGGAAAAGATTGTCACAAAGTCCGATTTTAGAGATTGTTTGAATCGATATAAAGGATATATGTGGACGGTTTATTGGGATCGGAGTTGTGCATATATTTGCTATTGGCAATATCACGTTCTTTGGTGAATACGGAGATTCCCCCTCGCACCATCTGCTATCGTGGAACGGTTCAAATTACTGATAGCATCTATACAAGTCCATACAAATTGGGATGGATATCATAAACGAAATAATGGAGACCTTAAATTATTTTATTATGTGCCAATTTTTTTCTTCTGCCTAAGTCTTAATTATGTAAACAAACATACACAATACAAAATAAAAAAAGTATGCCGTATTCCGAATTAAATACACAAGCGCAGATTCATCATTACACAACAAGGACGGTGTAAATGCGAACATGACTCCGCCCAGATAAATTTGAACTTGGTCACACGCTAAACATAACTTTCAAAAGAAAATGGCGTTTTGGTGTACTTAAAATTGAAATTTGGAGTCACATTGTGAATTGAATGCGCATTGCAACAACTTTTCCATTTGATCTGGATTGAATAGAATTTGTCATCTTTTGTCGTTTGTACGAAATTGTGTGATTATGTGCTGGATTTATGTGCCAGATCTAGATGAAGTACATCGGATTTCATCGGCAAAGCAGGAGCGTACTATTGACATCTGCAAGTGTTTTTCTGTTCTGCCATTAAATGTTTGAAATCAAAATATGGGAAAAATATGAAAACAATTGCAATGATCAAACAGGCGTTATGGAATCTAATGTTTATTTCATTTTGAATGCAGTAAGGAGGATGTAATTGTACTTGGAATATAGTTGAAATTACGGTACAATTTTGAAATGCGTAATCAAGCTTGAGAACCCATGACATGGCTCATGTAATTCGCATTTACAGAACATTTTGAGAAACGTCAGGGTGTAAAACTGTAAGTATATTTTTTGCCATTTGTATTACCAGCTAAAGAAGACAGTTTATGTCTTGCCACTTGGGTGTTATTTGTAAGGAATGTCTGGCGTCCATAGCTTGATTAAATCCGAAAAACTGTATGAATAAAGTTAACGCGCAATGTGCCGAAGCAGTTGGTATGTGTCAGTCCACGAAACATCTGCTATAGTTCATTCAGTTGGTTTACTTTTTCAACAGACAAATAAAATCAATCAAACGTGCTGTCGTCTGCGTCCAATCTCGCTGTCTGTTAAGGTACATTCACTTAGGCAGGAGTAGTTATTGATAGCTTCAGAGAGGGTTGTGCCAAATGTTCTAGGTGATAAGTGTGGAACTCCACATTGAAAGCACTCACAGCAGACACAATGTGTTGACAATGTACACGCTTTATTTCGAACTCCACATGGGAATTTAATACATCTGGAACCAGGATTTGGATTTATTATCTCAGTCAAGAATAAGTCTACATAGGTATAATAAGACTAGCGTCTTCCTACATTCTAGTCCTCTTATCTTGGGCATGGTTAATCGCATGTTAGCTATGAAGTGAATGGAGAATGCGAATCATGGTTTATCTACCACGTAAAGGGGTGTGTATTAACCGTTTCATTTAGACATGGTGAAATGATAAATATTTAGTTAATGACAGAAGGGTGCGGACTAGGCACAATATTGGGTCAAACCAGTGGAGTGTTCATCGGTGTGAACTTAGGGTAATTTACTTGTCTCAGCACGATATAACATTCCATGTGTTGATGTGCCAGATACCGCATTCAGCCAATAACCGACCCCATCTTCAAGCTCAATTTAGACTTCGTGTTATGTTTGATGAAGCACCCATTTATACGATAAATGTGCCGTCCTTGTTACCAACGTGTCATCCTTCTCACAATGCAAGAATTTATCTCCTTGTCGTTGTCCATCTATCTATGTGACAAATAATCAATCATTAATGGACAGCAAGGCTAAGTGATGGATTGATGGAGAAATGGATTGAAGTTTTATATATGTAAATTATGTATGTAAGTATATTCGAACAGACATAATAACATGTACACGTAAAAGAGTAAATGTTAGTTGAAGTGGTGAATATGCATGTGTGTTTATGATTATCTGATTATCTGCAAATCAGATCTGAAGAAGATATTAATAATTTTAATATTTTTAACCAGACAGTAGATGAGTATTTTAAACAAACAAAACAGGAAACTAGACAAAGAGAAGAAGCAATGAAGCAGAACCTTGAAAAAGCAAAAGCAGAAAGGAAATCAGCCTCAAGAACATGGAAGAAAAAAGCAGATAAAACAACATGCAAGGAAAAATGAGAACCTACAACAGAAGAAATAACTGATGAAACTTATTATAAATATTTTGGTCAAAAACTAGAAACTGTCTTATTACTTCCTGTCCTAGCAACGTTCTTGCCGATTGTGAACGATTAGATATTTTGTTTTGTGGAAAACGAGCTGGTAATAAATTCACATAAATAATTAATGAAGCAGCTGATTATTTACAGGCGGTATTATGGACATTAATGTTTATCGGTCGCTTACCAATGAAATCGTTGATGATTATCACACAGTGATTGAGGGTATACAATTAGATCAGTGACAAGAAAATAAGATGATTATACATAATGCTCATCGTGGACCTGTAATGGTCAGGGTGATAAGTTTGCGATTACCAACATACAATGTTACCTACGGAGATGGACTCGGTGATGTTGTTCAGTGTCTATTTAGAAAGATAGCCACAAAAGCTATACCGATTGCAAATCAATTATCAATGAAAGCTATTGACGTTGCTTGTGATAAAGGTATTGGTACTGTTGGTGATGTTGCTAGTAAAGCATTCTCAGCAATCAAGGATAGACTAACACGATTAATATAACGAAAACCACAGCCTTAAAAATTCCCAGCACTGAAGTTATTCCTGCAAATGTTAGTAAAATTATAAATAGAGCTACAAAATCAAAAAGTAGCAGAGTTGGCTGGTGTATCCATGTCAGAAAAGGATTATTCAAGATAACTGCTAGTTTGATAGCAGGAAGTGGTCTTTGTGTTAGACGCACTTATAAAAAAAAGATTTTAAACGTGTATCTGATCCAGCATTTGACATGGACGCACCAGTTCTCGAAGATAAATCTGTACGCGATTACCAATATTATTTGTATGATGCACGAAAGCCAAATCATCCTGGTAGAATTGAGCTGCAAATTCAGGATACAAGTAGATATTTCTTACAAGCTGAAGCATGTATTTAAGTAGATGGTGAAATTCTGAAAACAGATAATGCTGAATATGGAGCTGATAATAGAATTGGTGTCGTTAATAGTAGTATTATTTCGTTATTTAACAGTGCTACATACATAGTTGACGCACAAAACATTGAAATATGCCATACAAAAAACGATGTCGATGTTGTACGACGATATTGGGTCTAGCAAGATATCTTGATGATTATGCAAGTTAAGCTGGTCCGCCAATGATGTTTGCCAAGGACACTTCTGACCACCCTAATAACATACAATATAATATAAGACGACCAAGAAACTTCGCCGACAATGTTGACGCTGTTGTGTGGTCGGTGGTTCATGGTACAAATCCAGAAATTAATTCAGGATTCGCAGCGCTTCAATCAATGCTGAAAGATGGTCGTAGAAGATATTAACGCGCAATTCCACTGTCATATAACTTTGGATTTGCAGAAATGTCAGAAAGGTTATATTGGAGCTAAGCAGACAGTCGTACTTGTAAGAAAAGCTACTGACGATGATGCAATTTGGCGATGCTGGTAAAGTAATACTGACAAAACTATCACTGTGGATGCCAGTAATGACTCCATCAAGACCAATGGTTGCTCTCTTTTATGAGTCAAGGTGGTAAATCAACATTTTCATGGTTGATGATGACCACAGATAGTGTTCAGATGACCACAGATAGTGTTCAGAGTAACATTAATGGTTTATTCACATAGCATATAGCATATAGCACCAAGACATATATTTGTTGCTTTTCAAGATCCTACACGAGTAAACTCACAAACACAGTCCAATGATATTTGACAAACTTATCACTGAAGTTTCATTAAGGATAAACGGGCATCAAGAACCAGTTGAGGATATAATACTAAACTTTGAGAATAATCATGTTGCACGTGTATATCATCGTTTGATGACATTTAAGGGACGTAATCAAAATGTTGATTTTACAACGCTGTATCAAATTTATTACTCAGGCAATCTGCTTTTGAAATACACTTCCGAGCTCGAGTAAACGCATTACCCGCTGGTGATTACAGAGCAATCGTTGTTATACACATTGATTAAACAATGTTACTTGAAGGTGTTGGTGGACGAATAAGAGTTAAAATTAAAAAACTGCAATTTCTCAAAAAGAGAAATGTGATTAAGATATCATTAAAAAGAACAAATTGCAGGTGGTCCGAATAGACTATCTCTGACTGAATGTCAAATCAAACACTTCAATAAAGCCAAATAATCAATAACCGTCGTTAAACTTAATCTTTCTGCTGATGCTATTAAAGATGTAGTAAATACAGGTGGAATATTTCCAGTTCTTGCAGCTACACCAGCAGTAATAGCCGCTGCAGCACCATCTGTAACAAAAGCAGCTACACCCAGTGCTGTTGGATCTGCTGCTAGAAATGGCATTAAAGAAAGCAAGAGAACCAGGAATAAGGACTTGTAACAAAGAGAAGGGGTCTAAGATTAACAGGAACCCTCAATGGTACAAAGAAGGTCTTTGACTTTCAGGAACACTTCGATGATTCTTCGTATGATACATTTTGTTTTACTTAATGATTCTAAAAATTACATATACAAAACTTCAGAGGTGTTTGTGTGGTTGATTAATTATCAAAGCAACCGGATAATATTGAAACAGGCATTATTAATCTCGATAAAAGTTCCAGTCCAGTAATCATTGGATGGCATATGCAATTGATCCGCGTGGAATTGTTTATTTTGATTCGTATGGGTTGGCTCCAACAAAAGAATTTTTAAATTATGTAAACACAATAAAAAAACCAGTCTGGTATTTAAAATTACCAACACAGACAATAACAGATATGGCAATATGCGGGCTCGAAGTAATTTCTGTACTTGACGTCGTGTCATCAGCAACAATACCACCTCATAAGGTCGTGCAGGACTATACAAGCAGACGGTCGGTCATTTTCAACAGATCTCAAAGTATCTTCTCTTGGCATCCGTCCGTCTACCGGAGACGATGGCATAGCTCCAAAGTACGCTTTTCTTTATCCTCTTTTTCTAGCTCTCTTTTCAGCCTGTTTTATTCTTCTCTCTTCCTCTGCTTTTTGAACTCCCTGCCTGACAGCTAGACGCCAGCTGGAACGGTTGTTTGCACAGTTCTCCCAGTCGTTGACATTGATGTTTGCCGTCTTCATATCCTTCTTGCAAACATCTTTGTAGCGCAGATGTGGTCGTCCAGTTGGTCGTGCACCTTCTGCTAACTCCCCATATAACAGGTCCTTGGGAATGCGACCTGGGTCCATTCTCTTGACATGGCCAAGCCAGCGAAGGCGCCTCTCGCTGAGAATGGAGAACATGCTGTTCATGTTGGCGCGTTCTAGAACCTCTGTGTTGGGTACTTTGTCCTGCCACTGGATGTGCAAAATGCGCCGCAGACATCTCAGGTGGAAGCTGTTGAGTTTCCTCTCGTGTCTTGCATAGGTGGTCCATGTTTCGCTGCTGTAGAGAAGTGAGCTGAGTACGCAGGCTTGGTAGACACGCAGTTTGGTCTTCTCTGTGAGGTTGGGGTTGTGCCAGACTCTCTGGTTAAGTCTGGCCATCACTGCTGCTGCCTTGGCAATCCTGCCGTTCACCTCAGAATCAATGGAGAGTGAGCTGGAGATGTTAGACCCGAGGTATGTGAAGTTCTCGACAACTTCCAAGTTGTACCCATCGATGGTGACAGAGGGAGGGGAGTCTGTGTCCTGCGCCATGACGTTCGTTTTCTTCAAACTGATGGTCAGTCCAAATTCCTTACAAGCATGGGAGAGGCGGCATAACAGCTGCTGCAGTCCATCTTCCGTGTCTGATGTCAAGGCTGCATCGTCAGCGAAGAGCAATTCACGGATGAGTACCTCTGTGACTTTAGTCTTAGCACGGAGACGGGCGATGTTGAACAGCTTGCCGTCAGCCCTGGTATGGATGTACACTACCTCGCTGCAGTCCTTGAATGCGTACTGGAGAAGCATGGAGAAGAAGATGGCAAAGAGTGTCGGCGCAAGGACACAGTCTTGTTTGACTCCGCTGATGACTGGGAATGCTTCAGATGTTGCGCCATTGAAGCACACTGTGCTCTGCATGTTCTCGTGGAACGACATGATGACAGCAAGCAGACGTGGGGGGGCAGCCGATCTTCTGCAGAAGTCTGAAGAGTCCACTCCGACTAACCAGGTCAAACGCCTTCGTCAGGTCTATGAAGGCAATGTAGAGGGGCATCTGCTGCTCGCGACACTTCTCCTGCAGCTGAGGTAGTGAGAAGATCATGTCTACAGTTGACCTGCCGGCTCGAAATCCACACTGGGACTCTGGGTAGACGCGGGAGGCTAGGATCTGCAAGCGCGCCAAGGCAACACGGGCGAAAGCCTTTCCAACGATGCTGAGGAGGGAGATGCCCCGATAATTGTTGCAGTCGCTACGGTCTCCTTTGTTTTTGTACAAAGTGACGATGTTGGTGTCACGCATGTCCTGTGGGATGTATCCCTGTTCCCAGCAAAGGCAGAGGAGTGTGTGTAGGGGCTGGAGCAGTGCTGGTTTTCCGCTCTTGAGGATTTCAGGTGGAATGCCGTCGCTTCCAGGAGCCTTCCCATAGGCAAGACAATCGATGGCTTTTCCGAGCTCTTCCAGGGTGGGCTGTGTGTCTAGCTCCTCCATGACAGGCAGGTCTGGAATGGCGTCCAGGGTAGTTCCAGTGACATTGTTTTGGGTTGCATATAGCTCGAGATAGTGTTCAACCCATCGCTGCAGTTGTTTCACCGGTCTCTGATGACTTCGACCGTCTTGGACTTGAGGGGGGCGGTCTTGTAGCTGTGGGCCTGTCGCCTTTTTGATACCCTCATAATTCCTCTTGTATCCCCGGTGTCAGCAGCTGTCTGTATAATGTTGCAAAGGTTCAGCCAGTAGGTGTTGGCACAGCGGCTGGCGGTCTTCTGGGCGTTGTTCCTTGCAATCCTGAGGGCTTGTAGTGTTCTGGGCCTAGGTGCAACCTTGTATGCCAGAAGGGCTTTCCTCTTTGCCTCAGTCACGGGCTCCATCTCCTCCCAGTTTGCCTCATACCAGTCGACATTCTTTCGCTCCCTCTTCCCGTAAGCTGTGATGGCTGAATTGTACACAGAGTCACGGATATTGGACCACTTGGAGTCAATGGTGTCATCAGGTGTCACTTTGGTGAGGGATTCCTTCAGTTTGCTGATGAACTGCTGTGTTTTCTCTGGGTTGCTTGCACAGCAGATGTTGATGCGTGGGTGACCCTTCTTCTTGGCGTGGTGCAGCTTCTTAGGTAATATTCGCACTTTGCTGGCCACGAGGGAATGGTCCGTGTCACAATCGGCGCTGTGGTAGCTGCGGGTGAGGAGGACACTGGCCAGTTCTGCACGCCTGGTGATGACGAGGTCTAGCTGGTGCCAGTGGCATGAACGTGGGTGTCTCCACGACACCTGGTGGATCTCCTTGCATTTGAAGAAAGCATTGGTCACACATAGGCTGTGGGAGCAGCACATCTCCAGCAGTCGCTGACCATTCTCGTTGATCTTGCCCCTTCCGTAAAAGCCGAGACTGGTGGACCAGGCCTCATGGTCAGCTCCCACTCTAGCATTGAAGTCTTCTAGTAAGTAAAGGCTTTCATTGTTGGGGATACTGGATATTGCCTGATCCAGAGCCTCATAAAACTTGTCTTTCTCCTCGTAATGGAGCAGACAGTTGGTGTGTACACGCTGAAGATGTTGACCGGGCCTAAGGATGTTGACAGCCGGAGGGCAAGGATTCTCTCAGTACCTGATGATGGACGTTCAATGAAAGCGATTAGCGTGTTCTTTACAGCAAAGCCTACACCATGCTGCCTTGGTTCATCCAAGGGCTTCCCCTGCCAAAAGAACGTTTAATTGGCTTCCCTGATGGTGCCGCTGTCAGCCAGTCGGGTCTCCTGGAGGCAGGTAATGTCGATGTTCAGTCGGGAGGGTTCTCTGTCAATGACGGCAGTCTTCCGTGCATCGTCGATCTGCTGTAGGTCAGCGGTCAATCCAGGACACATGGTCCTGATGTTCCAGGTGCAAAACGAAGAGTTGGAATCCTCTTATTTCTTCTTTTAGTCTTTCCTGGTGCGGAGTTTTGTGGCCCACTTGTCGAGATGGTTCTCTAAGCTCCATGCACCCAGTTAAGCAGGCAGGCCATGGCGGGCAGCACCTTACTGACTGGGGACTGCCCAGCTTGAGGCGGGCGGTAGCTGTCCAGTGAGACCTGGTGATCTCTCCCACTGTCAGAAGTAACCCCTGGCGCCAAGCTCTACGCCAATTGAGCTTTGACTTAGAACCGGTAAACTGCTACTTCTCGTGTTGTGCCGACGCCGTACGACGACGCTGGAGTGTCCTCTCCAGTGGAGCTATGAAGCCTGGGCAGGGTGGTATGGAGAATCAGCTGTTGTCAATGCAGCAGATCCCCCTCTCCACGCAGCTGGTGAGCCCAAGGGAACGACGAATGCCGATACAGCTTGGCAACAACGGCGTCGCAGGAGTTGCCGGAATGACGTTGAAGTCAATGTCAGACCGCCTTAATTACTCTATCTCCGGATTTTCTGTCGGGGTTTACTCCCTTAGCCTTTCCCATGAGTGGGTATAGCCACAAGGCAGCAGGGGTTTGGAATCGGAGTTTTCCTTCTCCTAGATGAGCTACCATCCAAGGTTTACGAGTCCCATCTACCCGAAGCAACTGGTTTTAAGGCGCCAGTGGGCAACCTTCACCCCTTCTCCTGTTAGTAGAAAACATGGTCTGCTTCAAATCTAAGCCACTCGCGAAGGCCAGGAGCTGGATTTTAGATGACAGAGGCAGTCAGAGACTCAAGCCGTATGGGGCATTTTTGGAGGATTGGGGTGCTTGTCTCCCACTCCCACCCCGGGCAATGTCAACCTTAGACCACATAAAGTATAATGGTATATATATGTAGAAGTTCTTCTTTCAGTAAGACTCAGTGCAAACTTCAGGGCGACTTATCTAAATATGCAACCTTGACGAGCACATGGATGAACACGCTAATCTTTTGAGTCTAGCTTATGTTGACCAAAATGAGGTTGTTGTTTTTCAAGATAAACAAGAACGATTAAAGACGAGTAATATCACGTTGACAGGTATTATTCTGCGGGTTCCAGATGAAACAGAAGATAACTTAGAGGTGTTAACTAAAAACGGTAAAATTAAAAAATCAGAAGAATCAGTTCTATCAATCAAGGGGATAATTTCTGGCCGTATAAGAAGAATTGGGGATTATATGTACTGCGATCTCAATATGAGTAAAAATATAATTCATAATGTGAGAGAACCAAAATCATATAATGATGAGATAACAAAAATATATGTAGACAGCAACAACATGATCAGAACTGAGATCAGTCATCGTTTATTAACCGGAGGTGATACAATGACTGGTTCTCTCAAAATGACTAACGAAGAAATATGTCGATGATAGCATCATCAGGATGATGAAATCATTAATGACAATCAATGATGGAATGGCCACAATTAGATGTGGTTATACTACTCACGTACTCTCATTTACAAGTTTTCGTAGAAAGACAAATAGAACCAGTAATGATATTTTTGGAAATTGATATTAAACACTGACATTAAAAATACCAACCATGTAGTATATACGGTATCATCTGGATCAACATTATGGTCGCCTCTTCATCAATCTATTAAACATCGCGTTGAGGTTACCGGGTTTTACAGGTTCTAAGTACGTGGTACTATCGCAATTTCACGGCGTTATCCACTAGCTGGATCCTCTGGATATATGTTAGGGATGTTGGATCAAAAACACAAGGAAACATTTGTAGTGGAACCCGAATAAAAAGGCAACCTTGAGCTATACTAAGTGTGTCTTGAATTAGTTGCTATTCTACCACCTACGTAAAATATAATGAGCTCCCCAGTCAAAGTTCAACATTACAGATAAAATGAAGTACCTGAATGGCAAACAAATATAAAAGATATCGTTGACGAGTATACAGTAAAAGTTAAAAATATCGCACACGTATAGTTGTTGTTGACATAATTGTTTATTCGACGTCTGCTGTTATCGCTGGACCCAGCATATTACTTTCAACAATAACAATGACATCACCAACAGTTGTAACAATTTGTGTTTCAGCTGCGACAACAATTGCTGGCATTCTTAATATCATCGCAAAAAATATGCACTTGTACAAATACAAAATTACATGAGCATATAATAAAATTACACGCATCAACTTTAGCATATTCTAAATTATCTTTGTTGATACGTCATGGTCTTATTGATGGAATAATATCAGGTACTGAGTTCACGGATGTGATTAAGAGTTACAAAGAAGTAATGACGGTGATATAATCCAGGCCCGATTTAAAGAATGATAAATAAGAGTCTGTTAAAAACTACGATTATATCAGCAAGCTCAACAAATCCTAAATTTAGTGTTAGCTTTCCAAATACAATACCAGCGAAAGAAATAGCACTATCACAATTACGAGTATATCATTGTTGGCCAAATCTTAAATCAAATTCATTCGGTAGATTACCAGAAAATAATTTTTTTGTTTTTTCGTATAAAAATAAAACTGATGGAATGCACGATTGGCAAGTTATTAGAATTCCCACGGGCAGTTATCAAATTTAACAAATCAACGACGAATTCCAGGGTAGAAATAAATCTATTAGAGAAAGAGAATTTAAAATTGCTATTACGGTTCAGGAATCAATAATATCAGCTGCGATAAAAATAAACGATCTAGATTATGCTGTAGGTATATATCTATCGTCGATTCGAAGTGTTTTAGCATGGCCAGAAACAGCAGCAGAATAAAAAGGACCACCTGAACCAAAAGAAGTTGATTTCCTCACGGAAAAGAAAATATTTATAAAACTTCCAGAATATCGAGAAATGGGTAGTGAAAGAAGAAGCGATGAAATAATTTTCCAACCCGATCAAATCCATTCATAAACAATCAATTAATAAACTACAACATTAATTTTCTTGTATTGCACTTTATTACAATGATGATACGCGCCAGCATATTATTGAGCTAATAGAACATTTGATTCAGCTTGTATCAGATCTAGATTATCTTAATAAAGCAATCATTGAATCTGCCGCCCAACTTAAGTAAATTTTACGTCAAAATATAGTACAAGTATTCCTCGATCATTTTGAAAATAACTGAAGCGGAATTACCAACATTCGTAACACCAGAATTTAGAACCGACAAACTAAAATAATCAGCCAACAATCTTATTAATTAAAACGTTTCTAAAATTGTTGAGTCATGAAGAAAAGTAGCCCCACCAGCAGGTATTCTCAAACATAAAAAAGATCCGTATGGCGAAGGTCGTCTTATTTCACCAGGAATCATAAATATAACATCAACGATTGCAGTTAATCTTGTATGTGATGCAATTGATGACAGCTATTAAAAAGATCTTGAAAAATCTAGTCAGGCACAACAAGAATATATTTTATGTACATTTACACCTTAAGTACCTCCAAGATATTTGATCGTACAAGAACCGATTAATTATGTTTATCTCTGTTGCCACAATTAATACTTTCACGAATACCTTTTAGACTTCTCGGTCAGATATAAGGTAAATGGTACTTAAAATACCGAAAATCAGTCAGATTGTATAATTGATGGGGTACAATAGTACTCAAAATAATGAAACTTAGAGTTTATAATTAATGGGGTAAAGTAATATTGAAAATAATTAAAAATCTCATTAAAAAAGCAAAAATATAAAAAATTACATAATTATAATTTCATACTTGACTTTGTCAAAAACAAAAAATATATTATAACAGGATATATTTTTTAATGATCATCAGTTTGATTGCATCAAACTGATGTGTATATTACATATAAATATTCAGATTATCAAACAATTTAATCTAATTGATGGGTATATTACCCAAATTAAATCAGATTATCAAACAATTTCATCAGATTGATGGGGTAAATAATACTCAAAATAATAAAAATCTCATCGAAAACAGAAACAATAAAAAATTACATAATATTAATTTCATCCTTGAATTTGTAAAGGAACACATAAATATATTATAACAGAATTTTATGTTTTACTGATTCCAGGTTTCAGGTAATTGATAATAAATTTCATGAAAATCAGTCAGATTTTATAATTTGATGGGGTATATGGTACTTAAAGTCATGAAAATCATTTAAATTTTATAATTTGATGGGGTGAATTGTACTTCAAATAATAAAAAATCTCATAAAAAAAGAAAATTAAAGATAGTTATTATCAGAATAAATATTGTAATCATGTTCTTCACTGATTCTCAATATTAGTAGGGTATATGGTACTTGTAATTGTGAAAATCAGCCAGATTTTATGATTTGATGGGTGAATGGTACTTACAATCATGAAAATCAGTCAAATATTTTAATTTGACTGAGTATATGGTATTCGTAATTGTGAAAATCAGTCAGATGTTCACTTTGCTGGGATAATAGCTACTAAAAATAATGAAAATCTTATCAAAAACAGAAGAAATCAAAAATTACATAATAATAATTCTTGACAAAGTCAAGGCAAATAACAAAAAAAAATATTATAAAAAACTTTCTTTTACTGATTCGCGTCTAGATTTCAGGTAATTACTCATATTCTGAATAACTAGCGACACGGAACCCAGTTGAAATAACTTTCATTTTCCTCAGTGACGTTGTCACTACTTTCAATTTCACAATCCCTTTTAGAAACGCTGTCACCACTTCGACTCTCATTTTCACAATTACAAGTAGTAGCGATTTCGTTTTCACGATCTGACATAATCGTTCTTAATTGTCTAAAACGTGTATTCATAATTTTTTTAATTTATTAGTCGTACAAATAATACGCAGTAACAAGAGAGGTAACTATTTAGTTACTCTACCGGAGAGAGAGCTTAGCTTGACAGAGTTATCTCCCTTCAGCAATAATGAAATATTTTTTGTTTATCTTTCTTCGAAAATGCTAATTTGTATATTTTATCCGTGATGCGTTGAACCTAAGGCATGCACATATCAAAATGTTTCCAGCTGTAATCATTTATTGAAATATTTCTTCAACTGTCTTTGTACTTACATATTTAATTAGCCCTTTTGCAATAGTTTTATATTTCCCAGTATTTCCAAATTTACAATTCTGATATTGTGCAAAGCTCGTAAATTAATAAATAATTATTTTTCGGATTTAAATCAATGTAATGAATCACATGACCTTCGTTGATTACTCCGTGATAACACTCGTAAATAAATGTGTGGGAGTAATTCTTTTTCTTCCCATCTACACCAAACATTAGGTAACCGGAAGTACTATTAACAAAACCGACTGGTCTTTTTAGTCGACAGTTCCTAATGATACCATCACGAGATGCCTCGTAATGTTTGATGATATAATGTTTTACAAATTCCTTTTGCTCCATTTTATATAATATTATTATTTGCCTAAATTATTATTTTGAAAATCTGGTGAGATAATCTTCAGCGTTTCTTATGACCTTGTCATTATTGTCGATGTTGTTATTTATCATAATATCTTTTCAGCGCTCTGTATTTTTACCACCACATTGCACACACAACTCCGTTTCTCCTCTAACCCAAAGAATCACACTTCAAACACGGTTTTGGCCCATAACTCCCTCTTTGTACACTTTTCAAGTGAGGTCAACAAAATTCCAATACGCAAGCGTTGTTACATGGAGCTGTAGAACCTATCATAAACCATTTGCATTCATTCTTTGTTGAAATCATTATATGTATATATATATATATATACATATATATATATATATATATATATATATATATATATATATATATATATATATATATATATATATATATATATATATATATATATATATATAATTATATTTCAATTTAACTATATATTTGCCTTAATCATAATATGGAAGAATTTGAGAGATTCTCTACAATCGAGCCTTCTAAATCTATTTTTGATCTTGACAAAAGAACCCCTGACTTGCGGAGGCGGGCTCTGGTTGATCTGACGGAAACTGTAATTAAAGGACTTCGTGACACCAAGAAAGAATTTTGCGACAATGATGCAGCTCATGTATAATAATAATAATAATAATAATACTAATTCGTTGATCAATTATCAGCTTCTAATACTAGTTTACCTTATATAGCAGATCTTATCAACCAGTTAGTTAATGATTCATTGAAAGATTTACTTTATATGGAATTTAATTGAAATCGTCTAGATCAGGGGTGGGCAAACAACGGCCCGCCAAGGGTTTTCATGCGGCCTAGGAACAAGTCATCATTCGAACTGACTCTGTTTATGTTACTCTGTTTATCAAATAAATGTGCTTCTTTTGAAGTTTAAGTTTAAGTTTTCAAATATTAACAACATATTAACAACTGAAAATTATGATGTTATTTAGAAAAACCTTTAGTTTTTCCTATTTCAAATATTAATTATTTTACTTAATGAACTATGTGGCCCGCGACAAGGTGTAAATTTGTGTATGCGGCACTTGCACTGGAAAGTTTGCCCACCTCTGGCCTAGATGAGCTAGTAAAATTCATAGAGATGATGCATGCGCTCAATACCAGATATGTTCCTCATACATATATATTCATTTGGAAGGTCATTATTTAGACGCCCCTAGAAGAACATACGGCAAAATCAATATTTTTTGGACGAGATAAAATTAAACGTGTGATCAGTGACCTCACTAAGGGTTGCGGACTGCATCGTGTGACACCAAAATCACTGTCTTTAACATGTTTGAATTGTTGTGCAGAAAGGTGGTTCAAGGGGGTGAAACCAGGAGTTACCGCACATGACTGTCGATAAAAAAAATTTAATTTTTGTGCTGGAAGGAGATCCATAAGAGTGACACCATGAGTTTAAATTTCAATACTCGACCGTTAATTTAGATAACCTAATTCAAATCCCTATTAAATCGGCAACCTTTGTGTCAACTATCCAAGAGATTCCTCTACGTATTGCAATATTAAATGCCCAATCCGTAGGACCACCGGAAACGATCACAGAACTAGTTAATTTTATCAACAATCAGAATATCACGTCTTTTTCCTGACAGAAACATGGCTATGAGCCCAAGTGCGCGGATCTAACACCCACCGGTTACTCCATCAATTCGTTGCCCCCGCCACTCTCGCGGAGATGGCATTGCTGTTATCACAAAGAGCTCCATGATCAAACCTTTTAACCACACCACAACTTTCAATTTCTACCACACATCGTTTGAACGAGTTCAAACCACACTAACACTAGAAGTAAGTTCAGTCCATTTCTTCTGCCTATACCTAGCAGAAACAACAAGCTGAATGATTCTCTCTTTTTTTGGAGCACTTTCCGAATCTACTGGAGTATGGAAATTCGATAGGTGGCAACCTGGTTATTCTTGGAGACTTCAACTTTCACTCTGACTGCCCCAGAAACCCAAACACACCAAAACTCCTTGATTACATTAATGTTTTCAACCTCAAACAGTCAGTTAACCAATCCACACATTAAATATGGTCACTTTTCAGACTGGATTCTTCATAGAGCTGATGATAATATTCTTCGTTCCTCCCTGGTATCCCACGAACTTGCATCAGACCACCTCTGCATTATATGCCATCTTGACCTATCAATCCCTAACCCTCCCCCTTGTTTTGCTACTAAGAGAAACCTCCGTATGATAAATACAACCAAACTAATGCATGACATCCAAGCAAACCTAACAATTTGCCTACCTCCTACAGCAGAACAACTCGATAACTGCCTGCGTTCATTGCTCGACAAACATTCCCCAGCCACCAAGTACAGAGTATCAATTCAAAAGTGTTCTCCATGGTATAGCAGTGTTAGGGACCGGCTGATCACTGCTAAAAGAGACTGCCGTATAGTTAAGATGATTTGGCTTTCCAACAGACTTACTATTCATAAGCATATCTATGAAGCCGCTAAGAAGAACGTCATAAACATAGTCCATGCAGCGAAATCAGCCCATAACAGTACTAAGGTCATGGAAAGTTTCAGCTGCAAAGAGCTCTTCGAGATTACTAACAAGCTAATGTGAAGGAACAAATGTACACCACTTCCAACTATCTTCTCTCTAGTCGACCTTCCGGACCTGTTTGCAAATTTCTTTCGTGACAAAGTACAAACCATTAGAGATAAGCTTGACAAAACAATTTCAATTGACTCGTCGTCACTATACAGTTCGGATACAGAATTTCAGCGGCAACCATTAGCATCATTTGAACCTGTCTCCATGGATTTAGTTCGTACAATCGTGATGAAGAGTGCACCAAAGTCATGTGAGCTTGATCCAATTCCAACACCACTGCTGCTTGAGTGCTTAGATCCAGTATTGCCTTTATTAACTGATATTATTAATACCTCTCTCACATCCGGGGAATTCCCATCATTTTTAAAAACTGCCATTGTAAAGCCTCTGCTGAAGAAACCAACACTCGACCATAACGATTTAAAGAACTACCGCCTAGATTCTAATTTCCATTCATATAACAAATCTTAGAAAAGATTGTTCCATCCCAGCTTGTATCTCATCTGAATTCAAACGGTCTTTTTAGCAATGTACAATTTGCATATCGCCCTTGTCACAGTACTGAAACTACTCTTCTAAAAGTAGTTAATGAAATTCTCTCTGCTTTGGATAGCGGAAAGATTATAGTCCTCACCCTCCTTGATTTGTCTGCAGCAATTGACGCAATAAACCATGGCATATTACTTCACCGTCTCCAGCATGTATTTGACATGCATGATATAGCCATACTGTGGTTCAAGTCCCACTTGGTCAACAGGACACAAATTGGGTCTGCAAATGGAATACACTCCAGCCCAGTAAATCTATGGTGTGGTGTTCCACAGGGGTCTGTTCTTGGACCTGTTCTCTTCATTATATACACTCAGCCGCCCTCAAAAGTCATAGATTATCATCCAGTGTCACACCAATTGTACGCTGACGACACCCAAATATACAAATCTAGCCACCCAACTGAAGTTGATGCTACCATCCACGGTGTAGAGAGTTGCATTTTTGATGTGAAATCATGGATCGCAGTTAACAAGCTGCAGATGAATGATGATAAAACTGAAGCCATTCTGATCACAACACAGACTTTCTCATTGACATCCTTTACCTCAAACAATAAATATCAGTAATACCCAACATTAAATTCAAACAGTCAGTACGAAACCTAGGTGTTACTCTGGAGAGTACTCTCACGTTGCACCAACATGTCATGAACATATGCAAGGCTGTATATCTTGAGCTCAGACGCATCAGCTCCATTCGCGAATATCTTTCAACTGTGCCACTAAAACACTTGTATGTTCATTAGTACTTTCAAGACTGGACTATTGTAACTTAATTCTGTCTGGTTCATCTCAATATCTACTTCAGAAACTTCAAAAAAGTAAAAACACAGATATTCGGATCATACTTTAAGTACCACGACCAGAGCACACTTCCCCGCTGCTCTGTACCCTACACTGGCTATCCATTCGATCCAGAATCAAACACAAAAGATGTTCTCTGTGCTACGTTTTTGACGGACTCCAGTCTAACATACCTATCCGACCTCACCCAAATGTACTCACCAGCAAGATACTTACGCTCCTCTTCTGACAATTGTAGACTCATTATTCACACTACGAAAACGAAGTCATGTGGACAACGTTCTTTTGCATACCAGGGCCCAGCAGCGTGAAAATAATTGTTTACTGAACTAAGACACAAAGACACAGTGATCCCATTCAAGTATGCTCTTAAAACTCACTCATTTCGACTGCAAGAACAAACTTAAAGACCTAATAATGTTTCCTACCTGAAATATTGTCAGCATGTTATTATATGTTAGTTAATTTCATGGTGTTTGTTTTTTTGCAATAATATCATTATATATGATTTTGTTATGCTATAGGTGTTGTCGAATGTTGTAAAGCGTTTAGAGCTTCTAAAGATTAGGTGCTATACAAAGTCCTCATTATTATTATTATTATTACCGCACTGGGTGACACAAACCCTAGTGACGCCATTGAGTGTGATACAGTACACTCCGGATTGAACGTCACGCGCTGTGATGTCATAATGAAAGCTACGCATGTTACTAAAATAGTTCATGCCACTTAATTTTGTGACGATTTGACTTTACATGCTCTTTACCTGACCCGATTTAGTACCTGTCTACCAATTGGAAAAGTCCATAACAATCGATATTTCTCGTCTAGAAGTTTCTTGATAACAGTTAAGGTTCTGGGCATTCAATGAACATGATCATATATACGTTAATTAAACAAAATTAGCATTATATGTTTCAACAATTTATTTTGAATTTAAAAAATCAACATACATGACCTGTGTGACTATAGTTATAAATATCTTTCTGCAGTAATATAACCCAAAGCCAGTCTATATATATATATATATATATATATATATATATATATATATATATATATATATATATATATATATATATATATATATATTTCGTTCAGTCTAATGTAACCTTACAACATTGTGTAAACATATTTGTTAAAAACAAAGAAATAATAATATTATCCAACACCAGTATATAAATATATGAGTAATACACATCCTTTTGAGTTGCATTTAACCTGTTAAAAGGTTCATACTGACATATGCAAATATTTAATGAAATAGTCATAACGGACCTTTGTTTTAGAGCCCTGAACTAAACAACAATGGTACATCAAAGTGTTTAATCACAAATACCACAGAGTAGTCCCTGTGCGGTCCAGTGACTAATTTCTCTCATTAAAGAGATAATTGCCCCAAAGAAAATCTTTACAAGATTCAACCTGCACAACTTTCTCGGTACACTCTATTACACTTGATCAGACGACAAACTCGAGCTCGTGCCGACCTGTTAAATGTATGTACATGTAGTTGTATATTTACTATACGTCCTGAGTGGCTAGCTAAGGTGGGAAATCCACTGCATTGCCTCGCCTTTTAAGTGGTGATGATAACAATAGCAACACATATCACAACCAAAAAAGGGTTATTAAATTCTTGAAGTTGTATTCACGAAAAATGTGTGTGTGATTTGGATTTTTAACGTAGCTTTAACAATTTTCAGTCATATTGCTACGATGTCTGCAGTGTGACAGTTTATAGTGATGTCCAGCACTGGGGCATCATGCCGCAGACATGTAGCATGATGACCCGGCCAGTCACTTTATCCTGACACCAGACCGACCAGTCCTAACACTAACCTCTTAATCCTGAGCGCCAAGCGAGGCATCTGTTAGTACCATTTTTGTAAGTCTTTGGTATGATTCGACCGGGGATCGAACCCACGACCTTCCGATTCCGAGGCGGACGCTCTAACCACTATGCCACCGGAGCGGTCGTATTAACGATAAAAGCAGTGAAGATCGAACGAAGAAAATGACAAGAGATAAAGACAATGTAAATTGTATGATTGGCTCCAAAAATAGCCTCTCTGATATGTCTACAAAATCCAAATTTATGTGACTGTGGAATCACACAAAAAATCTTCTTCATCAGTTTACCTTAGTCTACGTGCCGCAAATCCTAAGTTGAATTCTGGATTAGCATCATGAACCAACGGCCACACATCAGCGTCAGCGTTGTCGGCGAAGTTTCTTGATCGTCGTATATTATAATGTCTGCTTTCCAGATGATCAGTTGTATCCTTTGCAAGCATCATTGATGGACCAGCGGATCTCGAGTAATCCTCGCTTTATCTTCCAAGGCCAAGTATCGTTGTGGCAATATCGACGTTTTCCAGGCATAATTCAATAGGTTTTCCGTCAATCATGTATATGGCACTTTTAAATAACGCCATAAACCGTTGTTAACAAAACCTGGTCGTTCGCCAATTATGATGCCTGTACCATCTGCTTGTAAAGGTCTACCTTCTACTTCAGTGAATGCCCTGGCGAGTAAGAGATATCTGTTTGTATCCTAAACTTGCAGTTCGATTCCTCCACGCTGATTTGGCTCTCGTGCATCATAAAAATAATATTGATAATCCCGCACCAATTCATCCTTGAGAACTGGTGCATTAATGTCAAATGCTAGATCAGGTATGCATTTAAACATTTTATTGTAATTGTGTTTGTCTAGCACGAAAACAACTTCCTGTTATTAGACTACCAGTTATATTTTTTTCCTTTTCTTACCGAGGTACACCTGCCAAATCTGCTAGTTTTATTTTATTTGCAGCTTGATTTATTATTGTATTGGCATTTGAAAGCATTTGAAGGCATAACGTCACTGCTGGGCAGTTGTATTGGCTGTGGTTTTCGTCCTGTTAATCGTGTTAGTCTGTCCTTGATTGCTGAGAATACTTTGCTAGCCATATTACAAGCAGCACCAATACCGTTATCACGAACAAAGTCAATGGTTTTCATTCCCATTTGTTTTGCAGTCGTTTTGCTTTTTGGGGCTATCCTTCTAAATAGACCCTGAACAATATCACCGAGTCCATCCCCGTAGGTAACTTAATACGTAGGTAATCATGAATTTATCACCCTGACCATGATCGGTCCACGTTGACCATTATGTATTTTTTTTGTTACCGATCTAATTACATACCCTCAATCACTGTTATAATCATCAATGATTTCATCAGTTCGAGACCGATAAATATTGATGTCCAAGATACCGCCTGTAAATACTAGTTGACAAATATCAGCTGCTTCATTAATGGTTTTTGGGGAAATATTACCAGCTTGTTTTCCGCCAAACAGAATTTTCAGCCGTTCAACATCGGCAAGGACGTTGCTGGGACATGGATTAATAAGACAGCTTCCAGTGGTTGTAGGTACATCCTGCAATTCCTATTCTTTTTCCTCACTTGTTGTTTGGACCGGTTGCTGTTATTCTTGTTTTTGTTGTCGTTGTTGTTTTTGTCGTTGTTAATATGGTTGTTGCGATTATCTATTTATTCTTTTCACGATTAAACTCAATATATCTTGGATAATTATTTCGGGCCTGATTAACTTCGTAGTGTGTGCGATATATTCATTTGTACCAGGTTTTACAACTCACATTATCATTAGTGTACTCGGGTTTCAGAAGAAGAAAAAAAATCTGATCAAAGCTGTTCATGGCAATTTCAGATAGGTTGCTCACGTTTTGAATTTCTTTTTTGATGAAGGTAATAATTGTTTCGGTAAATTTATCAATTACATCAACTTTCTCTCTTGCTCGTTTTGGTATATCACCTTCTTCAATTACCTCTAATAATTCTTCCTCAACAATAGGTTGCGCAGCAGCTATTTCACCTGGAAACTCTCGTACAGTCTTTTTTGTTACCTTCGTTCTTTCTGCTATTTTCTCAGTCTCTCAAGCTGTTTTCTCCAACGTGGGGAGGAGACCTTTAGTAGCTTTTGTAAAGGGCTCAGATAACTGTTCTGCATCCTATGTAAATTCCACCTGAGAATCCTGACGAGCTTGTAACTTTTGTTTGACAGAATCACGGACTGGAATACATTTCTTACTAGCTCTAGTCGCTCTCGAGCTAACCTATCTGTGTGAGATTCCATTATTAAAATAATAATGATTTAATTACGCACACACTGCATCAGCAGGGAGAGTGGCGACCAGCAATGAGTGTCCTGGTGGGTAAACGAACACGCATGCACATTTGAAAACACTAGCGACAAAGATAGAGTAACAAAATGAGTTAACCCAATATAAGAAACTTTCAGTCGGCTAAAGGCTTCGGTTTGACGTTATTGACCTTGTATTTTTAATTTTATTTTGTCAAAACACCTAAGGAAGTTCATCGGGTGGATCTTTGATTTCTTTCACATTAGTATCGACGAGAACGTATATACGACTACGCGTTAACTATCGTGGACGTTGTGAGCAGATACAAGAAAGTATGGTGACGTCTATTGATTCAGCATGTGTCGCATTTGCTTTTATACGTATTTATCCAAGCGGACCAGTAACATGATAATGGATGTTGAAAATGGTGGACCCATGCAAAGAATTCGTGGATTCATGTTAGACATCTTAACAAGCATCTTGATCAAACCATTGTCGAACGATTTGATCGAACATTTGCGGAACGACTAATTGGATATCATTCCTTACAGGAATTATTTAGAAAGTCTCATGACATGTCTTCCATCAAGCATGCAAGTATTATATAGTACAATTGAGTTAAAACCCGCTGAGGTTTTTCGACATTAAAACGTCAAATTTATCTTTAAAACGATTTCACAACCTCACTCGTTGGACTCACAAGGAAACAATGATGTCCGGTATCTATATGCGTTGGGAGAGCTAGAAGGCGGGCAACGTTGGGCTACTGACTCGGTATAGTTCGTCGATGTTTTTATAATGGACCAGACTGATACTCCAAATCAACCAATACGTTCCGGTTTGGCGCCTACGGATGAAGGTGCGGGACAGACACCACACAGAACATTTGGTAGAGAAAAAACTGCAAGTCATTCCCACAAACACGAAACTATCACTAATTTTTGGGGGGGATCTGCGCATGCTGGTACGTGCAAGTAGAGCTGGCATCTGCAAATATCTACCATTTTATGTCACGCGATGACAACCATACTTTAGTGTAACGATACAAATCCATCGGATTTTTTAGACCTGATCAGATTAGCTGCGTGTGCCAAATCATGTAGTTGCTGCAGACATACTTATCATCTCGAAGGTATTTTTGCACAATCACATGTAAGAACCTTTCGCCTTATTAATAATTTTGGATCGAATATCTACTGGGGCGCAGTTCAGGGTATTCCTCGATATATTTACCAGATTTGTTTAACAGCGATGTCTGACCTATGCCCGAGTACACATCGTTGGTGGTATCCCAATGATGAAAAGTAATGCGCGTAATAGAGCTTCTACACTCACATGGCTGTATTATGAAACGTTTTAAAGACATCTCCAAGCAGAAGAACGTCTGTTTTAAAATACAGATCATGATTGTCACAAGCTTTGACCAGAGAATATTTGTATGTTCGTTGTAGTTGGTGGAAATGCCGTCGCGAGATAACGACCAATGAAACTCCTGAATCAATGACAAGTAAGTTTCGACAACTTGTCACAGACTCTTATGTATTAATATGGGTACAATTCTTTTCTAGTTATGAACTTCATCTTTTTTAAGTGTAAGTGGTACCATATCGACTACCGATTTTGAATCTGGAAGATTAGCTTCCTGTTGCAATGTTACTGACCAGCTTATCCAGGCTCGAATTCCAGAACTGTAACTAGTCAAATAAACTGCAGCTGGCCGAGTCTAAAAAGATTGACAGCGAAAGTGCTCCAATAAGCATCGACAATTTTACGCTTTACAAAAACACATTTTAACCCAAGTTTTGAAACAATTGTACTTAGTTTATAATTTCTACAAAAAGATATATTAAACGGACTTCAGTAAGTCATGTAAATTAACCAAGTAATGGGACTAGTTTGTTGCTCATACACGTGATCCCACTGCTGCTCGGCATAGGCACTATATCCAAAATTGAATGATAAATCTTCAGATAGCAGAGTCAATTCTTTAGCGACTATGGTGCAGAGTCCCTGACCAGTTGAGCAGTTGCTAAGGTGAGCTAATAAAATAACAAGACATCCACCTAGCGGGACAGTATATTCTCATCTGCGTCACGACGTCAGTAACATGTGTACCAAATATTATTTGACTATAACACCCGGTTAGAGTTACGGCCCGGACAGGAGTTGACCTTTGACCCACATTGTGACATTAACCTTTGATGCACTGCACTGAGAGTTGCGCCTGGCACATCGTCTTGATATAAGTAACATTTGTAACAATTGTAATTCGAATATAAAATCTGGTTCAAGAATTACAGCCTTGACACGAATTTGAGAAAGATGTACATACAGAGGCAAAGAGCCATCACATAAGACGGGCGTAATAAGACGGGCGTATAATAAACACAGTTATGCTATAAAAGCTACATAATTAGTGTATTCATCGAAACTAAATATACGCCATAACTAACTGTATATATGTATAACAATGTATACATGATTGGGAATTAAAATAACTGAGGGATCTGGTGACCTAGTGGATAACGTTACAAAATTGAAACTAGCAGGATGCTGATCCGATTAGCATGTATGCCTATATACTTGCTATGTGATGAGATTTTAAGATTTTGAGCAGCAGGGAGGGCGAACAGACCAATGGTCGAAAAAACGTCCAAACGTCGAAAATAAGCCGTCCTACAAATGATCGAAAAAAAGAAAAGTGTCGACAGATTTTAAAAAAGCGTCGACACTTTACTGAGAGAGTCTCTATGGAATTTCTAATTAATATTACTTTATTGTCGTTGGTGATTTTTTCTAGTTTATTATGCACGCGCTTTACGCAATTACGTCAACTTGAGGTCGCGCCCTCCCTGCTGCTATTAATTTATCCAAATATTTTATCGAGACCTACACGATATCGGGATCTAGAATCGTGTAAATTTATTGTTATAAATCCGTGCGGAGTAGCTTGCGCTCGTGAAAAGAAATGTCTAAATTTAATTATATCCATATCTCCGAGACACCAAGTTTGATGAATATTGCGCAACGTATGTGTGTCTACGCCATTAAACACAACTAAAACATTACAGTTATCCCTGATTACTTTCGGAATCTGTACATATGGCTGAGTAACATATATCACATCAGTGTTTTTATGTCTTCCTCGAGAAAATATTCTAGCTGGATTTGATTGTTTGTCCAGCATCACATCATCGTATGCAACTAAATTATTAATAAATCCATCTAGATCATCTACAGATGGTGCTTCATCAATATCGGTTATAAATTTAATGACATCTTCATCCAGTAATCGCGCGTTTTCATTAAAATCTTTAAGCACATCATAACATCGTTGATCATCAACGTTTTTATATCTTCATCGAGAAAATATTCTAGCTGGATTTAATTGATTCGTCAATCTAATCATCCTTGAATCTCAAATAATATTATATTTCTGATTGTGGTTTTTCCATTATAGGATCTTTAGTTTTCCTTTTTTGTAATATACCATCAAACGCCTGTATCGATCTCCGTGACATTTTGTTACAAATCAAGTAAACGTAAAATCTGTATGAGCGTAACTTCTGACTCACATAGACCGCTTTATTTTATTTTCGGCACACCAATTTTTAGCACCAGTTTGAAACTCTTTTTGCAATACTTTATGCAAAATCTTACCTGCTATAAAAATAGTCAAATTTTATTAGCGTCGCTCCCAGCTAACTAAACCCTAACATTTTATGAGTGTAACTCCAAACTCAGCGGACGTCACATTTTTGTGAAAGACCTGGCTCAATGGTGGCCACATTTCATGAGTTGTACTCCTGGCTCGGTGGTTGTCAAGACGCTGTTATAACAACCAAAAAATCCTGGCCACAAACTAGTTGTTACCACACAAACACAAACTCACACACACACACTTTTTTATATTATTTTGTTTAAACAACTATTACATGACTAAAGTATTCTCTATGTTCATGGGATTAAAATCTGAATTATTATTAATAGAAGTAAATATGTTTATTTGGTTCTAGGTATTGGAATTTCTTTAGCGTATTTTACATAATCCAGCTTATGGTTATTTCTTTGTTTTGTTGTAAATATCAGGATCATTATAGAAGGTCATTTTCCATTAGTTAAAACAAAAATTTAAAAATAGAAAATGCTAATTGCGACATGCGGTCAAATACAGATCTATATAATCTTGTAACTGAGAGGAATTTTTCAGCAGTGCTTTAAGATCTAGCACTTTCAAACTGTGTTATATGTTGTGTCCAGTATTTTATTTTTTGAGCTAGAAATTTTATTTCTTCAAATTATCGAACTCAAGTGCTTATTTTCTCTGGAAACACAAAAGTGCTCTGATACGATTTCATAGGCAGAGGCTGAATTTATTACTGAATTTTATTCAGGGTTTTAAATTATTTGGATTTGTGTCTGTAACTTTTGGATGATTTTGGTATTTAATTCACAATACTGTAAGTTCTTTTTTCTCATTTTCACTTCGTATACAGGGGAAATAAATTATTTGTTAAATATCACAAAACTTGTTCCCTTTCACTCTTTTCTCTTACTTATTTTAAGAGCATATACTCGTAACATAAATTGGGGGTTGTTCCGGGATCCAAATTTATCTAAAATCTTACTCTCTTTCAGAGGCAAAGGCTATTTTAACGAAGTAGGAAATAAAAAATAATTTGGTCCAGTATTTGGTGGGAAAGAATTTTCTTGATTAAAGAGCTTTGGATGTTAACAAACAAGTAAAGAAATTACAATGGAAATACAAGATGGAGTTAGAGTTAAGAAAGAGAAAGAAGAAAAACAAATGCAATTGGAGAAAAAGGAGAGAGTGGCAAATGCAGTTAGAGAAAGAAGAAAACCAAATGCAATTAGATTAAAAGGAAAGAGATAAGACAGTGCAATTGGAGAAAGAGAGAGACGAAGACGGTTACAAAAAGCAGAAAAACAAATGCAGTTACAGACAAAATAAAAACAAATGCAAACGCAATTGGAGAAGAATGAAAGAGAGACTCAAATGCGATTTCAAATGCAGAGAGAAAGAGAAAATGAAGAAAGGGAATATTAATTTCGATTACAAGAATTAGAGCTGGAAATTGAAAAGCAATCATCAATTTTACACAAAAATTTAATTTTTGATGTGATTACGAATATTAGGCTAGTACCCCCTTTAAGAGAAAAAGAAGTAGATAAATATTTACCTCATTTTGATAAACAATTGCTGAAAATTCGAAATGGTCAAGTGAGCATTGGACTTTATTATCACAAAGTGCACTCTTTGCAAAGCCTAAGTTATATACGCTTCCTTGTCAGTGTAGCAAAGTGCTGACTATAATCTGGTTAAGAAACCATTTTAAAGGGCTACGAGTTAGCCACTTACGCTTATCGACAAAATTTCAGGAACTATTAAAAATAAGTTGGACAAACTCATGTCGAATTGGCAAGAGAAAAAGAGCAGTTATTTGATAGGTGTTGCTTAGCCAAGAAAGTTGATTAAGATTACGAAAATCTCAGACAACTCATATTAGTCGAAGAGTTCAAGAATTCCAACCATAGTGATATTAAGATTTATCTTTATGAACATAAGGTCAAAACTTTAGAAAATGCTGCTCGTACTGCTGACGAGAATTCCTTAATTTATGATTATTTTGTCAGTAAGTCTTCCACACAGCAGCAATCTGGTACAAAAAAAGTATTTCAGCCTAATACGACGTTCCTAAATCTCAATCTGGCACAACGTTTAGAGATCAAGTTATAACTTCCTACATGTACCTATTGCAAGAAGAAAGAGCGTGTTATTTCTGATTGCTACAAATTGAAAAATAAGCAAAAGAATCAAGATATACGTATTCCAAATGCTCTAATTTCTAAGAGGTCAAGGTCATGGTCATGTATTGAGAGCAAACAACAGTATGATTTTTTCATGGAGAATTATGAACATTCAAATCGAAGGATTATATATCACTCTTAAGTAATTCAGATAATCCTATTCCAATTAAAAACTTTAAGGGACACATGGGCTTCTCAGATTCTTTTATTATCAGGTACTTTGTCTTTTTCTGAGAAGCTTTCTTCTAATGAGAATGTTCTTATTCAGGGAGTAGAGTGCGGCTTTGTTAATGTTCCTCTCCATTGTGTACATTTGTCATCAGACTTAGACTCAGGACCCGTGACAGTTTGGATAGTGTATGCTTTACTCATTTATTGCATTCATTTATTACTAGACAAAACATAGCTAGTGATAAGGTTGTAGTCAATCCACTTGTAACGGACAATCATTGTTTGGATCAGAAAGTCAATCCTCTTAAAAAGAAATCCCTAATTTATACTCATCTTGTGCAGTAACTAGAGCGATTGCAAAGAAAACTCGATATTGATCAGGAAAGCATACCTTTAGCTGAAACATGAATTGTTCAGGATTGAAGAGGACACTTTTATTCCTTGTTCAATCAAAGGGTATTGATCACAGTAATCCTCTTTTAACTACTCATTCTCTTTATTCTAATCAGGGTGACAAACGACAATCACTTTTCGTTGAACACGAAAAAGATCCTGGGATCTCCTGTTTGTTTCAATGGGACATTAGTAAAACTGAAGCCAAAGAAGTACTTGTTTGTTATTTTGTTAAAAATACGATTCTGATGAGAAAATGCGGACTACCTGAAGTGAGGTGTGCTCAGTGAACTATCAAATTGTAGTTCCAAAATCGTTCAGAGAGGAACTTCTTAGTCCGGCCCATGAACTCCTTTGGCTGGACATTTAGTGATTAATAAGACCTATCACGAAATCTTGAATCAGTGTTATTTGCCAAAAATTAAATATGGTGTTTGTAAATATTGCAGATCTTGTCGAACTTGTTGAATGGTAGGAAAACCCAATCAAAATATACATAAGGCTCATCTGCAACCAATTCATGACTTTGACGAACAAGTTAACAGAATAATGGTATATTATGTCAGTCCCTTACCTAAGACTAAGTTAGGTAAACAATACTTGTTGACTAGAAGATTCCTAGAGGCATTTCCTTTGAGGACTATTAAAACAAAGATAATAGTAAAGACTTTGATACAGATTATTACTCTGTACGGCTTTCCCAAATCTGGTAATAGAATTCTCGCTGTCTTGCCCGTGTCACAAAATCCTTTTCAGGCTAATTATTATGGCCCTTATACATTTTAAAAAAAAGAAAATGATTTAAATTATATCAATACTCTTGGCAGGCGAAAATAAAACATAATTCGCCATATAAATATGTTAAAGGAGTATTTTGATAGAGATAGCTAAGTTAATCATGCAACTAATTTAGTTGTACCTGTCCCACACAATGAGGATTTAAGTGATGGAATGCAATCGGACTGTGTTGACTTTGGAGTAACAAATCTTCGAAATTCAGTAATAATGAATAATCTGGACCAGAAACTCTAACATTTGCAGCCACACAAAAAGAAATTAAACAATTATTTAGTTGAATATCAGCACATGTTTCCAGATGTTCCTACAAGAACAGATACAATCTGTTCAGCTCCTTTTCTTTTATTGTGTTTAGTGATCACAACACTATTGCTTTCATTGGCAAGATGAAAAACAAATATCAGATATTACTAAGGTTTAGTTTTATGTTGCAGGAATATTATATGACATCAGGCACAACAAGGGAAAAGATAACTTAATAGCACATTAGTACATTCACGTTTATAGAAATATAGTGTTTCATGTATAATTTGTGTCATTCATAAGATTTCTCCTTACGTAATTGTTCTTTTTACATGTATGTTGTACTAATTGTAAGAAGAAAGCTTTATTGCGTAAATCTTTATTTTTCTTTAAATGGGGAGAAGTTATGTGTATTTAAGTTACCTTGTTTGTTAGTTTTTTTTTATTATTTTGTTATTTCTTTACAAGCTATCGTAATGTAACATTGTATGTTGGACTGGACCTTATCCAAAAGTGCATTTATTTCTGCTTGACCCATATCTGACTGTTTTATTTTAATATGCGTAAACAACTAATATATAGCTAAGTTATTATCTATGTGTATGGAATTAAAATCAGAATTATTATTAATAGAAGTAAATATATTATTGGGTGTAGGTCTAGGTTTTGCAATTTCGATACAATATTGTACATAATCCAAGTTATGTTTTTTTTTATTTTTTTAGCATCAGGATCATTCTAGAAGGTTATTTTACATTAGGTAATAATTCTTTTAGAAAACGCTAATTGTGACCCGAGTTAAAGTAGAGAACTATATAATCTTATATTTGAAAGGATTGTTTCCGTCGTACTTTAAGATCCAGCACTTTCAAACGATTGGGGTATTTTTAAGTTCCCTAGTGTATCTATAGGGTTGTTCATCCGAAAGTGGTTTCTATTACCCTTTCTCTGTATAGGGTTTCCTTATTAATATAATGCAATTTAAAGTTCCATATGTATTTAATTATCTGATTATCTATGTTGTTTAATGTAACGTTACTTATATCAGTGGATTTCATAATATAATTTACATTAGTATACATATATGTTTTGGCCACTTGGGCCCGTTCGATGATGCATAGTGGCGTTAGTGCCCAGATATCAACGTTTCTTTTAATTTCATTTTCCACTTTTTTTAGTTTTCTTTTTCCTCATTTGCTCCAAAATATATCCCTAATGCTTTGACTGTCTTTTTGAACAGGTGTGCCGGTAAGTCTGAGTGCTTACCACGCCAGTTGCCTATCTCTAGGATTTCTGTTTTATCGTGATTGATTTGCGATCCTGATGCATTGCCGAATTTTTTAAATTCCTTAATTAAGTGTTTAAAGGAATTAGGATCTTCTATAAAGTTTGTGCAATCGTCTGCATGTTGTAACATTTTCACATCATCTTTTATGTTTGGAACTTTTATACCTTTTATATCTTTGTTGAGTTTTATGCTGATACTTAGCATTTCGATTGCTATTACGTATAATAGCATGGATAGTGGGCATCCTTGTCTCACTGATCTTTGGATATCAAATTTCTCTGTCGTGGCTCCATTAACTTGTACTCTAGAGGTTATATTATTGTACAGTATTTTAGTCCATTTTCGGAAGTTTTCTCCGTATCCAAATTTTTCTAGGACCTTTTGTATATAGTTGTGGTCAAGTCTGTCGAATGCTTTTTCTTGGTCAAAAAGTACCATGGCAAGTTTTTTTTCTCCATTTTCCTGTAGATAATCTATGATTGTTCTTATGTTTAATATATTATTTTGGATTTCTCTCTTTTTAGGTCCACATGTTTGATGTATGTTTATAATTTGGTCCAACCCTTTTTTTTAATTCTATTTGATAAAATTTTGCTTAAAATCTTGTAATCATTATTTGGGAGGGAGATGGGCCTCCAATTTTTTAGGTCATCTCTTTCCCCTTTTCCTTTATATATTAATATTATGATTCCCTCCATCACTGTTTCAGGCATTTTGTTATCTTTAAGTAATATATTATTGCATAACCATTCAAGTATGGGCGACAACTCTCCACAGAATTTCGCATAGAAATCCACGGAGAGTCCACCTCCTCCTGGTGATTTCCCTTTGTTTAGTGTTGGGGTACTTTCTCTTATTTTCTTCCTGCGAGATGAAATCGTCACATAAGTCTTTATGTTCTGACGATATCATCTCGCAGGGGATTTTTTAAAAAATATTCATCAATTAAATCTCCTGTGATATTTTGTGATTTATATAAATTAGTGTAAATTTTTTTAAATATATTCCATGATTTCTCCCTGATCTGTTGCTATCTTATTTTCTGCTACTTGGTCTAGTATTTTTTCTCCCCCCCCCCCCTTCCTTCTTTCTTCCCTTTTATATAGACCCTCTGCCTTTTTATAGATTTGGGTAAATTTTCCCGCTCTAATTTCCTTTCCTCTAATTTCTTCCCCTATAATTTCTTCTAATCTATTTTTAAGCTTGGCTTCTAATTCTTTATTGTTTATTTTTTTAAGTTGAAATTTAATTGCCTCTTTTTCCATTTTCAATTTTTTACTTTTAATATTTGAAAATTTTATTGCAATTTCTTAAAATTTCTTTTTTAGAATTTCCCATTCTATCATAATATCGAAATTTCTTTTTTGTTTAAAGTTCTCTATTTCCTGTTTAATTTCATTTATAAAGTTTTTATCTTTTAATAATGAGTTGTTAATCATCCACCTCCCATTTCCCCATCTTTTAATTTCCATAGTCATATATATAAGTTTACGGTCTGAAATTTTAAAATTTACTATCCCAGCTTTTTCATATATTTTTTCATTGTAATTTATACAGAGAAATTTGTCTAACCTACTTCCTTTATTTATTTTATAATCATATGTGTATTCTTTTCTTAATAAGTTTAACCTTCTATATATGTCTATTAAATTGTGTTTCTTGATGAAAAATTCCATTTCCGGTTTGATTCTTATGTCTTTTGTGCTAGGTCACCTTCCCTGTCTATATTTTCACCTACCCAATTAAAATCCCAACCCCCCCATAATTACATTTTCCATGGAAAACTTTTCCAGGTATTTTGACAATTTTTCTAAAAATATTTTCTTGTGATTTCTATTAGCTGGCATATATATATTTATAAAGTGAGTTTTTTCTATAATTATATGTAGGAGCCTTCCTTTGAAATATTTTCCTTCCTCTACTCTTTCCCAGTTCAACCCTCTTTTATTTTTTATAAGAGTCGCTACTCCCCCTTTAACATCATTTCCTTCTTAATCGTTCATCAAGAGTATGCCATCTAAAAAACTTTCACACAATATTCTGTTTTCATTATTAAAACCATTGTGCGTTTCTTGAATAAAGATTAAATCATACTTTAGGTCTTTTGGAAACATTAGTATTTTATATGTATTAATTCCATTAACATTAATAGACAGGAGCTGTAAGTTTATTCCTTCCATTCCTGTCTCTTACCAGGGTGTCGCATTGATGGTTATACCTTAAAATTTTGTTTATCTTTAAATAATTTTGTTTCACTGGGATTATATTGAAATTTGAGGGATGGGGGCACTGGTTTCCCAACCCACCCACCCACCCCTCAGATGAACTGGGTGTAATTTCATTTTCTGATGTTAGTGTGTTTCTTGGAGTTGTTTCTTGTAGTGTACTGTTTGTTCCATCAGTTGTTTCGGTCCTAATTGTTTCTTTTGTCTCTTCATTTTAGTGTGTTCTTCTGTATCCATCTCCGATCCTGTTTCATATTCTGATTCATCTTCTTGGTTATTTCCATGGTCAGTTTCCTCATCCTCTTCAGTAGCATTTGTTTCCCTCTCACTCTCTTGATCTGTTTCCTCATCTGTTTCTTCTTCTCTTATCTTTTTTGGTTTGGTTTGGGTCTTTTGACTGGCTTCTTTTATGGGTGATGTAGCCCTCTCTTGGGGGGATATAGAATCCGCTTTCCTCCTTTTCCTATTTCTCCTAGGTAGAGGTGTGGATGTTAAGGGCGTGGCTGCTATGTTTTCATTTTCTTCTTCCTTTTGGGTTGATTCAATCTCAAGACTCTCGAATTTGTTTTTGGTGTTTACATCTGTTTCCATTGCCTGTGTGGGAACCCTTCCGGTTTTGTTGGGACTTAGAAACTGCTCCCACTCTAGGGTTTTCTGTCCTTCCATGTGGGTTATGTCGAGTTCCGGTAGTGTTTGAATCACTTCTTCTGTTTATTTTCCTTCCCTCACCTGCTTTACGAGCTTGAGTATCTCCAAAGTTTGTTCTAGGTTCCCCATTTGTTGTTGTTGTTGTTGTTGCTGCTGCTGCTGCTGTGGTGGTTTCTGAGTAGCGACTTTGCTGGCATAAGTTCCCACTTGTTGTGCATTTGTCGCCTGTTATTCCCTGGGGCCATGTCCTATCTGATGACACATGGGACATATCCTATCGTTCTCAAACCCCTTATACCAAGATTTCAGTTGAAATCCAAGAGCGTAGGAAAAAAACAGGTATTTTCTTCGCATCTTCTTTACTCATGTACACGAGTCTATTTCCAGATTTGATGGGGGCAAAGCCCCACACAGTGGCCATTTTATGGGTAATCACTTTGGCCCCTAGTTTCTTTTCTATCTTTTGAATTAGCTCTCTGCTGTCCACTTCTAGCGGGAGTCCCATGATGTGGACTTCCGTTGCTCTGTGTTCAATTTCTCTGATGAAAGGAGGTGTCTTAGTAACTTTAACTGGCATCCCTTTTATCTCGATTGTGTCAGTTTCAATCAGAGGTATGTTAAGCTTTGGATAAATAACAAATTTGTTTATCCCTCTGTTCTGTAGGGCTTCTATCTTCCCTATATCGATGCCAAGAGTGTGTAGGCCCATAAGTACTTCCCCTTGTCTAGGCATGGATGTTGTGGCCCCAAAATCGAGCGTTTGGCATCCCTCTGGGTGACAGACGACCATCCTCGTGTCTTCAATTATAGTGTGGAAGTACTGTTTGATTTTCGAGCCTCTCGGTATGGCTCTTACAGGCATAGTCTCAGTTTCCATTCTGCATTGTAGGCCTGCTTGTAGAACAAAAACTACAGGTCTCACACTTTTTTTTCTATAAAAGTAAGTTTTGGAAGGGTTTTTTTTTCTTCCTAAATTTAGGCGGTCAATATTCCTGCTGTTTGGTCAAAAGATCTATTTTAGGGGTCACTCAATCAGATTTAAGCTGGCCCCAAATATAGAGAAGGTTTAAAGTGCTATGTGTCTAAACACAAAAATTTTAGACGATGATAGGTATATGCTGAGTATATCTCACTCCCGTCTACTGCTTGTTAATCCCAGCCGGGATTATTTACATGCAGAAGACCAGATCAAGATAAATAGTTATGTATAGTAACAAAATAAATGTAAAAGGTGTTAGTAATGAAATGTCTCACCAATACTCTACTTTGTCCTTTGCTTTGTCCTTGCCATTTTAGACGATAAAACAACAGACTGTACCTCTCAAGAAGGAGTATACGAAATATATCAACGGACTAAAACATGAAACAATATCACGTCTAAGTCACAGTATTTGTAATATGTCACTTCTAATATAGAGGTTTAAGTACATAATATAACAAGTATTATACAAGCTATTTCTACTGTACAATACAAAGTAAAAATTATTTCTGAATATTTAATTTAGTGGAACTATGTTATATTCAAACAAAAACTTCGCAAAAGATTTCAAAATTTATCTGATGATCAAACGTTAGGTTACAGAAACCTGAAGTTTCTACTGACGGTGCATGTGTTATGCTTATTGATATGGTTATGAATACGAGTAGTAAAGTCAGTTATAATAATCATTTACTAAGGTCATCATATTCGTTTATACTAAAGACTGAATTCTACTGCATATACCGTCATTGTAACGAATATAATAAAAAAGATGGAAAATACTCTAATAATTAGCGAAAAGACAGACAAAGTTGAAAAAATAAAGGAATCATGTAGAAGAGCTACATTGTTTAATGATATAGGAATAAATGAATCATGTAGAAAAGCCTACAAATATTTAATGATATATGCATGATAAGGTATAAAGAAATAATGCAGACAAGACTACAATACATGAAGATATAATGATATAGGCTCGTGGATAAGGAATAAAGGAATCGTGTGGACAAACTTATGATACATAATGAAAAGGGCATGAGAACCATATCGAAAAGACTATATCACCTAATTATATAGGCACGATGATAAAGAATAAACGAATCGTGTAGACAAGCTTATGATACCTAATGATATAGGCCGTGAATAAGGAATAAAGGAACTTTATCGACAAGCCTATAATACCTAACGATATAGACATTAGGATAAGGAATACAGGAATCATGTAGACAAGCCTATTATACCTAATGCTACACACAATATTTCAAATAAGGAAGCGTTTATTAATATGCCTATGATTGTATCATCTGGATCATTTAATCTTTCAAAATAACTTCACTAAGGTGTTTAAATATTATTTAAAACAGAGTAATCTCTAATTCTTTTCGTTATTACAAATAAACTTTTTAAGTATAATTGCAATTAAGCAGCTAATTAAAGCAATAATTAATAAAACATCATTATCATATATTATATATATGTTTTTCTTCCTCGCGATATTAAAATCCAGCTTATTACATTGCTAGTAATGGCAGACAATGATCTTGTTACAATTTAATCTTCTAGGAATTTTTGAACATGCAATTTTATTTATTCAAATGTTTTTAACTTTCAATGGCAGCAGAATTGGAAGTACCTGAATAATAATGTTTCACATTGCAGAGATAGAATAGAGATTCATTATATATATCGCGATTGGTATGGCAACGTTTCAGTTCAAGAAAATTGCATATATCAGTAGCATCAGCCACATCATACGTGGACTGAAAACACATAATACTGTTTGGACGGTCCTGGGTTCTGAACTTAGGGTGGCGTTATAATCATCTAACGCACAAACCATATGTGTGGATGGAATGTGTGTATGAGATATATATTATTTCGTTCAGTATTAATTCTGTATAGACTACGTTAAATGGGTACATGCTCAATCACAATAGTACCCGAAAACTGTTTAGTGCTACCGCAGCCTCCACCGCTCTGAACCCTCGATCGAAGAGTCATGGAAATAAAATTCGTAGAAAATGAGTTTTATTGTCATTATAATTTCATATAGTATATACAGTACATAGGGATACCACTTCACCCAATCATATTACTTAGTACAACATTTCTCATATATATTCACTTGTAAATAAAGAATATAAGCTGTTTGGTATACATCAAACAAATTAATCAGAATAATTTTACATGCAGACTTGTTAGATAATTATGATCATAATACGATTGGACTGGACGGTTTCCGTAATAGCAACCTTAGGTAATAAAAAATACCTTAAGTAGGTTAGATTGTTTTGATACTAATTATGAAAGCCTATTTGAGTGTTGGGTAAAAGCGTAGTGCTGGCATGGGTGTGAAACATACGTATTCTGCCTGGGTAGTCAAGTTGGGGCCGATGTTTGTCGGGGGAGGGTGAAAAAAGTTCCATGTGATATTGATTACAATCGGAAAAGGAACCATTTGGCCTGATTCCTTTCCCTAACCGTTCATGTAGGTAATGGGCGTCTCTACACAGTTTCTTGAATTTATGATAAGGAAGCATACGATCTTCTAAAAGAGAAAGGGGCAACTGAGCTGCACGAAAATATAATTCGGCCATCCGCGGGTATCCCGTAATCGATAGGTGTTTTAAAAAATTCTAACAAATCAGGATTATAAAAGCTGAGGTTATATGACCCTAGATTAAGTTTGCCAACATTTCGTCGGAGAATTGAAGGAAAACTGCAATATGTACCAGCTGGAACAGGATGCCCAGTTCGTTATAAAATATTGCGCCCCTATGAAGGCAAAATATAACATATTTAAAGACACTAACGTCATAATTGATATAACATTTCTTGTCATCTAGTAAATAGATGATAAAGTCCTTTCTCTCTTGCAGATTGAATTTTCTAGAAATTTTGGTGACTGTATAGTCAAATGAATATTGCATAGTCAAATGAATATTGCAGATAAGTATCTGCCTAACAATATAACTCAACACTTTCTAAGTAAGGAGATCATGGGAATGAGAGTTAAATTAAGCATACTAGAATGCTAAATCAACTTCGTGGCGCATCAGATATCCAACACACAGGAAATCAACCAAGTATCCAATAACATACTCGATGATATAGCAGGATATGTCGAATACCCCACCAGTATAAAGAGATTGAAGGCAATGCGGGTCAACCATCGCTAATCCATGTTGAAACTGAATGAAAATTCAGAGATTGGGGGAGGTCAGAAGTTGTCTGGACAATCGCGGCGTAAATGAACACTGAGACAAATATTGAGAATGCCATTGATTTTAATGGTCAGAAAAAAGTTCCTGAAAATATTGGATATATTGTTAAAGTAAACGCGCACACGTCTTGTGAAATGCGACAACATTCCCTGTTTGCTCTCCTCTTCAAGTAAATCTATGCTAGGCTGATCCCAGCATTATAGTGTACTCTGGGTTGATCCCAGCTCAACTGTAATTGGTGCTCGGCTAATCCCAACATTAAAGTGTATTCTGTGCTGATCATAGCTTCCGCAGACTGTGCTGGGCTGATCACAGCATTCAAGTGTATTATGGGCTGATCCCAGCTTAAGTAGACTAAGTGCTAGGCTGATCCTAGCATACTATTGTATTTTGCCCGTCAAGAACGTCAAGAGAAGAAACGGAAAGAAAAGAAGTTTTTGAGATATTTCATAGAAGTTATACAAACTCAAATTACTTTCATATACCATAACATGGTTTGGTAAATTATATTTTCTTGTTCTTAAAAGTAAAGAATACCATATATTTTCTATGACTGTTCTCCTTGCAATTGATGTACTCGTTTAAAGTTTAAATATTTCTCCTCCTTAATAGGCATTTCTTTTCTTAAATTTTCCATCAGTTTATTATACAGTGACAAAAAGTAACTGTTTCAAAGACGTATTCATTTCAATGCAAGATTTTAACCAAAACTTGTGCTATTCAATGTTTCTGTTTGTTTCATGTCTGACTTAAAGTTAAGATCATCGAGTGCATTTCTCTCGTTCCTTTTTATCTTACATAATAATTTAGATACTTCATGTCTTGTTCCCTTTTATCTTACGTTACGGATCACTGCCATCTCACCTCTGTCTACGTGGGTTCGAGTCTCGGATTCGGGCAATGTGGGTATGTGAGAAAGCTTGCCAGTAGCTTCTCGTGGGTCGGTGGTTCTTCCCGGGGTTTTCCCGGGTTCTTCCTCCACCATTAATACTGGCCGCCATACATAGCCTATCGTGTGCTGAAAAATGGCGTTAAACCCCACAACAACAACAACAACAACCCTTTTATCTTCAATGAATTTATTCTATAATGTTGAGAAATCAGACTCATCCCATGTTAGATTTTAAACTGCTGAAAAATATGATTTAATATAGACGCTAATTATAAAAGACGATATTTAATACAAAAGAGTGATCAGTTTTCAACTCTTGTAAATACACTTATGTTATAGGCGTAATTCATTAGATATGTTGTTTTCATGGTGCGCTAACCGTATTGAAAATATGTAAAGGTACTTAGAAAAGTGTGTAAAAAACAGACGAAATGTAACTTTCGTAATGAAGACAAGCAGCGAGCAAAACTAAGAAACAAATGACTAGAGTCAGTGGTACTCTGTAAGCCAAATGCCTCCTTAAAAACGAATAGTAGGCATTGATGCGCTTAGTTAAAAGAAACAAAAACAATTATAGCAATGAGAGAGAAATAATTAGTATTATGCATGTGTATTGTATGACTTATTTATCTAAGTGTTATAGTAATCTATTGGTCGGTATTGTGAAATGATTGCACCATCACATTCATATCGCTAAAACAACCTGTATTTTGACATTCACATCGATACAATCAATTCTAAGAAGAGGTAAAAATCTCTTTTGGGACAGACCGTCTTAACTTTATTAGAGGAAGGTGGTACTTCACAGTGATTTTCATCTGAGGTTTACTTTCCGTCTCCAACCAACACATTATGTACCGAGGCTGCACGACTTTAGACGGGCACGGCGGAAAACTACTAACTGCAACTGATACGGGAGTAGTAGTTCTAAATGCCGTTTCTAGTACAAAACATGATTGTCTATTATAATAAGTTTATTCTGACAAAACCTTACTGATATTATAATATGCTTAGTTTGGTAAGAACTCTCCTCTTTTCCTAGGACCGTCATCCACTATCCGTACTACCTCTACTGTCATCTGGTGAGGTTTACTAAATCAATCCGAGATCAACCAATAAATTAGCTTCAGCAGTAACAGGATAACATCTGTTTGTAAAGCGAGTATGTAAATAGGTTATGACAATTCGATATGATCGTGTTAATGTGAAAAAAAAATATTTTAATCCCATTCAAGGCCGCCAAATATGTATCGTGAGTCAAAGATTTTTTCAATGCCTTTGAGACAATTTTTGACATCCTCAACTGCTAATTTAACCGAATATGTTTTACTTCCTTATCCAATAAATGCCGCTATAGGCACTACTTCGTCTCGAATTTAAACTTTCCGATGATCTTGTTGAAATTTGCTCATTTTAATGTAATCCGAAAAAATCAAAGAAAATGTTTGTCCTCATTCACATCTTCTAAAGACCTCTCCTCTTCCTACGCTTGCTTCTTTTGTTTCCCCTATTTTCTCTTAGAGCAACCTGAAGACCAGTGTTCTTTCTCCTGACAATGATAACAGATAACTTGAAAAGGACAAATATTCTTTAAGTATTCGCAATGAAACATATCTCTTTGAACGACATGAAGGACAACATCAAAGTTCTTTGACAAGTGATAATCCGCGACTTTTAAGCAATTAGCTCAATGACAGATAAAATAATTTTGTGGTTTAAGGTCTAAACTCTAGACTTAACAGTACGATATAAAGGGCAAGGGGGGTAAATATATGATATAAATGGTTCATTGTCTTTTTGTACATGGATTGTTTATAAAATCAGGATGATAATTAAAATATCAACATGCAAAATAACTTTGTCAGCTCATAGTGACAGAAGATGTTTTGGCTGACAAAATACATACTTTATCTTATGGATCTTTTAAGTAATTTTACAGTCAATACAATTGCATAGCACCAAATGAAAACAAGCTACAAATATTTATGCCAGGAAATGGAATAACTTCAGTCAAAAACAATAAAGACATCACCAACAACTAATAAGTGTCGTCATTATATTTTTAACATCATCATAGAACTAAAAATGACTGAAATATACAAAGTGTATGTAATCAGTTTGTTTTTCCAAGGAGTACATATCTTATATGTAAAAATTAAAATGTATGTTGTCTGAAAATACGCTGTAAAATCAGGACACAAAAGCACTCAACACACAAGAAAAAAACGAAAACAATAAAACATTAGTAAAAACTACTAATGAAGCAGTAAGTGACGCTCTACTCGACATTAAAACAGTATCAGCATCTTTTAAATCGAAATCCTGAAGATTGAAGAAAATAGTGTGAAAATTAGCTCATACTAAACAAAATAGAAAAATAAACATTTGCCTGACACTGATTCGTTGGAAAGTTTCATAGAAAATGCTAGAACTGAGTTTGTACCCCGGTACACCAATGCAAATTCACCTTTAGAAGGTTTTCCGAGCGTGATTCCACAAATATGGATGCATTGTTGTTCGTGAAACATTGCCAAACTCAAATGATTAAATTGAAAAAAGTTAAGAAAACGAAAACGTGAAATTATGAAAACATTTAACAACAAGATTGTTACAAAATGCTTGCAAACAAGTTAACACAATAGGAAAGCGAAAAGAAAGAACGAGCAAGATCGGCATACAAATTTGATTGGAGGTTTGAAAGGGTATATCAACTGAATAAGAAGTTAATTATTTAAATAGATACTATTTTTGTGTTTATTAATCAGTCTGTCTTTCACTATAGGAAGTGATGATGATTATTTAGCTCATTCACTTATAAAGTATAGAAGCTGATATTTTGTGTCCTAATGATAGTTTAGCTTGTAATTTAATGTTAAAAGGCTTTAAATAATGATATGCGTTATTATTTTTACAAATCTTACAAACAATACCTTAGTGCGCTAAAAGCACAGACTTTATATGCTACTGGTACTTTAATTTTTAAAGTTCTTACAGCTTTTACCTTTTAAGTTCCTAATCAAAAAGTGATTGAATTACATATTTTAAAAAGAAGATATTATGAATTTAAACATGCACAATATACAATTACTCAATATTACAACTTGATAAACGTATAATAAATTTCATATTTTTTCTTAGTATCATAGAGGTATGTGCAATCCTAAGCGTAATTGTAATTATCAAATCTAATCGCCTTAGACAGGACGAAGTAAGAAAACCAAATTGTTATTTGACATAATTTTATAATGTACGAAAATTACCAAACTCTATGTTTCAATTAAAGAGGTTTCCCTTATGGAAAATATACGGAGGTATTATCCCATTCAATCAAATCTTGTTCAGCCATATTCCCAACATACCCGATATTTGATCCGACGTAATGGGTATTAGTGAACTACCTAAACAAATACATGCCAATAGAAGACAATACCGTGATAGGGCTCTTGTACAACAAAGCAGTCTACGAAGCGGATGACAGGCAAGTAATGAGGGTATACGTGTTTGGAATTGACAATAGTGTATCCGTTGGAGGATTTCGTTGATATGGTGAAAAATATACATAAATGCATGTGCTGATTATTGATTATAATATGTAGCAGAATCGATGGATTGTTTTGGTGGAAACTAACATGGAGAAAAAGGTTAGTATGTATACTAATCGAAATAGTTTATACAACTATAATGATATAAAACAAAATCAAAGTTATTATTCCAGAATTAGTTTTCACCTAAAACTGGAACTTTTTTCGAGTAAGATTAATCTTATTTGCACTTTGCAAGTCCAGTGAAATAAATTTCAAGCCCCAGTTTTGTTAAATAAGTTTTCAAACTTCATCTCAGCAACAATTCATGATTGGAGGCAACTTTAACATGATTTATTTACTGATATCGCGCTCTCTATGGGGAATATTTGTGTGGGGGAGGGGAGCCATGGTGTTCTAACATTATAAGAAACAAGTTATAGACATCTAACGAACTGCATTTGCTAACAAAGGATGGCTGAAAAATTGTGAAAGCAACGATAAAAATCCAAATCACATACACGCACACACAAAGGAACATTCCCAAGAAAAATTAGTTCCGCCGCCTCTAAAATGCATTGTTCAGCTAAATATTAAAATTCGCTGTATTCGCATAATTTCTCAAACTTAGACCCAAACGTTGTCTACATGCTAAGAAACAATTCATTCAAACTGATTATGCGTTCGTTTAAATGGTAAATTAATCTTGGCTTTATTTCATATTTCTTCAATACTAGTCTGGACTTCGCCCAAATTGAAGACACTCGCATTGACAGATCAATATTAAGTTCATTACCATCTCTGTATGATTGCATCGATTAAAGCATTGTCCAAATGTGATGGCAAATATCTGTCTCAGTACTGATATGATCCAACCATACAAAGTATCCGCATGACCAAGCAGAATGAATGCTATCTCTTGTGTGTAACAATAAGACAAAAGTAGTTGGTTTTGAAGTAATATTTTGTCTTCAATCTAGGACTAGAAATATATATGTATGTATGTCTTCTTCACCGTCTACTGATCCTTTTGTGCAATTGGGGCCTCGGCGTACTTAATTTATTACCTTAAAGTACCACATTATTTATTTTCAAAGTTTATTCAAGTATCCTTAAATGAATAAAATATATGAATATGTAAGAATGTACTTCATTTAAACAGTACTTGCAAGTTATAATGAAACATTGCAATGAAAGGGACAGAACATTTTGCTCATAAATAAATGTATGTATATTTTTGTAAACCACTTTGATCCTTTTGTTTCTATAATATAGGAATTAAACTTATACTTACTGATATAGTATATGCACATTGTAATATATACGAATATGTACTTAAAAGATTTTGTTTTCCATAGACGCAATGCAAAACGACCGTAAAATGATATTCGAGAAAAAGCATGAGAAAAAAAATGTCTCCTCGTTCACAACTCCGAATATCACCTTGATAATCATCTTCTGTTGGTAATAAAGAGCCAAGTAAATAGTCTCGGAGACTAGGTACCCTGGTTTTACTTTTGTGGTCTACTAACAATAAGTGCTAAATCAATTTCTGGGGTCATCATTTTGCATATCACTAACGAGTTAGACTTAGGTTCTGAAAGGGCTTAGTTACCAATTCCTGTGTAATAAGTCTACCAACAAAATAAAGATGACCATGCCTACTCATTAGCACAACAAGTCATATAAAAGCAAAGTAATTTATGTTATTACTTAACTAATAAAGTGACATCTATAAATGATATATAGATGTCGCTGTTCCATGTGAATTACGCTGAATTCAGTTAGTGTATAAAGAAACGTTCACGAAATGTTGAAGAAGAATTTTGAAATTATGACGATTTTTTGGGGTAGACGATTAATAGTGACAGAACTCTGTGTGATGGACACGTATGTATTAGTAAATTTTGCAGACTGACAAGGCATTTTAGAGACCTGTTGAAATGAGGAATATCTAGTTACATATCTTATATATATATATATATATATATATATATATATATATATATATATATATATATATATATATATATATATATATATGCGTTTCTTTATTCACATATTTGCTCATGTTGCTACACAGAAAAATTATATGCATATCATTAACTGAAATTATTTTTCTAACACCAAAAAATAGTCTTTAAAAAAATCTACGTTTCAGTCCTAACTTTACCTTAGTGCTAATACTCCAATGATGCTGAGAGCGAACATGTGTATTGTTATGTGTGTTGTGATACAATACTTTCAAAATGCAGATGTTTCTGTACCGTACATATTTGTACTCATGTCACTAAATGAGTTAATATCATATTTTATTATATACTTAAGTGTGAAATACAGAGACTTATTGGCGAAATATATGCGACGCATAATTGTGTGTACCTCTAAAAGTTGTACGTGCAGCAAGAAAAACGAATAGTTTGAGAGTTACAGAAAATAAATAGAAACGAAATGCCTTACATTGCTAACAGAAAATAATCATTGATAAACTTGGCCTGAAGTTATTTCCCCTTACTTCTTTGACAACAAAGATAAATCCGCTTTAATGCATTGCTGAATCGGACTGGAAATGTTTTGAGGTAGGGCAAAGTGTTTTAAAAATGACAATACTAATGTACTGCGACAAATTGGGTAGACCCAATCGTTTCGCTTTCTTAAGTCGAGTTTATTTGTATGAGGCAAATTTCCTTAAAAGGGGATCTGGGTGAACGTGCTATGACGAAGAGTGACAGCTTAATCGTGTAAAATTAAATTCTGGAGCAAGTTTTGTATAAGAAGTTCAAATTGTTTTGTGGTTTAGGGCCAATTTTATCACTGCGTGACAAAATTGGTGTCCTAGAGAAAGCTTCTATATACTAATGGGTTCTGGGGCGTCTGGGCCACCTTTTATGGATGTTGGGTTCTGTGCCATGTGATAAATAAGTGTCCATGGGTTACTGGGCCTCTTTCCGCTTTTGTCCCTGTTAGAGATGTGTTTGTAGTTTAGTGACGATGTCTCTTTAGTATTATCAGCATGTTTTTTATGTTTTCTAATTTCATGGTGTTTGTTTTTTGTAATCATATCATTATAAAGGTCTTGGTCTTTTCTGTTATATGTGTTGTCTAATGTTGTAAAGCGCTTAGAGCTTCTAAAGATTAGGCGCTATACAAAGTCCTCATTATTATAATTATTACAATTATTATTATTATTATTATTATTATTATTATTACGATGATGATGATGATGATTATTATTATTATTATTATTATTATTATTATCAGTGGAAAGTGGATCAATTGGGTTTAAGTGATAAGTTTATTATGTGAATAAGAATCTGAGATATGTGCTTGAGATGATGTATTGTGAGGAAGGAAGAAGAGGAGAACGAGAAGCGGGTACCATCAGCAATATTACATCATGAATAAGATGAATTGCTTTCTTGTGTCGCAGTCTCAGCGAAATGAGTTTTATTATTGGCTGAATAAGGTGACGACTTCTGATGGCAGGCCTTGAAAAATTCCTAACAGCTGAGTGTGTGTTGAAGCGCATCTTCGAGACGATGGGTTTTAACGAGTATGCGACGAAATGTAAATCTGTCTTTGTAAAGAACCTAGATGATACGTATGATAAGATTCTTTCATATGCATTGTCGGATTCACACTAGTCAAAAGGGGCTGTGGGAAGCTACTAGATGAATCGTTCAGGTTAGCCAAACTACTTGACGTTCAATTTTTAACCTCAGTTAGAGATTACTATTTCGACTCTGAAGACGTCCTGGGTTGTTTTTATTTTTGTTGCTGTAATTCCTGCTCGTAAAAAGACCCTTGGATGGGTTTTCCTAAGAAATCTTTGAGCTTGTAGGTGACTGGAATGGTTTTTGAACGGTAACGACGCTAACGACAACGAAGACGTGGATTTTTTGTCTGTAGATTCTGACGTGATCCCCTCACCTTGAATTTGGATCTAAAAAATAAGGTCTCTGTGACCTGATGTTTTTGATGTGTGGAAGAAGCTTCCGTGGGTGTCATACGAATGATGAGATGCCAAATGTGATTTTATTGGTCAACGAGGTCTTGTAATATGTCTAAGTATCGATTAGTGTTACAACTGGTGGATCTATTTCACGTGTGATTTTTAATAGTTCGGTTAAACCTCTCGACGACAGAGGCCTTGAGTGGACATTGTGTCCTGTACAGGTAAATGTTATTTTTTAAGCCAGTCGAAAACGATTTTGTTATAAAATTCACTACCATGATTTGCTCATAATTTATTGGGTTTTCGTGCACCTACAATGCTTCTAATGCTTCCACGATAGAATTTCCATTTTTTGTTTTTGAGAGGAAGCACCCGTGAGTATTGGTTGAACACGCCAATGACCATCATGAGATATTTGAAATGATTGTTATACGAGCTGTAATCTCTCATGTCGACGAGATCTGCCGACCATATATCGTCTGCGGAGGCAGCAACGACCCCGTTCGTGGAAAATGCTTGAGTGCTGTTTATTCAGTTCTTCTGCAACAAATAACATGTCTTGAATGCCAACACCCAATTTATGTTTAGTACCAATGATGCCACGCACGAGAGCCCGGTCTACACCTTCTCTGAATTATTTGGGCTTGAGTTCTTCCAAGTTCCCCAGCGTGACTCTATCGCATCCCGCTTTATCGTCGGGATGATCTCGGTAACATATATAGCGATGGCATCGACACCGTTGTAGGGTTCTTGACCTGGCAGTGGCTGATCGTGTTTATCCAGTTGTTGTTCTAAGGAATGTCACGGTTCGTGTATTTATGTCCTAGCAGCGTCCATCTACCAAGAGGTCTTGGAAGTTTTTTTATCAGCGCATGAACATCCACGGCTCGGCCGAGAATTTGTCGTTGTCCGCAGCCTTTACTTTCTCCCACGCACAGATTTCCTTCTACGCGAAGGTCGAGTTCTCAATGCCTACAGTGGTACATGTTCTACATAGATCCACTCTAAATTGTATTGTCCAACTCGTTTTGTTTGACGAAATGTGATCTTTTTAACCACACACAGCACACAACGATTTGACCATGAGTCGATGACTTTTGGCTACCACCAGCACGGTGTTTGCACTCTCCGTTCTGGCCTTGAACTTGAGACATCACGAGTACTTATTGCTATGCTATGTGGATATTAGTTGAGAAATAACAGTTTCGACGGGAGATTGTCCATTATACCTACGCTAGATGTACTCGATGCATTATCAGACACACGTGCTATTGTTAAGGTCTTGCAGTTGTAACGAGTTGTACACAGTGTCTTTAGTGGTCTGCTGGTGATATCGTACGACTTCATCAGGATGAGGTAATCCAAACGAATTGAAATAATAGACATCGTTGGATAGAGGATCGTTGACGACGGCGACCCATGTCCATCGAAATATTTTTGTAGATTAATGACGCCGTTTTCATTGGGTGTAACGTGGTCAGGCTACTAGTCCTTCGAAAAGACACCTCTGAAATTGCCACCAATGGAACCTAAGAGGTGCTCGAGGTCGAAGTTAGTTAAAACCTGTTGTTGTTTTTTTCTTCATGTCGGCAATTAACTTTCCGTACGTGGTTCCAGGAATTGTAGTCTTTCTCTGATGCCGAGCAATAATGGAAGTAAGGATGCAGCAATTCCTGCTAACAGAAGTCCGAGAAATCCTTGTTTAGACATGTGCGACACCGATAAGTTCAGGACGATGCCTTTCCGTGTAACCTTATGTTTGACGACGTAAGTCGCTTGGCGATGTGTGAGTATGAGTCTATCGGGTCCGATCAATGCCGACGCTGTAAATCAAAAGAAGGCGGGTCTTTTGTGCGTGTCTGTCCTAGCGATACTTTTTTCTGCTGTGGTGACAGTGTGACATCCATTGGAATAAAGGATGAGATGATGTTATATGAAATGCTATTATTTTGAGATTTTTAGTTTAGCTCGTTTGCGATTAGGATAGCCATCGGACGAGGTGACGATGGCTCTATTTGTTGTCCTCCTGTCCATAAACTCTGCTGCCATACATATCGCTTCCCAGAGTTACTTTTGAGTAGCTCTGGTAATGGCTCCCATCGCTGAAGCCATTTCTAACGGTGCAAGGGCCGAAGCAAATAGCTTGGCAACCATCTCTTGATGATAGGAACGATGACATTAGCAATGCCTTGTCCGCGACATCAGGATGACCTTTTTAGTCATGTTTGCCGATACAAGAATATTCGTTTTTCCATTGCGTACGTTAAGCATCCTGAATCGGTCTGACGTCACCAGCTCGTAACAGACGTATTCGCCACCTGAATTTACGTCCACCGGAGTTCGATGTCGGCAGGAGAATCTTTGAGACGTTCGGAATGTTTGGATACATCAAAATGGAAGATAGGATACAAGCTAGCGAAATCGTCCAGCGAAACCTGCGTACTCGTATCCACGTCTTGATATTTCTGAACGGCCTCCACCAGCATCATATACGACCGAGAACAATTTTGGGTTGAGACGGCGACGTTGCATTCCAGTTCTCATTATAGATACTGTCTAGAAATGATGCGGATGTGAATGGGAGACAGACCGAGATTATTAAACACTAGATTGTTTCCGGTCTGTTCATTATGCTGATTAGCTAGCTGAAACGCAAAGAAGACGTGTCTGGGAAGTTCGCTCCCTGGATTGGTGGCGAATCTCCACGATGATGTTGTTTGATCTATGATAAATTGTTGCATATGGATGTGGTGTTGTTCGACGTACATTATTTTTTGGTGAATTTGGCCAGTATCGATTCCAGTTCGAGCATGTGTGTCGTGGAGGGCGTAATTTTGGGCATTCACATCATCAACCATATCATGTTGAATAGCACTCATCGACTCCTGCTGATCTGTACATGTATTTGGCGGGTACGTCTCTTTCAAGCACCAGCGTGTGTTTAACTCCTCTGAAGACCGTGATGATATCCCTGCATACGTCAAAAACGCTGCTCAGAGGAAGAAATATCTCGTGGTTGCAATGGGTAAGAACACGTCGAGAAAAATTGGCTCTGAAAGTGGCTCCAGTCACTTTAGTAGCATCCGCCATGCTTGTCACGGGAAGAAGGTTTGCTTTGGCAGCGAATTCGTTACTGGTCTCAGCACCACCTACTGTATCCCTGAAACACCACACAACTGTGCAGGAAACGGTGTCGCTGAAGCTTCAGCTGACAACTGAATGAGCATCATGAATGAGCATCATGGCTATTTATTTTTGTCCCACAACCGCTCCTGCAAAAGAGGCTGTTCTGATGGTTCCTTTTCGGCTGTCTTGAGGACAATCGGAGCGGATTTGGCGGAAATGCCTTAAAGGGCTGCTCGTATGGAAGAAAACGATCTGGATGAATCTCCGCCCACGATTGTACGTCGTTGTACTCGTGAAGTTCTCATAGCTGCTTATTTTATATCCAAACATTTTTATGCACATTTTGTACGCACATGCAGTCCATATGTTATTCTTTTGTTGTTATTATGGATGGTATTTCAGGACTGATTGATGAGTAACGTGGTGATGGGATAGTAAATCATAGCATATGTGCTCCTGTGGGAACGTTAATCGATGTGGAATAAATTACGTTGGCGGCTGAACCTACCGAGGATAACGCAAATCGAACATCAGCGTGGTGTTGTCTAGAGACATTCAATATAAAGTCCTCGTACACATTCGAAACTCATCCAAGGTCACCAGCTTTTCATCCGAAGATGATTGAGGTTCTCTACTAATTCGTTATCGATTTCTACACCGACATTTTCCTCTTATTTAGAGGCAATCAGCAACCGAAGACGTGAGACGATCTCAGCGTTAGTGTTGAAGTAGCGGATACTACCTCCATGACGTCTTCCGATACCTTCTCCCTGAGTCGCTGACATATTCTGCCCCGCAGGTTCACATGTTGTCTTTTCTTCAAATTGTTTAATCACATCCTCTTTCCTTTTCCACACTAAGGTTTCTGTATAACTATAAAGACTTCTAAGAAAGAATTATGTTTAAGCACCTCTGCTTTCGCTTCTGTAAGTTTCACAAGCTTCTCTTTTGATAATGATTCCACATGTGGACTCTCTACATGTGACTGCTTGTTCTTTCGGTCGAGCAGACTCTAATCCTGTTGGTGTTTCCGACTGCTTTACAACGGGCACCATGAAGGCTGATTCTGCCATTGGAAAACAATGTGCAGCTCCTCTTCGGTATTGTTCTCTGGTTCTGACCTGTTATGCAAGATGAACGTTAATCTCCTTTGACCGAACAAGCAGCTTTTCCATGCATTTGTTTTACCGCGTCCTGATGCTTCTCGATCCTTGATCTATATACTTGGTTGACCTTGCTGACCAAGTGACGTGCAGCGGGTGCCTTAAAGTAATTATCCTCTGCAGACGATCCTAAAGACGCATAATTAACGATTTCTGAAATCGTTTCATGCACAAAACTCTCTAGTTATTCTTTGATGTGTAGTGCTGGTTGATATCTGATATCATTCTTCAAATTTTCCGAGCCTCAAGTGAACTTATCCTTCTCACGTTTTCTGAATATTTCCTCTTCAGAAAAATTCTTCTGAAACCTTTCTTTCTCATGCTGAATTCTATCTTTCATTTCCTTTTCCATCTTTTGTGGAGTTGCCACTGCTTCTTTTTATTTTCTCTTCATTTTTTCAGTTTAGCTTACCTAGCTTCTCTTTTTTTTCTTCCGATCGTCTTATCATCTCAGATATGTCAAGTTCAATAGGAACTGGTGGCGTGAGCTCCTCGGTAATCGCTGCTTCTTTTGCAGAGTCGGTTTGAGCGTGTCCTATAACTGATCTTGTCTGATATCGTACGTCGTTTTGGCTTCGTCGTGAAAGGTCAGAATGGGTTTGAACAATTATCCAGCCACATCGCGCTGAAAGTATTGATGGCCTACCTTGTCTTTGAGAACGCGCTCACGTAAGGCTGTGCGTAGGTCGATAAACCTCTTGCCGACATGATTCCGATAACGACGACTGGTGATCTTTTCGAACGACATGTCATTAGATCAATCAGGAAGGTAAAATTCGTCAAAGCCTTTGCGATAACGTTCAGGGACTGTTTCCGCGTCGAGATAGAAAATCACAAAATCGTGCTTGGATCCCCACGTCGATGTGGCATAGCAATCATTGAATTAGTGGGTGGTGATGCCTCTGCAATTGTCTCTCGCAATCGCATCGATATATCGGATATGGAGTCCTGAAACAATATGAAGCATCATGTGATCCGTCAAATTTATTTAGGTAACATCATAGTACGACTGAGTAAGATAAATACTATTATAGCGCTTGTGCCTAGACAATGAAAATTTGAAAAATACTCGCAGATTTTATTCAGGTTCTCTTGATCGATTTTAATGTCCTAATCCAGATCTTCTATGGGTTGGATATCGTCTGGATCGGCTAGGTTGAAGACGTCAACGTTTTCTTCAACAGTATTTGCAAACTGGTGCAACGTGTGGAATTTGTGTTGATGAGGATTAAGTATGTAAATCTACCCTCGGTTGTATCTAAGCATGTTATTAAGCAGGAGATTCAGGAAGAGATTGGTTTTACCACGACCTGTTGGACCCACGATCATGTCATGGCAGTCCAACATCAGAAAGTTATGCAGATGCTTTTTTGTAGTTTTCTTCGTGTCCAAGTTAATGATGATCATGTTCTATATAACACTCCATGTCGTACACGTCTTTTGATACTCTGATCGCATCATGAAGTTCTGAAAATAAGTTGGATCAAAAAGTCAACCGCACAGGAGATCCCATGCAGGGTCATCTCAACTTGAGCGGCAACAGTCTCGCCAATCTCGAAGACGTGAGTTATCCACCCCCAGACGCCAACGCTGAGCGATGGTTTCACGTGAATCTACTCGCGCAGACCAAATTATCGTTGGCTGATGGAACGATGACAAGAAATCTCAACATGGGTAGAATGAATGCGGTCGGACTTCCCTCGGCAGCAGCTTGGTCTTCTCAACCCATAACAGCCTCCGATCTCGATGTGTCTATAGCTGTAAAATACAATAGCACGGGCGGCTAGGTCACTGGCTATGTAGCAGTGACTGGTTATGTTCTCTCCAAAGTCTGGACCCACGTCTCAAAATCCATGACGTGTGGGGGTGTATAGCGGACTCCTCACGAGAGCTACCATTGTCTATTACATTGGAACACCAGATCATTCCATCTGGATCGACAGACAGGCGAGTGGAAATTACACTCATCACAATTCAAACGGTAGAGGGATTTCGCGTCAACAACTCTAGTTACTACTCTTTCTTAGAGATATGTGATAGCCAATTTAATCTGTACATAACCAAGTTTGCACAAAACCATCAGTTGTACGGACTTCCTACAACGTCGCCTATCACTGATAAAACTCAGGCGATCTCGTATTCACAAATCAACTCGATTGGAAGCACTATGTTATCCACAAAAGGAGGCACCATGATAGAAAGCGATCACCATGTCGGTAAGCGCCATAAAAGATCTTATCACCACCACTCTGTCAAGCGATAATACCGCGAATAATTATCTAGATGTGAAAAGTTATGCAGTCAACAAAAGTGGAGATACGGTGATGGGCAGTGTATGATTGGCTACGGGTGCAATATTGATGGTTCCAGACTATCCTCCAGCATTCGACACCGAGGCCGCAAAATTACAGTACGTGGACAAACGACGCGTCAAAAATAACAATGGTCACATTCCCGTGTTACCCGCTCCGACTGGAAATCGATGTGTCTTTTCAGTCTCGGTGTCATCGGAAAACGATGATTTTCGCATGGCCTATCTCGTTTACTATCATAACTTACTAGTGAGTAATACCACCAACGAGTGTAACGCCAGAGTTACCTCCAATTGTTTAATGTGAGACAGGAACACAGTGCGTGCTCACCTAGAGAATCAATTGCTTTAAATCTGATACCAAAACCTATGTGCTGTATAATGGAACAACGATGATCAGAGGTAAACTTCTGGAGTTCACGACTTTGTATAGATCATGGCGAAAATAGTTATCATCGCTATGGATTTGTACCACCTGCTGATCGACGATACTTACAGACATGATTCGTCGTACTCTGACAACGATCAGCACGTGCTTAAGCAGACCACGGGAGTGCATGCGGAGCTGAATGAGGTGAGAAATGCGGACAAATCCTCCTGAAGGTACGAGCGATAGAAGCATCACAATGTGAAACGGTCTCATCTTTCTGTGTGGTATATGCTGCAGGAGCAGCTCAGAGAGCGATACTGGACGGTCTTTAAAATTTTAACTTTAGAGAGTCAGTACGGTTAGTCAAAACCGTCGAAGGGATCGTGCAAGGCCTAATTCACGAATTACATTCAAACATCGTGGACACCATCGTTAGGGTTGGCTACAACAAGCGACGTAAGGAAGACTTCGAGGCACACAAAAAATCACGAGTGCTTGAACAAATTGGTGTCATTAAAACGCTTTCGCGGTAATAAAAGACTACGTGAAACTATCAACAAACGTAAATTTTTTATCATGAAAGAACAAAGTATCATCATATGGACACGATTATAGCAGTGATGGCGCTCGATGAATGCTATGTTGGTATCAGCGATGATGAGGAGCGTCATAAACCATCCATATTTGGAGGCTCTGTTTTACATGCACATGTACTATCACCATGGAAAGATCAATGTTGACGTCTTCTCGCATCAGCATATCGTTATCTCGAATCTCTGCCTAAAATAGAGCTGGAGCTTACCCCATTCACTAGTGTACCTAAATGATATTTTGCTACCTATTCTTCAGCAGAAGATGACTTCAAAAATATGATCGGATCGTTAGCAGGCACCTCGATGTGTCAAAATATGTGTAAACGAGGTGGTCTAACCCTAAGGAGGCTTTCGATACGCTTAATGCTGCTTTGTTTGAGTATGAAAACGTCAACCTTAACGACGACAAAATGGATCTTGCCTTTTATCAACCTTTTAGGAATCAGCTCGATTATGTGGTGGTTGCGCTCAAAAAACTTGCATCCTACCTATATCTGGAAAGAATAAATGTTAAGGAGGAGGTAGTGGAAGATCTTGTGAGGATAAGTGAGATCACTAAAATAAATACACAAGCATCTGACCGACCTCGAGTCACATTGAAGCGAGAATGAGACCCATCCTCGACTTCAACCACAACAGTAAGAATTTACATGCAGATCAGCGCCGCGAACTAGAATTGTATTACCACTATTATCACCGACGGGTCTACGGGTACAAATATGAATACCGATGATACAAGCACATCCTGAGAGTCATTTCGCTGATTCCTCACGCCATGACAGCCATCGGAGTGGTGTCCATGGGTCCGATGGTTTATCCAATGATGTTGATTGTGTCCAGAGCTGGACAGACCATGCAGACACTGATGAAACGTCTCGAACAACGACTAGAGGCAAAAACAATACAAAAACAATATCACCAAGCAGGCCATGCTGTCCTATATATAAAAATGTTCAACCGATCTTATCTGCGCGGAACTCCTTTTTACATGCCGTGACACATTCATGAGAAGAGGACCGTCGACGATCTCATCGTCGAAATGGTAGGCAACGGATGTGGATTGACACAACTAGGCCAATTTTAAAATGTTTTTGACCCAAAATATGAGATCTGATTCTATAAAAGATGTCTGGATTCAACAGCTATGATGACGAAGAGGTCTTTCTCAGCCACGTGATATTGCATCATCAAGAAGCGCTCCATGAAGCCATTACGAATTAATGTTTCGGTAACGCTCGAAGTGACGCTGACCAAAACACAAGGGTCAGCGAGTGGAGAGTTATTACTCACGCGAGAGCAACGTGCGCTGTTATCACGAGATGATCTTCTGCGATGAATATATTATCAGACAGACAAAATCTTAAAAATATCTTAGTATAGAGACTTGTAGGACGTAGAGATGGTTCACAATGACCACAGCGTGGGTGATACGCGATATCCCACCTACGCCCTCGTGGAAAATCGAAAAGATCTCGAGGATGCCACCGCGAATGACTTACAGCTAAACATAGACATCAACGTGTCTCTCTCACTTACTAAAGTCGTGTGAATAGGAAACAATCTCATGCTGCTCACGGCGGCACAGCAGAAAGAGCTCTACGTCAATAGCTTGCTCAGCAGCATCTACGATAAGGAAATCCTTTTCAAGCACTGCATCTCTTGCATACATCTAGAAGAACTCAAGTTGATGTACAGATCTACCAAGGTGTAGAAATGAAATTTTAAAACATAGTATTTGAATTTTTTGCTATCTGTCAGGCGTTATCTCTAAGTTGCACAACCGATTATCCGATTTATCTCCGTTGAGATGCACGACGGTATATCCGAAGGGAACCACTCCACGATGAGCTTCAAACACAAATTGATGACAGCACATCGTAGCCCTAACTCCATTACACACACGTGAAAGATGGAGTAAACAATGATGATAAACTTCACAAAATGCCTAATTTTGCTGCGTATGCTACGCACCCCTCCCTCCGTGTTAGCTTCGTAACGACTAAACACGGGATGCACTTTCCACATGGTCAACTGTGTTGTGGGAAACACTGTTTCCTGCGTCATGCATACTGTTAGGCGAAAACTCGTTGAACAATGCTGAAAGGTTTTTGGGTCTCTGTGTAGATCTCGCTTTTCGTAGAAATATTTAATCGCCGAAATATTTCGTCCACCGCACCGCTGACACACTTGGTGATGCCATCGAACCCCCTACTGGAAACCCATCCAACGTTTTATTCCTGGACTTCCACGCGTGTTAAGAGCATGATGCTGAGCGCAGTACTTTCTCACCAATGCGACAGAAAAATCTAGCCATTTTGCTAACCTTATTTTTTTTTATCTCAGTCTAGTCTTCTCAGACCAGTCGTCTCAGTCAGTGTGTCCACACGCTCAGAACTACTTTTAAAAACAGAAAACCTTGTTGTCTTCTGCTGTGCCTGACGTAGTTGTTCTAAAAACCAATAACAACAAGAAATACAGAACAAAAACACAGTCACTTAAGGTCAATTCATCTTTGAGAACACATCATACAAAACATCTCTCATGCATGACTTATTGCATTTTTCCGGACTACCTTAACGTAACCATGCACACTTGTGAGCTCCACGAACAGGCATTGTGCTATAGAATAGAATAAACTTTTTTATTTACAATGAAAGAAATGACAAATGAACAAGCAATTAAAGAATTTAAATACGGGGCTATATGATATAGCATCTCTATCATCGCAAAGATAGATTAGAATCATGCCCACTATTCATGGAATCTCGTATTATAGTTCCAGGAAAAGATTTTATTCTTCTGCATGATATTGCTCGTCGACTGAGGAGCATCGCTCAATCACGGTCAGCAACAAAGTTACCGTATCCCAGACTGAATGCCGCTCTGCACGAGTTAATTCAGCGCGTTGAGACCTCAAGGCGATGCCCCAAAAAATATCCTGCACTTTGGAAGCCCGTCAACAAGTAGAAAGCACTGGTGGGACGAGAGATGCTCACCACGCCGCAATACCTAAAGCAACTGCGAGACAATTACAACGCGCTCATGGGAAAAGCCACTTAGTTTTCCAAACGTCTCCGACTTCAGCATGAAATCATCAGTCGATCGCGACGAGCTGATATCGAGAATAAAACTCCCCAGAATCGATTAACAAACCCTTCAACGGCAATTCGACTGTATCACCCAGGCGCACTGAAAAGGCGTACGGACGTGCAGAAAAAGGATTCATTTAGGATCATTCCCATCTTCTTCAGCAAGGAATCGACAAAGAACTCACGTAGCGCATTCTACAACCTACCGTAAAAAACAGAACTACTTACATACACTGCCATCAAACTTGAAGTAGCTCTCAACGTCCATTTGGTTACGGAAAACAAGAGCATCGACGTGTGGATCGGAGACAAATTGCCCGTCGTGTCTCGCAGTGACGATTTCAGTCACATCGTCGATGTCGCCTCTCGTTTATCCACCGTTCGTGATCTATAACATGCTGATCTCCAAAACATCATCACAACACAGCATCAATTTACTTTGTTACCAAAACCATTTCGTGCACATCAAAGACTTCAGTCGGTTATGTCCATCTCTGTACATGCAGAATAAGAATCATGGTTATTTCTGCTTTCGTTGCTTACAATGCCTTTCTCAAATGCATTGACTACATGATCACGTCTCGTCGGGATACTGTCAAGAACTACAAACCGTACAGATGATACGCGAGGGAACAGTTCAATTCGAACATCCCTACAAAATTTAAATACACGCAAACTTTTCACATCTTGGAAAAAGTACAAGGAACATGTCTTAGTCAAGACCATTATTTTACTCACATGTACCACAAACACATCTGCTGGGCGATTGGCTATAAACACTTGTTGGAATTTGTCCTCTCCCTATCGTCAACATCGTGGTGAGGATTGCGTTCTCTGGTTCTTCGAGCAACTCGTCGAGAAGTGGAAACGTATCCGAGAACAACGAAAAGGTCCAGCCAAGATGATTTCACTCACACCACCAATTTTTTTACAGCACAAAGCAGCACAGTATTGTTACATTTGCGATTAGTACTTAGCCTCACGACAAAAAATCAGAGACCATTTTCATGTCACTGAACGTCATCTAGAAGTCGCTCGTAATCACTGTAATCTACGCTTCAAAGATCCCGACTTCCTTCAGTCATCGCGCATAATCTGTGAGGATACGACTGACATTTTATCGAGCCAGCATTCAGTCATCCACGAGTCAAACACATTGTCTCCGAAATGGCAGCTCACATCAAATGCATTCCCCAACAATACTGAAAAGTACCTGTCGTTCTAAATTGGAACTTCCCGATTCATCAATTCGTTTCAGTTCATGTCTATTTCACTGGAAAAGAAAATATCCTCTATATTCTGAATTACACTCAACCATTTACCATTACAGACATGTTTCTTTTATCCGCGTTCATAACGAGGCTAATTGCAAACTTGTCAGCAAGTGGAAGCCTTCATTAAAAACAATATAATTTGTGTATCTTCCAGCTATAAATAGAACACAAAATGGTGTGGCATTCCTAACGTTAAGATACTATTTCATGACATGAAAGTTTCATTTTAAAGTTGTAATATTTAAATGCATTTATAGTAAATATAAACTTACAACGTTTAATTAAAAATATCAACATTAGTCTACAACGAAATCTATTTTACATGATATATATTTAAATTCACACATGTACCACTCATATTATCTTTGTGAAAATTACACGGTAACAGATACTTTGAAAAGAATGAAAGAAAGGACGAAATCAAGACGAATAAACTAAATTTAAAAGATAAAGAACGAAGAGCGAAAAGTTTAAAATATAAACGGTCTAGTGTGTAACAATAGTTACTCAGTGCAAATAAGCAGGCAACAACCATTGCCAGTTAAGTAATCTCATTTTCAATTATGGTATAGGGCAATATTAAACACTATATGTATAAACTGGTGAATATTTCGCAGAGTATGTGTATCAACTCCGTTAAATACAACTAAAATATTACAGTTGTCTCTAATCACTATTGGTATTTGTGTATATCACTGAGTCACATAAATCACGTCTGTGTTTTTATGCCTACCTCTGGAAAATATTCTAGCTGGATGTGACTGTTTATCTAAGATTACATCATCATATACTACTTAATTATTAATAAATCCATCTAGTTCATCTACAGATGGGGCTTCATCAATATCGGTAATAAATTCAATAATAGCATTGTCGTCTTCGTTCAACAATTTTGCGTTTTCATTAAAATCTTTAAGCACTTCGTAGCATCGCTGATCATCAACTGAAGGAGCTACTAAATACAACTTATCCCATTTGAGCCATTTCATTATCACATTAAATAATAATTGCGTTTTACTAGACCCAAATGGATCTATTATTATCATTCGGATGGAATTTGGTAATGCTTTAATATGTTTGACTGGTTCTTGCTTTCGTGTCGCAGAGAAATCAATGACATGTTCTAGAAATATAATTAAAAAATGAATTTATATTGCGTTCGATGCAGAACATCCACCCCCACAAGTGGATTAACAACTACGATAACAAAACTTAAAAAGCGTGCACTTACATGTAAATGTGCAAAATGTGGTACAAAAATATATAAATTTATTTCCCTAACTAAGTTAGGGACACAGTCAGGACATAAAATCGGTTGTGATATTGTCGCTTCATTAGGAAAATTACCAGGAACTCCATGGCCTAAATTTACAGGAGAAAAACATCTTCTATGATATAATTATTGCGGTCCTGGTACTCGACTTGATGTTCGACTTGATAGACAAGACCAACCAAGACCTGGTGAATATCCAATCAATGCTATTGATAAAGCGTGCCACGCTCGTGGTGTAGCTTATAAAAGTCAAGATCATCAGCAACGACATATGGCAGATGTGAAGCTAATTCATGCATTAAATTCTATATTTTAAAAAATCTGTCAGATAATCATTAGCTAATTGGTTAGTAATCTCTGCGATGAAAGATTATTATTCAGAGCCGGTAATTAATCAACCGATAATTATAACATAATGGAATCGAATTATTATAGGCCAAGGGGATATTGGAGGGGTAGAGCGGCGATTAGTAAACTCACTGATGCAGCAAATGTTACACGTTATCTTACTTAAAAATGGTTAGCACGATAGGTAATATGGCAAATTTTATCTACCACCACCTAAAACAATTCAGCATGCACATTTTTATGTCAGTATTCCTAATGAAGTTCATTAAGCAGATATTTTATTTTTACCACATGATACTATTAAAATTTGAAGACGTAAATCACGTACATATAAATACGCGTTAACTGTCGTTGACGTTGCAAGTAGATATAAGGAAGCGGAACCATTATGAACTAAAACAGCAACTGACTTTTCTTCTGCTTTTGAGCGAATTTATCAACGATGACCCTTACGATGGCCACAACTATTACAGGATGATCCTAGCAAAGAATTTCTTGGTGCAGTATCATCTCTGATGAAAAAATATAACGTCAAAATTACATAAGGACATAATGCATTTCATCGTGATCAGGCAATTGTTGAACAATTTAATCGAACACTTGCTTAGCCATTATTTGGCTCTCAATATGCGAAGGAAATAATTCAGAAAAATAAGAGATCTCGCGAATGGGTTGCAAGATAGTCAAGTGTGATAGCTGCGTAAAATAACGAAATTACTCGAACAACTCCCATGAAACCCGTTAATGTTATTACAACAACAAAAATATACCAATGCAACGATATAAATTTTCAAAACAACCAGTATTAGGTAATCTAACTGTCAGGTATTTATATGAACCCAGTGAATTTGAAGGCGGAAACGAAATAGCGACTGATCCTATTTGTAGTATTACAACACATAACATTTCTAGCTTGGTAAGATCCACGGGTAGAGCTGCAATCTACATATTATGTTCAACCGCTCCTCAACGTGGATTTGTACGCGACCAATTACAAGTAATTTCGGAAGACACACAATTACCACCACATTCTCTTTTGTAAACTAGCACCTCGACGACGATTACATTCAAAACAGGTCAGCACTACATTTTCGCATGTATACCCAAAATTACTATTAATTCTGTCTACGTTAAATTGCCTTGGATTATTATGTGAATACTGCCACAACATTACAGTGTTACAGCTCGCACAATGATTATTTTGCTGTTGTTTCAATGTCATGATGAATTCAGCATCGAGATCAAAGTCGCACTTATTAATTTTTTTGTCACACTGTATATAGTTATTTTTTTTTACTATATCATTGTCAATTCTCCGCAGCTGAGATATTGCTCTGACTCGAGACACTGCGAGATAAATTAAATTTGACCATTCGATAATATCATTGACGATCCGAACATTTGTATCAGAGATGGTTATTCCTTGTGATGAATGACAGGAACTAAGAAAATATCATTTAATACAAGTTTTGTTTTTATGATAATCCTGGAATATCAACGTCGATATTCTGCCGTCGCGTATCAACCGGTCGATAAACAATGGTACGGGTAGATTTGAGAAAAAAATTCTTTATGTAACATAACTAACTGTTGCTAAAGTGTATCACGAACTATCTTTCTACTTGCAACTATCAAATCAGTTGGTGTCCATAAATTCCAAGTTGTCAATAGAAGTTTCTGAACTTATATATCGCATTATTTCACATTGAATTGTTTTCGCTTGATATCTGATTAATTTCTTAAACTCTCTTAAATCTGGATCAAGTGCTCTATGATAATCAGTTATTTCTTCATAATAATCCACAAAATTCCTTAGCCATCTATGTGGAGACAATCCAACAAAAGGTGGTGGTTGACCATGATCGCCACACATTATTACAGCAGTATATTTTGTCAATAACCACTCAAACAATATTTTAATATTTCTAATAAAACAGACATTTTTCATCATAAACAATAAGCCTTGGAATATATTCCTCTCCCATTCGTTCAGGACTCCGTTTATTTCTCTTCCATTGAAAGAATTTATAAGTGCATGATTTAATATTTCTTTCTTTTTTCATTTCTCTTGCGAGTCTGTGTGTATGTGTTAATACAACTATTTCCGAATAACGGTTCAAGAATAATTCAATCACACGAGTAGTTCTACCACAACCCCAAGCCCACTGAGATAAACTATTTTATGTCTAGCTACAGGATCAAATACAGATTGTGCTGATGACAATTTTGATATTTTATTTTTTTGTTAATAAATACCCTTAATTTCAACGTCGGCGGATTCAGAATAGCTAAGTATATTTTCTTGTTTTATTCTCCATTCACCCCATGATGCATAAGAGCCGATATGTAGTTGTTCTAGCAATCCTATATATTTTATTGATATAAAATGAATCCTTAGCGACTCTGACAGCAAACTCAGAAACTCTATTTATCATCAATATTAGATTTATCGAAACGTATGCAAGCATTGAAGATCTTAAATGAGTAAACAGCGGTGACTCCCCATCAATATAACTCACATTTATACATAATTTAGTTCCGTCTGATAAATTAGCATTACCTTGACTTATAAACGTATTGTATTCGTTGTGTCAGCAATTATAAAATCTAGTTCAGCATCGTCTATAATCAAACTTGTACAATGATCCTCCATGGGTGATTTTTTCTGCCAAGATATTGGACGAATTTATTCTCAAAATCAGTTATATCGGGATATTCATCATCAGAATATATCTTTTGTTGTGTTAACCAAACTTCCTTCTGCGGATGATAAGATCTAATTGCTTCACTTACCGTTAAGAATAATAGTATTTTTACATCGAGAATATACCGCAATAATATTGTTGGTACCCACATTTGTCTGAAAAATGTTTGCCAAACCAGACATAACAAATCAGATGAAGATTTTGGGCAAACTTAAATGACTCGATACAAGCGAATCCAGTGAAATCAAAAGCTGGTAATGGTTCATTTATCAATACTCTGGTCATTTCGTGTGTGGGATTTCCAAATCGCTCAAAATACTTAGAACACCCCTAATTCCAAGAAAACTTCCAGGATAACCTGCAACCATATCAACTGAAATAACATCTGTATAATCGTATTTAAAATTCCATAATCCACCGTGTCCGTATTCGACACAACTGCGCTGTAATTCTTCAATAAAATCCAACCGTGTTAGTTTCCACGAATTGTTTCTCCAGCAAAATGAGCAGCAACTGAAGAAATAGTAAAACAATCACTCAGTTATTTTTCAGTATCATCATGGTTTATTTCAACGCAAGATTTTTCATTTCTACGAGGAGAGATTCTGTACGATAAAAAACGCCATTAGGCCGTACAAACTTATGATAATTTCCATTATCTGAACTTTGAAATAACCACACTGTTACGGGATCTTTCTTACTTATTTCGTTAATAAATTCAAATATATCTCCTTGATAAAATTTAACAGTTCGATTTCGTGGTAATATTGTTACAGCATTAGTCCACGCATGTACATTATGATCAATAATTTCAATAGAAGCTACTTTTATTCGTATAAAATCTCTGGGATTATCGTTCTCGATGGTATTGAAAAATTTAATTTCTTTCCTGATTCAGCGAAGTCTTTGACAGATGCTTCCGTATCTTTAACTATTTCTCCCCCACTCGTTTATTAATTTACGTCTTTTATCCATTTCCACGTATCGCCTTTGTAAAATGTACCGTTACTCATTTGGCTACACAATTTATTGTTGAAAATTGTATCGGTTTTTAATTGTTAATGCTGGGTTAATCATTTACCAGATAAATTCCATAAATAACAGCGGTTACAGGATACGCTCTTTCATAATACGGTTTGTCCGTACCAGTCAACGTTCCTGGTTTTCAATTTTTACTTAATACGGCAATTATTTCCTTATGAAGGAAAGGGTCACGTTTGTCACCGATAACCCAAGTATTGTTTGTTTCTGCTATGCAATAAACTTTACTCGTCGAGATAATTATTAATCGTTGCCACTCGTTTGTCGTTCATTGTCGCATCGACGACATTGTCGACACCATCGGCGTCGCGTATGATTTTGAACGTCGACCACACATAAGATGCACCATCCATGCTAAATTCTTTTTTGGAGTCATGACTAGTATTAATTAACTTTTAATCGTCGGATCAACCAGAGCTCGTATCGGTAAGCCAGGGGATATTCTGTCAGGATTAAATTTATTTTTAGAAGGCTTAATTTTAATCTCTGTCAATTCGTTCATAATAAAGTTAAGCCATATTTATATTTAAATGGATATTACATATATATAATATAGTTAAGACAAATTTATATTTAAATGGATATTACAATTGTTATATATATATATACAACGATTCAAGCAAAGAACAAATGCAGGTGGCTTATGATAGGCTCTATAACTCCGTGTGACGAAGCTTCTGTAAACGAACTCTGCGGATATCATTTACAAAGTGTACGGAGAGGGAATTTAGGACCTAAGCCGTGCAATCTGGTAGTAACAAATACAGAGAGCTTAAAAGATAGTATGATATATAAAAAAACGACAATACGGATAAAGTTATGAGAAATGTGAAAGATTATCTAGCTAGATTTTTATATTGATTTAGACAAATTATTATTAAAACAATGATATTATATGTAAATGGAGCAAAAAGAATTTGTGAGACATTCCATCATCAAGAATAATGAAACATCTTGTCTTGGTATCATAAGGCACTGTCGACTGAAAAAACCAGTCGGTTATATCACTAAGACTGGTTATCTCGTGATTAATACTAAGGGGAATAAAAATTATCTTTGCCATAAATTTGTATAAGGGTGTTTTCGGTGGTACTTGAAGATGATCTTGTGATAAATCATATTGATGGAGAAAAACTCAATAACTCTTTATATAATTTGCAAACTATTACACAAAGCCAGAACAGCAGATTTTGAAATACTGGTAACCATTCAAAAATTGCAAGACTTGATAAATCTGTAAATACAGAAACTGGCGAAGAAATAAAATTTCAATCAATGAACGCAGATGTCAAATATTTTGATATTTCAGTACGTTCGGTAAAATATATTTCAGATAATATTACCAGATCGGCCTTTTCTAAGAAATAAAAAAAACAAAAAATTATATTTCATTATTGTCAAGAGATAACTCTCTCCGATAAAGTAATTAAGTTGTTGTTTCTAACTATTTATTTAATTTTTTGTGTCATATTTATTGTTAAAATAATTGTGATACATCAGTTATTTTATCATTCTGATGTTAGAGGGAGATGACTCTATCAAGAATACGTAAAGCGGCTAAAGAATTATCTCGTCTGTATTTTACAATGATATTCGCTTATAAATAAAATATATGTTTTGGGTTAATTTTATCCCATCGTGTTGCAAATCGGTATTTTCAAAGCTATACAAAAGTATCTTACTTTAGAGCATACCTCTATTGTAAGACAGAGAAATTCAACGTCAATGACAGTCGTTCAACTTGATCCAGAAAAATTATTTGTGATTTGAATCGCTGCAAACACGTAAATTTGAAGATAGATATAAACTACCAGCGAAATATAGATTCATAAAGATTATACAACAACCTATGTTCCAATCTTTGGCTACTGTAAAAATTCGTATCCCTCTCAAGCGTGATCGAACACATCAGATCAGAATACGAGACGAAGAAAATTATTCATACGTGCGTGAGGCAGTTTAGAAAGTTTATATCAGATCGTAAATATGAAAACAACGACAAAGTTATTAGCGAAAGTACTATCCTCTGACTTTTATTCTACCTGAGAAATAAAATAAAAAATCTGTTATAATATATTTATTTGGTATTAATTTTGACTTTTGTCAAGGATTATTATATATTCTTTTAATATTTTCTGTTTTTGATGAGACTTTCACTATTTTAGTACTATGTACCCATCAGAATTATAAAATCTTACTGATTTTTACTATTTTAGATCCACTTACCCCATCATAATTTTGAAATTTAACTGATTTTCACTATTTTAGTACTATTTACCCCATGAAATTAACGTAAACTCAGCATTAAAAATAAATTCTCTTATAATATATTTATTTGTTATTTGCTGTAATATAGTGTAATTTTTTTCTTCTTCTGTTTTTGATGAGATAATCACTATTTTAGTACTATTTACCCCATCCATTTGATGAAATTGTTTGATACTCTGGTAATAAACCAATCAATTTAATGAAATTGGCTAATAATCAGAACAATCATGGTTATTATACCTATCAATTTAATGAAATTGACTAATAATCTGAAAAAGTATGGGTAATATACCCACCAATTTAATGAAAACAGATTTTTTTATTCACAATTAGACAATTTTTTAAGTTTGTCTAATTCAATACAACAATGTGCTTAATTCATAATTGATATCTATTGCACGTAATCATACTAATTATGTTCTCGCTACAGTTCATTTATTTGTTCCTGAGTCAACAAAAGTTTTTCATTGCCGTATTCGTCAATAATTATATTACCACTAAATTATTCTGTATTGACTGGGGGGCTGTGTCATTATTGTTCTGATGGCTTTTTCAAGTACCTCTTTGTGAAAACTCTTACGTGTTAGTACATTATATGATACCTCTTGATTAAATAATTAATTGCAAAACACTCTGCATAATCAAAAATCGTTAAGATCAAACATATAAATTTATATTCAAATTTTCATTTCTAAAGTAATTAAGTGTCCGGATTGGTAAGTAATTTTGAAATGTATTCTTGACAATAAATTATTATGACATCGCAGATAATTCGGATTAATCGGTTCTTGTACGATTAAATTATCCAGGAAGTACATGGGGTGTAAAGGTATACAGAATATATCCTTGTTGAGCCTGACTAGATTTGTCAAGATCTATTTGATTGCTGCCATCAGTTGCATCACATACAAGACTAACTGCGATTGTCGATGTGATATTTACTATACCGAAAGGATCATTGTTATGTTTGAGAAGAGATGCTGGTGGGGCTATTTTTCTCCATGACTCAACAATTTTAGGAAAATTTTCATTAAGACATTTTCTTAGATCTTCTTTATTAAATGTTGGTACAACAAATGTAAAATCACCTGGAACTTTATACTCTTCTTCTGTTATTTTATAATGATTGAAAAGAAATGATATGTTTATATACTTCTTCAGTAAAAATTTTATTGACAGAATCATAATCTGGTTCTACATGATTTAGATGTTGTATTGACTCAATGATCTGTTGTTTTAAATAATCATTATAGTACTGTGATAACGACGAAAACAAATTTCGCATTTTTTGATTGGTTAATTGATCTCAGAATTAATGGGATCGGAATACATTTTATAAACGTCTATATATCTTAACTCATCACGAAAAGCATAAATATTTATATACATCATCAGTGCTACTTTACGAGAAAATAGGTCGATATTTTGGAGTTGTTATATATTTTTTTTTTCATTTCTAAGAAATTCATTTAACCTTGGTTCTGGTGGTCCATGATATTCTGGTGTAATTTCAGGCCAACTTAAAACAGATTTAATTGACGATTGATAAATATCTACAACGTAATCTGGAGAATATATTTCAATTGTAGCCTTAAATGTTGGTTAGCTATTTTGGATTCTCGTCCCATTCTATATTTTATTCTGCGCTGGAATCAATCATCGATTTGTTCCATTTGATAATTGCCTGTTTGAAATTCTCACAACATTCCAGTCTGGTGTTCCATCATCTTTATTTTTATTTGCAAATAAAAGTAAATTATTCGCCTGTAATCCACCGAATGATTTTGATCTGATATTTGGCCAGCTGTAATATACTCGCAATTGTGATAGCTCTATTTCTTTCATTGCAATTGCAGTTGAAAACTTAACATTAAATTTAGGAATTGTTGATCTTACTAATATCATTGTTGATTTTGTTGGAGCTGTGTTAGTTACAATTTGTTGGAGTAATTCGTTCGGAGTTGACATTATTTAAATCCCGATTTTCTCAATCAATCACAGTCATTGTTTCTTCGTAGATTTTAATTATCTCCGTGAACTCAAAATCTGATATTTTTCCATCACTAAGACTTCTTGATAATAACGAGGATAAAATTTGCAGTATGCTAACATCGCTGCGTGTAATTTAATTATATAATTATACAATTTTGTTTGTACACGTGTATATTTTCTTGCAATTATATTAAGGATACCGGCAATCGTTGTCGCAGCTGAAACGCAAATTGTTACAACTGCTGGTGTCATCACTAGCGATGGTGTTATTGTTGATAATAATACGCCGGCTCCAGCATAACAGCAGACGCTGAATACACTATTATATCAACGATAGCTACAAGTCTACAATATTGTTTTTACTTTTACTGTATACTTGTCAACGATAATTTTTTAAATTTTGTTTGTCATTCCCTTGCTTGGTTGTATCTGAAACGTTAAACGTTGATCGGACTACTCATTATTTTTAATTAGGTGGGAATTTAGCTACTAACTGAAGACACTAATAATAAATCAAGCCGAGCTTTCTTAATTCGGATTCCACAGTAAATGTTTCCTCGTCGTTTTAACCTAATATCACTAACATAGATCCAGGAGATACACCTGACGGAGTTAGTGGATAACGCCGTGAAATTGTGGTAGATAAAATTATTGTTACAACACCAAGTACTGATAGCCTGTATATATCGGTAATGGTTTAATTGAGTGGTGACCATAATGCTTGGTCAGACGCTACTGTATACCAGGTTGATAATTTGCTTGTGGAAAATTTTAATCAGATTAATTTTTTAACGATATCAGGAATTCAACTTATAACATCTTCTAGTCTTTTTCTAATATCATCGATATTACTCTGTGCTATCGTGATTAGCTCTGAAAATGATTTAGGATCTCTGATAACATCTAATCATTTATTAAGCGTTTCGGGGCCCCGAGTGGCCGAGTGGTCTAAAGCGCTCACCGTTCCGGATCACTGCCATCTCACCTCTGTTTGCGTGGGTTCGATTCTAAGGCTCGGCTAGCGTGGGAAAGCCTGCCAGTAGCTTCTCGTGGGTCGGTGGTTCTTCCCTGGGTTTTCCAGGGGTCTTCCTCCACCATTTATACTGGCCGCCATGTATAGCCTATCTTGTGCTGAAAAATGGCGTTAAACCCTAGAACAACAACAACAACATTAAGCGTTTCAATGTCTGACATAGCTGTTTTAATATCGCCAAGCTTTGTGTTAATATCAACGAGTTTTACGTCAACAGTCAACGAAATTGTGATTGTCGTTGACATTCTTCAACATCAGAAATGCAGCACCAGGTCTGGCTATTGCTACAGCTGGTTGTGGACCACTCGCAGTATTTTGTGGTACTTGTACTTTTAATTATTGTCTATGATCAGGATGATTAGTGTTGTCTTTGGTAAACCTCATTGATGGTTCAGCTGATCTAGTATAATCATCTGAATATCTTGCTAAATTTATTATCGTTGTAGCAACATCAACATCTTTTTGAATTGTTTCAATCATGTACGTAGCGCTGTCAAACAATGCCAAAATACCATTGTTAACAAAATCAACTATGCCATTAGCTCCATATGCTGTATTAAGAGGAACATCTGTTACAAGCTCTCCTCCTACTTCAACAAATACTTCATCAGGTAAGAAATATCTACTTGTATCTTGATTCAGTTCGACCACGCTGATTTGGTACACGTGTGTCGTAAGAATAAAACTGATAATTGCATATAGATTCGTCTTTAAGAATGGGTGCGTCCATATCAAACACTGAATAAGATATACGTTTGAACATCTTATTATAACTATCTTCGTTTAACACAAAGACCACTTCCTGAAATAAAACTTGTATTTGTCGGCATAATTTCATTAGTCAACTTTGTAGGAACAACTTTATTAATTCTGCTAGTTTTTCATTTGCAGCTTGATTTATTTTTTTGCTAATTTTAGCAGGCATAACTTCAGTACTGGGTAATTTTACTGGTTGTGGTTTTCATTGTACTAATCGAGCTAATCTTTTCTTGATTGATGAAAATGTTTTACCGACAATATTACCAATAGTATTAATACCTTTATCATGAACAGCCTCAATAGCTTCATCTCCGTAAATCGCTTTGTTAGTTGGCAATCGCGAATTTACTACCCTAACTATCATAGTCCACGTTGAGCAATGTGTATGATCATTTTTAAATTACACGCTGATTAATTAATTGTTTCAGTCGTAGTATAATCATCAGTGATTTCATTAATAAAAGAATGATAAATGTTGCTATCCATAACACCGCCTGTAAATAATCTTCGACGAATATTAGATATTTGATTAATAATTTCTGGAGAATCATTTACTGCGCGTTTTCCTCCGATCAGAATTTCTAGTCGGTCAACATGGCAAGAATACTGTCAGAACAAGTAATAAGACCACTTCCTTGAGCCTCACTTATTGTTTCACCCGCTTTTCTCTTCCATAATCTTAGGGGTGATCTTTCCACTTTTGCTTTTTTAAGTTGCTGCTTCATTTGTTCTTCCTTTCGTCTTTTATCTTGCATTTTTTCTTTAATATACTCATCTACTCATATACTTAATTTTCAAAGACCTCAAAATTATAAATGTCGTCCTTAGATTCGATTCGCGGAGTATTAGTAGCGACACGATAGACATCCTTATTCCAATCGGTAGCTTTTAAAGTATTAATATATTCGGGTTTTACATCATTTTCTCTTTCACGATATCCAAACGAGGCAATTTCAATTACTTTGTCTGGGTTTTAGATATCGGCAATATCTTCAGGCGTAAATTTATCTATTATCTTGGTTCTGACTCTTGGCAGAGTTTGTTGCTGAACTTCAAGTTGTGGTTGAGGAGGTTGCTGGGGTGGTGGTTGAGCTACTTGAACACGGCCAGCAATATCAACAATTACTCAGGATTTTGGCTTTCTTTTTCAGACCTTGAAGCTACAAGGGTTCAACTTACTCTAGCAATACAGATAAAATAACAATAGAAAAGATAATAAATCCATGACAGATTTATTCAATCATTTCTCATCTGTAAAAAAAAAAAATGCGTCCTTTTTACCAGTTCACAGATTCAAATTTTACATACCAGTAGATAGAACCATAGTGGATATATCTCAATTATCTAAACCCAGTTCATAATTTACTAAACCTAAGCTTGAGTGTTAAAGATATAATGTGGGTAAATTATGTCGAAATCCAAATTTGGGTTCCAACATTCGTATATAGAAAATTCGTCTGCTTCTGAAAACTTGCAATTTAAGGTGTAAGTTCAAAATTATTTTTCAAAATTTCATACAATAAATTTTCGTTTCGTTTCGTTTTTTTCTAAGATCTCTATCTTCCTCTACCCCCTTCCCCCCCTTCCACTTCCCTTCCCCCCCCCCCACCCGCCCACCCCCCGCTTTATCTTCCTAATCCTATCTGTCTCCGATTTGGAACAACAGCGCTCTTTGTATACCATTTGGCACGTGTAAGCATTCTGGTAAACAAATCATGGATTGTTGGGTATTGCAATCGATCGGCCAATCCGAATCGACCATGTTGACGGAACATGACCTCACAACATCAATACACACAATTCCGTGTTGTGATTCTTCTAATTTAACATAATGTTAGACAGTAACATCAGTCATGACAAACCTACCCCAATATATTATTCTCATTTTCGAATGTTTGTGTAGGTAATTTAATTTTATAATCTTGTATCGTACAACATAGACGAACGGCTAACAAGCATTTCAATGTACAAGGGGATATCTCAAAATGGCTATGCTCGATTACAACAACGTGTTGTGACTAAAATTAGCTGATCGGAAAATACATGAAATAACGGCATATATATGTAAATACAAAATAAAATTCATACGTAGGATTTGCTTTCTGACTGAGTAAATTGGTCATGCACAAGTACACATTTGTATTCATTTACAATCGTTTGTTTGAACAAAGATATTTTGTCGTATGTATGTGTTCAAACTGAAAAATAAATAAATAAACAACAACAAAAATTAAGTTAATTAGCCTGAGATCACATTTGGAAACACAGATTCAATTTTTTTTAAAGTACAAATACAGAAACAGTTGTTGAAAATATACTGTACTGTCTAGTTTAGGGAAGTCGAGTTTTAATAAGCAAATGATAGAAGTACTTTGAAGAGTAGAAGTGCAATGGGTTCAATTGTTTGGTTTCGGCCAATATGACACCGACCTGCGTTCGACGATTTTAATTTATTTATCCGCTTTCTTATTTTTTTATTTGGATGGATAAATACATACATAGATACATACATACGTATACATACATGCAGACATACATGCATGCATACATACATACATACATACATACATACATACATACATACATGCATGCATGCATGCATGCATGCATACATACATACATACAGATACATACATACATACATTAATTCTTTTCTTCCTGAAAAAAATTATATACCTTTTGTAAAACAAAAAGAAGTATCACAGCATGAAGAAAAAAACAATAGCTACCAAATCAAGAAAAGCATTAATGACAACGCACGAAATCGGGAACAAAAGTAAATTAAAATAACACATAAGTTTTTTGTTTTAGATGCACTTTAACCTAACAGTTTGAAATACTGATAAAATCTAACCTGATTAATTTACATTGTCAGGAAACCATTGACAGAGGGCATTTTAAGATAACTGACATATATTTGGAGGAGGATACCCTGACCTTATGGAAGCCACCTGAAACCAAACAACAGTACAAACTCATTCCGGAGATAATTCCTGAAGGTGATTGGTCCGGAATACTGCAGACATATTACACAAAATTTGATTGCGTCACCAATTTCTTGCCTTTGGATGATCTCGTGCCAATAATATCTCGCCAAAGCACAACGCTTAAACCCACAGATGACTACTCCATCCTTAGGGATTACCCAACTATAAAGGGATTGTGGTTCAAACCAGACATTGATGAGAACATAGGCCCAAATTTGGACACAACTCTTGGCAATGTAAAGCTAAATATTTCGTTACATCGCTCAGAACAGGAGAATATCTTCACTCAGATGAATGTCTACTTTCTAGAAGTTCTTGATTACCCAGCAGAGGATAAATCAGTATCCAGATTTCTTTTGACACGGTCCTTTCATGAAGAGTTTCATATGTACAATGTATTCAAACCAGGTGGACCCATTCTAGCCATTCGCCACATTGGCCCATTGCATGGCGAAATAGAAATGCTCTACCTGAGATTTAGCAAAAACTATTACAGCCAAAGATGGAGACATGAGGTAGAATTTATGCTTGAAGATGATCCATGGCCCATATGTAAAATTATGCCTGTGAACAACACATGTTTGCCAATATTAGTGTCACGTGCCGATGGTCTCGAGGTCCATGTCTCCAATCGTTATCGTAGTGCATCTTGGGAACTGACCATTGCAGGACTTTTTGTCTGGGCTTTGAGGGCTCGTCTTGCTTGGCTTGTCTTTGAAAGACTACACGACAAAGCCAAAGAAGAGGTTAACATAGTTGTTAGAGGTGTTACGAACTACTGCAGTACTGCAAACCCTCCTGTGGTATGTCCATTAGTATACGAGGTGCTTGAATCGCTGATGTCGTTCATTGCAAAATGTCAAAACGAGGAGGACATAAAAGATTTTTTAAAGATTTTTCTGTCCTTACATACATGCAAAAAAGACTGCCCTTTCACTTCATTGACAAATATGGACATTCAAGCAGTGATTGATTCATATTTGTTTCTTCTGGAGAAAGTGATTGCATGTTGTTCCGTAGAAGTGCGAAGAGATATCACCTCGACTATTTTACCATGGTCTGTGATGGCATATTACTGTTCATCACAAAGAATACACAGCTACAACAAGATAATTGCTTTCATCAGTAAGATTGCAGGACTAAAAACGAGATCATTATTACATACACCAATTACAAACGGGCGATCTCACATATTCTCATCGTCAAGTTCCTCTTCCACGAGATTTTCTTTGATGGGCCAAGCAGCAGGTGGCACAGCTATATGCCAAGGCGACGATGAAATATATCCCGATGATGTGCAAGACTTACGTACCGATGACTTCCTAGGAACGCCAAATGAGGAGTGTCTCAGTAATGGTCCTCAAGATGGCCGGTATGAAATTGATATCAATGGTACAGCACATGCTCTCGATGATTAAAATATTAATTACAGCCTATCAAAACCTGTGCAGCACAAACTAGTTAAAACGTTTGTATAAATGACTTGTTATTGTTCCAATGTTCGATCCCCCCAAAAGTCTTTTTAGCATAACAAAATTAATCATTTTTTTGGGAGGTAACGTGCTTGTCTGAAATACCGAAGACAATCATGGAAACTATTAATGGAGTGTAAATTTAAGATTCTCCTACTTACGCCACTCTTCAGGCGATTAGTAGTCATACCTTTTATTTCGTTGTCGACAACGCAGTAAGCCAGGTCAAGCTGGCATGCACAAACATAAAATAAAACATCCATCCAACCCACAGAAAACAACACACACACACACACACACACACACACACACACCATGAATTAACAATAAAAATGATAATGGTTAAAAATCGTGTAAGGTTTAATTCATAATGTCTAAAAGAATGCCCCATGGTATAATGTAGACGAAGTATACACACAATTATTTTCTTGGATATCAACTATTTTAATGTTTATGGAATGTAGTCATATTGAAATAGCTATTACGAGACTTGAAATGTGAATGATGTTTTACGACACGGCCATATTTACAGGTTATCTAGTGCCTGAACATTCTGAGTAAAGTGCCTTGCCCATGGATACACCATTGTAGCTGACCCAGCATTATCCGATCGTAGGTTCAAACCCGCACCTTTTCACTCACACTACTTACTACTTAGCCACCGTAGCTACTGCCTCTTTTACTAGTGGTCTCTTACAAATATATGTGTGAATGGGTTTATAATATACTGAGGGAACACGACTTTAAGGAAAATAAACCTATTAGGGTAGTTAATTCAATCGAAATATGTGACATTACAAATTATAGAGAACCAATTAAAACAATATCAAGATTTAGCTCAACAGGCAATGTTTATATCCATAGTCTCAATAGAACGTAATGTCAGCTACACATATTGTGAGACAAACAATTGCGGTGGAAAATATTAGATACTTAGGCAATACTTAAAATGTTATTTTATAACAAAATATATTGATCAGAGTGAAAAATAGAAAAGATCAGATTCAGTATGATGTATTACAACTTTATTTCGTGGATTTTAAGTCGGTCATATTCATAATTTTTCTCTTTAGTATATCTTTCAGAGATGACTAAACCCGGATTGACCAATATACTTTTTTTACGTATTATTTAATTCAGAACGCTGTGTTGTATTGTTTTGTGTTTATTCTTTTGCAAAGTGCTTCAAACCAATTTTATTTTGAAACTTGGTGGGGGTGGGGGGGTAGTGTGAAGCTTTGTGACGTCATATATTAGAGGTGGATGAGAATTTATAGGAAATGTGCCCGGCGAGGATGAAAGATCTACCAGAATTACGTAACATATACAGATGACCCCTAACCTAGGATAAGTTAATTCCCCGAGTACTGAGTTTGGCCATTGGGGTTTTTGGTCCGTATTCAAGGTTTCAAGAAACTTTTCACATACAGGCATGTTAATATCATGAAATAAGTGCTTGCACACTCCTATCTTTGCGTTTGCAACAAGGCTAATAATACCACTAATACTTGGTATTAATAAATAGCTTATTATTATTCGGTGTCCTGTATCCTGTATTCTTTTCAGTTGTTATATTTTTATTTCCAGCCAAGTTTTCGTTATCTTTCTTAGTGCTTGACTTTACTTTATAGGCATATTAAATTTACCCGTAGTGATTATTATCAACCTTAAGTAAAGAAAAATTCAAATGTTGGATTGTTTTTTAAATATTATTTTTCTCTATTTTTTATTCTTTGCCTATATTTAATAAATACCAAATATTTAGTAAATTCAGGCGATATATGAGGTTTTGATTCCTTTATATATTAAGATTTTGATATTAGATGTTCTGTGTAATTGTTCTGTTTGAGAATAAAATCTAACTCTCGATATGAAATCATTGAATAGGCGAGACAATTAGGTTGTTTAAATATTTATATAGCTATGATAATTTTGGACAAATGTGCTTTATATTATTCTTTATGTAGTTCTGTATATGTGGCGCACCATTTTATATGGAAAAGAGTGAGGTGGGTAGCACTACTTGTAGTAAACGAAAATAGGCAACTGGCAGAGTATTTATGTCCGTCTTATCGACATCAAAAGCCTAATGCTTACTCTTTCCCGTATCAATTATAATCGATACTTATTACACCTAAGAGATTACAGTCTTTATAATTACATTTTCTACATTATTTTTATAATGTTCACTATCTTCAAATTACTCCTTATCTGCATATTTTCTTAATAGAAAATCTTAATTGTCATCATAAGAGAGAAAAATCTTAATTTCTCTTAGATGTTTTTGTATGTCCATTCCCTCCCTAAAACTCACACAAAATTCTCAATTTTATTCAATAAATTTGTCATCTTCATGGTAATATTCCAAACAATGTGCTCTCCATTGGTGGAAAATGTGTAGACAGTCAGAACTGAACGTCTGATGGACCGATAGTATCGCTGATCTTGCGATCTCGTTTACAAAACAATATGACCGTGCTATTTCATTAAATTTAGGTCAGTTTAATATCTTCGGTAATATATATCTGGTTATCACCGTTGTGATATTATTAAGACAAATATTTTAGTACAAGTAATAAGATTGAAATTCTCTCTAAATTGCATTAAAATTACTTTTTGATTAAATTATAGTGAAGGTAATTTTCTATTAAAATATATTAAGATTAAATCCATTTATTTCGGTATTACAATTATATACTATTTAATAAAGATTGCGCCCTTATGAGCAAAGGCAAAACTCTTCATACATTTCCCTTGTATCATAAGTCAGCAAAAACTACACTCGCTAAGTTGTGTAAATTACTGCATTGCGGAAGCATAAAATTCCTGACTAAGCTATAAGCTCCACGCGCTGACGTGATAGAATTGTCTCACTAAGGACGTACATAGACCCAGACGATAGTCTTTAAGAAACTATGAGGCCTCACTTTGAGATTCTGGTGGACACGGTCACTAAACGCATGTCCATATTTGGACGTGTCCTAAGAAACTGTTATTAAAAGCGTCAATCCACGAACATTCCAGTTCATTCGTCAGAAACTCAAAGAGACTTCTGGCTTTACAGGTAAGATTATCGTCTATGTACAATATTTCATGTAGTATAATGATTTTTAGTGTTATAAGGATTTTTAGTGTTAAGATGTTAATCTAACATCAGTACTTTGCAACAGTGGATTATTTTAATATTTCTTAACTATTCTTTAATATAATGTATTGGAAAGTTTAATTGTTTGAAGAACTTATATTTATTTGTAATTATATTGTTGATTATAGTAAAAAGCAACGTTCGCTACCAACTTCATATTCAGTAATAGTTCATTTAAAAACAAAATACTCTTTAAACAATAGCGTTTAATATGTTGAAATTTTAGATTAAATTCAGTAAAATATATTTCAATTACGGTATTAGTCTGAAATATTGAATTTTAGATTCTTTAGCTATCGTGAATCTATTCGATATTTAATTATCTGTATTATATTCAAAAAGGCAGAAATTATACAATGAATGATGTTGATAAGTGAAATAATATTGTAGTTTTATATGTATCTCTTCTATCTGTAATTTAAGTTATGTAGATTGATATTGGAATGTAATTTTACATGTTGCGTATTTCAATAAAAAGTTCTTTCGTCAGATACTCAAAGAGACTTCTGTCTTTACAGTCGTTCCCGTACTTCCGCTTGCCAAAATTCCCCAGATGTAGCCATACCTTCGTTGTCAAAGTGACACCTCTTTCAAGAGAGTTTGATCTTGTTCTCTCTCTCTCTCTCTCTCTCTCTCTCTCTCGGGTCATGGAAACAGCTTGACCAAGAGTTGATGAGACAATCAGTCTCGTAAAAGCTGATGGATAAATCTATTTCTCATAAAAATATTACCAGAGGAACAATCGTTTTAATTAGGCTAACTGTATGTCTAAAAAAGAACAACTGATTGCTGCTGAACTGTGGGAGAATGGAGTTTACTAGCTATAATTTGTTGACATTACTGGAAATGTGGCTATTTAAATCATACTGATTATAAGGTTGTTGTTGACCAAGAGTTAGTCGGTGGGTGTGGATGCATGTACGTATACTCATTTTTCTGTATAATTATGCTAGTTTCTGTATACGTCAGTACGTGTAAAATATACGCCTGACTAAATATTTTATTGTACAGGGTATTGCTGGCGTGTGAAGTTCTGTATTAGATGGATAAATTCTTTTTCAGCAGATTTAATTTCTGTAAATTATATGTTCAATGTTCATATGCTGTACTTACAACGAAAGGAGAGTTCATTAGGATATGTAGACGATTTTCTTGTCGATTACTCCAAGATATGAATAACTGTTTCTCAATATATGCTATTTACAAGATTTTATTTATTTACAGTTAAAGTGCGTGATATAAATAAAATATTTATAAATTCAAGTTAATTCAGCTAATACATACACATGAGCAAATTAAAATATCTACGTTATCCATACTTCAAAGATTTAATCATTTTCAGTTTGAATAAAAAATATTAGAATCTTCCTGAAGTCTGATATAATCAGAAATAATATCAACAACATATTATATAAACACAAACGTTCCTATGCAAGCAAACATAAATGTGTATTCCAGAACGTACTGTTATATATACTAACGATCACACATGCGAAAGTTGTTGAAAGGGTTATTACCTACAAAACTGTACCCTTTTGGGCAGCATCAGTTATATTTATGACATTTATAAAGTTAATGATACCTACAGTTTTCAATAAATATAACGTAATAAAGTCATTGTTAAGAAAGTAGTCACCAAAAGAATTTATGTACAATCTTCAATAATTTCAATTTAAATTAGATAATTTATGCAGAGCCTCAATTTACCAATACAACTGTTATCAGTGTATGGAATGAAAACAGAACCTGATGAAAACCTGATGAAAAAATAACGATTCTTAGACAAAAAATAACGGTTCTTAGACGTTGTGTGTTTTTTGTTATTAAAAACAAAATATATCGGAAAAAACATTTACGATACAAAATGTTTGCTGATATTTATGAAACAAGATCAAGTAATCCACCACTTAAAGATAATACAACCGAATTCTAAACAATCAGTCAAGGACTAGCAAATTGCTAAACTAGTATGTGCAGAAGGCTTGGGCTGGGTTGGGTCCGTGAAATAGGTATGGTTTTATCCAGAAATCTAAGCTGCAAAGTCCATTTCTATATAAATATGCAACAAAATGAACAATTTGGAGGAAGGTAATTTCCCCTAATGTCCCTTTTAATCCTCAAAATTCCATTTGCTTCTTGTTAACATTTCTTCTTTAATAGCAGAGGTTTGCTTTCTTTGTTTTCCCGCCCCACCCCACTCACACCCCACCTCGTCAACGTCTCACCGCATTTAAACACTTAACTATTTTCATATTGTGCTTGACAAGTTTCATATTAGTTTCGGATGACGCCATAAATGCATATGTAAGCCTTCCTTGTGTGTTGGTGAATTGATTCATCGAATCCATGATGCCTTCATAAATCCGACGTTATCTAAAACGTTCTTTGAATATTGGTGAATTGTTTCATCCAAATATTGCTGTTCAATGGATTGTAGGGTACACCACTCTTCCTCAGCGGCAAATTTTTATATCATATTTCTGAAATGACATCTTCTTTGTCGGATATTTTCATCGATTTCTTTGACTGATTACTTTGATTACTTTTTTGTGATCCTTTGCGTGATGGTGTATCTAAAATGAACACAAAATAATATGATAAAGTGCAAAATTAATCAAGAAAAACTCACAATTGTAATGAACCATATATATAAAGCAACTCTGCCAATATACAGTATATATATATATATATATATATATATATATATATATATATATATATATATATATATATATATACATCCATCCATCTATCTATCAATCCATCCATCCATCCATCTATCTATCTATCTATCTATCTCTCTATCTGTCTATCCACGTTAGTTCTGTTGATAAAACGTCGAGTTCGTTATCCTAAGAGTGTAAGTTCGATTTCCTCTGTGTATTAGAGGAACAATGCTGCATAATATGAAAAAATATATAAAATTCTTGAAAATAGTGTTATAACGATAACACTATTTTCAAGAATTTTATATATTTTTTCTGATTCATAAAGTACGTGTCTAATATTTAGACTTAAAGAGAAAATTTCAGTCAGACTTTCAAATTTGAACAATTTCAATCGTATTTTAGTTTGATAGATAGATAGATGGCCCACGGGAATAATATATACAAATTAGAATAACTACGGTTGTTAACGTAGAAGCTGATGACTCCATGTAAACATAGGAGAGGCGAAGATGAAATAAAAAACTGCCGGTACAGAAGGGATTACTTTGATGAAGAAGACAGAAGATGATGAAATGGTAGATAGTGCAACAAATGCAAATGAATTTGAAGCTTTCAACTTATGGAAAATGGGGCTGGGTGGGGGTGTTTGTGTGTGTAGGTATTCATGTTTATGCAGCCCTGTATGTATATGTGTACTTATATGCTTACAGTTATGTATGCATGTATGCGAGTAGGTAGGTAGTTAGGAATAATAATAATAATAATAAAATAATAAACTTTCTTTAACAAGGATAACATGTTTGGTCATTTCTGACACATCTGACATATGGTCCTCAATTTTTGTAATTGGTTATGTTAAAAGTATACAAAACTATCAAATCATACACATACTCGGGTATCGTCACACACTTATTCATTCGAATTTAACATGAAGGAATTTGTGTGACTATACTGAGAAACAGATACATATATGTAGAGAGAGAGAGATAGACATCGAATAAGACATGGATATATTAGTTATGGACATAATTAGTCTTCTATTCAGAGGCTTTATTATGTCATTCCAGCAGGTCAATAAAGAGTACGTTTTCGTATGGGCAGCCATTGCAGAAGTGAAAACAAAACATTTGAGGGAGTCATAATAAGAAGTTTCAATATCATTCGGACAGCTTTTTTCTAGAGTTTATCAATTCTGGACACATTATACCTGGGTGTGTTTCCATATTTGGTACAAAACTAGTCAATCAGTGATAGAATATATCCTGACAAATAATTTTCAAGTGATTGGGAAGGTAGAGATCTCTACAGCAATTTTAACAGAGTTATTCTTTTGACAACCATTGCACATAATTGATAGACATATGCATTCCAGCTGAGAAGTTGATCAATGTAGATACCAAGAAGTTTCTTTATTTTTTACGATATACACGTCTAAGCCATTTTAAGTTAGAAGTAAATCCATGTTAGAGGATTCCATTGTCGTGCATTTCGTTTTAGAGATATTAATATGCATTTTGTTTTGTTGACACCAAATTGATATATTGTTGATATATATATAACTATCATTGCGCTTGCTGAATCTTTAGATGTCAACGGCTTGTTGAAAACATCTATAATGGTTAGCGCGTAATAGAAATGTATCTTGGTGTGGGTAGATATATATACTACAGTTCTTGCTTAGCCAACAATGCTCGAGCAGCCTCGTGGTGGGCTTTGATGCGCTTGCTAGCGTTTAAATGGCAGATTCTCCTTTCCAATAAATGCGGCGTCTATAGAGGACCGCGACTGTTTTCATTATATTAATATGTCTTACCTCCAATACGTGTCGCACTAGATACCATCAAATGCGATCCTAACCTTCTTACAGCCTTTGATGATCCATCTTGCAATTCGTTTCCAAGTGTAGGATAAATGGTGTTAAAGTCAAGGATGAGATCCGCATCATCGCGATTACGTGCATAGGTATAATTTAATATTTGGTACACGAGATCGTGTCGGTCACAAACAACATCATCAAATCCAGTTGTATATTCAGCCGTGTCCCAGATCCGCGGTATTCGTATCTAAGTCATAAAGGGATTCAAATGTATTTTTATTAGTGTATTTGCTGCACAGATAACCGGGTAGCTTTGTTTATTCTTCAACAAAATCACCACCGCCAAATCTTTATTTTGTTGGGGGAAGAGGTATTTAAAAATGCATTTTCGTTCACCACATCCGAGAAACATGAACTTCTTTGCTGATAATCTAGCACAAGTTTCAGCGATCGCAGAATGACCATCACGTACTTGACCTGGAGTTCGACTTGTAGTTTCTTTTTTAGGCAACATCGTACACAGTATGTAGGCACGATTATATTATTCAAGACTTGACATTGAACATGGTACCACGAAACAGAAATTCACCGTCATTGACTTTTCTGCGCAGGCAAAGCCCAGATCATCGAAGCAAGATGATATATTTCCAAACTCAGTTTGAGTGCTGATCATTGATTGGGCTGGGTCCAGGAAAACCCAGCTGTTACTGAATCTGATTATGAGATGGTTAATGTGTACTAGGTTGTATGCGATTGTGCCGTCCCCAGTCGATCAACCATGTTATGATGTACTCAAAGGTTTTACGTAAGAGCTTCGGTCGTTCCAGCACGATTGATGAAGCTCATGTCACTGATGGCTTTCAAACAAGCGGTAATAATTTTGTTGTTTACGATGATGTGATGCTTGAACACCAAGACGATCCTGCAAGAATATTTCCTGAGGTTGACACAAAAACACAGACGGAATCTATGTAGCAAAGCGATACCCACGTGAACCTAAAGTGATCCTGGGCAACTGTAGCATGTCGATAATATTTCGTGACATTGACATGCATATTGTGGTAAGTATTCATTGGACCAGCTATGCCAGCTATGCCGCTGATAATTAGTGGGAAGAGTTTCGAAATCTGTTCCCGGAGGTCACCTAGTTTCCAAAACGTTTTCTCACTATTAACTTTACTGATCTTGCGCTTATTTGATTAAATTAGCTTTAAATCAAAGCGAGATGTATGTAAGAGCCACTACCAATGATGTCATAGCCGAATAAGCTGACCGATGCCACAAATGTGTCCAGGATCAACTGAAATTCTGCGGTTAAATTGATGTCCGTGAACACGTCAGAGATATGCTTGCGTTCCCACAGAACAAACAGGAGTACCTTACAGCGGGCTTTGCATAAACGTTCGCACCGCTGATGAAACCCATGCGCGAATCGCGAAACAGGTCAAGAAAATAAGTTACGAAAACCACCACAGCGATGATGGGAAAAGTAGATGAACCGGATCAGATTTTCGGGACAACCCGAGCCATTTAACAGTTGCCTTAGCGCCCAGAGGTGGCTGTTGACCATGTAGTTAAAAAAACAGGGAACGTCACAACCGAAGAGTAAGTTAAAGGTACCACAGCATGATTTAGAGAGTTAGGCCGCAAAAGACTGATAAACATATCGTAACATTTGCCGCGTCTTTCGCCAGCTACTGAAAATATTACTTATCAGTGTCATATACAAAACGCTCCAACAATGTAACATCCGCACAGTGAGACAGGTGGGATGTACCGGAGAAAGTTTACAAAGCCCGCGAAAACTGGCGACGAGTTTGTGGAACAGTGAAGTCACAAATATACGGCTTGAAGAAGAAGTCTCAAGTTGAAGTATATGTTTGCTCTTTGTTAGTTGCGCAAACGCAGGCAAGGAACTCGTAAACGCAGTGAAAACACTGATGGGATCAACTCGAGCCTAAATCAACGTCCGAGAAGTCATTAATGAGGATGCATTGATTTGTCAATGCTTACGCACATGCACGAACACATTATGATATTAGTGATATTTATAACACCGATTATGAATTATCGAGGCCTGTCTTCACGCGTTGCATCACGAAACTAGTTGCAGATAAAATGATTGATGGCAACAACAATATTGCACAATCGGTCGAATCGTGCCGACAACAATGTTGCGTATGGTGAGAATAATAAAGTCGGATTTGTCAGCATTGTCACTGTTATTTCTGTTCCCATTATCTCATCGATGGAACAAAAATCGAAGCCTTTTTGGATACTGTTGACATTTCTACAACAATTTTCGGACTATTCAGACACAGCAACGATTAGATCCGCTGGCCCATCTATGACGTTCATCAAAGACTCAAACAATCATGCAGATCATATCCCGAATATCTTTAGGGACCTTACGCATGTTGCTTTCCTGGACCCGCAGCATTCTGCCTGCCAGACCTGGCATTATCGGGTCGGCCCTACACTCTTTGGCGCTAACCAGAATTTCAATTTTGGCTTTGCAAGGGAACGAAAAAGAACTAAAGAGCTCGGGAAGTTTACCTGCATGATTACACACTCAAACATAATTAAATTTTGCAGAAGCTTTTGTAACGTTATTTTGGAGGCCAAACATACAATCACGTTAACAAATAAGAACACCACAATGATACGATCTGGCGTGATGATTGCGCCGCCAGTGATGGTAAAGTTAAATTATCCAAGCATAGTCACTGCAAACCTTCAACGAGTCCTTCAGTAACTAGAGAGAAACATTTGACACCATTTCTCGTGTGGTACATTCATTATTCTAGTTCTGAATTTTCTATTCTTCATTGACGCAAACTGTAAATGGCTGCTTGCAAGTGTTTAGATCTACTTTCCTTCTGCGTCACTGTATCTTTCAGTTTGCCTACGACTGAATTGATTCTGAAGTCTGCCTTATTACAAATGCTATGCAATTTTTCACAAGTTTTAATATTATATTTATAAATTTGATATATCTCAAGTTACATCATTCCAACTGTTGATTTTATTCTGCATTGCACAGAGCTTGCCTTGCAACACCGTAACTTCAGAATGTTCTCCTTGTATATGCTTATGACACCTTCTAAAAAGATGATTATAATGTCGCATCAAGCATGTTGCAAGTTAGCATCACGGAAGTTTGCATAAAATAATGCCTCATTATGACAGTAGATGACGCTTTGACACGTCCATTCCTTACAATACGACTACTCCCCTGGTCCTAACAACAAGAGGTTATACCATTTTACGGTTTGTTTGGGCGTCTTTTTTAAACTATCATTCGAATATATAATTCGAATATATCCTGCATTACAGTCAGCTGGTTTCCTAGAGTATTAACTTTCGGAAAGGTCTGCAAGTAGCATAAAACAAATTTAATGCTTCAAATTGTATATAATTAGATGTGTTTACACAATGTTATATATCCGCTGACCCTTCCCATCCCATTGTTATTTGGACATTTTGTGGGTTTAATATACCGCTATCGCACGGTGGCAAAATAATAGGGTATCCGCTTACAAGCAAGGCTTAAGGTCCTAAGTTGTTTATATATTCTCATTCACAATGTTATCAATTTAGAGCAAGTTTATGATTTTAGAGTAATGCAGTGCAGATTCTGCATTTTGTGTCATTAAAGACTTCATAAGATTTGAGAAAATTGCAGATAATTGCACCTCAAGGCCATACTTTTTCTTGTTGGTTCACGAGAGAGAGAGAGAGTACATTACAGATATGAGGATTCTGCTCATTCTCTCATCCCTATGAAATTATTATCTTATACTAATCCAACTATATATATATATATATATATATATATATATATATATATATATATATATATATATATATCACACAAGCAGTAAGGTAAATATTCAATTTATAGAAAAGTGCTTATATATTCATGGTTATAATTATGCAATAGCCAGCAAGTGTTTGTGACTAGATGTCTGTGGCAAGTATCTCATATCTCCAATTTCAATTTAAATCTCCAATTCCAATACAATAGCAAGAGGTAAATGACTTAAAACAAGGATATTACATATTACATACAAAGCATATATAAAGCAAAGAAGAAAATCTACCAGTATGAAATATATTTTATATATCTAAACATAAAGAACATTTTCATACAACTATGATATGCTTTTATTACAGATATCAAACTGGAAATATTTTTTATTATTTAAAATCGTATGCGTCCATGTAGTGATAGTTATGGTACAGATGATTGACGTTAAGGTACTTCACTGATAAAACGTCAGATTTTTTTGGTAGCAGCTATATAAATATAATATATTAAATATAAGTAACGTTGCTGCCGCCACCAGTAACCAGCTCAATTTGCTTTTATTATTACTGCTTCAACACAGTACCAAACTTGCTTGATACATTTAGGTATGAAATTAATGTAGTAGTTGAAAGGATTCATACTAATTTTACATGTATCTTTTACAAATGTGATTGCTTTATGTTAGAAGAAAAGACGCACACACCCACATTACAATTTTTTTAAAAACTTTTAAAGTTTTTAAGGCTACTCACAACTCAGGCTGTTGTAGCATCCATCCCCCGTGCAATAACATCTTCATTTGTCTGTGATTTTATCATTATCTTATCCTGTTAAAAATAGCTAAAATTTTCATGACACAAAATATCAGCACAATAAAACTATAAAATAAAGCGAAAAAATAAATAAATAGAAAGTATATACAGACCTGTTTTTAACTTTTCATAGGAAATGTTAGAGAAAAATAAATATTTTATATAAACTGGCGTTCATAAAAACAGTATTGTTAGATGAATTAGTCTAAAAGAAAATTATCATGCCGATAGGCATTTATAAAGAACAAATACCTGCATTGTCGTGTAAAATTGCTATCACATATTGATTTGCCAATAACTTTGGTTTTTCACTTTCACATGAATAAAACATAAATAAAGACAAGCTTTTCACACAAGTTGGCTTCTGGACTGGACATACACTGTACACACATAACTGCAAATTCTGAGGAATTTTAACTGTAAATTACTTGACCTATATTAAACATATACACTTGTACAAAAATGCTCACTTTTGGAGAATATTGTTTGCAGGCAATGAAATAAGTTATTTAAGCAAAGACCATGAAAAGGATTATATTGTTATTGCTAAATTGTTGTTTCTTATGCTCTGACCTTCAAGAAACTACCATATTATGAACCTGAGATGAAATGTTTAATCTGGTCTAAACAATGGATACGGTACATTCCATAACTTAATCCTTAATCACTCAGCAGACAGAGTGAGAGAGAGAGAGAGAAAGAGAGAGAGATTCATAAATAAATTAGTTTCTTCACAGAATAATAGAAACCACTCACCAATTTCTGACTGCAGTTGTAAAATATCTCAGCAGAAAGTAACAGCTACTTTTTTAAGCATGCAATACCTTTTGATGAGAGTTAAAAGCCCCCAAGTACTATTCTTTAGAGAGGACACAATACTGGATTTCAGAAACTGAAGCCACACAAGTACTAGTTTGTTACTTTGTGAAAAATGTGGTCACTGTGAAAAAATGGAGACCACCTACTGGAGATGAATGATCCGTGATCAATCAAATTGTTGTCCCTGAGTCATATAGACAGAATAATCATAGACTAGCCCAAAAAACACCTTAAGCTGGAATTTAGGTGTCAAGACTTATGACAAGATCCTGAATCATTTTCATCGGCCGCCAATTAAAAGTGATGTTTATAAGTGCAGTAAATCTTGTCACACTTGTCAAATGGTAGGAAATCCCAATCAGAAGATACCTAAGCTACATGCGCAACCTATTCCTGCATTTGACCATTTGACGAAAAATTTAACAGAAAAATGGTAAACTGTTGGTTCCTTACCTAATACCACGTCATGTAACCAGGATACGTGTTGACAATTAAATAAAGTCAAACCAAGCAAAAGACTGTGATCAGTAAAATTCTACACTATATGATTATCGAGTAAGATCTGTAGGGTTATTTTTCCTTGTTGATAGTTGTTGAATTAAAGACCCTAAGACTGTCCCAGAACATGCTCATCGACCCATGATATATGTAGATCATTACAATAACTTAATGAAATATGCAAGTGTTGATGCATTCTCTCTCTCTCTCTCTCTCTCTCTCTCATCATATATAATTTTAACCAAGCTACTTTTCTATCACAAAGAGCGGCCCACTTAATAAGTCCGAATCATGCATCGATACATTAATTTTCAAAAATTATTTTACAGTTATTTTGTAAGCTTTAATGTGACAAAGAACCAAATAATTGGAACCTAAGGATACTATATATATACGTTTTTTAAAATTATTGAACCAATTTATTATTTTGAATTAGGTTGATAATGGTAAGAATTACAATAAATAAAAGTAAAATCTCCTGCAACATTGTTTTGTGCTGTCTCTGATTATTTCCACTTTTAGAGACACAAGTTTTAAAGTTTAAAACCAGCTTTAAAATGTACAAATTTACATTCAAAGGTTGTGGTCTGTACATTAACAATGCAAATTAAGCATTGGAAAAACAATCGTAAACAAAATCTAATACTTTTAATTAAGAGCAAACATATTTATCACGATTCGAATATGATTTTCCACAATTTGATTATTTCAGCTTTTGCGACAAAAAAATTTCCAAACTGAAGAATATGATAAGAATAATAAAAACCTTAAGGAATTTTTAATTTGTTTATGTTTTTTTTATATCTATAAGCTTTTTTATGTGTTGTTGATGTTGCTGTGAAATATATGATCTTTACAACCTGAAATCGTCTGAAGAAAGCTCGTTAAGAAGAGTACGAGGGAATATATCATTGTCATTTCTGATCCGTACTTTGCTAAAATAACTAATGTTTCCTGAGTAATGAGACATATCATTAAAAAGTGAGTTCATAAAAGGTGAAATTAAATACTTAAGTTTGTCAAAACTGGAGTTCAAGAAAATGAACCACCATAACAGGCCAAATGTAAAACTTCATCTAAGGTTAATAAATATGGTATTTTTGAGAAGGTCAAAGCATTCAAAATAACAAATTAGCAAATAGAGTATACTCCTTTTCATGGTTTTGTTCATAGTAAATGCAAACAACTTATTTTATTGCCTGCAAAGAAAAAGAATTCTCCAAAAGTGAGTATTTCTTGTACAGTGTATATATTGAAAATAAATCCAGTAATGGAAAGTTTTTTGGGGTAATGAATGAAGCGGTCACTAAAGAATATATCTAGACTGTTCTTGAGGCATAATTTACAAATGTATGTGGTATATAAAAGGAAAGTTTGCTGAAATGTGCCTCAGACAATCCAGAATTTGCAGCTTGAATTACTCAGAATTTACAATTATGAGTACATGTCCAATCCAAAAGCTTTATTATGTGTAAAGCTAGTTTTTATTCCTGTTTTATTCATCTGAAAGTGAAAACAAGGCATTGGATGCTACAAAGAGCCTGAACTGTGAGTAACCTTAAAAAGTTTATATTAAATTATTACGCAGGTGGGCTTATTCTTCAAACAGAAAAAAAATCACATATCTTCTGTAAAGATACAAGTATACATTTGTATTAATCTTTTTTACTACTACATTAATATCATATCCAAATATATCAAACAGGTGTTGTACTATTTTGTAGCAGTAATAATAAAAACAAACTGCTGGTTACAGGTAGTGGTAGCAACGATATTTATATTCATTGAGTATATAGTTGCTACCGAAGGAGTCTGGCTTTTAGTCAGTAAAGTATCTTACAATAAATTCCCTGAATGTACTATAAATATATGTATATTTATTATACGGATAAGATGATTTCGTGTGGTCACATATTTCGTTGTACTTTATTGATGAAACGTCAGACTGTGGTTGATACCTCTACCATGTGCTCAAGGGAGAGAACTAACACATATTTCTGGTTAAAGATGAGACGGATGGTATGTTATAATATAACCTTATTCCCACGAAACGATGATAAGTACCGCAATATTCTTGGCACATTCTATATTATGATACATAAATAAAACCTCTCCCATATGAAACCCTCCATGATCCACACGTTTTGTGGATTTTGTACGAAAATATTCTTTGAGCCGTATCATATTCTTACCAATAATGTATAATTTAAAAGAAAAGCCAAACGGTTTTCTTTGCGCAGGTTATCACGTAAACTTTACTCGCTATTCATGAAATTATCCGATCAAAATTAAAAGAATGGGAGCCGCGTAAAGAGGGGTACCCTCTCTGTACAAAAATAGTAAGATGGTGGCACTCGGCCCGACTGAAGCGCCCTCTAGTTACGTTGTTATCGCTAATATGCTGTAGTGTATGCGTAAGGTGCCATAAATCACTTAGATCTTCGAGAAAGCATATCATTGTAAAGAACGATTAAAACATTGTCGCTAACGTACACCTTTAAAAAAGAGATTAAAAGAGTGACTATATCTATTCGACACGTTGATCTTGTAATTTCTTTATATGGTGTTTGCCATACAAATTGAATGCCGTAAAGCAATCTAAATTCCAGTCTAGAGCATTCATTATTTTTGATAAACGAAAAACTTTAGAAATTTATAGCGCCGTCTGTTTTCATAATGCCAAGCTAATACTCTATTATCCCATTATTACAATAGATGGCAACGCGAGTTGGACAGCAGTGATGATACTGATAACGCTATTTACTAGGGGTGAAACGATTCAAAGATATATCGATGCGTCGATACTTATGCTGGAACAATACACATATTGATATAAGAGGAGAATTGACACAAAACGATGCTTACCATATATAAGTTATTTTAGCCTTCAGCAGTTATTAATAATTATTATAGGTTCGCCTTCTTATTATTTAAATACATAATTCATCTGAGACAGCAGTTAAAGTCCTAGACACTCATTTTTGTTTAGTATAAACGATAAAGACTATTGAGAATACTCGCTCGCCATCTGCAAATTCAAACAAAGTTCTTAATCTGCCCTCAACCCCTATTCCATGTTAATTATCTTAACCCAGCAGCATGTTCAGCATAAAGGATACATTTCAAACGTGTTCCACGTGCATAATGAATATAATGAAGTACTTTACTCATCATTTAATATCCAATTTTACGCGAAATTGATCTTGTCTACTTTGGTCGATTTGAAAGCTACACTAGTGGCGTGTCACACGGTGAAATATGTTACGTTCAAATCTTATTGTGGTTACCGCTTGTTCCGGTCCAGGATAATAACTACCAATCAGTAATCAGTGTAGCTTATTCCCTGCATAACAGACAGGAAGTACTAGCAAAGCAACAGAGAAGCTTCGCTCCAAAGTCATTGATATATAAAGTACTTAAACTGGGATGCTGTATGGGTGTGCGATTGCGTGAATCGTGCAAAATATGTACAAATTTGCACACTTGGAGATTGGTGATGCGCGAAAACTCCCGCAAGAAGGATGAAAGTTCAGCATATGAAAATGTGCTCGACGAAGTATACCATTTTTATTTAACCATTCTTGTCGCAAAATCTTTTTTTCAGGTTGGCAACTGTTTACACATCTGGGGACTTCGAGCATAACAAAATTGGTTGTTAAACTAAATTTGATTGGCACATTGTGCCCTGGAATAAGCGTTATGACGTAGCTTGAACGCTCCATGAAGGAAGTTTTACAAATGCGCGTATAAAATACGGGCAACCTAGAAAACCCAAATTGTCTGATTCCCGGCGTGGTTCATTACGTTTTCGTTCGCCAGATAATGACTGGTGATAGTGATGATGACAATAATTTTTAAAGTTATGAAATATATTGGATTATTAGAGCTGGGAAATTGTTAATGGAGATACCAGCGAATGGTTTTGAGTCCGAAAATTTTGTTAAATATGAGTCAGATGTATATGTTGCATGGACAATAATAGAGGTCATGACGGTCAGTCTCCCTTTCAGCGGTTTTTCGAAATTTAATTTAGAAAGGGCTGATTATTGAGCCTGATTAAAATACAGACAATTTAAAAGCAGAACGCAATTTTGATTTGTTTTATCAATCAATTTAGTCTTGTGAATCGTATACTACAAAACCATATATCCATATCAAGTGTCACGTTGTGTGAGAAAAATTTGCTAAGAATTCCTGCCTCGTGTTTATACATGTCTTCTGATAGAATTCAAGCAGACTATGGCATTGACTGACTAAAAACCTTAATAAAGCATTATGGAACAGATAGGAAATCTAGCATATTAGTCGGTTAATTATTGATTCAAGAAGTATGTTCGTTTTAGTGAACAGTCCTATTTTGGAGCAGATGTATAAAAAAGATAATATCTGTGAGCTCTGGAAAATTCTAAATAACAGCCATAAACATCAGTTTCGAAACATCTTCAGGTTGACAAAGCTAGCCATGCATATGCCTTTTCAGAAAGAAGCGCAGACAATATTCATATATAGATAAGGCACAGGGTATTCTCAGAAATAATTAACAGATTAATACTTATATAGCTAGAGGTGACATTTTTTGTGAAGATTTTGATTTCAGCAGAGTTCTAAATAAGTGGAGTATTGAAATGGCAGGTAAATATTGAACCATGACTGTTTCCTAATCCCCCTCCTTCTTTTCTCCTATCCCCTTCTTTCGGTGACAAAGTGTGAATTCCCCTTTAATATAAAATCCTGGCAGCATTTGGCCTTAACTTTTAAATGGAGAACGAGCTTGGAATTTCTCTATTTAAGCAGAGATATTTAACCAGTGAATGAAGGTACTGATGGAATAAATAAAATTACCATCGAATCAGCAAGGAGGCAGATTTCAAACAGCTGAAGCTTATCACCTTGTGTAAAAAAAAATTTTATATAAAATTATAGTATAGGACTGGGTGTTGTCAATAGTTTTCTTTCTTCATTAATTAATACAAGTACCTGTAGCCACAACAGTCGTTTGCATATGCAGGAAGTACAATGTGATACATTTTGTTGGTATTTATCCTCATTCCCATGCTCGGATTTGTTCTTGATGAGATTTTCTTAGCACTAGTAATTCGCTTTATTTCTTCTTTTTTGAAGATAACATCATAATGTCTTCCAAGTTTAAGTTAGACGTGAAATTGGTAATAAGATGTTTTCAAAGCATTCATGCAGTGCAAAACAATGGGTCTGGTGGCTAAAGTGAGTTAAAATGAGCCACTATTAAACAGCCTGAAACGCTGAATAAAACTCACTGATAACCAACAGATAGTCTGTTTGGAAGTATTTATTTATCTTGTCATCGATGAGATTTGCATATAAATATATGATAAATATATCTCTATCTGTAATCTGCATTCTGGAAATACTACCAGTATGTCAACATGCATAAATGGGCACGTCCTACCTTTCAAATATGAAAGGACCATCCAGTTTATCGATATGTATCGTATCGTAGGCTGTGTCATGAATCGTATCGATACGCAGCACAGCTGTATCATTTCACCCCTAGTATATACATTGTTGCAAAGCCAAATATTTATGATCTTCGCTAGCCAAGGTTCCGATATGATAATCCTATATTTATCTTGGCGTATCGAACAGATAGATATACTGGTACATTGTCCTAGCGACATCTGATTTCATGAGTTGTCTCCCTTATTTAATGCCAACTGGAATCAGGTCACAATTACTAATTCCGGTTCAGTACCCACGAATGTAGTTCTAGTCTATTTTTAGAAACATTTATCCTCTCTCATTTTGGTGTTGATAGAAGAGATAGATTTATGCATTTTAGGTAGGGATTCAAAGGTAATTGTTCATTCTTAAGACTATGAGCTCAGGGTGTGGTTGTTTCTTGTGTATTTCGGCGACAGTGCACAATGAGTAATAAGGCCTTGGTGATGATCCGGAAGTGAAATCATTGTTCTGTTTACAAACTGCTCTGTTTACAGTCCAGCCTCTCAAAACAATGCAGGTGAACCTTTGACAAGAACTTCACCGTGAAGTCATCTTTGAAGGTATTTTAGATTAACATATGATCTGAATTGATTGTCACACAGTTGAAAGGTCAATACTGAGAAACAAATGTAGAGAATATATAATAAAATTAATTGTGTTCTATGGCCAACTAACCAATAGCGTGGTGCATAGTATATCAGCCGAAAATGGTGGGGGCAATAGACCTGAAAGAATGCTTTGCAAGTTTAACATCGAAAGTATGAATATGTACCAGAGCGAAGCAATTACAGTAGTATTTGAGTGAAAGGTATTCGTGCAAACACGGACCGGTACTGGAAAATTGCTTATTTATAAGTCCATTCAAGCTTTGTGCTCCCCTTATTTCGATCACGTAGGAACAGTGTCCAAATTTAAACTACTTAATTTTGATTTGATGCGCTCGCCACCGCATCCAATGAAATTCAAAGACTCGAAGCACAGAAATATCTGCTCGATCCACCAAGGTGTAGATAGGCTTATTACATCGGAACCTTGGCTACCGACGATGAATACAAAAAAACAGCTGTATGGAATGATGTAATTGTAATATGGCAAATTTATAAATAGAATACGAAGAAAAAATCTAGTAATACCTGACATAGCATTTGCCTTACGACAAACTAAAGAATCAGTTTTTTAGCCGGCAAACTGTAAGATACAATGACGCAGAAAGAAAGCATTTGCAAGCAGCCATTTGCAGCTTGCATTAATCAAGGATAGATAATTCATTACTAGAATTATGAATGTAGCACTTGCAAGCAGCTATTTACAATAATGCAGAGGGAAAGTAGCACTTGAAAACTGCCTCATACGTTTGCATCAGCGAAGAATTTCAATATGCATGGATAGAATCATAAAAGTAGCACTTGCAAGCAGCCATTTACATTAATACATCAAGAAAGAAGAGAAAACACGTACATAGAATTATGGCAGTATTATCCCTCCATACCTAGGTAGTGTCAGCCATACTCTCAAACGAGACCGGAAAGAATATTAACAGAGAAAGCAGAGAAAAGAAAAGATAGTGTAGTAAATGGCAGAATTGTTCAAAAGGCACAGAGGATGATTTTGATATTCCTAATCATTAGATTTTCAAAGTGTGCTCATTTGAACCAGAACTAAACGCGGGTGGAGATGACTAACAATGTTTGAAAATGATAAGCAAAGTGATGGTTTTCCAATATCACATGCTATTGATGCTAATGTCGCAAAATCTTTTACATTTGCATGAACAGAGCCGTTGGTCGCCATAGATGAAATTCAGTTTGAATCATTTAATATATATTCGTATTGGTGCTTAACCATCCGTGGCATTTGTGTTTAACATTCAATGTTTCATTACATATAAGTGCGCGGTATGTTTGTTCACGTGATTGTTTTAGCAAATCATGATTATCTATGTGGACGTGGGTGTAATACTCGGGTCGTACTCCTGGCATACTCGTGTGGTACTCGCGTCACTCTCACGCCTGTATTAGTCACGTCACGGAGATATGTATAGTAGCATGACAATATCGGTTTGTTCTGGTTACTGCTTTATGTTAGTTTTCTACAGCACATGTGTGCAAGTATGTTGTGAGGACAGAGTCATGGGGATGGGGTGAAAGGCTTTGATCTAGATTAGTAATAAAATTCCAATAGTGATATGATCATAATACTACTACAAAATGTATGCTAATGGAACAACCTTTTATTTTGGCAGAGTGGGCGGCGGCACCTTGAATTTTCTTTCAAATCAAAATTATTTGTATTTATTTTACCTTAAGATAGTTCTTTGCAGCTAATAAAACGGATATAATAATTTATTTTTGTCTACAAATCAGACCTTTAGATTTTCGGTCTTTATGAGGGCTGGAAATTTGTAGTGTTTGGGATAAACTACTCTAACCTGTTCAATTCTGAAATTAAATGGGCAGTACCTGAGTTTAATATAACTAAGAGTGTGGGTCTATGTGTCTTTCATGTTCTGTACAGTTTCACTCATTAACGTTAAGCATTCACTGTGGATGACCATGGGATTACTATTTATTTTGCCATATAGATCAAGCAGATATAGGGTACATTCTTTTTTTATTTAATGAAATAGAGGGGGGAGGAGGGAGAGAGGGGGTCTTATCACTTAAACGTTCAGTCCGTAACACTTTGAGATGACCACCTATGTACCTTTATAAAAAAAATTAATTGCTTTGTCCTCTGATCGCAAACAGCGTATAAAAATGTATTACTTCAAGTAGAATACATTACTATGCATTAAAACTACACTGGTGACAAGAGTACGTATTTTTCTTATTATCACATAAATTAATGTTAAACCATCAACATCCACTCTATGCCGTTTATGCTTTAGACTACCAATTTCATGTATCAGTATTTACAGACTGTTTTTTTTTTAAAAAGCAATTTTCAGCCTTTTCGACTGACCACATGCTTAATTTCAACATATATTAGCATTTTTTTTAAATAAAAAAAGCCTAAAGGCAGTTAAGTGTTTAGGGAAAATGTGTGCTGTGTTTGGTCTTCTAAACGTGACGTTAAAATAAACAAACCAGTCAAACCTAACCATCGCTTTATCTATCATTCAATAAAGTAATAGTAAGTCCCTGCGATAAAGGTAGAATTTTTAACAAATGAACTATAATACATTATCGTCTAAGAAATGTCACATTCTATTGAAAAAAGCATTAATTGAAGCAGGGATCACAAACACGTGGCCCGTCAACCGTATTCTGATGCCCGCAAAATAATTGGCGTCACAAGATGTCATGCGAGATAACAGAAGCGGTGTTGTGGCCCTTGGGCCATCGAAAATGCCCTCATGCGGCCCTCGGGGTGGTTTGAGTTTGAGACCCCTGAATTAAAGTCTGAACCAAGTGTAATTTTCTTAATTTCTTTCCAAACAGAAATACTACCGAAGTCACCTGGACTTATCGTGTTCCCAGATGTTATATCCTCACCTAAAACATACATTTAAAATAGTTTTTACATATTAGCTAAATATGAACATGATTAATAGAAGAAACTTTTCATATGCTTTCTTGTATGCAATCAAAAGATAGCCGCTTAAGATGCAAATTATCATGAAATTTTACTAATGATAAAAGTTGAAGAGCTAGACATTTAAAAGCCTCATATACCTCCCAAGAAGCACTAATACAAACACTGCAATAAAATAATCATAATAATCATAATATAAATATATTGTAAATAACCGTCTTAATAGATTCTGCTCTTTTGAAAACGCATTTTTGTCGCAGAGATTACACTTGGTGTTTCATCTGCAGCTATTAAGATTTCCAACCTATGACGTCAGTAAAATAACCCACATTACAGTATACCTGAATTACCTGAAACAAGTGGTTGGAATTCATATGGAGACTCTTTCAACGGTGACATGGCAGAATTTCTAGGAGATACGTAACTGCTATTAGAACCATTTGTAGATGAGTTGCTTCCTCTCTTTGACAACATAAATGTACTCACGCCGGCAAAAGGTGTCTGTATCCCACTGAAATAATTAATTAATAGTACTACTACTACTACTGCTACTACTACTACTACTAATAATAATAATAATAATAATAATAATAATAACAATAATAATAAGAAGAAGAAGAAATAGAAGAAGAAGAAGAAGAATTTCGGTTATGAACATATAGGAAATTACATTAAAGAGAGTTATGTCAATTTACTAACTTTCGATAGATCAGCTTGTAGCTTTATATTTTTGGGGTTCTACATATTTAATTGTATGGATAACGATACCATGCATACACTCAAGATGAAAGTATCGATATTTTTAAACATGTTGCAAAAGTAAATTTGAATAACAAGCCAGCAGAAATATCAGTCTTTTCTATAATTTGGTGATTTGAGCAAAAGCTGTGCCGTAAATAGTACTTGCCTTTATCACAAAGTTTGCGCGGCGTTTGAAATATCATGTATTATACTACTAAACAAGAAAATAGATAAAAACAAACATAATGCTTTATCTTAGGGTTACGTCGCTTGATTTTAACCAGTGTTTCTTTAAGATACTTCAAAAAGAAAATAATGCAGAAATGAAACTAAATTCACCGTGCATGATAATTTATGTTCAATGCAAAACAGGTAAACAATTCTTGAAACTAAATTCTATTTTTTTTCCATTGAAGATTGCGAATTATATATATATATATATATATATATATATATATATATATATATATATATATATATATATATATATATATATATATATATATATATATAACATAGGCTTGATGTTGGATATAAATTATGCAAAATGAATGCGCAAAATTTATAACGATTTAAACTTTATGTCAAAATATCACTTTCTATAATAATTGTAACCGATGTGCAATCAGTTATTTTTGTCTAATTATCAAACAACATATCCCCTTTCAGTCCCGAAAGACTTTTGTGTACTATGGTGTCAGTACTGTGTTTGTGTGTTTCTTTTGGATTTTTAACACAGCTTTATCAAATTTTCATTCATATCGCTACGATGTCTGCAGTGTGACAGTTTATAGTAATGCCTAGCACTGGGGCATCATGCCGCAGACATATAGCATGATGTTCCACAGGGTCGACCAGTCCTAACACTAACCTGTTAATATTGAGCGCCAAGGATGGCGGATGTTAGTACCATTTTTGTAAGTCTTTGGTATGACTCGGCCAGGGATCGAACCCACGACCTCCAGCATCCGAGGCGGACGCTCTAACCACTAGGCCACAGGAGCGTCAGTACTGTGCGAGGGAGCAAAAGCTTAATTAATTAACATTGTTTACGGGTAAAAACATTAAATCGATATGTCTTTATTGGCAGTTTTACTCTAATATCAAAAATATATCCACTAAAAGTGAAGTTAGGAATGCAGTTTAGTCAATATCAGCCATATTAAAATAACATTCCGACATGATGTGAGTCACTCTCTCAATTTGAAAAAAAAAAAAAACATCTTCAATGATTTCAATAACTTCTCGTAACATGGAAAATAGATTAATGATTATTAGCGGACGAATGAAGTTGTATGTAATAGGTTTTCTTTTAATAGCCATGTGAAAGATCAATTTACATAACGTTTTAGTGAAATAAATGTGACCGAAACTTAAAATTATATAATAAAGCTTTCTACACATTCATTATATAATTGATTTAATGTTATATTATTATTAATATAACTATAAAGACATAAATGTATATGTTAGACGGAAAATTTTACTAAACAAATTGAATAATGTTTGTATGTCTCATCTCACCCTGGTGGACGGACACTTATTCGGTTATTTCCATTATCGTAACCAAGGGAATATGTTTGCAATCCGTCATCTTTGCTTTCTCCCAATCCTGGTACTTCAAGCATGCGTAGACGTGGACTTCTGTCTTCATCCTGAATGTCTACTGGTCTACATTTCTTTCTCCGTTGTGTCAGGACAAAGATTAATGCAAATACCAGAATCATGACCACTGCTATAGTTATCCCAAATGCCAGAAGACCATATCGACCAAAAGCAGTTTCTCCCTTGACGTCTTTTCCTGGAACACAGTATAAACACAGAACGCACTGGATAGATAAAACACACTACGACTTTTCAAATATACACAAGTTAGGTCTTCAACCCGTATTTCATCCCATGTACAAAAAGGCAATAAGAGGTTTTTAAAAAAAAATCGAGTTAACAAAGTTTAAAAAGTATTATCATTCACTTATGTGGGAAAAATAGGATCGTTTCAGGAGAAACTAAAGCAAATGAAGAGAAAACATAATGAGAGTTGTATTACAATAAATATTACTGAGTCATAACGAAATAAGTGCACTGAGAAATATTTTAGCAGACAGCTGGCAATTCATGTTCGAAAATTGCAACCTTAAGTAATTTAACCGGCTACATCTTATTGTTGTTGTTGTTGTGGGGTTTAACGCCATTTTTCAGCACGATAGGCTATACATGGCGGCCAGTATTAATGGTGGAGGAAGAACCCGGAAAACCCCGGAAAGAACCACCGACCCACGAGAAGCTACTGGCAAGCTTTCTCACATGCCACATTGGCTGAATCTTAGACTCGAACCGCCGCAGACAGAGGTGAGATGGCAGTGATCCGTAACGAAGAGCGCTTTAGACCACTCGGCCACTCGGGGCCCCGGCTACATCTTAAAGTAAACGATAAAATTTTTTGAATTAATGACATTCTTTCTATTTATTTAAAACTCATCGTATAACGTTAGCTTTAAACTATTAGGAAAAGAGACATTATAGCAAACCATCTTACAGCAAGTCATCGGAAATGATATGATTTATAGTGTGAAAGTTACAATTATAAAATAAAATATATAGTTGAAAATTAATCACATTCAAATCTACTTCAGGCAAAACAACATGAAATTTCAGATAACAATCAATTCAGACTTATAATAAAAATGATCATTCGTATGCTGAACAACTTCTCTTTACTGGGAGCGTTACTTAAGACAAAATACCACCGTAGTTCAGTGGTTAATATGCCGGACTCGGAAACAGAACGTTGTGGGATTCGATTCCTACCAACAGATCAGCACAATACTGCTGATCCCTCGGACAAGATAATTTACTCTTGGCTCAACATGATATAACCCTCAAATGCTGATGTGCATTAAATTAAAAAAAAAAAAACTACTAAGTTGTTATGGCAAAAGTTGTGATGTTTTCATAAGTAATATAACTCATTCAATAAAATTCCTAGTCGAAGGCCGTGTTTGTTTTTAATCGGGACCATTTTTGTTAAAGTGTAAGTCCAGTATATTGAGAAAAGATGACAAACGATATTTTTGCCCACCAAAACAATTGTGTAAGTATTTTAAAGTCGAACAACTAAACACAGTTATTATCCAAAAGATGAACATTTATAGAATACGGACATTTATTACACCAATAATTTTACCTAAAGTACTAGTTGTTTGTGTTGATGTTACAATGTGTTTGAAAGTTGGGTCCGTCATTTTTGCTGGTGCTTCAGATATTGTAGAGGTAGAAGCATTTGTGTTGTGTGTGCTTGAATTCGACATCGCTATAGTGGAAAGCTGAGTACTTGCTATGGATGTGGATTTGCTATGGACAATTGCGTCTTGTGTGCCGTTTTCTGTTTGTATATATGCAGATGATTTCTCGACAGGCATTATATAAGATGTAGTTGGTGAAGATGTTGCGACAGTTGCATTATCTTGGACGATGAGCACAGATTTTCCCGTAATTTCTACAATCGACATGAGTGTAGTCCACGTAAGTTTTGTTGCCATCTCATTTCTGGTCGTGGGAGAGTTTGTAGCTGTTTCATTCTGTGAACGCGTTTCGTTAACACTTTGTCTCCTAGATCGTTGCAATATGTGATGGTCTGGACTTTCATGAAATGATCTACCTTCAGCATTAAGAGTTCTTCTCCCTGCAAGTAAAATTATTTGCATGTGATTGTTTAACTCGACTTTACGATCTTTGGACATACATGGCATCAAAATGTACCTTAGCAAACAAATCGCAATCGTAAAAGTACAATTGATTTACCCACATGATTTTCTGCAGTTAAGTTATACAGTGCTCCAATATTTTAGATCTAATAGTGATGCAATTGATAAACAATATCTTAACGACTAAATTTATTTTTTTATATGTTACTTTTTTTATTGAGTACAGTTATAAAATTCAACGGCATGATTCAGTGTTTATTTTTAATAAATTTATAATAATCTTTACAATTTACCCATTAAATATAGTAATTCGGTGATTGCCTATTCCAGTACCATTATAATAATATAATTAGTGAGTAACTTTGAGTAAACCAGCCGATGCTTGTGCAGTAAGAAGTGATTTGCTTCAAGAAGAAATAACTGACATCATAACAATATCAATACTGCATGAAGCTGAATAACAGTCGTTCCCATAAGCTTACAAATCTTACAAACGCTTTAGTCTGTTTGAAAATGTGCCTGACTCCGATTAGAATAACGACAATTTTATTTCACATTCCTGCAAACTTTGAAGAGTAGAAATGATATTACTAAATAAACATGTTATCCTTTCCAATTTAATCATCGTGAAATTTCAAGTCAGCCTTTTCAGAACTGGCAATCGGTTGCAACTGTTGTTTAACACATAATATCGAGACTTTAACTGAACAAATAGATCAGTTAATATTAGTTTTTTCTTGCCAAGGAGATAATAAGGATAATTACCGTAATAATTGCGCTTAAAACATGTATTGCTTGGACAAATATATCAATCTAAAACTCATTCCAGCAAGCACACACTGTCAAAGTCGTATACTATGTTTTTATTGCTCGTAAGGACATGCTAGAAAAATTAGCTACTTGTGGGGACTCGGGTCACAATTATTGCTTCCATTTAGCACCCACAAATGTAGATCCTGTGTACTTTTATAGCATATTTCCACTCTCATTTTGATGGTGATAAAATAATAAGCATTCTTGGTATTAGTTGAAAGGTATTTGTTTTTTCTTTAGAATTTGAGCATTATGTTTTGGTTGTCTTTGTGTATTTCGCTGCTAGTGCGGTGAGTACCGAGGAAATGATGCTGATATGGAAGTGAAAACTGTGACCCATTGCACTTTGCTTTGTTTATAGTCAGGCCTGTTTTCTTTTCACCGTGAGTCCATTGTTGAAGGTATTTTAATACATAATATGATTTATTAGGATTTTAACACCACTGAATTTTCAATACTAAGAAACACATTTAGAGACCATATATGAAAAATAATTGTGATCTAAGTCCGTATGTATTTTGAGAGCTCTCCACCGAGGAGGTTCATTGTTCTCTTCTAATAAGGTCACAAAGCACAGTCGATATCAATTTTAGATGCTGATTTAGCCAGCAGACTTAAGTGATGACGTAGACATTAAATAGAGATGGTGATATACATCTAGAAAATGTTGATATTTTAGGCAGGGACTCTTATCTTTACTTAAAATTTACCTAACAATTATACATATACTATTAAAATAACATGGGAAGACATGTCTCTCCCACCTATTTACGAGTCAACGCCGATATTTCAAGATAAACTTCGCATAGTATAGTAAATTTGGTACCTATACTTAGTTCAGGCATTCGAATTTTTATGCCTATGCAAAGTGCGACTTATTACCTCATCTTCAAGGAGAGACAAACAATTATCCCTCTACCGGTTGTCACGATCATGATCACGCCCGCTTAATATTCAAGTACAACACACTGAATGGAATACTAACTTTTCATGTTCTCATGTTCCACTGAATCAGGTTATCTGTAGAAATGTACGTCATTTTCGGTATTCCAGTATTCCATTCCACTCGTTGCACATCGGTACCAAATTTATTTGTTTTCTTCCCACAACATAAATTGAGATCGGAACATGCGTAGTTATAAGTACTATATAACCGTTTTAGCTACTTTGACACGAATGAAGGGTGCACGCTCATCACTTCATTGCGGAGTACGATTTAAAGCCTCTTTTGCATTGTTCAGGCAAGCAGTTAGCAGACTGTGTATACACTAGTAACTCTGCCATACGCGTTTATATTAAAAAGTTTACCAATGTATTTATTTGCATTCACAACCTACTCAATCCCACCCCCAGCAAAAAATGACCAAGTTCACATCATAAAATTCACTTCTTCAGTGATGCTATTAGATTAGATACTGTTAATGTAACCAACGTTTACTAACAAATCGATCTGATTAAAATCAGATTTCCACGTTCCTACGTGTAGATCTGACAGACACCGATAAGCGTTCATGGTTTGGTGACCGTTAAAATTTTCAGTCCACTCATTTTTAGTATCCTATCAGATACAGCGTTGCAAATTTGTGCTGGGGAGAGTAAGTATTTCTACGTTCCGAGCAACCTCTTACTGATGTCCATCGGAAGGACGGTGAAGATCTGATTTTTATAAAGATTGACTAACAAATATAAATGAAGGGACCCGACTGCCAATCGAGGCTAAATACAATGTTAGGGTAATGATTATTAAATTTTAAGAGAAAGATACGTGTATATATTAAATGCTGATATAGATCTTGACTAACATAAATTATATTCCAATAAAAAATATACCATTATATCGATCACTACTACCACCGCCACCACAATGTTTCGAATGACATCTGAATCTACGAAGGACACTTTATTATTATATGCTCATAGTTAGGTTTGAGAAGTAATTGTAATGTTCTCCATGACAGATGATATTAAATAAGAAAAACAGTACCTAACACTTCTAATACTATAGCAACTGCTACAACCACAACAGCAACAATAACAACAACAACTGCTACTACTACTACTAATAGACCTTGTACTTTAAAAAGATCGTCTCTAATGCATTCTGCAATTAATGATGTGCCATAAAACGGTAAGCCAGACCTTTCATGTTATAATAGAGAGGAAATATAAATGCAGGCGAAACAGGGTGTCGTCAGATATAAAAGGATATCTCTCTTTACGTGTCAAGATTAAAATATCTAAGAACCTGATTCCGTCCTTTCAACACGTTTCTGTCTTTTACTCTAAGTTGTACAAATGTTAATGTATGGTGCCTCTCAATTTTTCTGGAAGAAATGTGATAATATGATAGAGTATGCATGCGATAGTTACGCATTGTAACTTCTAATGCATATGCTATCAGATATGATTTACGTCAGTATAAACATCTACACATACAGACATAAACCCACACACACACGCGTCTGCAGAACACGTTGATAAAAGTTGGATTCGTCAACCTCATTTATAGTGGAAGGTGAACCATTGCGTCATAAATGATACATTATGACATGTTTGTCTTTCACAAAGAACCTAGGACAAACAGAAAACCATACTAGGTGATGATGTGACTATGTATGTATGTATGTATGTATGTATGTATCCGTTAGTTGAAGAATCTACGTATATATTGTATAGGTTTGTGCTAATTAGGGAATCACTTACCGTTAGAATTGCAAAAGAACAGGAGAAAAAGGCAAATGTACCAAAACAATGATAGAGCCATCGTAAGATGATCCATGAATCTCGTTATTATATTTTCTCTAACATCGCTTATTGGACTACATCACACTAAAGTAAGTATGCGTATGTGTAAGCCCCCAATCTACATACAAGCACAACATAACATGATTTCCGGTATTGAAGTACTTGACGACAGTGTCACAACAGCCTGCTTCCGGCAAGATAAGAGAATATCTGCTAGTATATAGAAACCTTCTAAACATACTTGATCAGCTATCACAAAATATGTATGTTAATTACATATTATTGCACTGAAAGCTTGGATTTAATGAAAAGTGATATGTAACGTTGAAAAAACACTGGAGTACGTGTTTCATGCATGACCCAAAGCAACAAGAAGTGAATGTGCCCGTCTACACATCGCAAATGATCACAAGTACATTTCCATGTTCCTCTATTTTCTTGCATTTAATTAACTGATTATGTACTTTACACGGGGAAGTATAGATCCTTATGGCTTACCGACAAAGGTGCTTCCCGTTTAAATCCAAGAGCCGGAATGTGCGATGTTTAGCAGTCATCCATCCAGCCCCCCTCCCCTATTGCTTGTATTTTATATAACAGTTCAAATTGCACAAAGCCCGGAAAGAGGGTGGGGAACTTAATGTATAGTGAACATTATATTCATACATTAGCCAAAATAAATAACTGTTATTGGTGTATTATGTAAAAGTTGTAATTTCTGTCAGGCATTAAAAACTTGAATCACCTGGCAACATATGAGATAATGTTATTTCAATTCGAGATAATGTTGTGCATTTCTTTCATGATTTGTTATTTAAAATTTAAAAAAAAAAACAACAACATGATACACATCATTGGCAATGTATGTTGTGACTGGATAAAGTTTTACCCTGTCTAGTTCTAGCAGAATTATCTCTCTTAAGTGCACTGGAGTACCTGTTTCTGTCCTCGTCAAAGAGCCCTCTTTTGGTCTATGTGACAGTGTGTGACACGCATGTTAAAGTAGGGCATAAAGTATTTTTATTTCACCAAACGTTAGCATTGAAGACTATGGAGACACCAAAAAAAAAAAAAAAAAAAAAAAGGTGGTACCCTGATACCATATCCAAGAGTGGATAATTCTTACCTAGTGTTATATCCCTTGAAAATGTATATGTTCATCATATATTTGTACACAAGACACTACACATAATTCATCAGGCATAGTGTACAGAAACTACGTATATGATTGATTGATAAAAGTTTATGTTTTTCGTAAATATTTGTCCTAATACAAGTGCCATTTAAATAGGAATTATATATCGTCGGATATCCTATTCAACGCGTTGGATGAGAAAATACCTGCTTGCCTGTTCTACTTTTTTCCTAATATAAATTTTGCTTTTAAATCCAGTTATATTTAAACCTGAAGTTTGATTAGGCAGTATTAAATAGAAAAGATATTTTGCCAGTATAATTATTAGTCAATACTGCTCCACAACAATTAACATCCTAACTTGATTATCTCTTGGAGATTTATTTGGTTACGCAAAATATTTTTTACTATTTAAATAACGGATTTACTCGCAAAAGATGACTTTCTAATTCTTATGTTACGTGTTTAGGATCGAATAAACAGTAACACAAGAATGAGTGACAACAACAAGCTTTGGAAAATATAACAAATAATTTATTTCCCTGGAAAAACATTGTAAACATTATTTTTTAAAATATGAGAACTTACGGTTTCCAGGACAAAATCCAAACTTAATACAAGAATAATCCACGAATAAAGCTTTTGCAGTCCTAATATTGAAATATTCTAATGATGTCAAGTTTGAGTCCCGACGAAGAATCCAAGATGGAAGGTGATGACGTATGCTGTAGCCTGTACTGTGCTGACGTCTACAGTTCCTTTTACAAACACAATAATTCATCATCCGGTCTTGGAAATCCAAACAGAATTTTCAATAAATGTCCTTGTTCAAGAATTCTGTATGAATACAATAATATTTCCAGAGAAACTAATTGATCTTTTTGGGTTCAAATAATTTGGAGAAAAATTAACTAATAACTCAAAAACTCAAAAGTTCAAATCCCGGAAAAGCCCCCAGTTTTCTTATGTTACGTGTTTAGGCTCGAATAAACATTAACACAAGAAAGAGTGAAAAGAAGAAGCTTTGGAAAATATAACAAATAATTTATTTCCCTGGAACATTGTGTGTGTGCGTGTGTGTGTGTGTGTGTGTGTGTGTGTGTGTGTGTGTGTGATTAGGATTTTTTAGCGTAGCTTTAACAATTTTTCAGTCATATCGCTACGATGTATGCAGTCTGGCAGTTTATAGTGATGTCTAGCACTGGGGCATATTCCGCAGACATATAGTATGATGTCCCACCCAGTCACATTATCCTGACACCAGGCCGACCAGTCCTAACACAAACCTCTTAATGCTGAGCGCATAGCGAAGCAGCTGTTAGTACCATTTTTGTAAGTCTTTGGTATGACTCGGCCGGGGATCGAACCCACGACCTCCCGCTTCCGAATTAGATGCTCTAACCACTAGGCCACCGGATCGGTTCCCTGGAAAAATACTGTAAAAATTAATTTAAAAAATATGAGAACTTACGGTTTCCAGAATCACAATATCAGTTTCCTCGTAAACAAAATTGCATTATATTGACATGTAAAGAAGGGGCCCCGAGTGGCCGAGTGGTCTAAAGCGCTCTCCGTTACGGATCACTGCCATCTCACCTCTCTCTGTGTGAGTTCGAGTCTCGGATTCAGCCAATGTAGGTATGTGAGAAAACTTGCCAGTAGCTTCTCGTGAGTCGGTGGTTCTTTCCGGGGTTTTCCCGGGTTCTTCCTCCACCATTAATACTGGCGGCCATGTATAGCCTATCGTGTGCTGAAAAATGGCGTTAAACCCTACAGCAACAACAACATGTAAAGAAAATAAAAGATTCTAAAACCCACAATCGAATCAATCAAATACAACTTAAACCAAATATAAATTGAATCAAATATATGTAACATAAGTAACGTATTTTTATCATTCTGGAACGAATTTTTGTTTCTTTTTAATATTTTTTTAAATATTTTGTATATCCCCCCTCCCCCCGTCTTTCAATCAGTAGATAGCTACTTCGTCTATATTTAAATTCATTTCGAACTGATATGATGTAGAATATACATAAATGGGCAGTAAGCAATAACTTGTGGAAAAAGCAAGACATACTTCGAAATTTAAACTTCAGACTTCTTTAGATCACCTTCATAAAACCCCTTCTGAACTATGTGGATTTTATTTGAAATGACTGCACCCAGTGACAAAATGATTAAATTGAAAAAAAAAGCAAGTTGTAGCAGGTAAAACTGCTAACGAGGCAGGGGTGCCTGGTGGCCGAGTGGCCCAAGGTGAAAGATCAGCACAAACTATATATAGACTTCCATTAGGATGTTACTTATTAAACCACGATCCTTTTAAAAATAAAATAAACACTTGTCATTTAGCAGTAGGTGATCATACGATGAGTCAGAAACCAGAAAACACTTCCTCTCCTACTGCATACAATATTTTACAATCAGAAACTGAACAGTAGCAAATTTTGTCCCATAGTATAGACATTATTTCGATATTATTGCATACCATCTTGTAATCGCTTGAGGTCAAAGAGGAGCTTTTAAGGAGTTCAAAAGTACGTAACAGAAGTCACGAGATTTGTTTAATTGTCTAATTTGGATTTACATTAAGCTTTTGTATCGCTGATACGTGTTAAATTGCAACATAATACAGCCAGAGCTGAAGAAGTTAAACTTCCCATTGACTACTTCCATCACCACCATCCAAATAACAACACAATTTTCATTTATTTTTCTTTTAAGAATACAGTGAAGTTTGTCTGCTATAGGCAGTTGTGAAAATACGGTTACCTACCCTGTCTCCTAGAGCGCGCCGCTGCATAAGTATAACTTCCGGTAAGTATATGGAATCGGTTCACAATTAATACTTCCAGTTAAGTACCCACGAATGTAGTTCTAGTCTATTTTTAGAACATTTTTTTCCTCTCTCATTTTGGTGGTGATAGAAGAGTTTTATTTATGCATTTTTGGTAGGGATGTAAAGATAACGGTTTATTCTTGATAATATGAGCTCAGGGTGTTGTTGTCTGTGTGTATTTCGGCGACAGTGCACAGTGAGTAATAAGGCCTTGGTGATGATCAGGAAGTGAAATTTGTGTTCTGTTTACTTGCTGCTATGTTGACAGTCCTGCATAAAAAAAAGAGCAGGTCAACCTTTGACGAGAACTTCACCGTGAAGTCATCTTTGAAGGCATTTTAGATTAACATATGATTTGTATTGATTGTCACACAGTGGAAAGGTCAGTATTGAGAAACAAATTTAGAGAACATATAGTAAAATTAATTGTGTCCTATGTCCTGTCAGGGCAGCATTGATTCAAATTTAAATTGCTATAAAAATTTTATTGTTAAAGATAGACAAATGAGATTTTCACACCATGTGTACATTGACTGTAGCAATAAGAAAATATAAACTAAAATTTCAAAAAATTAATTAAATTTTTTGAAAATTAATTTAAAAGAATTAAAAATTTAAAAATAAATTTTTCCCTATAAATTCACAGAAATGGTATCTGTTGGAGATAACACTCATTATTATTAGCAGCAGTGTATTCCTACACCATATAGAAGTTGCAATGGAGGATTTTTTTTAAAAGCCTGTCGGCATAAATTTCATTGAATTCTGTAATAGCACATAATAGTGTTTGTAAAATATGGACAGGAAATGTAACAGCCAATGGATTATATGGCCTATTATCATATAAGGATCCCGTGACAAACAAATGGAAGAAAAAACATGTTCACAGACTGGCACTGATGGTGAAGTTGAGAAGTCTGACTATACCAAAGGAGCTAGATGCATCCCATTTATGCCATAATAGTTTGTGTGTGAATGTGGATCATCTGGTTCTAGAGCGTCGTTCCATTAACAATAATAGACAGTATTGCAAAGGTTATGGTCATTGCATTGGCCATGGTGACGATCCAGACTGCATGGTAAAGCTGAAATTGTAATATGGAATAAATTCAGGTATCATGATATATCCTTTACACCCACCCACATCCATATCAATGTATGTCTGGCATGGAAGGAAGGATGGATGGATGGATGTGTTGAGTAACAATGAGAAAGGAAAGAGTGTGGTCTTTATTTTAGTAAACCGTTTGGTATGACAGTGCTTTCTTAAATACATTCCTCCTTCCCTCCCTTCCTTCCTTCCTTCATTTCATTCATTCATTCAGCTAGTCTAGTAAGTCACGTCTTGTCATGTCAAGTTATTTTAATTTTGATTTTTTAAATCTTTATTTATTTTGCTTTTTAATTTCTTTATTTGTGTCTTCATATTCAGAGAAAACTGATTCGACCTCTCCATAGGTCTCATCAGGTGGTAGTAAGTAACACAACTGCACATAACATGCGTTGTGTTACCTACGGATTTCCCCACTACAGGTTTCCCTTCTGTACAATGTGTTCTTCATGGTGTCTTTGAGCACTTTCATTATGCACATGGAATTAAGATAACTTTTTCTGTCTGCAGTGTCCATTGGCTCCTGCTAAACCTTTGCATAGGAGTGATCGCCCTTGGTATCTAGCAGTCCTTTGCAGTAGTCAGACTTCCTATTGCCTTGCTGTGTCCTGTACCTCAGATGGGCCTGTATCATATTTCCTCATCTTGCTAGAATACGTTTCCTGGTTTGGGGATGCTTTTGATACAACTGATGGTAAGTGCACTCTTTATCCATTGTCTCCAGTGATCTCAGAGTCCTTGTTGAACGTTTACCTCCCAAGTGTGTCACTTTTATTTTCAGTGATGATCCCAGGCTGTTACTGAGTCTGTGTATTGTTGAATGCACTCTTGCCTCAAAGTTTATTGAATAGTTCGCATTTTTAGGTAATGAAACACTGATTGATCTGTTCACTGCCTCACATTTCTGTGTGTTTGTATTCAGTCACAGTCTTTCTACAACATCACAGGAGAGTTTCATTTTCAGAACTTCTAGCAGGATGTTCTTATCATTTTCTGTCATGTTGATATGAGTCATTTGATGAGGGCCCAGGTATGCTGATCGCATCCACCAGCTGTTAGTACTTCCTCCCCCACAGACCTTTGAATAATGCCGGCATTTGGAGCAGTCCCGTGAATAACAGCGCAGAGTGGCATCCAGTACTTGAGGAAGTTGACATTTAATTTTTGTAACATCACCACTATTGTCCTCCATCATTTGCTTGAAGATTAAACCGCAAAGTGCTTTAATGTCTTGGCTGACAATTTTCTGTTTGAGCTTTTTTCTTTCTCTTGTTATTATTCCTGGAAACATGTTTTCACTAAATATTGCAGAATTACACCGTTTGAACTGTAAACGACCCAAATGGATGGGATCCGACAGTCTTTCTACTTTCCACACTGGATGCAGAATGGTGTAAGCATTTTGGAAGCCAGCAGCAGCCTGTGCATCTCCATCTGTTGTTGCATGTCTAAAGAGAATCTATTGCAGCACAAACTTGTTTCCCATTTCTCTTGCCATTTCATACTCAGAATGTGGTGCAACTGGTGACAGATTTGCTGTGCAGTCAACATGGCCTCCTGGACATTTCACATCAAAACCTTTCCCCTTCAGCCATGCTCCAGTCCAACACAGCTTGTTTTCTATTGTAGTTCCCATAATGTATTGCTTCTCTGTAACAGTTTCGCAGGCAATTCCAACAGCTTGTGCTGAACTTTGACCAGGTTTCTTTTCATGTCCAAAGCTATTGGCATTGTATCTTGCATCAAAAACAACATTTATTTGCTCAGGATGCTGAACACCACGCATAACATTAACTTGTCTGACTAGTTTCAGCTTGTCTGTCATGTCCATTTCATTGAGCTCCACAGTTGCTTTGCCTACAAGTTTGGAGACCCGGAATGTCAGTGGCTGCAAGCAAGTATCTAGCCCTGGTGTTGCCCATTGGTGTACCTTGTAGTCCAGCCTGAAACATCATATTTACAGCAGCAGGATTTGGCCCAGGTTTATTTGTTTTTATCTCATCATACAACTTAAACTCTGGTGACTTAAAGCTGCAGTTTTTACACATCATAGTATGCTTCCAAGCAAGTCTCCATTTTATTTCACTAGCAATTTGGAACTCTGGTCTGCCACATATGTTGACTTGATTGCCATGGCGATGAATGATATCATTCCACATTTCAACATTTTTTACATACAGATCATACGTGTCCCATCGTGCTCATTCAAATTTGTCTCTTTCAGGTCCAGTTTTGCTTTGGGTAATGGTCGTAGAAGTTTTGCATACCCAGGTGTGTCATTACAGTCTGGTGCCGGAACTGACTTGAGACCCCCATTTGTCGGCTTTGTCACTGCTATGAGAGAGAACTTGTCTGCATCATTTCTTCTGGTCACTGGAACGGATGCAGCACTGGAACTTGGTAGAGTATCATCAGTCAGATATGTGACTCCTTTGTTATGTGGAATATATCCAGATTTAAAAAAAGTTGTCTTCCTCTTCTTGTACCCTTTCATGGTTTCAATTACAATAAATGCATGTACAATACAAGAATTATCCTCTCTCTGTCACTTATATAACTAGGAGAAGGCATGCTAGCTTGGTTTCAGAGAACTTCACCAACTCTCAATACTACTGGAAGCCTGACATCTGAAGACTCCTCCCCTTCATAGGTGGAAATGATATCATGTACTTGGTTAGACTCTGCTTGCGTATTTAGATACCACCAGATTTCAGGTGTTAACTTTCAATGACAAGCTCTGGTTTAATTGCTTCACACCTGATAAGGAAAACCATTGATGTTTATGACAAAGGAATGGAGAGACTTTGCCATAGAATAAAATTTGTCAACTTCAGGTTTTAAATTTTCATTAAAATTTAAGTTAAATTTAAATTTTCATATCAAAATATGTATCATTTTTTAAAATTGAATTTTCTAAGAAAGTTAAACAGTCAAGTTTAATTTCTAGTAATTTCTAGATTGGTGTTAGAACTATAAACGAATTACAGTTTATTTGAAGTGTTTATCTTGATTAGCGAAATCACAATTAAACTTTAAGTTTTGTGCATTTTTGAAATTCGGCCATTTGGAATCGGCTTGTGCTTGTGTTACGGTGGTGTCAGCTAAAAGCCTGTATCTGTCCTATTCATGGATGAAATTCCTTAAAACTTTGCAGCAGTATATAAGAGACATTGATTTGATCACGGATGAAGTTTTGTCCATGGAGGTGAAATTGTCTAACCCTGTCAGGAATCGTTTCACAATTAATACTTCCAGTTCAGTACCCATGAATGTAGTTCTAGTCTATTTTTAGAACATTTTTTCCACTCTCGTTTTGGTGGTAATAGAAGAGTTTTATTTATGCATTTTTGGTAGGGATTTAAAGGTAACTGTTTATTCTTGATAATATGAGCTCAGAGTGTTGTTGTCTGTGTGCATTTCGGCGACAGTGCACAGTGAGTAATAAGGCCTTGGTGATGATCAGGAAGTGAAATCTGTGTTCTGTTTACATGCTGCTATGTTGACAGTCCAGCATCTAAAAAAAGAGCAGGTCAACCTTTGACGAGAACTTCACTGTGAAGTCATCTTTGAAGGTATTTTAGATTAACATATGATTTGTATTGATTGTCACACAGTGGAAAGGTCAGTACTGAGAAACAAATGTAGAGAACATATAGTAAAATTAATTGTGTCCTATGTCCATATAGAACGAGCAATTGAATAAAGTTGTCATTGCCTTAATTGTACATACATATAAGTGCCTGTGTTCACATGCCTGTGTGTTGGAATAATGGTCATAGTTGTCTTAGGTGCACATGTTTTACATCGAATTAAATTTTTGATTATTGGATTGCTGCTATTTTTTTGCATAAAATGCATACAAGTGGATCAGTAGCCCTCCAGGCTGTCACTGAATGTTTAAATGATAAGGTGAACTAGTTATACATGTATAGTTGAAAACATTTTATTTAATCAAAGATGCCACAAAATTCAGCAACTCAGTGATAACATCACATATCAGATAAATGATGGTAATTGTACGTTTCGTACCCATTTTAATTTATTTTATTTATTATATAATACGTTCAAGGCTATGAAACGCTTATTATGTCATTGACAAGCATAACTGTAGTAGCAACAGCTACGTCAATTTTTTTATGTATGCACATAGTGATTGGGTTCTGTTTTTTTAATTCACTTTATTAGTTCAAGTAATACGTTAGGTGTATGTTTAATGTTAAACACTGTGATTTAAATATAAACATAATCATGTAATGCTAAAGAGAATTTGACTGTGATTTTTTCAGCATATATATATATATATATATATATATATATATATATATATATATATATATATATATATTATGCTCATTGTGAGTTTGTCAGATGTCTGTGTAAAAGGAGTAAAAGGAGTGTGATGTTGACCGCTGAGCACCAGTGAATCTACTGTTCAAGAAGAAGGTATCCATAGTAATATTGTAATGTACATCCAGCATGCATTACTAGGGATAATATAATCATTCCAATTAAAAAGTCACAGAACATGTTGTATCTAAAGGCTACTAGCTCTCTAGTATGTGAATGTACACTTATATTTCGAACCTCGATACATTCCTGCGACAGAAAGAAAATATTGACAAAATGTCTTAATGATCATAATAGAGACACAACTGGAATGCTATAAAGTGTATAACATTTGACTATTTCTTAAGCACTAATGCTTATTGATTGCTGGTTGACATTATTAAAGTATGTCAAATTTGTATCTAGTATCTCAATAGTTTTTTGCTTGATATTACTAATGTATTATATTCATAGTTTGAATTTAATATCTAATTAGGTTCTTCTTTTAAAGATTGCAATCATTTCCATCATTACGAACATCAGGTACATCATGAAAATAAATAGTATTGTTACTGAGTAGACAACCCGAAACAAACTTTATGAATTGTCGTCATGCACAATTAAATAAAGTTTGGTGGGTAAATGGATTACATTTGTAAAGAAATGGCTGAAACGTTATGGCAATAGTGATGTCCCATTCGTTCAGTTAAGTATCCTGCAGCATCTAGAAGTGAGTGTGTGAAAGAATAATAAAATATAATAAAAATAATTCCATATATTTTTTTCTCAAAACTTTGATGGAGTGTACAACAATATGGAGTCTGTATGTCGTGAAAATGAAATGGCACTAGACAGTAGTTCATAAACAGGTAAGTATACATGTATTGGCCATAAGCAGCATTCTTATGTAGACACACTTAATTTTGCATGCTCTTTGGTAAGAACAATAATGACACAATGTTTAATCACGAGCATTAAAATGATCCGCAAAATAAACAATCTAGAATATTTTCATATTCTCTGCTCACGTGACTTTCATGCTGTACATATGTATATGTATTTCCACAACAATTAGTAATTCAGTTTCGCGAACTTTGTCTCTTGAGACAAGTGCTTACACATGTCAAAACCGGTGAAAAGAACTACATGTACCATGTTTGCGACTCTACAATGCATCCCATCATGAATTAAAGAACAGTGGTAGATGCAAAAGTAAGTTTTTACTTACCATTAACTCGATTCAACTTTAGGAATCTTGTTCCATGCAAGAACTAGACATTGTCTTCTTCGCTGCACATACATCGTATACATGAGGCTGTTTTCAAAATAGGTAAACTATGCGGCACACACGTAAACGCCGAAATATGATTGGCTCAAAAGGTTATACTTATTATCACATGAGCTCGGACTTGTCTCAGCAGTAAATATTCGCGAAAATCGAGCCCGTAAATTCAATTTGGTACAATGCATAAACGTAAATGATGGCTTGATGAAAAGAATAATATCTCAGGAGTAAAACGAGCCATAGAGTATGGTCGTGTGCCTTTAAACACGGAAATAGCAGAAGGAAATCGAGGGTCATTGATGCAACGAAGCATTTGGAAGTTACGTACCTTCTCTCTTATATATTATGATAGAGAGGGTCCTATGTCAGAACGGGTCATGAGGGTAATCTAAGGTATTTTTGTCACTCTGTATGTTTCTTTTCTCCTTCAGATTATTGTGTTCCTCCCCACCCCCACATCAAGCTCGCGTCGAGCACCTGTGGTTTTATCTATGCCGTAGTTTCGCCTAGTCTGTCAACGGATTAAAGACATAACGTTTATAATACTTGCCATTTGTGAAAAAAATAAAACAATTTTTCCTATCAATTTCATGCAGGTATGAGTCGATATAACATAAGTTTAATTTTCTAGGCCCGCAAGGTGGCGGCAAATTCCAAATTTTCGATATGCAGCTGCAATGACCCCACACCCCAACCTAAATGTTCAACTATGAAACAAGGGGTGGGAATATTCGGAGGAAACTCGATTAGAAGATTGACTGCTATTCGTTTTAAGCCAAATGTGAAGTCCAACTTGTTGAATCTCAGAGCTGAAATGAGAAACTGTCGTTCCTTGTATTACAATGTTGTCTGGCATTTCTGCGCACATAAGGTTTCCGTCTCCAATACTGAAGCAAAACGCATACCGAATTCGACCGATTGACGAAAATAAAATACAGCAATTCTTACCATTTTAAAAGAGGCAGTGGTCACCAGAATATTCTGTTCAAAATAATATTAATTTTGGACACGGGATACCACATCTGTGTTTTCCTGACTCGCAATATGTCGGCCTATTCTGCGTACAGCGTTGAAAAGAAAGATGTGATATTTATTAATCGGGCAATAAAAATGAAATGCATTACTTTTGATTGTTTCTGTCAGCATTTCAGTCGAGTAATTAGGTCAGATTTATAGCTAGGTTTAAAAAATTTAACATAATAATGCCAATAAATGGCAAGATACATTAATCAAACAAAACCGATCTTGTAAAAAGTTAGTAAAGTTAAACATATATATATATATATATATATATATATATATATATATATATATATATATATATATATAATGTCGAAGAGAAACAACAATGAGTAGGATATAACGCGTTTACAACGTCCTGCTGATGGAGAATTTGGAAACAGATTATACGTCGGTGAATTTCTTGAGTATTGATATTTTAGCAGCAAGTTGACACGTTGGGTAGCAGACGATATTGTACGTATGGGACAACTTGCAAAACTGAAAACTTGGATATAAATGCAGTATAGTTTCAAGGTATACACTTCCATCTTTTTTATAATGTATTTATTTGTATGATTCTAAAAGATACATAGGGCCTACTATATCGGATTTTCTGGATTGCCGGTTCAAGAAAGTCATGGAGCGGTTCTTCATGTTGACATTTAGAAATCACATTTTCATATACATTTCGAGTCGGAATGCCGGATATTTTTTTACACTTTATGAATATCGCTTTTCTTAATTAAATTGAGATCATTCTTTCTTTATGAAAATTGGATTTTTGACCCAAAATAACACGTGATCCAATGTTTACAGAAATGACGTATCGTTGCGCAGAATTACCCGACGCGCAGAATTGGCCGACATGGTGGTATGTATTAAAAAACGATACGAGCCCCTGTATCAATAAAGTTTGGTGACTGGTTTAACGAATTACAAGAAGACAAGTTGATTTTACAGAAAATTCAGTCCTTGTTTATACAACAGTATATAATTTTAAAGATCATTTGTCAAAATTTAAATCAACCCTTTTTGAAAATGTTTTTTTGTTGTTTGTTGTTTAAATGATGGATATTTGACCAGATCGTCTTTAGGAGATTATAAGTCTGATAAAACAAACCCGTTTGTTTGTAAACCCCCCCCCCCCCAATTTAAATAATGGAAACCTTTAATGTGATAAAAAGTGCAAAGAACTTAGTCAATTCATTCATTGATTTAGAGTTTCTAACTGACTCTGAGTACAATGGCCCTAACACCTCAACTTAAGCGCGTTTCATGCTTAACGGAAGTTTTCAGTATAATAGACGGACATGCTCGGATCCATTTCCAATTTCTGGGCAAGTCCATATTCCGCAAAGGGGTGTGTTACGGATACAGATATACATACATAAGTCGTCTGCTTCCGATATTTACAATGTCGAATCAAGCAAATGAAAAATAATGACAACTACAAATTTGCTTTTCATGTGGATTTAACAAGCGGTTTAATTTCTGTGTCCATGTATGCAGAGGGATATAATTCCAAACTCTCAACGTTATGTAATTTACGCAATTATTCAATAGTTGCCGAACAGGATGAACTACGTCATTATGTCGTCTGATGGAAATAAACTAACCTATAGTGTACGCAATATGGCGCCGTGTTAGTCTGGAAAGTCCGTTAAGCATGAAATGGTGCAGGCGATGCCAGCATTAGTGACATTCTGGTCACAGTCAGGTTAGAAATTATAAGTCAATGATTCAATTGACTTGGTTCTGTGCACCTTTATCACTTTAAACTTTCGCGTTTTTTAAATCGGTGGGGGGTACAAACAAACGGGGATGTAGAGCCAGACTATAGGTTGTTTGAAAAAAAAATTGCTTGGAATTTTATTGGCACAGATAAATTCAGCGATAAACTCTTTTCATTACAGGACAAGATTCGAATTATTTGTATTTATTGTTCTTTTTATATACTGTAACAGAAAATGTTACTTTCTATGACATGCATATATATATATATATATATATATATATATATATATATATATATATATATATATATTGTTAAAGAATTCTTTAGAGTTAAAGGTTTGAAAGGAAACAAAACATAATTTATTTTCATTATGTTGTTCCCACTTAGCAACATAATGCAGCAAAATAAAGTTAAAATTTTTATTCTGTACATTGAAATGACTTTACATGTCAATTTATATGGATATAATCAAACTAGTTTCATGTGATACATTTTTTGGTTTTGTACATGATCATCTTTTTTGACTTCTATGTTTTTTGAGCACCTTGATATTTTATAATCTAAAATGTTCTTTAATTCCATTCAGTAATGGTCATATGTGAACCTTGAAAAATGTAATTTCATCTTGGAAAACCCCAGGAAATGTATCTTTAGAAAAACGTGGGAACCATGTGAATCCCATTCATTGTAATTTTTTTCATTTTTATTGTTTATTACATGCTTTGTTACCTAAAATTAAGAAAGATCTATGTAACCCAGATCTACTGTGCGAATGTACACAATACACACCAGAACATAAATGGTAAACAGCTGGCACTATATTACGAAATCTGCTACTTTCAAACTCTTAATGCACATTAACTAGCAATTTGCTTGAGCATAAAATACAAAGAAAAAAATTGTTTGCTCTGAGTGCATAATGGAACAAGTTAGTCGAGTTTCTGGCAATACTGGAATTTTTCACCCATTAGAAACACTTGTATTGATATTATTATATCCCACTATACTATATATGTAGCGCAACTTTACTTGGCTGGCAGTTATAAATAACTTACAGTTAAATATTTATATGAACAGTGTGCAAAATTGGTGGTGCATTTAACGAGGTATAATATTAAACAAATTCCAATACAAGCACTGGATTCTTGTTGATTTTGCTCCTTTCTGTGACCTTAGAGTCCAAACATCTGGGATATGCACATCCTGGGTCTTAGCACCAGATGTATGAACTTCCTAGACCTGAGCACAAGAGATATGTACTTCCAGGACTTTTGCACCAAATTTTTGTACATCCAGGATTTCTTAGCACAAGGCATGTGTGCTTCTAGAACTTATCTCCAGACACATGAACTTCCTAGACCTGAGCACCAGACATTAGAATCAGGTTTATGAACTTCCCGGATATTTGAACAAGACGTATTTCCTTCCTTGACCAAAGCACCAGAAACATTTATTACCATGACCCTAGCACCAGACATATGTACTTCCGATAATGTATTCCAAATTGTGGCATATAATTTTCAGAAGTATGCTTTGTATGTTTATAGGTGTGTGAATTGGATTTTTAACGTAGCTTTAACAATTTTTCAGTCATATCGCTACAATGTCTGCAGTGTGGCAGTTCATAGTGATGTCTAGCACTAGGGCATCATGCCACAGACATGTAGCATGATGTCCCACCCAGTCACATTATCCTGACCCCAGGCCGACCATTCCTAACACTAACCTCTTAATGCTGAGCGCCAAGTGAGGCAGCTGTTAGTACCATTTTTGTAAGTCTTTGGTATGACTCTGCTGGGGATCAAACCCATGACCTTTCACATCCGAGGCGGACACTATAATCACTAGGCCACATGAGCGTCAGTACTGTCACATTTGATGGAACAAAAGCTGATTAATTAATGTCCAGGGATCAAACCCACGACCTTCCACATCCAAGGCAGATGCTCTAATCACTAGGCCACCGGAGCAGTCTTGTATGTTTGTGGGAAATGAAGCCTTTGTATAACTTTAATGTCCTTTTTATGACCCCTTTATGTCACATCAAGAATGAACTTTCTCAAAATACTGCCAAATATTTCCTGAAAATAGAAAGAGAAGGGGGAAGAGATAGTACTATAGATGAAAATATAATGAATAACAAACAATTCGAACTGCTTTGTATTTTAGATATTTTTTAGCTTCTAATTAAATATTTGCAACACATAAGATTCATACACTATGGCAATACAACTCTTACAAAACAGTTCAGAAGGCAATCACCATAATAAACAAACTTATAGTCTACTGATATGCTAATATTAAAACCATTTGTCGCCTTTACTCAAAGTAGATAAATTAATCTGGAAAAATAAAAGGAAGGGACAGCATGTGCCACATACAATGACTAGATTTTACATAGTTACCCTGACAACTATGAAAGGCAAAGGAAATATATAACACTTATATGTTTCATATTTGAATTCTTCTACTACATTCAATTTCATGCTAAAGACTATACAAAGAACAAAAAGTCTGAGCAGAAAAAAATGTTAGAACAGATGAAACTGACCACATGCACATTCCTGTGTATAGATAGGAAAAGCCTGCCATTATACACATCTATCCAGCAATGAAATTACATATACATCATTACAAATTTGATATCTCAACTGAACAAGTTTGCACTAAAACATTTGCTTATAACACAGACACATGAATCACATCTTTTTTTCCTATAAAATGCCAAAAGAATTTACCCTTATTTGTGAAATGTGAAGAATATTGCAAAACATATCAGTACATTTTCCTGAGCTAAAAATTTCTCAGTATACTGTAAATAATAATCTTTTGAAAAATTTTGATATTGAAAATGTCACTAATGCCTATGGAACAACTTAAAAAATATGAATAAAAATGAAATAAGCTTCATGAATGGAAATTTGTGTTTTAGTCATATTTTAATTCAGATTCAGTATAATCATCTTGTGCCCTCTTATAATTAAACAAAAAATTAATTATGAACTTTCATTTCCCTGTTGAGTTCCATAGGAAGAAATGCAAGGACACATGAAAATTGTGTGGACTCATGTATGACGACGTGGACTTCAACTTCTTCAACTTGGAATTATTTTGTTTCACAATCTGGGTGTTGACACTTTTGAAATTATGATAAAGTTTTGATTTATATCCCATGAAGCAGCCTGAAATGTACAAATAAATCTCTTACCTTTTAAAATATAAGAAACAAAAATGTTCATATGAAACAATATTCTGATCAAAATACATTCCTCATATTTGATCAATAAAACTAAATAATGGTAGTAAATATGCTTATAAATGTACTGAAAGTAAGAAACAAATTGCAGCAAATAATTACCTTAGAAATACAAAATTAAAAGTTGACAATTTTTTCTTAATCGTAAGACACAGGATTTTCAGTCATGAGGGACCATTACATTTTTAATGAAAAGTGTAACAAAATGAACAAGGAAGAGAGTGCTCACATGGATATCCCATGATGTTCTTTTCTCATGATATTACTGCGAACAAATTAAACAACATACACATAACTGCAACAATGCTAGCACAATGTGGGAAAAAAACCCATGTCAAAGTTCATTGTTACCAGTAGTTGCAAACTCAACAGATTTTAACATACAAAATAATGATACATGCATATTTCATGTTATACCACTTATTTTGAAGATGATGTCAATTTTACCAACTTCTGAAAAACTGTGGTGTCCACTATGTGCACTAAAGCAAGTATGAAACTAGTTCTTACAATAAACAACATGATTTCAACTTTAACTACATTCTAAACAACTGAAAAAATGTAAGTTTTTCATAACAGGTCATGTGACTGAATATACACAAATATATGCCATATTATAATAATGGCAATTTTTGTACAAATATTACTAAATGAAATGCATTTACATAGTGATGCAGTTAATAGTTTCCAATCCTAAAACTCATCAATACATGAGCAAAATCAGAATGAAGAACATACAATTGCAATGCAAAGCATCAACTGCAAACTGTGTCCTTGCAAAGAAAACAGGGTCTCTATTGAGACAGTAAGCATGCAAGTTGCAGGCATTGTCATAAATTACTGCCTCTGGAGCAACTGAAACAAAAAGAAGACATAAAATAATGAAACCAAAGAAAGACACCTTCATCAGCTATAGATTACCTGGCATGATCATGCTTTTCATTGTTTAATTAACCTTTGTGATTATGAGACCACAGATCGTAAGTACTGTGTTTGAAGGATCTTAGTAGTGCTTGTTCCTGTGTTGATATCCATAACAATGGTTATGCTTACGTGTTGTTGGTAAGACCCTTTTTGTGGCTGAAATCACTATTAATAGCCTTAATCCTTATCTACAAGGCTGCGAATGCATTACAAGGAAAATTATTTGCCTTCTGTCAGCACTACCACTCAGTTGAATAACTGACAAAATATTCTCACTGCACTGAAGGATGCGTGTGATTTGGATTTTTAACGTAGCTTTAACAATTTTTCAGTCATGTCGCTACCTAGTCTGCAGTGTGGCAGTTTATAGTGATGTCTAGCACTGGGGCATCATGCCGCAGACATATACCATGATGTCCCAGTCACATTAACTTGACACCAGGCCAACCATTCCTAACACTAACTGCTTAATGTTGAGTGCCAAGCAAGGCAGCTGTTAGTATCATTTTTCTAAGTCTTTGGTATGATTCGACAAGGGATTGAACCCACGACCTTCCACTTCCGAGGCGGACGCTCTAACCACTAGGCCACCAGAGTGGTCCCGAAGGATGGCTGAGGAGACCTAGGTTGTTAGAACTTCCATCTCAAATGTAGGTTCAAACACCAGCCAAGTCATACCAAAGACTTATAAAAATGGTACAGACAGCTGCCTCACTTGGTACTCAGCATTATGAGGTTAGTATTAGGACTGGTCTGCCAATTTATGAGTAAAGTAGGGACATGATAAATAAATGAAGGATCAAAATGACCCCAAAATATTATGCAGTTCATATAACTGTTAGTTCAGAGATGTTGCAGGAAAGAAAAAGACATATCTACTTATAATTTTTAACTTTGTTCATACATTTAAATCACTTATGTATAAACATAATTGGAAGCTATAAATATGTCATAAACTTAAATACACAGACAATTAAGGAAAAAAAATAGATATAAGTGTGAACTTTCACACATCTGTGGGTCTGGAATCTTTTCTGAGACACTTCTCATTCTAATATATAACATTTATCATATTAATGGCGATATCGTGCAGAGGAAATGGGAGCAAAATGCCTTTAGTAAGGACGTACAGATGCTTCAAACCCAGTGTGGCCTGGGTAGGTAATGAAACACATGACTCTTGTATTACTGCTGATGAAAGCCCACACACTGTAAAATGTGTACATGATGCATCTGAAAAATACAATTATTTACAAATTCAGGAAACAACATTCTTAAAAAGGTGTGCAACAAACATGTACAAAATCATACAAATTCTTAGGTAACAATTAATAATAATATTCTTAAACAACAAAATATTGATAAATCAGCATCAAGAGTTTAAAATGTTAATATATTTCGTCTTGCTTGGAAATATGTTACCACTGGGTTATTGTATAGTGCCCAGAATGCAAAACTGTAAATGAGAAAATCCAAATATAAAATTATTTCCATTTAATATATATATATATATATATATATATATATATATATATATATATATATATATATATATATAGGTGATTGCATATGCATAAACACATATTTTATATACTGACTTGAAAGATAAGCAGTAAACAAATAATATGTCTCAGTGACCTTGAGTAAAAATCAATTATTGTCTGACATAATAATGTCTAATGATAGAAAATATGATAGATTCCTTACGGCCATGCCAGCACTTTAGTGTCAAAGTACAAATGTACCTAATTTGCAAATATTCTGGAAAGAAATGCCTCAAATATCAAACATTATAGATAATTTTGACCCAACAATATGTACCTAGAATAAATAAACTGGAACATGAAATCTCCCAACACATCATAATGCACAAAAAAAATCATCCCATATTGAGTACACGTTCAGTTTGCCCATCATACTGAAGCTTTCCATCACAATCTAAAATTAAGCACAATCTAAAATAGCCTGAAAACAAACAAATAATTAAAAACTGAATGAAGCTAATGTCATTGTTATATAAGATACTAAGAACTGTCAAGTGGCATAACTACAGTGGTAGCAGGTACAGTGTCATGCTGTGTAGCCCAGTTGTCCTAGGGGCCCAGCCCAACCAGGAAAAAAGTAATTGACAGTAATGGGGGGAACCAGTACAAAAAAGTTTGCTGTGAGGTCCATGGTGAGACAGTTCCACCATTGGAACTGTCTCTATTGCTCAATTGTTTTTTAACATTAATAACATCATCTGATAATAAATGACCATATAAAATAAAACTACAGTTAGCCCAATATCAACATCTTGCTTTCTGTAAATGACTATGTAATTCAGCATTTAGAATTTCCAAAACATATAAAGGCTACACTCTGCTTTTGTTACAATAACCAAATTATTTCTATGTACATTGGTTCTAACTGGTGCTAGTAAAGAACAGCCTTAGAACATCTATCTTAAATGTCTTTCACGTTTTCAAAGAAGCATTGTTAAATTAGAATATGGAATTAGAACACTGCTTTTCATTTCATATTCAGTGTGAGTTTTTTGTATGATTTATTTTTCAAAGCTGTTCACACATGCCTACTGACAAGAGATTTGTACCATGAAGAAAATAATACTGAAACACAGGAAGTTATTCTGTTGTAAATGTGATGCTAATGAGAGTTTATTTTATTAGGAATATCTGGATCTTGTTCACAGAAGTGGATCTATTTAAATCATATTAATACAATTCAATTAGGGTGGTATTGATATTATCAAAAGGTGCCATCATTATCTTTATTGCAAGATGATTTTTTTAAATCACAAGAATTCAAATGGTGATTCATTGAAAGGAGATTGATTTTTAACTCTGTTTTGAAAGGTCATATATGATCATTATATCCTTCCGTGCAAAAAACACAATCCATAGACATAATTACATAGAATAAGATTTTTGAGGAATCCCATGCTGAGTTGTTGTTGACAAAAACCTGCAGTAAATATGTGCTTGGTTAACATGCAGTTTGCAAATATTTCAAAGTATGGTTTCTGAATGGTCATTCTTTAAAACCAACTGTCAGATGAAAACTGATTATATAAATGAGACTACACTGTTGTTATGACTGTGGTAAAGTTGAATGGCATAATATGATAATAAATCAGTGTATATAACATACATCTTGAATATTTCTTTTTTAAAAAAGGTAGCTCACTGCTATATGTCAATCAGAGTCATTTACACCAAAATTTCTGTTGAAATCAATGACCATTAAATCCATACCTATCACAAGTTGCCATAATTTTTACATTGCATAAATTGATTACTTAAGACAGTTTTAATTGAAAACACTTTGCATTTTACCTTGTACATAAGCAATTTCATTATCAGTACAGCTGGGTACACTATAAGAAGGTCCCTCTAATTTATTAAAAGAGACAACACTGATAATAGTATTACAAAAGAATTATTGTCTAGAACAATGAAATGCAGCCGATATTCTGGGAGTAAAACCTACTTTTAGAGCCTTGTTACTATTATCCCATCCACTGCAAAAATCTTTCATTCTGTCATTCAATTCTTGATATGCATGTTCATGTTTTAATGTGTGCCTGTAAAGCCATCCTTCATCTTCACCATCTGGTGCAATAGATATGTCTCCTAAGGTAAAGGTCTGAAAATGATTTTGTGAAGTGTTAGATATAAATTTAATTTAACAAAGCATATGGCTCAAGCATGTAAAGGATAAAATGATGAATAAGCAAATATTTGGAAACAATTATGTGTGTCCATTGGACAAGGATGCCTTACACTCACCTCTGTTTTTAATATTTATGAAGAAAAGAAAATCAAGTGAGACAACGTAACCACATGTAACATGTTCAGATGAACTCAACAATTAATGACTGCAACATTTCTTAGCAATTAGAACATTTATGATATATATATATATAATAGACCTGTGACGGTTCCAATATGGTTGATAATTCTGAATTATTTATTCTAGTTCCATGTAGATATATTGTCGTCCTCTTAACATGAACACATCTCCTCATAGGAACTTTGTCAAGGTTGTATGGTACAGTGTCGTCAAGAGAGATAGGATATCTGTATAACTCTGTTCTACATTTGTACTGCACAGGCTAAAAATGAAACAAATTTATGATGCATATTATCTGTCAAAACAGAATCTTCATAAACGGACTCTGCTATTATTACATGAAAGTCACATGTGTATTTGTTCATTAAGTCATATACTTTTTATGCCATTCAACATTTAATCTTATGCTGCAATCTCAGACCATTTTTCACTAAAAGAATAGAATACTATGGCTGAAGACCAGACATAAAAATATACAGTCCACATTATCCAGCTAAATAAATTTACCCAATGTTGACATTTGCCCAAGACAGATGGTACAGTAAATACTTAATGACCAAAAATGTAACCATAACCATTGCAAAGTTTTGGAAAAGGGCAAACAGTATTGCTGATTATATTTTGATTATACTTTCTTTTCAGTTATTAAAAGAAAATTATACATACAAAAACCATGTTATAAATATATTAAAAAGTATCATCCTCAACTAATTTACAAATTATTTTTAGCACCCCACAGCTCTTTTAGTGAGTGATTTTACCCATCCTACCTGACAATGCATTCTTTACTGAATTCTTTACTGAAAGTCTCTCTTTCAACACAAAGAAACTCTACTGCACTTTTTAGTATGTTAAAAACATGATAACCATACATATACTAACCGATTTTTAAAAGAAATCCCATGCAACAACTTTTGGACAATAAAATATGTTACAAGGTTATAGATCACTTGTCTCCACTAGTAGACATTTTCAGGAATATGACAAGGCAAAATGATCAAATATTCTCATAAAAGTGGCCCTCTTCTACTTAATTTTGTCACTGCAGTTGAGTTTGCCCACCTAATTTAAATATTAACAAGTGAAGTTAGCAAAGAAATCTGAAATAATTGGATGCTCTCAAAAATTCAATTTATTCAGCTGTTTATATATAAAAAAAATTAAAAAATGGTCTGTACAAGGGCACATAGACAACATGGTACAATCTGAAAGGCCTTCTGTGTTAGAATGTTTTATATCAATTATGATGAAATGGCCCAGAGTAATTTCTGAGAAGTTGTGTATTCATTATATTTTATGTGGATGAGCATCACATTTGTAAAACGTTCTTTATATATATATATATATATATATATATATATATATATATATATATATATATATATAGCAAAACGTATACGGGGCATGTATGCGTTAAACACCGATTATTTCGGCAATGTGTGTCATTTTTTAGAATTTGGTTTTACGTACATTTAAATTGACGTTATTCACTTCAGTGGATCCTAAATACATCTATATTCCTTTCAAAGGTCATTATTTACATGCGCCAAGAATTATACATGACAAACTCTATGTTAAAGTATATTTTTGGACGACATCAACCTAAAGGTGTGATACAGTACAATCCGGATTGAATGTTGTATGCTGTAATGTCACAATGAAAGCTATGCATGTGATAAAACAAATTTATACTACCCTATATTGCGATGATTAAATATGACACGCTCTCTCTCTCTCTCTCTCTCGTGTGTGGCCTATTTCTGCCACAATTGTTACAGTCGACAGCGATAGATACGTTACATCTGGAGGTTTCTTGATGACAGTTAAGGTGCCTTGATGACAGTTAAGGTGCAGATCAGTCAATAATCTGGACTGACAGACTTTGGTTGTAAAAATTTACCACATGATCGTCGTTATTTTCTCTCCTACACTTTTCAATTTTTTTTTTTATTTTTTTTTTTTTCTTCTTCTTCTTAGTGTGTTGTTAGTAAGGGGCTTTGCCAGTCAACTTCCTGCGAACTAACCAATGAGAATCCGGTGCTTGTTTTGGAATTTGTTTATTATTACACCTCGTTTAACCGCAGTCGAATCGATATCGCCATATTTAGTCCAAAGTAGCAGTACTAGTCACATCAAACTAGACCACGACTACACAGAAAGCAGTTCAGTGTTGTTTTCATTTAATTAACGTTATGTAATTGTAAGGGATGTTTCATTATATTTTCAGAATGAGGACACATATTCGTTTCTGAAACGTATGCAGGTAGGTACTGAAACCAACAGTTTTTTATTTTTTTTTTAACCTTAGGTGTACATGATCCGGAAGTAGTTAATTATATCAATCATGTTGTCATACGAATCTTTACGTTACAGGCACAGGGACTCGTATCTTTGCTTATAACTAGTTATTATATAGTACATGTATGACAGGTCAATGTTAAGCAACGATACGAGTCCCTGTGTTTGCAGGTAGAATTTAGTTTTAAATTTAAGTGCTAAGTTTCATGTTTATCTTTCGAAAGTTGTTTGTATGTCAGCTGTCATATACCAAGGACATCATTTATTCACATAATTTACGGATACCCAGTGGCGTCACTCGGGTTGGTGTCACCCAGTGCGGTAGCTCATGGTGTCACCCCCATGGTCCTCCTTCCGTAACAGACCATACAGAATCCTTAGTAATGTCATTTTGGTGTCACCCCTTCTGATGGTGTCACCGCCCGCATCCCCCTAGCGACGCCACTGCTGTGCCTGCTAGTCATGTATTTAACTATGATCGGTTATCCGCTTATGAAATCCGACTAGACCGAGCAGTGTGTGCTCTGTAAAATTTGCAATTTTTCATTTTGGTGTCACCCCTCTGAGATGGTGTCACCCGGTGCGGTCCGCACCCCCCTAGCGAAGCCACTGGGATACCTTTATAGTGCCTTCCATGCACAAGTGATTGAAGGTAAATAGTGTCTAATGTTAACCTCATGGTTTCTTTGTCTTTACGTTACCGGGTGACCTAGTGGTCTAAGACGCTTGCCTTTACATATCACTGATATCTCACCTTTGTCATTTAGGTTCGAGTCTCGGGGTGTTACGAAACACACAAATCTACACCCGAGTCTAGGCAAATCCACCGAAATCCACACCAAATCCAATTTTGTCTACCGTCTCACCTATAAATGACAACGCTCTCTTCGCCGCCGATTTTTTTTCCCCTTTAAAACTTCATCATTTTGATTAATAATAAATACAAATGCAATTTACTAGTATCATATCTTTCGACTTTAATCTCTTAAGGAATAAATGACAAATCGCTCCATCGCATCACTTCATCGCTCGGCCAAATATTACACGATGGAGAGATGGAATGATTTGCCCTAACAGGATTCCATATAAATGACCTATAAAATATATAAATGACCAAAAACAAATGTTGAAAATATTTTATTGTCATACAGAAGTGGTTTCTCTCTCTCTCTCTCTCTCTCTCTCTCTCTCTCACACACACACACACACACACACACACACACACTCCTTCATAATTAACTTGATTCGTTATTGATTCGGTATTAAGAAGGTGAAAAAGAATAATATGTAAGTACATTACTTTATCCAGTTGGCCATTTATAATATTTTTAGTCCGGTCTGATGCTGGCTTTTTCCCAACCTTTTCGGAAGCCTTGAGACATTTAAAGATTCAAAATTTAAAAAAAAGGCCACAAAGTTGCAAATTATACTTTAAAAAAGTAGCATTATGTATATATTGTAGTTTTCCTTTCCAATAACTTGCCTCTTCAATTTCCTTCCCTTTAATTCTTTCATGACATATATTTACTAGCACTATTGATTTTATTAAAACCTCGAAATAATCTTCACTTGGTTTATCTGGTATGTTTTGCGCTGTAATATATCATTTTGCCTAACTATGATGTAATTCCTCAATATCTGTCTCATTTCGTCCCTTGTTGTCTGTCTTAATTAATTGCTTTTATCTTCGTACTTTTCAAAAAGTTTTCGAAATTTTTATATCCAATGTTTTTTCTCCAGATTACACTAGTCATATCTGTTGAAGATACAAAGATTATATCAACTTGTATTGTTGAACGGTTGAGCGTGACCTTAATTTGATTATAATTACGTAACAACTTTGAATATGATGAAAATTGATTTAATTAATTGCTGCTACAAATCCTTTATTTATCAAAGGAATCTACTATATGCATATCATCGCACGTGTCTTGAACATCGACGATTTATTCTACTGTTTGACATTTGGAAACTGTTACAAAGAACGATTATTCAGGGTAACAGTTAGCTTTCAATGCCCTTGGTAAGATTTACACGATTTTTTCTCTTTTTTTTTCTTTTCTTGTTTTAGTAAAAATTTATACGTACGCACCCTTAGTTGTGTCCATTAATTTTGCATATGCCGAAAATTATTAATAAACGTTCATTGTGACAAAGTAAGATGTTCAAATGCTTTACTAAAGCAAAGTGAGCGCTATCCAAACCGGCTGATTATAAGAAATATTATATTTAATGTATAATTTAAATGTATTGCTTTATGTATTTATGAAATATTTATTAACAATCATAAATATATATTTGTGATTTACTATCACCGAAAAAGATAAACCATGGCAAGATGTATACACACTGCAAATATTAAATCTGGCATGAAATTTACATGGAAATCTAAAGTTATGAATATGAATTTTTAGTTAACTTTATCGAATGCCTTCTCCTGTTCTAGGCAGATGAAGGGGCATAGGATTTATTTTTGCTATGTATAGTCACAGATGTTGCAAATCAAGTGGCCACTATCGAAAATTGAACGTATTTTAAACTCGTCATGCTGGAATCATGTGTATGATGGCTGGCATAAGATTACTAGACTTTACTAGCCAACAACCGTTTTGAATTTACTGCAGTAGTGAATAGGGATACCGTAGGGTCTATGGGACTTATCATTAAAAACACCCCTGGGACACTATAGGGTCTATGTAAATTTAACATTAACACCCCTGGGACTGTATAGGGTCTATGTAAATTTAACATGGACAAAAAACCCTGGGACACTATAGGGTCTATGGGGAATTAGCATTACAGACCTTTCCTGGGACTGTATAGGGTCTATGTAAATTTAACATTAACACCCCTGGGACTGTATAGGGTCTATGTAAAATTGAAACGGGGAGGGTTTCTATTTATTTTTTTTAAAAAAATAGAAAAAAATTAAAAAAATAAAAAGTAAGAAAGGGGTAGGCAATTAAAAGTGGATCTCTTTTCGAGAAATGTGGGTGGCCCTGAAAAGGGCCTTTCTGTTTCTTCTTCTTCTTCTTCTTCTAACTCCTTAACTTCTTTATCCATCCCCTTATTTTTTCCATCATTCCTTTCTTCTTCTTCTTTTCTGTTTCCGGTATCCAGTCCGGGTGACCCATGGCTCGGAACTTCTGTTGGATTTTCATCCAGTTAGCGTTTAGTTTCTCTAGTTCTTCCTTTTTCTTTCTATTTTCTTCTTCTTTTCTTTCCTTTGACCACTTTTCTTTGGTCTTCTTGACGTCTTCGGTCAGCACATTCCTCATTACTTCTTCCGCTTTCTTAAGCTTGTCTAAGCCCCACTTCACAAAAGACCAATCTGTCCATTCTACAATGTCTTCTAAAAAACACCTTACACTCTTCACATAAACTATGGCTTCTTTCAACTTGCCCACTTTCACATACGGTGGGTTAATGAAACCTCTGATTCTCTTCTCCTCATCCTCTATCATTTCTTTCACAATATCGATGGCTAAGTGGAAGCTGGTTACTTGTCTTGAGACGAAGTCTTTTGTCACTGCATGCCTCCATTCCTGTTCAAGCCTTTCTGCTACATTCAACCCATCCACCATCCAATACCAACTTCCCATAAGGTTGTTATACAAAGCTGAAACTGCTGGCATCTTCTTCTTTGCTTATTCCGTGGAATGGGCTCCAATGGCAAACACTGTTAGTTTTATAGTTAAAGCGCGGACGTGAAGGAAAACATCCCCCTAAAATTGATATTACCTAGATCATGACCAAACAACGCGCGGACGTGAAGGAAAACATCCCCCTACTTTTCTCATTTCATATCATCTACTATCCACATACGTGAAGCAGCAATAAACAAACCAAAATCTACCATTCACACAAGCCAAGTATCAAAATCAAATCCTATTCAAATCCTAATCTACTATCCACACAAACGTACGTGATCCGTTACAAAACCCTAACTATACTCTCCACATACGCTAAGAAACAATAAACAAACCCATAATCTACTATTCACACACGCAAATCATTAAAATGAAACCCTACACACTATTTCTTTTCTAGAGATTTGGGTAGCCCTGAAAAGGGCTGTTTTTTTTAACTACAGTGACATCTGGTTAATGCTGGCACCTTCCTGGCCTGGCACCACACACACATCTTCTACTCCAATCTTTCCAGTTGACTCGTTTGACTGGGAGCGCAGAGGGAGGATGATTAGCTTCATCACCCCAATCCTCTGTCTCTGGTATCTTGTAAGCCATCCTCTCTCCTATTTTCGTTTCCTCCTCTTCCTTTTGTCTTCTGTCCTCCTCTTCTTTCTTTATCCTTGCCTCTTCTACTATGGCCTCCGCGGCCAGTTCATTTACTATGCGCCTGGCATATTCCAGGTGCATCTGGAGTTCCAGCAGTTTCACAATTCTGGTATTCATTGTCTTGTCAACGAATGAACAGGGTAGCTAGACTGCCCAGTGATTTTCAATTTATAGTAAAAGCGCGGACGTGATGGAAAACATCCCCCTAAAACAAAATTGATCTTACCTAAATCATGACCAAACAACGCGCGGACCTAAAACAAACACTCACTTTTTTTACTATCCATTACTAATTTAAAAATTTTCATTAATCACTTCAATATACTATTCACATACGCAAAGCAATCCAATCAAACCCCAAATCTACTCTCCACGTCAACAAAAAAAAAACAAAAAAAAAATATGATCATGATCTACTATCCACACAAACACATACACTCACACAACAAAAGAGTCAGTGTTTATATTCACACTACTCTACATACACACATTGGCAAATCGATTGTTATTTCTTTTCTAGAGTATTGGGTAGCCCTGAAAAGGGCTGGGGTTTTTTTGTTTGCTATAGCAATCTTTTAGTTTCTAAGAATGCTACGTCCTCAGAGGATAGACTTTCTGACGATAGGTCTGCTTCTTCGGAAAGAGAAGAAGAACTCTTTGGTGTCGATACGACAATCGACAAAGCCTCTGTCAGGTTCAGGTTGCTGCTGCTGCTGCTGTTGTTGCTGTTGCTGCTGTCTCTGAAGTCTGTACTTCTCTGTCCATTCTTCTTTCTCCCTGTTCACTTCTTCTCTGAAGAGCTCTTCTATCAGGTCTTCAGTGACTTTTAACATTCTCACATTCTCTATCTCTTCTGGCTTCTGTATCAGACTGTGTCTGACCCTATGCAAATTCACGTAGGCTTCGTTTAGCTTAGCTAGTTTGGAGCACATCTTCGTAGGAGGATGAGTCGACAATGGATGGTTAGACTGGAAACTGCCCCGGTTCTTAAAGTCAAAGCGCGGACGTGAAGGAAAACATCCCTCTACGGTTTTCGAGCCGCAACGTTCAATGAGTGTCATGAGAGGGATAGAGAGAAGTCAAAGAGCATGAATCAACAATCTTATAGCCAAACAAAAGACAAAGGCATTTTTTTTCAAAACACAACATTTTTTATTCAAAATCACTTAACACTAACAAACAACTCTAACATTTTTAACAATAATCCAACAATATAACATCAAACATTTTGTTTCAATTTACACATTATTTTGGACAGGGTTGGCAACGTTGTGAATGAAATTGTGATTTCCACTGTTGGAAGTCATTAGGCCATTGATGGACACTACGTTTCCTAGCTAGAGACAAAAGATAAGCATAATGGTCACAAAACCATTGATCTACTTTCACATCATTTCTAGAAGAAGAACGAGGATCAAAATGAGTCACTAAATGTTCTAAGGAATAGCCCAGGCTGCGATGATGCAGAATATACACAATATTGTCCACACACCAGGGAATCTGTGCCTTGTAATTTCACATTATTGAATCGGGTGGTCTGAGCATTTCTTCTCATAAAGTCAATGATATCGTCTTCCAAAGGAGGCAATCCGTACGAATCGAAATATTCCACACATCCTTCTTGAGGAAAGTAGACGGCTACCCAGTGGGTTCCTGGGAGATGACTGTCGTCCGTGTTGATCACATAAGCTAGATGGTCTTGAGGTTTTCGATGAGGGAGTTCATCTTTAGCACAGACGACACGATTCCAAGAAGCCGTATACGAACTGTGGTTCAAAAGGTAATAAAGTTCCCAGTTATCCATGTTTTGTTTTTTTCTTCTTCACAGGTAATAATAAGTCATCAATTCGATCCTGACTTTTTGCTTGAAAATGTCTGACAAATAACCGTTTCTTCGTTTCGTCTCCTCACTCTAATTCAGGAGAGCTTCGATACGATTGATCTCTTGAGTGGTTAATGGTGGACAAGAATGTTCACGCAAGTCTTTATACCACTGATGCAACACGACTTCGTCCGAGATGAGACTCCAAGCTTCCTCCAGATACTCGTCCAGTTTTTCTTCTTGACTCAGCATCAGGCATTTATCGTGTTGAATTTGACTGGGATGATCGTTTTGACATCCATAGCACTCTTTTTTGATCAATTCCGTCATTTTTTCCACCAAGTGTTTGACAAAACAGGAGACTAAATGCGCTTCTTGTTGTGGCCATCTTGACTTCATCATAACTTCGTCGTCTTTGTCTTGAGATTCTTTTTCCACGGTCTCCTCACATTCCATCTCCAAAGTTTCTCCACTAGGTAAAGAGGGATAACAGTCTTCCATAGCTTCTAATAGTCTAGAATGACTTCTCTCAAACTGTTGATTTCTGTGGTATTATCGAATTCTGCATACAGGATGACGTTCACTGTCTCGTCCAGTGGCTTTGCAAACTGAAGTTCCACACGAATCTGGCCGGATTTTATAGGGTGGAAATGTCCCTCGTCGCAGCCTTGGTCTGGAGTGAAATCGAAAGCCCACAAAGCATAGCCTCCTGCGTAATCCTCGTACGTAATGCCGTGACTGGTGGTGGTCCCTAATTGTCCGGTGGCTTCGTACAGGGACAAGTACGATCTCAAGTAATTCATCTTTGTGTCACCAAAGTCAGGTTCGAAAGGACGGGTACACAAGGTCATGCCATCGCGACTGACTTCGATTTTCTTCACGTCGAAGTGTTGAAAGTAGAAAGGATTTTCAGCGAAGGCTCCGTTGAAGGCTGAATTCAAGACCATACCAAGGATTAAACGCTTGGGTAACTGTTCTTGAAACAGATGATCTTCGATCATGGAATGATGGTTACGGGGAATGGTGAACGTTTTCACTTCCACGCGTTGGATGGGATACTTGGCGGTCGTTCTGCTCAACGTTTGACTGATGTCGTTTCCCACTTTAGGTAACACTTCCACGCGTCGTACGTAGAGTTTGGCCTCCTCGATTTTGCTTTTGGCAGAACTATCAGCCAACAAATGGAAAGCGGCACTGCTACGATTCAGTCTCAAGCGAACATTTACCCCGTTCAGCAAATATTTCTCTTGCAACCACATGTCCAAATGCAAACGATCCATCAGTTCTAAACTCTTCTTATTTAAGATTTTGCTTCGTCTTTCCACAAAGCCGTCATTGCTTTTATTTAATGTGTTAAACTCCTTCGCTTCGTCAGGTTCCCATAGCACACAGGCATTGAGATGAGTATTCTTGGCATCTATTCCGTACGTCAAGAGATTTTCCAGGTAGGCACGGTAAGGGTAAGTATCCATGCTGCTGCTGACCAGTTTGTTATTCAAGTACAAGTCCACTGAGCTGAATAAGGAATGCATGAAATTGTTGACGGGAGCTATATTCTCAGTGTCTTCTACTCCACCATCATCCTTATCTAGAACTTTGACTTTCAAGTACAAGTAACTGCTATTCAGATCGATGTAATCTTCGGGCTGTCCCTTGATTTCAAACTCGATGGGAGCGGAATCTGTCAATGAGGAGACGGGGTGAAATTCCACCCATTGGGATTCTTGCATCGTCATCATGGTAGGTGGCATGGCAAACAGATCCAGTTCCGACTTGGAACAAGCGCATGACTCTCGGTGCATCATTTTTTTTCTGTGTCTCAATAATCGAAAGCGTCTAAGTCTCGAACGGTTCTTCTTTTCTTTGCCTTTCTAGCTTTAGACGTGTGAAGTCTGGTGAAAGGGTGTTTTCTTCGTCGTCTCTTTCTGCCTTGTCCTTGCTGAATGCTTGACTCGGTAGCGTGCGGGGCATTTATAGGTGTGTCTCGTCGGCCCAAAAGGTCTTTATCCGTTTGTAGCAAGACATTTTTGCCTGCCCTCATGAAGGCTTCTTTGGGGTTTTGTTTGTGGATGATGACATTTTGGAGAAATTCTTTGCCTTGTGTCAGTGCAGCATCTTTCAAGGCGTGCAATCCGCGTGTCACCATCGGTTTCAACACCGGAGCCACCGAAAGAAAGGCCGATTTTAGCATATCTCCTAAACCGTGTCCTCGCTGTCGAGCAACCCCTCGGTACACTGGATACATGACTTACGAATCGTGAGAGAACCGTTTTCTAAAATGGAGTTTCACCGTGACTTTTCCTTTGGTGAATGGAATATTTTGTCCCAAATCTCCTTTTATAGCAATGTTGACCATGTCCAAATACGACTTGCTGACAGGCAAATAATGAGGATGTACAAATTCGCGGTGAATGTGGTAAGTGTTTCCACCTTCCTCGTCAGTGACCGTGGCAGAATTTACTTTGAAAGGAATGACACGCAGTAACGGCACGGAGGTGTGTCCCACCACGTTGTACTCCACCACATCGGAGTACATAAAGATTAAATTCAGTCCCTGGTTCAGTTCTACCGGGAAACGAAAATACCTCGCAAAATGCCCGTTGTTGTCAATCTCTGCTTTCTCAATCTTTTTGGAGTGCTTATCCGTGACCAAATTGAGGTCTCCACCCAAAATGTCATACAATTCTGGGCAAAATTTAATACGTATACTTTTTTCCTCACTTTCAAATTTGATGAGTAGACGGTGAGACGGTTTGTGGTACTCAATGGTGACACGTTTTTTTAGTCCGGTCAGAACTTTGTCAAATGCTGCATAGAATTTGTCAGCAATGACCTCCACCAGATGTTGACCACTAAAATAATGGCCTGAGTTAATTTTAAAGTGATAAACGTAAAAAGGAGGAGAAGTGTCACTGCTGCTGCGGGGTATTGGGGTCTTGGGAAGTGATTTATGTTGAGAAGTGGTCATCATGGTTTGCTGCACTGTTGGGTCCAGAATTTCGACGTCAAAAGTGTTTTGAGTTTCAGTGATGTTTTTGATTTGTGTTGGGTGAATCATTTCTACCAAAGCCACTTCCCATTGGGCTTCGTGATCTAATGGGATGGCCTGAGGTAATTTGGCCGTGTAACAGCACAACGTGTTGTGGGGAAACACCTCCATGGAACTGTCACTGGGTAAGGTTAAGTAAAATTGGTTTTGGTGACTCATAATTCCAGAGTTCTGTGGCTGTCCGAGGGGTTACTGGACGTCAGAGGCGTGTCTCCGCCCAAAATGGGGTTCTGGTTGTGGTTGTTGTTGGAGTGGTGACTGACACTGGCACTGGACACAAGGTTCCCGTGGTTCCCGTTCGAGGAGAATTTCAGGGAGGGATTGGGAAGCAGGTAACCGATGCAACTGCTCAATAAAATGGTCCACAGTTGTTTGTCTCCTTGTTGCAAACTCAAATTGGCGATGGCTGCCCCGATGACTCAATACACTACGAAGATTTGGCAGAAAAAGACGATTTGCGTTTTAGGCACACGTTCTCCGCACCACACCCACAAAGGTTGTTTTTGTAAATCTTGCAGAGAAGAACTAGGTGAAGGAGTGGTCGACGTAGCTGCGTCTGTGTGAAAGGGCATGATGGTCACTTCTTTTTATAGTCGATGACTTGCGAAGCGTCGATCCAAGAATCAAAACTGGGTGGATATCCTTTCCAACGTACTTTGACTTCTTTGACACGTCGTTTGCCCACTTTACGGGTTCTGCGTTCGAGAATGCTTTCGATGTCGTACACGTCGTCTTCTGTTTTGGTGACACGTTGTAACTCGGGCAAATAAAACGTTCCTTTGAGCACTTCTCCGTTCATGTCTTCCAATTTATAGACGGCAGGATGACGACCATGTACTCGTCCAGTGACGCGAAACAATTCGGTCGTCCAGTTAGGTAAGTAACCTTTGTCGAAAGTGCGTTTGGTTTTGCCAATGCGCACCCAATCTCCTACGGCCAACTCTCCACTTTTCTTGGGGACAGCCCTCGTCGGGGACGTACCAAACAGGCGCTCAAACACCAACACTTCGTTGTCGGGAGTCACGTCTTGCGGGGCACGTCCAATGCTTCGATGGTAAGATTGGTTGTACGCTTGCACCAGGTGCGGTAAGATGTCGATGTACTTCAGAGTGTGGTGATGCGTAAAATATTTCCACATGCGTTCTTTCAAAGTGCGTTGAAAACGTTCCACGATGCTGGCTTTGGTTTCGGGATTCTCGGTGGTAAAAAAATGAATGTCACGTTTCTTTAATTCTTTTTGGAAAGCTTGGTTCAGAAATTCGGTACCTTTGTCCGTTTGCCATCGAAGAGGGTGACGACCGCTTTGTTTCAACACTCGTTGCAGGGCTCGCACTAACTCGCTGCTCGATTTGGAAGTCAAGGGTTACGACCCAGGCAAATTTGGAAAAGACGTCGATGACACAAAACAAATATTTGTAGCCACGATTGTAGCTGGTCAAATGAGAGACATCGGCTAAATCGGCTTGCCATTGATGATCGATGCCTTCCACTCGGGTGCGACTTCTGGCAAACTTGCGTCGAATGGGTTTGTGTAAAGTGTAGGTAGCTTGTTCTTGTAACCATCGTTGCACTTGAGGGAGACTTTTCAGTCGAGTTTTGGCAGCACGATACAATTTTTGAACTCCTGCGTAACCTGCAGGATGCTAGGGATCGTAGTAAATGCTGGCTAAGACTTTTTCCATTTTTTGTGTTTGTGTGTTAATAAGTTACCTACTCTTCGGTGATGCTACTTTGAGTGGGACGAAAGGGTGGTTTAGAAGCGGATTTACGTGTCCGATGGGCTACGGGAGTAGAACTCGAAGGTAGTGGTGGTGGAGGTGGCAATGGAATGGCTTTGGTCTTCTTTTCTTTTTTCACTTCTGGCTTCCCTTCTTTCTTTTTCACTTCCGTCGAAGGAGGAGTGGACATCATCTTTTTAACCCAAGCTTTCATTTCTTCTCGTTGGGGTGTGGGGGACGGGGTCAACAAGGATGCTGCAATCTTACTTGAAATGGGTGCTGCTGACGGTGTTTGAAACACTTCTCGCATCTCGTCTTCCTCAGGTCTTCGTGGGGTAGCATCTCTGGTGACCTCTGGGGATGGTAGAAGTGGTGGTGGTGGTGGTAGTGATGATGGTGCTGGACTTTTCATTAAGGTCTTAAAATTTTTCAGAGTGGGTAGAGCTGTTTCGTCTAAAGCTTTCTGGTGAAAGAGTTGCAGTCGTTGCAAGAGTTGACCGTACTTTTGCGATTTTTCTGTTTCGGACAAATCTTGGCGATCCATCAAGGACTGCAATTCGTGTTGTATGTGAGACATCTCGCTCAAATTGGGATTGGGAGGTAAATGCGGGGTGCGTTGTTCTTGCCAACAATGGTATTCCATCCATCGTTTGTAAGGCACTAAAGCTAGTTTTCGTCCTTCCATGGGGTTGACAGGGGTCGATTCTGAGATCTTGGGACTTCAGAGGGCTTTTTTTATCTTGCTCCCACCAGTCCTCCCAACATGGTTCCCAAGACTCCTTTCAGTAAGGGGCCTAACAAGAGGGGTAAAATGCCTCCACGTTGGACCAACGTCTTCTTCTTTTGACGAATGGGGATTTTCTTTTGAACCATTTGGCGCAGAACGTGACGATGTTTGCCTAAGCATTGTTTCTGGTGTTTGGACAAAGGGATCGTGCCTTTCAAGACGTTCAAACAGCATTCGCACACGGTATCGATGACCTCTTTGGAGGCTGATTGAATGAGTTTTTTTTCGTAGAGGTGGAGAAGCTTTGGACAGGACAGATAACATGTCCCCATGTTTGACTAAACGAGGAGGCAGTCCATTTCTTTTCTTTCCTTGGGGCTGTTTAGAAGAGGGATGTTTTCTGGAGGGTGACATCTTTGAGTCTTCAGCACCAAAAACACTAATACCCCCGACTTGGTCACAGGCCTTTTTTATACTGGAACGCGTCGCCACTGATTGTCTTTACGTCGTATCAACTTCAGGACAGGCATGACACGTCGTGCAGGGGTACGCAACGGACTAAATCGAGCCAGTTCTTGCTTGGACAAATCCAGTAAACTTTGTAACATGCCCGATCTTTCTTGAACTTTGATTTTGGGAGCAGGTACTTTGTGAGCAGCAGCCACTGTCACTAAATTGGAGGGTCCTGCCACTGGGGAAGTTCTTGGGGTCATCAACGGAGAAGTTCTTGGTGTGATCAACGTCTCCAAGTACACTTCAGTTCTTGGTGTCATCAACGGGGAAGTGGATGAACGTGAGGCTGCCGGAGACGCGGTCACCGTCGTGGCAGGTCGTGGTTTGCGAGTGTAAGGTTGCGTCCTGACCGAAGTGCCTCTCTTGCGACTAGTTTTCTTCTGTGGACTTTTCTTTTTCTGGGGACTTTTTCTCTGTTTCTTTTTCTGGGGGCTTTTTTTCTTTTTCCGGGGTGGTGTCTGGTAAGAGGAGGGTCCCGCCACTGGAGAAGTTCTCCCTGGGGACCTGGTTTTTTCTTCTTCTTGGATCTTCGTTTGACTTTTTTCTTGGGGAGAAGTTTGGGGGCATTAGGATCCCATCTTAAGAGAGAGCGAATGATGACCCCTCCTAGAATACCGCTCCCTCCAGATTTCAAAATGATTTGTTTTTTGGTTTGAGTGTCGATGCGGGATCGGCCAGTTGGGTCAAAGCAACTTTGTTTCGATCAAAAAAGCGTTTGGTTTGATGAGGAATCTGAATGATCCCTTGGAGTAATTGACTAGCCGTCACCGTGAACCATCGTAAGACTTCTTTGAGACTAGCTTCTAAGACACGAGCTCATATTTGTGGATTTTTTTTCTCGACTGATGCCATACAAGGCACGAATCAATTTGACGGGAAGATGCGACTGAAGGGACGTCATGTTGACGTTGTGTGAGACAGACGAAAAGGGTCTGAGGTTTTTATAGATTTTTTTGTGGAGTGAAGTTAAGTCGAGGACGGAGACGTGTACAGGACAGGCCCTCCGTCCTGGCACCAGTGGTGAAACAAGTGGGTACGAAATCGCAGATCATCGGGGGTAGTAGGTTTCAAATCGACGAGTAAATAGGCGTGTGGTGTTTGGGTGGCATCGTCGTACGCCTGAGTCAGCCAAGGTGTTCCTAACTGTTTGGCTAAGACTTGCACTTGTGATTTATCTCGAGGGCTTTTAAACAAGACCAGGTAATGCGCATTGAGACTGATGGTGCGATGGGCTTTACTTTGTTGAAACAAATTTTGAGTAATGTAAAGGACACTGGCATTACGGTGATGCCCTTTGTGCGTGATCCACAGTTTAATTTCTTCTTCGTCTTCTCCTAACATGTCGTCGAAAATGACCAAATGGGTTTGACGGGAGTCAGAGACGATGCCGTCGTCTTCTTTAGGAATGCCTTCCACAAACACGATGGAATCGCCTTGACTTTCTCGCAAGAGGCTGTACGCCGATTGCCACTCTTTGTAAAACCACACGATGCGTTGAGGTGGTCGATCGAGCAAATGATGTTTATGTTCGATCAAGCGTTTGACGAATTTGGTTTTGCCTGAGCCGCTAGGTCCAGCAATGAGCATGTTAAAGGGATAGCGAAGATACAAAGCCTCCCAACTGGCACGATCTAAGTGTTCGTCGATGACTTTGACAGTGGAGGAAGAGGGAGGAGAGACAGCAGAGGTAGCCATAGTGTTAGGAATGTCACTTTTGACACGAAAACAAACAAGACAAGAGTTTATATACTTTTTTCAGGACACGTTTATTGAATGTTTTAAACATGAACACGAAAGACAAAAATACATAAAAGCCAAAGGCTTAAGTACAACGATAAAAGGCACATGATAACCATCAACGTTTAATAAACACAAGTGTCTGTACAACATGTTTTGGGTAATGTTCTGACCAGTTCTATAGAGGGTAAGGTCACACAAGTCTCCTCCCGAAAGGGTCTTTCAGGCGTGTCCACGACAGTCCTGTCCTGGGTGACGGGTTCTTCTGGCACCGTCACTAACACTGGTTGAAAAGTAACTTTTTTCCTTGAACAACTCTCGTGCATACTGGGCCACTTCTTGGGTCCAAGCCTCAAAATCCCATTCTTTCCAGGCACGGACATCTGTCCAATGGGGGTGTAAGTCACAAGCTACACACACATCGTCATACACGTCTTGGGTAGCTAAAAGTTGACGAATCTTTTTTTCCCGTAGAGGTCGAGAAGTATCCAGATGAAAACGCAAGGCTTTGAGCAAAAGGAGTCTTTCGTGACCATTTAAGGCCATTGGGGTGGTAAGTACTGTAAAAAGTCCACAAGGAATCGGCTGGTAAACGAAATCCCAGAAAACAAGTCACTAAGACACACACTATGCGTCGTCCCAAATTGATTGGATACAGTTCTTGTAATAATCGATGGTAATGATCCAGGGTTTGAATATGGTCATTGAGTTCCTTCCACGGAACCTGTTGGATTACATGTGATAAAAGTCGTGGCATGGCAGCCTGTTTTTATAGTCTCTTTGTTTCGGAAAGAATACACGTATTTTCTAGCCAGAGATCTTCGTTTTCCAGTGGGGAATTTAAATGTTGCATACTGTAACCGAAACGTCAGAGTTCGTTTGGAAGTTTCCTCTTCCGCAAAGTAGATTCCACGTAAAATATGTCGGTAATCCTTTAACTTGTCTTCCTCAATGCGTTGCACTAGGTGAATCTCGAAGTAACCAAAATCATCAACACGTCGATCATCGGGGCCCTGGAAGTATTGAACAAGGTCTGACCACTGAAACAATTTCTGACGAATCAGTGCTCTTATACCATTCAGGCACCAGTGGTTAAAGATCTGGTGACGTAACGGATGCAACTGTTCTTTACGTTTGACTTGTATTTTGACCAGCTCTCGGTAAATCCTTTCTCTTAACTCCACAGGCAAGCCACGAATGTTCTCTAGCAAAGAATCCATGAATAGGTCAGTCCGTACAATTCACAATCTTCTCCTAGAGCAAAAGTAATCCACATAGTGAGTAATTTCTGACCACTGCCATTCAGGGTAACGTCCAAGAATGTCACTGAACTCTTTTGATGTAAACGGTCTAGAGTAATACAATAGGACGAATGCACACTTGACCCAAAGAAATCTAGCACACTGGTTGACTTTTTTCACTTTCCTCTTGTGAATTTCTCGGCACAAAAGTTCTACAGTCACCCATTGAGATTTCACTCTGGTAAACCCCTGCCAAACTTCCTTGTAAATCTTCTCTTGCAGTTCTTTAGGTAATGATTCAATATCGTTTTTGAAATGAAGTTTAGATACTGGTCTCGGTGATGTCCAACATTTGACTCCTAGCCAAACTGGTTTCTTCTTCGTCAACGACATGGTAAGTTCCTTTAATGTCTCGGTCCCACTAAGGGTAAGTAATGACAATTCGGTGACCATCGAGCATGTTCTACGTAGGCCGAATCTTGCGGTTCCCAGTGGTGAAGTGACACACCGCAACTGAAGCACTTGACTTTATCTCCTTCGCCCAAGTAGAACAGTCCGGCTCTGGCTAATTCTTCGGGGGTCGGGCCTCCCAGATACTTAGGCCATTTTCCTTTGAACGATTGAAGACGATTTTCAAAGTCGCAGTATTCCGACAAACGCACAGGAAACGAATATTCGTCTTTCACAGGTTCATTTCGATGAGGGTTGGGTGACATGGACAGGAGTTTGCTCAGAGCTGGATGACATCCGTAGGGGGGTAGACGTGAAGGTGAACATCCACCTTTAAAACGAAACCCATTAAAATGTCCAAGAGGACGAGCGGCATCGCTTTCGCATCCCTCAGGTTTGACACGCACAGCATCACTTTCCATGATAGGGGTAGTGAGAACAAAGTTCCCATGATGCTTTACGGCATCGCTAAGGTCACAACGTACAGCATCGTACCCATCGCAAGGCTCACAATCGCATTCCACTTCAGAAGCCCCACACTTGAATTGTGCCTTTCTAAACTTGTTTTCTGTTTCTTTGAAAGAATTCATCTTGTTCGCTTGGTCTTGGTAGTCACAATGAACTATCGATCTTGCCTAGGGTTCCTTTTTATATACAGACCAATACCGACGTGTCCATACGGTAAGGTGAAATGATTGGGAAGTCGCACTCGCTTCTGGTACACGATTTGATAGACTTTTTCCAAGGGTCGACTGACGATGTGGTGAGTGGGTAAACGTACAATCTTGATGGGTTGATAGGTGGTCACTTTAAAGTGTTCATCCTCTCCAGATTGCAAGGCTTCTTTCAATACCCCAAAGTTGACCACACGACTGGTACGATAATTCAGTGTCAATCCTTTCACTTTACACGTCGTGTGCACTTCTCCTTGTGGGTCCCGGTATTCGTAGCCGTAATTTTTGGGACCGCCACTGACGAAACTTAGAATCTTGTCGTCGGGATGCTCGTCTGTCCAGGCTCCTAAACGGTCTCCTTCGATGTCAGGGTGCTGTTGACTCGGGTGATGGATGTAAATGCAACTGTCCGTGTCAAAGTACAGGACGCGTTCCCCTAACAGTTCTAAAGCTTCGTACAATTTTAAGCGAGCATGAGCTGTCACGTAAGCCGCAATGATGACATTTCCAAAAGGGTCGTCTTGTACAAAGTCCAGATCTTCTTCGTAATTGACCAAGATCAAATCCTCGCGAACGACGTCCGCGTGTTTCATGTATTTGGTTTTGTCGTGAATCATCTGGAAGTAGCGGGAAGGTTCTGTCAAATACTCCGTCTTGGGTAAACACGGTCGTTGTGCCATTTTGCCCCACAAGCAATTTAACATCACTTTGGCAAACGATCGCCTGCCTTCGTTTTTCTCGATGTGATCTAAAGGAATACCTTCTTGTTCATAGTATTTCTCTTTGAATGTCTTTTGGTCTTCTGGAATGTGACACCAGGACGGATAGCCGCTGGCTTCTTGCTTCAGTTTCAAAAAGGCATCCACGTAGTCGGTGAAAATGCCTTTCTGAGTGGGGTCACCCTTGTGGTATTGTTGTGTCTTGGGAAAGTGACAAATTTCGTACACTTCTAACAGTTGGTATCCCATGTCCAGAGCTTTGAACAATTCCACGCTGACCCACGTCCCCGTCAAGGCCCGTTTTTCCTGGGTGTGCTGACAAGGCTGATCTTGGTTGCACGTTTCAGCACAAGTACGGCACAAAGGAAACATCAGTTTGCCATGACAATGGTGAGGTAAGACGGGATGGTATAGGTTCGTGGGAGGCAAAACTTTGCACTTGATCAAGCCTTCGTATTGTGGAATGTTTTTCAGGTCGATGTGTTCCGTGAACAATTGCGGGTGCCCTGCAGGAAAGCGACAATATTTGCACACGTAGGGATACAGCGAGCACACGGCCAAGTATTTGATTTCTTCTCCTTTCTCTTCGTCGGCTTGGTACAGCAAACAGGTGGCATTGGTCCTTCCTCCGTACAAACTATCCCTCGGGTTCAGGGGGTCCATGAACTGGTAACTTTCCACGAGGCCTTTAAACTCGGGATCGGTTTTCAAACGGTGATCGTATTCGTGTTCCCACATTTCCACCACTTCGTATCCTTCCTGTTCTAACTTTAGGCGTTGCTGACAAGTGGCCTGGTACAAGTCTTCCATGGTTCGTTGTAAAAACTGATTTTTATTGCCGCGGTCAGGATAACAGACGGGACATCCGTGAAATAAGCAACCGTTAAACTCGTACACGATCTTCGGGTTTTCTAAGTCCCAGCCATCGACCGAATACGTTCCGATGGTCTTTTCGCCCCCTCCTTTGCGGGCATGCTGAATCCACTTGTCTTCCTTGTCGCACAAGTAATGTAACCAACGTAGGGCTTTGACCGAGTATTGACGTTTGACAAAGTTGGTCGTTTGAGGGCTGATGACAGCCACTGTGTTTTCAGGCATGAATCGTTGCCGGTACACTAAGGAACACGCTTTGGCAATGGTGCAAGCTTCTTTCAAAGGATCGACCCCTCCGTGTTCCATGAACAGTTCTCGAAATTTTCCACAGCAACGCCGTAAAATGTCCACGTCGGAACGACAATACTTTAACATTTCTTCCTGAAAGTCAAAAGGGTCGGAGGCATGAGTCTGGTACCAAGCGTAGAAAGCTTCTCGTTGTTCAGTACGCATGTTGTCGGGGTCGTAATAGTGAGCCTCAGGCAAATGGGGTAGAACAGCATGTTGATTGGCTTCGGTATTGAAAAAGTGAGGAAAATACCCTTTAGCCATTTCTGTCATTCCAAACGTTTTAGGCATTCGACTCAAAGGCATGGCCAAATAGCTCATCGAATCTTTAAACTGTACTTGTCCCACTTGCATGAAAATGATTTTGGCTCCGTTCAAAGTGACTTTAGGACGTTCGGTGCCATGTTCCGTATAGTATCTCAAAAGAAACTGTCCATCGTATCCGGAGAAATTGTGAGCCATCACTGTGGCATGACGATGACAATCTCCGTAACGTTCGATGTCCTCTTGGCTCCACGTCTTGTCGATGGGGTCTAAGACCCATCGAGCGAAATCGGCTAGCGTGTTCGGTCCCCGAAAGATTTTTTCACGTCCTCCAGGAATCTTGCTGCAGTGAGGGCAATGACTGAAGATAGGTTCTTGAATGCACTTCTCGCACGCTCGATGAGCCACGCAGAAATTAGGAATGTGAATGCCGGTCTCTTGCATGCATTCGAAATCGAAAAAGATGAAATTGCCTTTCTTCTTGTGACCATCCTCTTTCTCTGGTGGGGGTTGGTATTTTTGCACGTAGCATTGGTGTTCCAAGTCCACGATGTGATGACAAATGTGACATTTTTTCTTTCCTCGACATACGTGTGCCTTGACAGTATTGGTACATAGGCCTTGTCCACACGTAGGGCACACTCTCAGGAGTTGACAAGCACATTTCTGCTGTGAACCTTGCGTCTTGAGATGTTGTTGGTAACAGGCAGGGCTGACGTGCGCAGACAAGCAGGACAATGTACTCTTTCTTGTCCTTCGTCCAGACAGGGTGGAGAGGCCAAACATCCTGAGCATTTCCATCCACAATGCTTGTGTAGTTCTCGATTGTTATAGCCATAGTCACATTTCTCACAGTAATAACCGTATCCCAGGAATGCAGTGATACTGGTAATGGTATCGAAATGGTCATCGTGATAATAGACATGAATGTATTTTCCGTCCTTAACGTCTTGGCCTCGAAACAACAGAGGTCCGCGCACTTCTTGAGGGTGCACTTTCAAGGTGTATCGTGGAGCTAGGGCATCTTGCAATTTTTGCATCTCAGGAATGCCGCAGGGTGTGTCTTTGGATAGGCCAGCTTGTTGTAACAGGAGTTCTGCTTCACTTCGTTGTTTGGCTCGGTCCGATTGTCGAATGTTCTCCCAGGCTTTTTTCCATTCTGTCGTGTCGTTCTTGTTGGCGTCGGTTCGTCCCACCACGATGGCTCGGGCTAAACACATCTGGTCTTGAGAATTGTGAATTTGGACGAGGCTACGCTTAATGCTGCGAAGGTCGTTCACCAGTAACACCTTATTGCGTCCAGTCCCTTGAGGAGAAGAGACGTGAGTCATGTCCAGTGTGGCTTTTCCATCGGTGATGTCAAACTGGTCATTGGATTGTTGCACGTGTTGAATCTTGTCCATGACTTTGGAAGCGGTTAGTTCTGCGGGTCTGCTAAACTCGATCCAAACAGGGGATTTCAAACCGTCGTGTTGTATGGAGAGTCTCAAGCGATCTTCTTCTTTGGGTTGACATTGTCGCTTGAGTGTGGTGAGCAAAGAATCCCACACCCCGGTGATGAACCCTTCTGCTTTCTCTAACGGTACTTCGGACTTGAAATCTTTAAACTTCACCGTGTATTTGTAAGCTCTAGAGGAGCGCTTTTCCGTCTCTCGAATGGAATAGTACTTTTCAGGGTTGACTAAGGGTGGTGAACTTTGTTTAGAGGGTTTGAATTCTGGTTCACTCATGTCCTCTTCAAAATCACTGGCATGAATTTGTGCCAAGACTTCAGCTCTGGTACGAGGCGATAGATCACGTTTCTGCCTCTTACTTTCTTCTTCTTTCTTCTCAAATGAATTGGATCGTTTCATCTTGAGTGCAAAACGTCAAATGACTAAAGTTTAAACACCATAGGCTAATTTATAGTCATGGCAGACCAGCGTATATAAAAGGGTGTGTGTCTTGTCCTTTCACTATTCATTTCACTCTCTAACCGAGCACAACGATGGAAGAGACTAGCCAAATCGAACGTTTCATCAGAGCTTTGCGAGGGGTCATTAGAAAATTTTCTTCAGACCAGCCGACGGACTACTCTCCTTCCTTTCGAGATAAAAGTCAAGATACTTGCTATATCTGTCAGAAGAAAGGGCATTGGTCTTCAGAGTGTCCAGACCGTCAAAAAAGAAAAACAGGGGTTAAAAGAGACAAAAGTCAAGATACCTGTTATTATTGTCAAGAAAAAGGACATTGGTCTCCAAATTGCCCAAAAAAGAAACAAGAGAAGTCAGAAGAAGAGAGGGATTCTTTAGAGAAAGAAGACAAAGAGGAAGAAAGCAGACAGGTGAAGAAAAAGAAACAGGAGAAGAAAAGAAGAAGGGAAGAGAGGAGGAGGAGGAGGAAAAGACTGTGACGGTGAAGAAATTGAAAAAACAGAGAGAGTAAACAAAGAAACAGAAGAAGTGTATGAACTTTTTAAAGTGCTCTGTTGTGAATTGTGAATTGGATTGTAACTATTGATTAAAGAATAAATTAATTATACAAGGTAAGTGTCTTTGGGTTTTGATTTTAAAATAAGAAGCTACACTCACGCACTCATATACACATACTATAGGGGTAAAATGGGGCTTTTTTTTAGTTATTGGCAATTGAAAGTGTATCTCTTTTCGAGGAATGTGGGTGGCCCTGAAAAGGGCCTTTTTCTTTGGTGTAGGGGTGAGTTTAAGCAATCAACTTTAACTGCCTTAAACCTTTGCCACGGCCAAGGCCTACTTCTGGACTGCGTACTGTTGATGATGATGATTGGGTTGAAATCACTAAGGGTGGTACGGCAGGCTTAGTCACAGGGTTGACGTGTTTAGCTCGGGAAGGTCGTATTCTCTTCGGTCGTAATAAAGAAGTCTGATACATTTGTTTCAGACTTCTTAACTCCGCTAAAATGTCCAACAGTACCGTAACTGTTTGATTTTCACCCTCTTGTTTCTTTGCTGCTACTTCTTCTTCTTCTTGTTTTTTTTTTCTTACCTCTTCTTCTTGCTGCTGTTGCTGTAGGAGAAAAGCTTGTTCCGCTTCCTTTTGTCGTTGTATAAATTTCTCCAATTCTTCTTTCTGTCTCTGTCTAAAATTCTCCACTTGCGGTAATGAAGGTGACGAAGGTTCCGGAACAAATTCTTGCGAGGTAAGAAAATCCACAAAATCCCAATTTACCTCTTCTGAACGTAAGTCCGGGTTCCCTTGGGCGGTCTCCACTGCTGGTGCACCCCAATGGATCGTTTTCTGAGTTTCCGTCATGTTGAATCACTGTCGCATCGATTGACTGCACACAGGTGCTAGCGAATCTATATAGACCACGTGACGTCACAGACTGCTCTCTTCGGATTGGATGCGGGTTAACTGAATTTTGTAACGCGTGTTTGGATTGGTGAATGAACTCAATCCGTTTCAATCCTTCCAGCCCCTATAAAATAAGCGCAGTTCACTGCATTGATTCACCTGTTCTCGGCGCCTCAAGATGTGGACCACAGTTGAATCATCCACCCTTGTGTCTTCAATGATGCTTAGGACGGACATGCTAATGTATGTCCGATCCAAGTGGACAGTTGTCCACAAGTCAGACACCAGTCTGTGGATACGAAGAGTCTATGTGGAAAGACAAGGATGCCTCAAGAGGACTCTGATTTATGGCCCTGCACATATGCCCTTTATGTTAAGGGATACATTAACATAAACCCAAAGGCCCTTTTCAGGGCCACCCACATTTCTCGAAAAGAGATCGACTTTTAATTGCCTACCCCTTTTTTTATTTTTTATTTGTTTAATTTTTTTCTATTTTTAAAAAAAAAAATAGAAACCCTCCCCGTTTCAATTTTACATAGACCCTATACAGTCCCAGGGGTGTTAATGTTAAATTTACATAGACCCTATACAGTCCCAGGAAAGGTCTGTAATGCTAATTCCCCATAGACCCTATAGTGTCCCAGGGTTTTTTGTCCATGTTAAATTTACATAGACCCTATACAGTCCCAGGGGTGTTAATGTTAAATTTACATAGACCCTATAGTGTCCCAGGGGTGTTTTTAATAAGTCCCACAGACCCTACGGTATCCCTATTCACTACTTACTGCATTATTATTAAATGAAATATAATATATTACAATTAATAATAAAAAGATTCCAAATTTTGATTGACAATAACTTAATACAGCAGTGAGTGGAAATAGACATTGAAAAAAAAAAAACACGTGGGCCATATAACATTCTAGTAATTGAATCATTTAACAACAGTATTCACACAGAAAGTGCAATACACTATATACACGTGAATGCATTCTTGTCCCATCTGATGTGAAGACTAACTTACATCATGTTATGAAATTCACCTGGTGTGATTGATTTGCAATGTCGTGTGATCAGGTTGTATCATAATTATCGCACAAATGTTGTTTTAAAAAATATAGATATTAGACAAATTAAAATATGTAAATTCGTGCATGTAGTTACAAATTATAAATAATTACTGATAATTACATTCTGCAGACGATGCATGCCCATCAGGTAGTCAAACTCTTTACCATCCAATGTACGACACGAAACGCACATAGTCCAGATCAGTCTTTCCCCACATTTTCAGTTCATCGTCCGACATTTTCTATGATACCAATTCTTACACAGTGAACATTTAACAGTCAATTGAACAAATTTGATTTGCATCCACCACATGTAAACCTGGCTATGCGTTTTTTTATACTGAAATCTGCCATGATTCCCTTTTAAAAAAATCACAAATGAAAACAAGAAATGTGCAGTATTTAAGCTTTGTTTCAAAATGAGAGACGAGCTCATGAAACATTAAGATTATATACCTTGGATTTAGTTGTTTGTAATTAACTCAGTAATGTTTGGTTTTTGATCAATACAGTGTCGGAACTGATACGTGATGATCACGTAAAATTGAATTTGGCTGAATAGAGATTTTGTTAAACACGTGGCTCTGATTTTGTATAGAAATATAACAGTGAAGAATTAAAGCATAGAATTAAAACTATACACCAGTATTTAATATGTGTATATATCTTATTAAGTATGTTTTCATTTGTGTCAGTCCGTGCGCCTAATGCCTGCATATACGAATGTTTTTCATATAGGCAAATAAGTCGTAACAATCTTAAACAACCACCGATTTTGACAAATTTGATATCAATTTATAGCTTTCTCATCAGTCTAAATCGATCTAATCCAATAGAACTGTGTAAAAATGCAAACTAAAAAAGTTGTTTGTTTTTGTTCATTATCACTTGCGACTTTACCAAACTTCACATCCTTGCTATATGCTTCTACCCTTGCCATTTTACGATGGTGCCACATATTTCGAAGCTATCACTATATATTTGAAGTATAAAATTAAAACTATACAACAGTATATGATATGTATATATGTCTTGTTGATTACGTCTTCATTTGTCTCTGTCCCTACACCTAATGTCTTTATATAAGTACGTATTCATAAAGTCAAATAACTCACATTAATCTTAAACATTTACCGAATTTGGTAAGTAAGGTGTAGGTTGATTGTTTTTTATTTGGCAAAAAATGGGTTTGTGGAAAAATAATTGTTTAAAAATTAAAACAAAATGTTTTAATCTTAATTATAATCCTACTTGACTCATTACGTATCAGTAAATCACAGGTTTATTATAAATCGGGGAGGGAGGGGAGCGTTGCAATTTTGAGAGACACAATGCGATTTGGGGTGGATTTGGGTGTTTCGTAACACCGCGAGTCTCGAGTATGTAATAAAGCTTGCCAGTCGATTCCAGAAGGTCCGCTGTTTTCCTGGGTTCATCCATCATCAAATTGACTGGCCACCATGTATAGCATTTCATGTGCTGAAAGGGTGGCATTAAACTGATACCAGCATCAAGTATCAGATGATATCCATGATTTCTGAACTGAGATCCAAATCGGTTTTTCCTGACGGACACGCGGTACTAATTGTAAGGAAAAATAGGAACCAGTCTGTAAATGGGTAAAGATAAATATTTATATAAAAAAAAGGTTTTTGTGAGTTTGGATGACCAGGATTTGTTGGTAATGAAAGTTAGATGTTGGTAAAAAGAATCTTATAAGAGCTTATCCTAGTTGTAACTGAAGAAGAAAGAAGTTCAGAGACATTGTTTTATTGATGGAATTTCAGTCCTTTAACAGTCTTGAGTTTGGAACACTCATAGTGACTCATTACTAAACTTAGCACCTGCCTTTGAAAGCATATATTTCAAACACATGTAGGTCTCGAAAATACAGCGGCTCAAGCTTTTTCTCTACACAGAAGCTGTCATCCAGGATGTATCTATACTGATAAATATAGGTGTGATCACGAGCACTCAGATATTTAAAATTATTGAATTTTAATATCAGTTGTGTTCGTATAGGTTTACTATGGGAACTGACTTAGTACCATGAGTCCTATAGGTGCCTCGTCTAACAAACAAACCCAAAACACGGAGTTTGTACATTAATATCTTAAACATATAATAATGTAAGGATACTGTAACTAGAGAAATTTTTCCAATACAGAATTACTTTCTGCAGTTAGTACTGTGTTTAGTGAACTATTATTATTATTGATATTAATATTATTATTACCCCACATTGTGGGAAAAGGTAGTGATTATGTCGTCCTGTCCGTCTCTACTGCTGCTTGTCCATCCGTCTATCGTCTCTTCGTTGGTAATGAAGCTTATACTGTGCTACATCGTTGAAACTACTGACTTGAAACTTTGAGAAATAATTGGAAATGTTCTGCTGATGGGCGCAAAGGTTTTAACATTGTGATGTGAACTCTGGATTTGGAGGAATATGGTTCTTTAAATTTCAAACAATTTCTTAAGTATCATAGGTTTAGTTCTCAAAGTTGGCAGGGGCACCAGGTGGACAAGTGGTCTAAAGAGCTCGCCTTTACCGATCACTGACATCTCGCATATGCCCGTGTGGGTTAGAGTCTCGTGCTTTGCAAGTGAGGGTATGTGAGAAAGATGCCAGTAGCTTCCCGTGAGTCGGTGGTTCTTACGTTTATTTTCCCGGGTTCTTCCTCGACTAGTTATTCTGGCCGCAATGAATATTATATTGTTATGCACATTTATTGTTGTATTGCTTGTCAGTTTTTTCTCCATCAGTATATGTTATGTACAGTTGTAGTTTGAACTTGGCCTTCTCCAAAATCAAGTTCTTTGTGTACCAGTAATGTTTATTTTGTAAACAAATAATAAACAGTTAATATTTCATTCTGAGTGTGGATTAAGTATTCAAAGCATTATTAAAGTAAACATGTTTTCTTTAATTTGAGTTACAAAATACAGTCTTGACTCTAACCTCTGAATCATCTAGAATGGAACGTTCCACTCAGTGACAGAATATTTCCAGAAAATGGTAATGAAGATCATTGCAAAGGACACGAGTTAGAACAGAGGTACAAACAAGAAGAAAAAACAACAGACCAAAAAAACATTCCATCACGTATCAGTGAGGGCTGATGCACACCTAAGTACATACTCTAAGCAGAACGTGTTTGTCGTCTGTTGTGAAGAATCTGTGACTTTGTTCTTACTCTGACTTCCAAAAGGAGAAATGATGTTTCACACTCAGACTACACCGTCAAGAGAGCCTTTGCAATCTTTTATTACCGTCGCGTGCGCTCGTGAGGATGATAGTATCCATGTATAGCCCTTGTTATGGGGAGATTTGAAGATTTATTCACCATAGGCAAGTCATTTTCCCCGAGAGAGAAGCATGCACCAACGATAGACGAATACCCACAATAACAATTGTTTAAAATCTTAATGGACGCTTTAGTAAAATAATATTTTTTGTGATTTTTCCATTCCTTTATACGCAATGACTTATGTAGCTTAACCCAGACAGTTTTTCCCTACTTATATTGTGTCTTCCAAGAGTGTAGTCTTCAATTACTGAAGGAAGTTCAGTTCTGTTAAGCACTATAAAATCAATAGCCTTTACAATGTAGTACTACAGATAAGACATACTCAGTTACGGTCACTATGACAACGGATATCATCAACATAATTTCTACATATGTACTGTGGGCAATGTTTTCATTTATTCACGATTTGACTAATGTGTTAAATATGTCTGCATGAAAGCATTCGTCTGATTCGCTGTAGGATTACGTTCAAGCGCTAAGTACAGTAGGTATGCATTTTTCAGATGCAAAGTATAAGCTTGTCGCATTTTGCTTTTTTAAAATTAAATGTCAGTAAGTACAAATCACATGAACAGAAAAAGGTTTTCGTTCCACAAACCGCCATATGGTACGAATCGATAAAGAGTCAACATGTACATGATCACTCAAAACATGTAGAAACAGTGAAAGACTTGTATACAATGATATTGAGCATTATATGAGAAAGCTATTTTCTACATGTGCAGTATGCTTCTACTTCTCTCAAACAGATGAGGTCAACGGAACTAGTCATTTCACGATACATTGATTTTTCAATTATACTGGCTGTCTCAAGGCTGATTCGCTTCCATTGTGTTACAGGGCTTGTAAAATCGAGTCATGCACAACGACGGAGGCATTCGAATGTATTTGAAAGTCGCATCACTTCATAAGACGTAAAAACACAGTATTTCTCGTACCGCAATCAATAGAATGATGCATTAGAATTCATTTCAAATAAAATGCATGAAACTCATCCAATAAATTAGACCTGTTTATAAATTTAATTTCAAATGAGGATTTATGCAAAACCCACTATTTATCAAACGCTGAATAACATTTCTTATCTTAAGTAGCCCTCCCGGCAAAAGAAGAGAGAGAGCACCTAACTTCAGAATTGACGACTAACAAATACTATTGCAAAATGTGGCGAACAGGAGGAAAATTTACCCTTGGCATAGTTTAATATTCCGGAATAGGCAAACTTTTCTTTTATTCTGATACTATAGGAGAATGAACTAGACAATATTGTAGATCAGTGTGCAAACATGAACACCAGCGGCCGTTATGCCACGTCATTGAGATAACATTTGAATTGCTGGCTGCATACCGATCTTTTGCTTGTGCATTCTCCGTTTTGAAATATAAAACCTAGATAACCTAAAACATCTCGGTTCTCTAAGTAATGTATTTAATGGAGCAGTCTTGTTTTTTTCCCTATTTTGTAATGAATCATTTTTGTCCAAACAGGTAACAGCTGAATTTCCATTAGATGTCCGATATTCATAAAACTGTAAATTATTTTAAACTTACATTGAAATTTTAGTGATCAGCAAGGTTATGTGAAGTTTCTTACTAGCAATTATTGTTTAATCTAGAAGGCTACCAGCATTTGCATTAGTTTAACTGGTGTTTCAAGGGTACGATAAGAGCTATGAATATTGCATACATACATACATACATACATACTCATTTCCATTATTTTGTTTTTCCCTTCAGTGCCAAAATTTAATTAGTTATATATCCTAAACTTCTCAAATTATAATTTGTTTCAAAGGGCTTTATCCTGCGCAAAAGCTTTTTTAAGTTTTGGTCCCACATGTTTAAATCTAATGACCCCGATAATTAATGGTGTGTATTCCCACTATTGTTGTTGAGTTTAATTATAGTGGCGTGCGCACAATTGTGCATGTGCCACTTTTTTCTGACTGCACCGCAGTCTGCTAGTTGTTCCTGGGGAAGGGGATGGTGCCACCTCCCCCAGGCTTTTATGGATTCAAGGAACCCTGATAGTGTGGCCTCAATCTGTGGGTCCATAAAGGTCCCTACAGTTGAATGGTTGGCTGTCATTAGTGGGAAGGAGAGCTCGGGAACGGGATTTTTTTTTTCTTCTTCAAAATGTTCTAAAAGGAGGAGGGATGTTCTATGCTGTTTATAGAGGTTCTTAGTAGAAATCATGTATGAAGAGAGATTTTCAAGGTTATTATGGTATTACTAGTCGAGGTGTTTAGGGTGTGTTTCCTACGTTATGCTATTTATAAGTTTTTAGATATTACCTCTTTAAGTTATTTATTGATTAATGTTTTTAGAGATTGAATATTATTTATACTTTATTTAGCAAGAGACCGGAGTCCTAGCCGATTACACGGTTCGTTAAGGACATCTAGGACCGGAATCCTAGCTGATTACTCGGTTCGTTAAGGACATCTAGGACATCCGATTTTGCGGTTTCCTTAGTTTTTTATAGGTGCTTCGTAAGTGAATTCTTTATTTAATACTTTTATAAAATTGAATGATATGTTATGGGGTTTTATGTGGTGGCTTCTAAATTTATTTAGCTAGTTACTGGGTCTTTTGGTTTTGTGGGGATAGTAATTATATTTTGTTCCTAAGTCCTGCTGAGTCTATGAATTGATTTCTATTTTGATATGCTGATTGTTTATTTTTATTAAAGTCCATAAGTAACTCTGGTTATGTGTGTGGTGATCCAATCTCTTTTTGGTTTTTGATAAATATTTTCCGAGCGGGTTGATATTTTGGGCATATATTGAATACGTGGTGTAGATCTTCGGTGATATGGCAGTTAAAGCAGTTAATGGTTGCTGGTTTGGGTCCTATAAACCTTCCAAAACTGCTTGCTAGTTTAGTTTTTCCAGTTATTATCCTGTTTATGGTTTTCTGTTCTAAATAGGTACCCTTAGGTAGCTGTATGTTCCTATCTACGTTTTTTTGGGTTTCATGGTGCTTTTTACCTTTTGTGGAGGAGTTCCAAAAATCTTGCCATGTTTGGTCTATATATGTTTGTGCGAAGCTTATTACTTCTGTAGAGCTATAGTTGAGCTCGATAGAGTTTTGATCTCCTAGTTTGGTTTTTGCAACATTGTCTGCTGTTTCGTTGCCAGAGATTCCAGTGTGCGACGGTATCCACATGAGCTCGACTAATTGATGTGCTGTGGTGATATCGTCGATTAATTGGCATGCTCTGTCGAGGAATTGTTCCCTAGAGTGTGTATTGCGATTTTGGATCGATTTGATAACGTTTAGGGAATCGCTTATAATGACTGCTTTAGGTATTTGGTTGTCTTTGATCCATTGTAGTGATTCAAGTATAGCCCAGAATTCAGTGGTGTAAATGGAGCAATAGTCAAGTAATCTGGATCCCGTTTGTATATTGAATTGAGGGATGACTATTGCTGCTGCTGTTCTTGGTGGGTTGTTTGTTTTTGATCCATCGGTATATATTTTAACATAGTCCAGGTATTTTTGGTTGATTTCATTTACCAGTACAGGTTTTAGTAAGTTTTCTTGTCCTTCTTTATTGCCTAATTTGGTAGCTTCAGTGTTAATCTTTGGTGGTTTTTGTAACCATGGTGATTTGTTCTGGTCTGTATTGTTTGTTACCTGTTTTTTTAGTAGAGGTATCTTTTCTCTTAGTTCAAGGATTACTTTGTCACTTGGTGTGATGGGTATGATTTTGGGTTTGAAGACAACTTTACACTTATTTATAGCTTTTTTGGTGTCATGGTTGTCTGGGTGGGTATCTAATCGAATGGAGTATCAGATGAGCAGTTCTTGCCTACATCATTTTAAGGGTAGTTCTCCTGTTAGTGTTTGTAGTTCTTCTAATGATGTTGAGGGGAGTGTTCCTGTGCATAATAGTAAGGCTTTGGATAGTGTCAAGTTTTTGTAGTACAGGTTGCTTAGCCGAGTTTTATGCTTGGCAACCGTAATCCAGTTTTGATCTAATTAGGCTTTTATATATCGTGAGGAGGGTTTCCTGGTTGGATCCCCAGTCAGTCCCTGTGATGTTCCTGAGTAAATTGAGATCTTTGTTACAATTCTGGGTGAGTTGTTCAATGTGCTGTTTCCATGTGAGGTGGTTGTCAAAGAACATTCCTAGGAATTTTACTACTGTTGCCTTATCTTTATTTGTTATGGCATTTTTAATTTTTGGGGCTGAGGTAGTTGCTTTCCCTTTGATGGCTTTTATCTTGCCCCATATTTGTTTTGAGTTTGATTTTAGACTCAGTTTAGAGCAAAAGGTTTGCCATAGATTAATTTTAGCAGTTTTTATAGTTTGTTTTAGTGCTTTTTCTTTATCTTTATATTGCTGGAAGTAGATATAATTTTTGGTGCGTTTATATTTAAGGCCCTTTTTTTGTCTTTATGTGCTCTAGTGCACTGTTTAATCCACCATGGTACAGGGTTTTTATTTTGGATATTAGTTGTCTTTGGTATGCATCGGTTAGCTGCTTCTATAAATGTGTCTGTTATGTTATCATAATACATGTCAATACTAGGGCTTTCTAAGTTATCTGGATTTACTCTAGCTAGTAATAATTGGAATTGGTCCCAGTCTGCCTGTTGGTACCTCCATTTAGGTGGGGTTTCGTTTGAATGTGTTGAGGTTTTGTTTGAATATTGATTGTGATGTCAAAATGGTCACTTCCTAATGTATCTTCCTGATCCACCCACCAATTTGTGATTTGAGCCAATTTTGGGGTAGTGATGGTTATGTCTATGGCTGAGAGAGTGCCATCCTCAGGGTTTAATCTAGTGTTCGACCCGTCATTTAAGATGACCAGATTGTTCTCAGTTATCCATTTTTCAACCATTTTCCCTCTTTGATCTTTCTTTTTACCTCCCCATAATTCACTGTGTGCGTTGAAGTCGCCACAGATCATTAGATTGTTGTTGTTGTTATTAGTGATTGCCTTTAGTGAGATTAGGTTGGTAGGGCAGAAGGTACCCCCTGGGTCGTATGCATTTATTATTTGAATGTTTGTGGTTCCTATATTTATCATTACTGACATTATTTCGATGCTATTGTTGATGTTTAGGTTAGGGGGTACTTCTGTTACTTCATAGTAGATTAGTGTATCTATTAAAAAGATTGCTAGTCCACCCCCTTTCTGCCCCATGGGTCTGTTTTTAAAGATTCCCTGGGTATAGCCTTGTAGTTTGGGCAGGCGTTTGTGTTCTTGTGTTATGAGGGTTTCCTGTAGGCAGATTACGTCTGGTTTTACGGCCGTATTATTCAGTTTGTTCTGCAGTTCTGATAGGTTTTTAAAGATTCCTCTGCAGTTCCATTGCCAGATGGTGATTTTATTATTTTTTGTACTATTCATTTTTGACGTTGTCTTTATCTGTTAGTCTTGTGGTCCAATCAGCTAGTATGGTGAAAATGGTTTTGAGGGTTCTCATTATGCTACTGAGATCTTGCATTAGGGTTCCTGTTGTTAGGTTCATTACTTCCTGTATTAATTCTGTGTTGGGGTGTGTGTTAGGTTTGGGGATGTTTGGGGCGACAGTTTTGTTTGTATTTGGAGTGTTATCAGGGTGGTCATGGTTTGTTACAATGTGGGTTGTAGTTTTTTGTTCTTTTGTTTCCTGATTCGAGGGTATGTTTTGCGGTGCAATGTTTTCCCTTCTGAATCTGCATGGAGAGTTTTGGTGCTCATTGATTGTTTCAGAGGTAGATTTTGGTGTGTTGGGGTTGTTTTTACAAATAATGTTTTTGGCAGAATGGTAGTTGAGGTGTTTTTCGTTCATTAAGTCCACTATTTGTTTCTCTTTTATTGCAAATCTGCATTCTGCCAATCTAGGATAATGGTTTTCTTTACAGTTAGCACATTTTTGTTTAATTGTGTGGCATTCTCCTTTGTGTTGACCTCCGCAGTACTTACATCTTGGTTTGAATCTACATTTGAGGGCATAGTGTCCCCAGTGCAGGCATTTGGTGCAAAATCTTGGCCTATTTATGTAATTTTCCAGCTTATGACACACTCCTGACTGTCCTAGTTTTATTATTGAGGGTATTGGCTCGGTAGCCTTTATAACTGCTTTGTTTGTTCCTTGTCCCTTGTGATTTTTAAGACGATATACTTTGGTGGTCTGTGTTCCATTTGCTGTGAGTTTATGAAGTAGGAGTTCATTGCTTATGTCCTTGTTGTATCCGTTTAGTGCTATTACTTTTTTAAAGATAGTGGTTTTAGTGGGTTCAGCCAGATTAGTTGTGGTTTCACTGTGTTTGGAGTTCGAAGTGACTCGTGTTTTCCTCTGAGTGCTATGGTGTCTCTCTACTTTGATCTTTATTGGGCCTATAGTTTCAGTTTGGATGAATTTTTCCACCTGTTGAATTGTGCTGCATTGGACAATCAGGTAGTTTCGCCTTGGTCTTATCAGTTTGAATTGTCCAGTGTGAATTTTGGCCAGTGCTGTCATAATACTATTGGTACTTAGACTAGTAATTCTGTTGCACCTGCTGCTTATGTGTATGGTGTGTTCGATGGAATGATAATTGTAAATTTTGTTTTGGGGGTTATGTTGTTGTTTTATTTCCTGTTTTGATTTAACCTTACTTGTGGGGGTTTTTTTTGGTTGTTTTGGGGTTTTAGTGGGCCCTTGCCATTACCTAGGTATGTGTTTTGGGTGTTTTGGGTTGTTTGGGGTCTTTGGGTTGCCATATTAGTGATGCTGCTGGGTAGTTTTGTAGTGTCTAATTCATTGGATTTGTTCCCATAGGTTTGTGGTTCCCTTGCTGTTATTATCCCAGATGGTCCAGGAGTTTGGCTTGAGTGTATAGTTTCTCTCCTAATGTTTTGATTTATTGTTGTTTGCTTGATTTCCTGTGTTGGTTTGTTTGCATGTTTCTAGAATTGGTTATTTCATTTTTGGTGAATTTTGGGGTGCTGGTTATGGTTATGTGGTCTAATTGTGGGGAGTTTAAGGTATGTCGGTTACTGTCAAATTCATTTGTTAGGTTTGGAATAGTGGTGTCTATATCTTCATTTGTGTTTGGTTTTTCCGTTTCCTTGAAGAGGATTGGCGATAGTATTGGCATTGTATTTATATTGTTCCCTGGAGTGTAGTTTTGTATTTCTGGTAGTTTCTATTGGTGGGGTGGGGGTGTGTTAGTTATGTCTGCTGGTTTGTGGTTTGTTTGGTCTGTGTTTGTGACCAGAATTTGGGGTCCCAGTGTGATGTTGGTTGAATTCGAGTTTGCTGTGGTTGGTACGACTTGCGTTAATCTTGCTTGTTTTACATGCTTTATTGGTGCTGTTTGGAGTTGTGATACATCCAATATTTTTACTGATTTAATGAGAGTTTTGTTTGGTGGTTTGTGTGTTCGCATGTTTGGATTGAATAGAGCCATTTGTTTGGACCTAGTTTGCATTCTTCTACTTAAATTGCGTATAGCATTGAATGATGACTTATCTTTTGTTTTTGTCCTAACCCAGTCTGCTCCTCCGCTAGAAGTCTGTCCTTTAATTTGTTCCTTTGTTTTCCTTTGTTTTCTGTTACGTGTTCCTATCGTTCCTTTGTTTGAGAGTTCCTTTGTTCTGTGCAATTCCTTTGTTCACGGCTTGGCGGTTTGCTAATCGTTTCCTCTTCTTGGTATTATTTCTTTGCTCTTGTTTTCCTGTTCCTTTATTCTATTTTAATTGGTGATGGTGGTGGCCGCACTCAGTAGAACTTTTAAAATTATATACCAAGCCGGTTTTACACAGTAAACAAATCAAGCAAATTGAGAGATAGTTTTCAAACTTGACGTTATGGGAATGAATAATGTATTCCCACTATATGTAAGCAATGGTTAACATATAGTTCTGTTATTTATTTCTTATGATTCGTTATTAATTTTTATAACTATTTGTAATTATAAAACATTGAACATCATATTTTACAGGAGTGATGAAATCATGAAACGTAGTGACTTTATGAATCAGTTCACTCTTATTCATACAAGATGTTTATGTCTTAAGTACGTAAATATAACTCATAATCATAATAGTCGGATGAAAATGTAAACGCTGCTTTCTTGGCAAATTATGCAGCACCTTAATAGCTGATATTACCTGAAAGTTTATCTTTATTTTTCTGATATGTCGTCCATTTTCTAGCTTGCAGATAAATAACTTACTTTAATTAAATTTTAAATGTTCATCATTTCGCATATTCGGTCAGCATACATTACTATCTAGTCGTGGTAAGTCGAAGGTTCAGTACGTAATTTGTTTTCCTCTAATCATCATTTGCGTAGAAAGCAAGAAAGCAATGTTTAGATTTTCATAACGTTCTGGTGGTAATCTCTTCATATAACATCCAATAATCGCATCCTGTAATGCACACTCGGCAAGTTCGTACCATCTCAAAAGAATGCCTTAGACTGCATTTTGAACGCTAGAACTTCTGGCAGTTTAGTAACGTAGATCCAGTGCCATTTTACCTCTTTTGAGTGACTACATGTGATAGCAAAAAGTCTACTCTTCATGTGACACTCTTGATTCTCTCGAAATGCTAGTGTCCACACATGCCTGCACGCATTTTGAAGAAATGTCTGTTGTAGTGTTTACATAATTTTCTTAAGAATTTGCACAAAGTAACATAAGCTATTTTTAAAGTATAGATTAAAATCAGCAGGTTTGATTATAGTTTTACATCGTTTCCTTAAGAATTTGCACAAGGTAAAAAAAAATATTTAAAAAATATAGATTAAATCAGAAGGTTAGATAATGTGATTTTTTATTTGTAAACTGTTTTTGGTCAAGAGATGATATCAGTGACAACTCAAAATGAGGCTGACCCCAGTTTCAAACAGTTTAAGTAGGCAGTAGCAACGTTCACCAATATCATCTCGAAAACAGTTTTAGAAGATCACGAGACGCTGTGAGGCGGCATAGTAATCGTAAAAATATGCATCTGAATTAAAAGCGTATTAACAGCCATATGTTAATCGTCATAGCAAGACAGGTGAGATGCAATGTTTGGACATATATGTGTGTTTTGTCAAAATTGAATCACTTTTTCGTTGTCACCTTTAAAAGTAATATGGTTATTCTTATAAATATGATTTGCAGGTGTACTGGGAAGATTCATACTCTTTTCGTAATAATTTTTATGCATATGTCAAAAGTTCCTTTTTTGTATGTTTTTACTTACTGATTGTGATTTAAAATCTTATATTTATTTCTTTATATATATATATATATATATATATATATATATATATATATATATATATATATATATATATATATATATATATATATATGACATCTAATCATGTTATATTTAGCATTCTAAGGGAATATTTTCTGTTGCTGGGTTTTTATTTTCTGGGATACATACATAATTTACAGGTTTGGGGTCTCTGTTGGTTCTTTTCAGACAAAATGTCAACGCCGTTTTCTTTAGTTTTACACAAGATCACCAGTTTCTGGAGCACTCTGAACCGGAAAAAAACTTTAGGAGACGATTTTACTGATACGCCGCTCAGAAAATGCTTGACGACTTGGGATATTACTCTTCTTGGAATAGGGCAAATGGTAGGAGCAGGGCTCTTCATCCTTACAGGTATAGACATTGAACCGTGTGGAAAATATGATAGATATTTTTATACATTTGTAAACAAAAACCAAACAAAAACAAAAAAATGACTGTGCTAGACCAGTTAGTATTTTAATTCACGTTGGTTACTATGCAATTAAAAAATGTATTTAGCCTTTAAAGCAGTCATTTAGACTGGTTAAAATCGCATCATGTCACATAGAAAACTATAAGTTATTGCTTCATAGCAATCGAAATGGACTATTTATGTATTCATGCACCCTTGTGCCTTTCTCCAATATTTTTAATCATTTGTTACCATATAGCTTTGTTATTTTTGATGACTTGTTATTAATTTTTATAAATATATTTTATTATAAAATATTGAAAATCATTATCAGGAATGATGAAATCATGAAATTTTGTAACTTCATGAATCTATTCATTTTTTCATTCATGCAGGATATTATCGAGTATTAAGCTTTATATCTTCAAGAATGTGAAGAGTGATGAAATCATGAAACTTCGTGACTTCATGAATCTGTTCACTAAGGATATAATCGAGTATTAAGCTTTATATCTTCATGAATGATGTAAAACATGTTTAATCCTCAAATACATAAATAGAACTCTCTTCTAATAATAAGAGTAGGATAAAATATCTATACATTGGTATGTGAATAATTTGTTTGTCAACATGCTTTAATAATAATCACTGAAAGATTGTATCTCTAAAATCATCACATTAGGATCTCCCAACATACCCTCTTTCAGTTATGTATTCATTTATTGGGAAAAAAAAGAGATGAAAATGAGGGAAACTTTGAATACTAAAGAAATAATATTTTGAATGGCAGCATAAATTCACGAAGACAGCAACTGTTGTAAATGCAGTAGAGAGATGCAAAATAATATATATATAGGAATCAGGGTAAGGGGATCTGGTTTGAATCCTGGCCAACACACCCCTTGTCGTTCATCGTTTTTGAAGCATTTTATTCTGATGTCCTTGGCATGATATGAATTGTAATTTATTCCTTTACCATTAAACATAAAAGAAACCGCCAAAAGGCTTACCCCCCACCACCACCTTTGCCCGCCCATATTACTCGCCATTTAACCATGTCCAGTCATGTTTAGGATATCCAATATATCATTTGGAATCAAAGAAACAATTGATTATAGGTCACAGTGTCATTGTTTCATTGTATTATGGATAGTTCTTTTGGTAGATGGATTATATTGCTTTGCTTAACCAAGCTTGTGTTGATTTTGTCCTCTCTATCCTGGCAGTAACATCAGTGTGCTAATAGAAACAGGCTTTTTTGTTTAATTCATCATGAACCTAGTGGCTTTTACTATATTTGCTGAGTTCTGTTTGATTATTGTTGCCAGTAGTCCTCACAGAAAAATTCATTTTAAAAATTATCGGTTTGTTTTCGCCAGCACATCATGCTAAGTCTTTTTATCATACTTCACCAAGATTATGGTTGAGGCATATAGTGTTATCCTTGTCCATTCATCCTTACATCTGTGGGTCTCGATTTTGTCTTATAGTCAGATTCTCAGGCACTGCTCTGGAGCATTTGTGTTCCGACAATACATCTATTGTGTAATGTGGTGGTGGTGGTTATCGTTATCAATAAGACAATAAGACGATCGACCACAGTGTTTTTTCCCGGATCAAGTAAATACTAAAATAAAATAGAAAATTTATACATGGAATAAATGGAGACCTGAGTAGAGATACAGAACTTAACAACACAAGTCCCCTTACGCAGAACATAAGAATTTAATCCCTTATATAAACAAAATGAAATTGAACATGACATTGGAAGGATCTTTTAGAAATAATTACCAAGTTTATATAAAATGCAATTAGCCATTCTATTTATATTGCTCAGAAAAATTTCATCAAGATATAGAATGAGCAATTGAACTCAGTTATCCAGCATTCCCAAATGACCCGGTTGCTTGCCAGTCACTCCAGAACTCAACGTTTGTGACAGGTTAGAGTTGACTCTTGAGATATTCCTTTTGCTCTTCTCTCTCCAGCCTCTTTTGGGCCATCAACCATAAGTTGGTTGTCTCTTCTCTGCCCTCTCTGGATGGTGCATATATGGAGCTATTTCCATTTTAAAATAAAATAAATAGGCATCCTAAATATTTTCCAGCCTTTAATTTTTAAAATGGAACATTACCTCTTTTCGCATTACTCGCCCCTAGGTGAACTATAAATTGTAAACTTGATTAATTATCCTCCGACAGACACTCGAGTTCTCTGTTAAAAGATTTCACATCTTGATTATACAAATTAATAAATGAAATTCACTTCTTGTCTTAACTACACAATTTGCTAACTAACAATTTATTAACACTACATTTACAGACATAGTAAAATTTAATTCCTTTCCAACTGTCTACATGATTCACAATATATTCAACAATTATTTAAAGAGTCTTTCAAGAAAATAATGTATGAAATTCTTAGAATAAATGAGTCATATAACATTCAAGACAAAAGAATACAAACAATTATCTTCCAAACTAATATCAAAGAAAAATTGATGTATGAATTTAAAACAAATAAATACAAACAAATACTTACCAACTCGTGTCAAAGAACAAATTGCATGAGATTGAGACGAATACCTTATGTTTTCAAGCCTCACTTATAGCAGAACCTCTCTTTACTTTTAAGGTTCAGTGTCCCTCTAACTTCCAGATAACTGTCTCTTGGACAGTTTTTACAAGACAATACTTGCTACTCTCCTGGAGCTAAGAACTTATTACCTCCCACAGAAACTTAGGCTGTCTAAACTTATGATGGGGTATACTTAAAACATTGAATTTCATCAGGGGAACCTACACCCCTTATTTAGCTTAGCCAGTCAGGGTTAAATTTATCTAACCACTGACAATTAGCAAACACCTATCCAGGTTTGAAAAATTCCTCATAATTTTGCGCTTTCTTAATAAAGCGATTTCTGAAAAGTCTCATTTTATGACACTTTTTTCTGCTGGTACAAAAATTGTCTCTGCATCATTTCAACTGTAATTTTCCTATTCTTGGACCCCAAATTCATCTTGCCTCGTCTTTGTGTCTGACCATAATTATTGAATCCTAATTAAAAATCAATCATTCCCCAAATACGGATATTAGAACCACTGCATTCTAGTAATTTAACATGGCACATAGACATGTTCATCAATTTAATGTTACTTGTCACACTGACTTCGCAAATGTGTTGTGAGAAAATCTACAAAATTCACACATTTAAATATTATTTGTTGTTTCCCTCTTTCTTCTCTCTGACTGTTTGATAATACTCGCAGTAGTTTCATCAGTTGATCTTTGTTACATTTATGTATTTCTGTGGAGGTTTATATATATATATATATATATATATATATATATATATATGTGTGTGTGTGTGTGTGTGTGTGTGTGTGTGTCTGACATTTGGATAACCAAGTCAGTGAAAGCCATTTCAGTTGAATTGTGTCCTTCTCAGACTTGCATTTTAGGTCAGAACGTCTGCACATTTGGCTTGGATAAACTCTATCGTTTAATCCATATTCCTATATCCACACAACTTAGGTACCTTCTTTGATGTCCGCCTGTAGATATTTTTAGATGTGAATTGAACTTTTAAAAATCCAACTTCATTTACAATTTCTGTTCATACAGTAAAGCTGAACATTTTTAAAATGCGTGGAAATGGGATATATAATAAATACAAAACCTCCTTCGTATTTTGAACCTTGTTGGGGAAAAAAACTAATTTGATATAGCATACATTTTGTATAATATGAAATATTTTATAATTACCAGGAGTTAGTCAACATGCACATATTTTGCTGTCACTGTCCATGAATTAAAAATTTGATAGAACCTTGTATGTATACATGCATGTATATATGTATGTATGTATGCATGCATGCATGCATGCATGTATGTATGTATAAGGATTAACAACACGTCTTTATAATGATGGATATAGTGCATGTTAAAAAAGCTAAATCTGTAACAGCAGAAATTTCCAAACAAGATAGATCCTGTTCAGAATTGTTTAAAAGGTATAAACAATAATAAGGTAAATTGACGGAGCTTTAAATTTTTGAGTTTTATAAGATATAAAAATGCATACCATGAAGTACCGTCTCGCCCACCCCTCTGAAAAAAATGAATTTGTATAGTATGAATTGTGTGTTCCGTCTCTGCTTGCCATGTATATGAAGTCAGTGTATCATTTGGTTAATGAAGAATTAATGTATACGCAGCCAATCCCTTTGTCCCTTTGTTCATAAAAGAAAAGTATTTAAATTGTTCCAAATATATGTGTAAATCATGGGAATCTGTAATTGGACAAGGGGCCTCAGCTGGCTGAGAGGTCTAAAGCACTTGCTTTTAAAAGTCACTCACACATCTCACCTCTGTCTGTGTCAGTTCGATTCTCAGCTCGACCAGTGTGGATATTTGAGAAATATTTACAGTAGTTTCCTGTAGGTTGGTGCTTGTTTCATGAATCTTTATGGGGATTCTAAAATATATAGACTGACATGTATGACCCTATCATGGGCTGAAAATTTGTGTTAAACCCCACAAAACTAAACCATATTTATAATTGGAAAAATGTCTGGGATAAATAGATTCTTTCCATTATATATCGTTTCAGGAATGAAAATGGTCTCCAGACAGTATTATGTATTGCCATCATGCTTATTTTTTTACTGGCATACCTTTCACCTTCATATTTAATTAAACGCCTGTCGAAACTATGTGCTATCCAAACCTGTAAGGCCCAGCTATTTTTTCGTAAGACATGCAGATTATTATCTAACTAACAATGGACCATGTATTATGGGTTGTCAAAATAAAGTTCCATCTGTACCTCTTAACATATTTCTTGACTGTTTGTCCTCAGCTACACAGTTCTATGGTTTAGTATCTCACACAATAAATAGTCCTATAAAAATAAAATATACCAATTGTAACCGCAAAACAATAAAATGGGAATAATTATTTTCAGGTACCGTTGTAAGAGAGATGGCAGGGCCAAGTACTGTTCTTTCCTATGTTTTTGCCGGATTTGCCGCCATTTTATCAGCACTTTGCTATGCTGAGTTCGGGGCCAGAGTACCAAAGGCTGGTTCAGCCTACACATATACCTATGTAACAATCGGAGAGATATGGGGCTTCATTATTGGTTGGAATATCATATTGGAACACCTTCTCGGGGCTTCATCTGTAGGAAGAGCATGGAGCGGTGCATTGGATTCTCTTTTTAACGGTGCCATTCGGAATAGCACGTTGCGAAATGTTGGATACTTGAGTCATGGGAGCCCTTGGTTATCTGAATATCCCGATTTTGTTGCATTCACAGCAACAGTAATTATTTTTGCAATTATTGCAACAGGGGCCAAATTTACTCTCAACTTTAATAGTCTCTTCACTGTTATTAATACTGTAGTTATTATATTCTTGGTGTGCATTGGATTTTATTTTGCTGATACCAAAAACTGGAGTGAACATGGTGGTTTCATGCCTTTTGGATTTGGTGGGACATTAGCAGGAGCAGCAACATGTTTTTATGCTTACATTGGCTTTGAAGGAATAGCAGTATCTGGTGAAGAGGCGAGAAATCCAGAAAAATCGATTCCTGTTGCAACTATTGTTGCATTATTATTAGTTACTTGTATGTATGTCCTAGCGACCACTTCTTTAACTTTAATGCTTCCGTATTATTTAGTAGACCCCAATGCGGCCTTTCCCATCGCTTTTGCTACACGGGGTGCAGAATGGGCCAAGTACATTGTAGCAATAGGTACCTTGTTTGGTATAACCACTTCTCTTCTTGGATCTGCATATTCTTTGCCAAGAGCAGTTTACTCCATGGCCTCTGATGGATTACTTTTCCGATTCTTTGCATATGTTCACCCTCATTTTCAGACTCCCATTGTGGCTATTTTCATTTTCGGCTTGCTTTCAGCAATAATGGCACTCTTGTTTGAAATTACAACTCTAGTGGAATTCATGTCAATTGGAACACTTACTGCATACACAATCGTCTCTGCAAGTGTTATTATCCTACGCTATCTCCCTGTTGACAAATGTCAGTTCAAACTCAAACCAGAAGAGGATGTAAGTACTAGAGATGAAAATGCCATGACTGAAGATAGTTCCATCATCAAGAAATCCAGGAGTCATGATGATTTTGGAAAATTAAAGCAGAGATTTAGGTTTTTGCCTATTTTAAAATCATTCCAACCTGGGAATGCTGCACTACTGGCTGTTTTTCTGTTGATTGTGGGAATTGTTTGTTTCAATGCCACGGTGATATTTGGATACACATACCTTGCTTCTGGAACATGGTGGTCCATCATCCTTGTTACAATTTTTGGGTCACTCATCATCCTTTGCTTTTTAGTTCTCATCGCTCACGAAAAGAACGACGCATTCTTAACATTTCAGGTATTGGTTTATAGCCTAAGGACTTTGTCATTACAGAGATATTTGTCATTACACACATGATATTTGTCATTACATAGTCATGATACAAAAGAGAAACTATATTATTCGCACACCATCCTGTTTATTTGTACCCCTTACTTTACCGATTTTATAAATGAAAAAACATCAATGATATAAAACAATGCACAAAAATTAGTAATTTCATTTACTGATTTATAATTTCTAACCTGACTGTTGCCAAGGGGTCCATATCACTGTCGACTAACTTGGTGTGTCAAAGCTAATGGAAGCTCTTGATGTAAAAAAGTAGACAGACTGCTGACTGTGCTTTTCTGGCTCCTAGAACAGTCCATTTCAGTTCAAAGAAATGTGTCATCTGCATCCAGTATTTGCAGTTATCTGCTTTTAATATTTCTAAAACAATTTAAGCCAAAAAATGGAGGAACTGCTATTTACTGTTTTTAAATATAGTTATCTCCAGTATTTACGAAATTACTGAGATTATCAAAGAACTACATCACATGTTTTGCTTGGAAACATATGCTCACCATAAAAATATGGCGACCATGTTACTAAAGAAAAGATTCAAAATGCCAAGTTGAAAGTGCCTGGAACCCATGGCAACAAATGGGTTAGATGTAAACAAGTGGACAGACTGCTTACTGTCCTTTTCTGGCTTCTAGATTGGTCCATTTCAGCAAAAAGAAACGTGTCATCTGTGTCCAGTTTTAAAATCTAATTGAAAAATTAGTGAATGAAATTACTAAGTTATGTGCCTTTTTTATATACTTGATGCCTGATTTTTTAAAAGGGTGGGGGCCATAAACAGCGCGAGATGGGTGAGAATACTCTAACTAGTTGTTTCTATGACTAGGCTTATTTATGCAAGGTATAAGAAATTTACTTGTCTAATTATTTCACACTTTCTTTTATCAATATTTCTTATTGTATGAACATTTATACTAAACTTCCTTTTTAGCAGTATTGCAAGATGCTTTTGTTTTAAACACTATTGCGTGCAGAGGCACACTACCTGGTATGTAAATGTTTCATGAGGAGTATTACAGCTTTGAGTTAAAACCATGTCTTGTTTGGCAAATGCAAAAAGAATATTTGCTTTGAGACAGTTAAAATCATTAAGTTAAAAATTATTAAATCGGGAAAACCCAGACATTGACATTAACAGGTAACTGTAATTCACATAATTTAATGCATATGAAATAAAACCAAAATGACACAAAACTATTGTTTAGGCAATCTCGTGAAAGACAACATTGTGCTATTTTTAATGTATTATCTGCTTTTGCAGTCGTGATGCAATTTGCAATGTGAATTTTAAGGCAGAAAGCTGTGTTTATATAGTACATCATAAAATTGGACAAATTCTAACAAAATGTTGATTATGTGTTCTTTCTTATATGATTCCATTTTTTTCAGATTCCTTTTGTTCCACTAATACCGACAACCAGCATCTTGTGCAATATTGCCCTGATGATGAAACTCTCGTACCTTACATGGATTCGTCTTGGAATTTGGCTTATCATCGGTGAGTTTTTAACAAGGATATTTTTTTAACTTTTTTTATTTTGAAATCTAATTTTTTTCTTCATATGATTTCAGTTGTACGAGTTTTCTCATCCTATACTTAGGTAAACGGAATGATGAGGTTTATTCTTTATAGTTTCTTTTTCTGATTTGAATTGTTCAAGATTTCACCACCTGTATTTTTTTAAAAAGTAGCTGGTTTGACTTGCACAGAGTCATGTATTTAAATAGAAGCTGAAATATGGGATGGTCTTCGAGGAGGAGGAAACAGAAAACTTGGAGAAAACTTCTTAATATAAGTGATAGTCATCGATACTTACATTTGACAGCTCAGAAAATTCAGACCATGATGGCAATCATGCATAGCAGGTGACTTTATTGTGGTATCTAGATAGAGATCCTGGTACAGTGGTGCCTTTATATTTTATTTGAGTGTGATGTGTGTGATTTAGATTTTTAACGTAGCTTTAACAATTTTCCAGTCATATCACTACGATGTCTGCAGTGTGACAGTTTTAAAGTGATGTCTAGCACTGGGGCATCATGACGCAGACATGTAGCATGATGTCCCACCAAGTCCTGACACCAGGCTGACCAGTTCTAACACTAACTTTTTAATGCTGAGCACCAAGTGAGGCAGCTGTTAGTACCATTTTTAGAAGTCTTTGGTATGACTGGGCCAGGGTTCAAACCCACAAACTCCCACATCCGGGGCAGACGCTCTAACCACTAGGCCACTGGAGTGGTGCTGTTTTATTTGATATACATTGTACAATAATTTTATTTTTTTACCTTTTTTTCTTGTTGTAGTACTTCGTATTTACGTCAATTTGGAAGTCTTTACTTCCTGAAGGTTATGTGCAGTTTTTGTCCTGTGTACATTTTTCAAACATTACTTTTGATTGACACCATAATGCCACAGTTATGTTGATGTGCCATTCAACATATTAGCGTGCATACACATATGGCTCATTGTATTCACAGTGAGTGTTTTTAGTGTGTGGGTGTGTGTGTGGGAGAGAGACAGAGAGAATAAACATCGTATAACAAACAGTGAAATCAGACTTAGTGGACACTTTCAGGACACATGATACTAATTGGTTTATAATGAAAGTTATTTTGGAGGAAAAAGAATCTTTTAAGAGCTTATCCTAGTTGTAACTGAAAAAATAGAGACATTTTGTTTTCTTGATGTAATTTCAGTCCTTTGACAGTCTTGAGCTGGGAACACTCATTACTGAAATTAGCACCTGACTCTTTGGTCACATGACTTTAAACACATGCAAGTCTAAAAAAAATGCCATGGCTCATATCCTTTTCTCTACCCAGAAGTTCTCATCCAGGTTTCATCTATACTGATAAATATAGGTTTGATCACCATCACTCTGAACTTAAAAGTTTGTAATATCATGTTGTTTGCATAGGTTTACTATGGGAACTGAATTACTACCGTAAGTTCTTCATTATTTGGATGAAGGTAGATATCTAGGATACATTTTCATAATTTGACTTCTATCTTCCACCCCTTTGTAAAGGTTATGTGATTATGGAGAACAAAAACTGCATGCAGTATTATATATATATATATATAGAGAGAGAGAGAGAGAGAGAGAATTATAAATATACACCAAACATAACGGAAAGTGCAATCCCTGGATTCCTATAGAAGAATGCTTGATTATAAATAGGCAGAATTAATATTTTAATAAAAATAGTACTATCATACAGGTTAGAGAATTTTTAATTTTGTACTCTATGGAGATTCGAACCCAGGTCCGCGGGTAACACCCATTGCCTTGCCTGCACACACGAGCCCATATTCCCTCACGACTAAGCACACATCATCAAATGTCACCAGATCAGTGTTATATACACTCAGGTGCAAAAATTCTCTAACCTGTATGATAGTATTATATATATATATATATATATATATATATATACTTGCATAATCACACGTGCATACATACACACACATACTGTAACAAGTCAAAGGGGATTCTTGACCAAGAGATGTCAAACCCTGGCGTGAACTCCGCTAAAATTCATGTTTTTCTGATTCCAAAGACTTCCATACAACTACTGTTGTAACGTGGAAATACCAAAGCGTCCAAAGTATAAATAATTTTACTCTAATTCATACATGACCACAGATCTCACAACTTCCCAGTTGCCTGTCAACCACCAATTGCATGGTTTCTCCTCATTAACTTTCCGTAATGTAGCGCCAGTATGTCATGCCTTGAAACTATTTAACTTAGCAACTTAATACAGGAACTATTTTCACCATACCACCTTAGGCCAGTCAAATCTTCATTTTAAGACACATTTCACCCGTAACTCTACACCATATTTACCAACATAGCAACAGCAAACGGCACCTGCCGACGACGGGACAGACCCCTTCTTTTTTATTCCGTTGTATAATTTACCAGTCTCCAATCATAAATACTGCAATTGGACTCACACAATCAATCCACACAATTAGGTTTTAATAGGAGCTACTGAGCTGTATGGACAGTCATGTGGCTCTGACCTAAATTCACCAAAAGTAAACTGTGCATCATGAAGTCTCACTGTCATATAAGAGTGTATATTTAACTCCTTCAGGGCTGGTTTTATACTTTGCTTACGGACGGCATCACAGTTGGGAGCTCCAGAACCAGCATATGGCATACAGTCACGTTGTCTCATACAGTGGAGAAGGAGAAATGTCTCCTAATACTCTTGGCAAACTGGAAGAGGAGGTTGTCCAGCTGCAACTGAATGCCAAGGAGCAAAGTATCCCCGAACAGTACTGATACAGTGTTACATTCTAGGTAAAATAGAGTGATCTCTTTCTCAGCAGATATCGGTATTTTCATATAAAAGAAGAGACGAGGAGGATATGTTAAGCAATAAAAATAAGCATGTATGGCTGGCTTGATAGTATTGTAAGGCCCTTTTTGGTCCTTAAGGGTGCTAGATATTTTTGTACATAGGAACTGATAGAGTTATGTAAGAAAAGATCAAAAGCTTGGGTTTGGGGCGATGGAAGAGGGGTTATATCATCAACATAAAATCGAGAACAATTTGACAATGTTTAATGAATTGTGAAAATAAATAAATAATAAATAAGAGCTATAGTTACTGTGTACAACCAGATTATGTAATTCTAATATAACAAACTGAAAAGGGGGAGGGGGGGACTGTCAGGTGTGGTGGGAGACAACTATTACAATCTATTTTTGTTATAATAAATATATTATTCTTGTTTATTCGATATTGCAAAACGTGCTATTTATAAAGCTCCAAAATGTACTAACTTGACACTTTGCTGTTTCTTTTTGTCACTTTGGATTTTGGCGCCGACTGTACTCGTCAGTTGTCTGACCAACAATGACAGCACTCCCCTATTTATAACCTTCTCCCAGACACCACATGACACAATTCAACCAATCGATGAATGGACAGCAACCGATGCAACCAATCAGTGTCTTGTATGGTGTGCCGTGTATTGCATTGTAAACAATACAGTTTTGCATGGTATACCATGTCAACATTACAAATACATAAATTACATAACAAGAATTATTTCAATACTGTATGACTTGTCTATGAAATGAATAAGAACATTTTATGAGATCAAGCTTATGTAAAATTAAACTTTATGATGATAACTTAAGTCTTGAATAATTTAATCAATTCATGTAGACGCGGGTTTTACACTTGATGCAGACGACCGGTACTGTCACATCAAAACATGAAATGCATACATCAGTACAACTGTATTGCAATAAGGTTATCACTAAAACATGCAAATTACCTTCTTACAGTACCCTACTATCATTAGAGAGAATAATTGCGAATGCGAAAGTATAGAATCTCTAAATACGAAACACTCATGCTAATCCAAAATGGCGGACATCGTGATATAAGGATATACATGGACTTTCCTAGTCATGATTTTGCAGGTATTTTACATAGATTACAAATAGTAATAGCATAAGAGCATACTATTTGTAGCAGATAAGCTAAACAGTACACTCTGAAAACTTTATGACAGACTTTCAAAGACGTTTTACCGAAAGAACCTCTACCTCGAAAATTGGTTACACATGTTAAGATCGGTTGCCAGGATAGGCAGCTAGTTTGACAGTCGATAGACATTAGAGATAAATATAATTGCTATGCTTTGTAAGTGAGCATTCTAATTCATATTCATATGCACCATACTTATAAAAGCAAACTTAATAGAAGCAAAGACTGAAAGTATTATCCAAGTCATTGTGACTCAAGCCATGGTCATTACAGTATCATGATGGCAAGCGAAAAATTCAGGCAATATATATTTGCTTGGAGATAATGCAAATTAGGTACAACCATTATACCTACCAGATAAACAAGGCATATATATATATATATATATATATATATATATATATATATATATATATATATATAGAAGGTGGTTTCTAATTTACATTATGCAGAATAAAAAGTACATTAGGTATTGAAAGATAATTTCAAAAGCTACATACAAATGAATGATACCAGACAGTAATCATGATGGGTGAAATAATGACTAGTAATTTAACATAATCAAGGACTTTTGTTGAGGCATTATCATTCACCTTAATTTGTAAAACACTGCTTATTTACTGGATGTGGATTACAGATTAAAACTTTAAACACAATTATCTAATCAGCATTGTTATTTTGCATGCTGTGTGGATAGGACTCTGACTGGAACAAGTTTTGTACCTTATATGTGTGTTTTTCAATAAGACTAATAATTAGCTAAGGGCATCACCGAAAATGAGTCTAAAACATTCATATGGATATTGATTTTAAATCTTTGCATATGATATTGTGAATTTTAGATACCATATTGTGGACTTGGGGATAAGCATTGGTATTTTGAATTTTATTCACCTCCTATTGGGGTTTGTAGTCCAAGAAAATGCAGTGGGCCTCTCCTTTCATCTAATTTTTCTTTTGAACGTTTTTTTCTCGATTTTGTTCATGTCGTTGTTTTCTTGTTTGTCAGTGTTTCATTATTGGTATTATTGGTATCCTGTGACATCATATTGGCAATAACATAGACTCTTTTATTGTTTTATATTTTAGGCAGTAAACGGGCTTCTGGAAACAAGATATATGATAACTGGATCAGTCTGTGCCCACTGCTGTTTATAACATCGCTACTTTGGAGATTACATTTTAATTTAAATTTTAAGAGGTTAGTTTTATTTATATTTGGAATATGCTTTTGTCCAGTTTATGATGATATATACTGTGAATATTATTTCATTATAAAAGGTTGTATGAAAACAAGCACTTCTCAGCCCATCCCGACAATCCACATAACATCTTGTACAACATTTTCAAACCAAATTTTATCAGGTACCTAATTTAGATAATGAACAATGTCAGGTACATAATTTAGATATCAAAAATGTCAGATACATAATTTAGACATGAAACTGTCAGGCTCATAATTTAGATGTAGTTAATATTAAGTATATGATTTAGATATGGATAATGTCAGGTACATAATGTAGATATGGATAATGTCAGGTATATAATTTAGATATAGATAATGTCAGTTACATAATTTGGGTATGGATAATGTCATGTACATAATTTGGATATAGAGAATGTCAGGCACATAATTTAGATATGGATAATGTCAGTTGCATAATTTAGATATGGATAATGTCAGGTACATAATGTAGATATAGATAATGTCAGTTACATAATATAGATATGGTTAATGTCCGGTGCATAATTTAGATATGGATAATATCAGGTATGTAGTATAGATATGATAATAGGTTTATAATATAGATGCTGATATTGTCATGTAAAATATGGATAATATCAGGTATATAATATAGATATAGATAATGTCAGGTACATAATTTGGATATGGATAATGTCAGGTACATAATTTGGATATGGATAATGTTAGGTACATAATTTGGATATGGATAATGTTAGGTACATAATTTAGATATGGTTAATGTCAGGTATATAATATAGATATGGATAACAGCAGGTACATAATTTACATATGGATAATGTCAGGTATATAGTGTAGATATGGATAATGTCAGGTATATAATGAAGATATGGATAATGTCAGGTATATGATGTAGATATGGATACTGTCATGTATATAATGGAGATATGGATAATGTCAGGTATGTAATATTGATATGGATAATGTCAGGTATATAGTGTTGATGTGGATAATGTCAGGTATATAGTGTAGATATGGATAATGTCAGGTATATAATGAAGATATGGATAATGTCAGGTATATAGTGTAGATGTGGATAATGTTAGGTACATAATGTAGATATGGATAATGTCAGGTATATAATGTAGATATGGATAATGTCAGGTATATAATGTACATATGGATACTGTCAGGTATATAATGGAGATATGGATAATGTCAGGTATATAATTTAGATATAGATAATGTCAGTTACATAATTTAGATATAGATAATGTCATGAACATAATGTAGATATGGATACTGTCATGGGTATAATGTATATATTGATAATGTCAGTTATATAAGTTAGATATGGATAATGTCAGGTATATAATGGAGATATGGATACTGCCATGTATATAATGGAGATATGGATACTGTCAGGTATATATTTTAGATATGGATAACTTTATGTACATAATTTAGATCTGGATATTGTCAGAGGTACAGCTAGATATAATTGTGCTGTACACAAAATTTACATCAGAATCATGATCAATTATCCCATTTCACATTATAAATTGACACTACTGAATGTAATAAAGAAGGTCTAATTCTTTGATGCTACTTTTTCTTTCTTTTGGTTTCAAGCTCTCTCAACATTTAATTTACGTTGCAAGGATGTTTTCAGTGCTGAACAAGTACCATTGATGGCCATGATATTTTCACTACCTAACAAGTACACTTGATGACTCTAATTTCTTCACTACTTAACAAGTACACTTGATGACTCTAATTTCTTCACTACTTAACAAGTACACTTGATGACTCTAATTTCTTCACTACTTAACAAGTACACTTGATGACTCTAATTTCTTCACTACTTAACAAGTACACTTGATGACTAATGTTTTTAACTACTTAAGAACTACACTATATATATAATATTTCATATTTTACTGACTTAAATTGTATTTATGATACAATTTGATTATCTCTAGCATAGACACAAGTGTGAGAAGTCTATATTGTATATGTGTTATATTGTACATGGTTTATTTTTTCCTTGAATTGTTGTTGTATATAGATTAAATATTTTGGTAGTTTTGTTTAAAATGTATATTCTTGTTAAATATTTTTCCAAAAAATATAGTCATATTTGATTTGCCAAATAAAAACTGTATGCAAGAATGTATTGAATAGTATTTTATAAATGGCAGGATTTCAGGTGTCTTTAGTAGGAATCTGTCTTGTATTTCCCTCTCTCTTAACCATATCTCAGAATTTATGCCATTGAAAATAAATCATTTTTCGATGCACTGCAAATCGTAATGTTCAAATTTACTGAAGGAAAGAATTCTATTATAAAAAGAAATGGTTTCCTTTTCTTAATTGTAAATGTTATGGTATATGCCATAACAAAAGTGATATTTATGTTTGAAAATTGTTACGACTCTGTGGTCTTAAACTATGTAATAGAAAAGAGAGAAAACCAACAAGTTTTGCCAAATTCAACATATTATTTTTATGCCTAGCATACAGATTTAAAATTTAAAAAGAACTTATAGTATTGTGCATTAAATCCTACATAACCCTAAAAGTTTTATTACACGTCCAAACATATAGAGTATTCAAAATTACCTCCAGTGCTGTTCCGAATGAATTCAAATCTTGAATGTGCTGATGTACCAATAATCTGGAATAGTGTTGATTTGGTAACAGTATTGATACATCCCAATGCTGTAATCCAAAATGTCTCACCAGAAATTCACAATAATCCCCAAATAGTGATTTTGCCCCAAAATAGTGATTTAATGGGCACATTGTAATTTCAATGAATAATTTTAATACATAAATCCTCCCACATTAAAAGTGAACATGACTAAAAGACTAATTCCACTTCAGGTGAGAAGATAGGAATTGAGCAATTCTAATATAAACAGCCTTATTATAATATCTAATATACAATAAAAGGACCTGAATGATGGTCTAAAGTTCATTTCCAGAGCATTCTAAGTTGTAAACAAGATCAAGTGCATTACTAAAAATTAAGTACAGATCATTGCAAACATCAGGTAGAATAGGATTTCCCAAATGGAAAACAAATGACCTGCACTCAAATACATGTAAACTTGTTTCTACAACTAATATTTATCTCAAATTATTATCTACAATCATAGACCAAACTTAGCTATGTAATATGGTGTTTACAAAAAAAGACAGATGTATAGGCCCATACTACAAGAAGCTAATCACACAATATGAATTAAATGTACATAATAATGTATGGGATGGACAGGAGGATGGATGGATACATCCATTAATATATGCTTAGTTGCAATGACGTGTATATTTATCAAGGTTTGCAAAAGCTGGACATTATTCAATTCATTTCATAAATGCATTATTAAATAATTACTCATGGAAATAATCGAGAGAGTAAAAAGACAATATAATTTCATTCATTGTTGCACTTAAAAAATATTCCCAGACACTAATTCAATTAATAGTGAGTAGTTCTATAACCAGTAACATTTAAAAATGTAATTGTTTTAAACCAAATTTTAATTGAAAAAGACCAACTGTCCTTCCAAATCAAGATAACCTTTGATACAGATCATCTCTTTTTGGCATTCTGTTTCCATGGAAACTCTGATACAGTTTCATATTACAAGTCTTATGTGGTTACGCTCGAATAAAGAAAAGCACAAGAAAGAGTGAAAACAACAAGCTTCGAAAAATTTGACAAATTATTTATTTCCCTGGAAAAATACTATAAAAATAAAAAGAATAAGAATTTATGGTTTCAAGAATCGGATCCAAAAATAATTCAAGAATAATCAACGAATAAATTTTGAGAAGTACTAATAATAAAATGCTCTAATGAATTCAAGTTCAAGTCCTGATGAAGATGGAAGGCAATGACATATCCTGTAACCTGTACTGTGTTGAAGTCTACAGTTCCTTGTAGAAACAAGAAATATCACTCCGGCTTTGGAAATCTGAATAAAATTTTTAAGAAATGTCTTTTTTCAAGAATTCTGTATGAGCACTCAAAAGATTTCCAGAGAAACAAATTAATCCTTTTGAATCCAAATAATCTGAATAAACATTAAAATGTAATTCCCAGAATGGCACAACAAAAGAGACACCTTTACGTCTCAGTGTTTTGAAGCCCAATTGATATTATTTCTCTAAACAATGATTTAAAGCTTGAATTTTACACAAAACAAATGCCCAGATAAGTGACTTCTATATAATATGTCAAAATTCTCTGTACAACAACTATGAAAATTTGTTTATTGTTGATATCACATGACAGTATGACCTCTGATATCATTGACATTGTAAGGATGCAAATTTCTGACGATCTATGAAGAGTGCATTATGTTGGGGCCAGAGAACAATTAGGTTTATGTGGACAGGTGCTTGTTAAATCGCTATATTGCAGTGATATCTAATGTCTGTATCGGAAGAGGAAGTGATTCTTAATTAAGCTTACGTTTACATAGCCGTTAGATGACTAGAAAAGGGACAGTTAACTTCGATTTTATATTGGAACTGTCAGAAGTTTTTCTAGATCTGTTTGGAATTCTAAGTCATGCTGACCGCAGTTTTGGCACCTAGTTATAAAAGGTGGTAAATATATTTAATCCTGATTTGTTACGCTAAATAAGGGGCGTGGTTCCAACACGAAGATTCCTTAGGGTTAAATTGCCCTTATAGAAAGAAATCTAGTCAGTCTGCAGTTTTCCTGCAGGAGTGAAAATATAAGGGACTCTGAGACTGAATTTGGTCAAATGGAACGGGAGTCTGGAAAGTCAACGTTCACAATTTTGGACACATTTTAAGAAGGTACACATTTTAAGAAGGTACAACTTCATAATACTACACCACCAGTAACAACTGCTACAAAGTGAACGCTCATCTAGGAATCAGAACATTTTATTCGAGTAAAGAGTCTGAGCAAATATAAATAGAATAAGTATCTAAACTGTGATAATTTCAATAGTTCTTGTCAAGAAATAGCGATCAGAGTGAATCGAATCATTGTCTGCTTATTTTCTTAATATAAAATTCTGTGCATGAATTTTTCTTACCATTTCTTTTCATATTGTGATGAAAATATTGTAAGAGATTGAGGCAAATTCCTTGCGGTTTGGGTCGTATTCTAAATTTGTGAAGTAAAGTGATGAATTACCTTTGTATTCTCTTGAGAGAAGAAATAATCAGGCCAGTCCTGCAGTAGTAATTACGCTTTCAGTGTGTAAGCGTTACGCCGATTTCGGGGAGATATTCCCGCTGTGTACTGCCCGTTTATTAATTGTTGGTGCAAGAATAGTTTGGTTTAATTTAGTAGGCCATACTAGAAGTAGGATAAATACGTGTGGGGCTATTTTCGAGTAGGGCAGTTAAACTTAAGTGCAGGTAAAGGACTGCATTCTTGTGTAACCATATAAGTAGACCAGGATGGCGACACAGACAATTAGAGAATCTGAGTCGATTGGTAAGGACGAACTTGACTTCCGAAGGGATCCAGTTAGCTGAATTTGTTGAGTGGAGTGTTAGAGAACACAAGGAGCAGCTAGCAGCCGCGCGCGAACGCGAGAAAGACAGACAAGCAGCTAAACAAGCAGCTGGAAGAGAGAAAGACAAGCAGACTAGCGTGAACGAGACCCACAAGTAGGCGATATGAAGACAGACGACCAATACAGATCACCATGTCCATATTCAATGACAAGGACGAAATCATTGATAACTTTTTGACACAGTTCGAGAAGTTGGCACTGGTTCTTCAGTTATCGAAAGACCAGTGGGATATCAATGTTTCGGCATACTTACAGGGAGCCGCGAAAGACGTCTACCATAATATGACACCGAAAAGGTAGACGACTACAACGTCGCTCTGAAGAAAGCGCTACTACGCCACTATGAGCTGTTGGCGGAAACGTTTCGAAAACTCTTCAGAGATTCGCCTAAGAGAACTACCAAAACGCACGCATAATTCCATAGCCGCTTACGCGTAATTTTTAATAAAAGTATGAAAATGTCTGGTGCCGCGCTAACGTATAAAGGCATAAGCGAGGACATTTTGAAAGGGCACGTCTTAAGTACATACAGAAAAGATTTAATAGTGTTCTTAATGGAGCGTGAATTCTCAACCTTGAAAGATATAAGCGTGATGGCCGAGCTATATGAGAGCGCACACCTGGGGTGGCAAGGACCGACCTAGCATCGGCGAGTATAGAAAGACCACTGAGGCGGTACCCCAAATACGGAATGGTCAGAATGGTGGGAGGCCAGGGGCCGGAAATCCCTGCCGAGAACATTTCCGTGGGTCGGTGAAGACTCGGGGGGGGGGGGACAGAAGGATACCACAGGGAGGAAAGGTGAGCTGGTGTGTTACGGCTGAAACAGACCAGCCCGTGTCGTTAAGGATTGTAGGAAGTATCGTCCGACAAGGATTAATTCGGTAACTCCGAATGTTGAGAAACAGAAAATAGTGGAATTGACTAACACAGGGGTAGCTACGGTTAATGGTGAGATAACAACCGTGCTATATGATACCGGTTGTAGTTATCCGGCCTTGGTAGATAGTATATATTTCAAGCTTGGTGAATACACAGGCGAGACGGTTGAAGTCCAGTTTGCTGACAAGACGAAAGATTCGATCACGGTCGTTAACATTGATCTTGATTCGCCGTATGTAAAGCGACGAATTCAAGTAGCGTTTTTGACGTGACTGTCTCCTGACGTAATATTAGGGTTTGCGTATGTGTTGCCAGAGCCTAACCCTATGACGTGTACACCTGTACACGTGATGTCCGTTGAGACGAGGGCTATGAAGCGGAAGTCAGGATCAAAGCCGCTAAGTCCCACGACTTCGCTCATAGACAGTTTGCTACCTCTCGAGTTTAGGAAACTACAGAAGGAAGATTTGTCTCAATAAGGTATGCAGGTACGCAAAGGATAATTCCATACGGAAATTGCCAGATGGCGAGGTGAAGTTCGCGACGAAACGCGATATTTTGTACCGGTACGCCAGGAAAGGGACCGATACGTTTAAACAAGTTGTTGTTCCCATAGCGAAGCGAGCAGAAGTGCTTAGGCTGGCACATCAGGTTCTACTTGGAAGCCACATGGGCGTGGCGAAGACCAGAGATAGGTTAGTGAGGGAGTTCTACTGGTCAGTTGTGTACGCGAAGGTTAGGAGGTTTTGTTTGTCGTGTGACAAGTGTCAACGGGTGGCACCTAAGACCTCCCATCGCACAGTGCCACTAGGAACCACCCCACTGATTGACGAACCTTTCTCTAATAGGTCCGATAAAGCCGTCGGTAGAAAGAAGCAGGACGAAAGAACATCACTTCGAAGTGGGTGACAAGGTGTTGTTTCTGCTGCCGTTAGAGCACAACATATTTCAAGTCTCATGGATGAGACCATTCATGGTAACGTTAAAAAGGGTGGGAAGAACTACCGTATCCGGGTAGGAGACAAGAAGAAGCTGTACCACGTAAATCTCCTGAAAGGTTACCATGAAAGCTGGACACCCACTTAGTCCGTGGCTGCTATAGTTGTGACTGAAGAACCCGACGAAAACGGAGGAGAGGCGGAAGTATTCCCTAGTTGTCCTTTGACGAGGGAAGAAACCTACATGGACGTTATCCTTGACGGGACCTTAATGTCAGAGCAACGAAAGGAAGTGGATTCGTTACTCCAAGACTTCTCAAGCATGTTGACAGAACGACCGGGCAAGACGGAGTTGGAGGAGTTCACCCTGAAGTTTCTGGATGAGAAGCCAGTCGAGTTCAAACCTTATCCGCTACTCTATGCGAAATTCGAAACTGTCCGAATGAAATTCAAGCTATGATAGACTTGGGAATTATAGAACGAACTGAGTCGGCGTATAGCTCTCATGTCGTGTTGGTACAGAAGAAAGACGATACACACATATTTTGAGTCGATTACAGGAAGTTGAACAGGATCACGGAATTCCAGGTAGAAATGTTACCTGATCCTAAGTCCATATTTGTATATTTTTCGGGGTGACCAACGCGAAGTATTTTTCGAAAATCGATCTGTCCAACGGATACTGGCAAATTCCAGTCCGAAATGAAGACAGATCAAAAGTTGCGATCGCCACTCCAGATGGGACCTACCAGTGGGTAGTCATGCCATTCTGGGTCCAGAATGCGCCGATTGTCTTCACGCGTGTGATGCGAAAATTGCTTGAACCTTTAAGGGGGACTGGAGTTTCAAACTTTATGGACGATTTACTGACCGCACGACCATCTAAGTGCCATGTAGGGTTTAGGAAACTAACCTACCTAGGTCATATCCTCAGTACAAACACGTTAACCCTAGATAGTTCAAAGGTCGACAAACTTAATGACACCCTAAGACCGATTACTAAGACGGAAGTTCGATCTTTCTTAGGACTGGCAGGGTATTATCGTTGATATGTTGCTAACTTCGGCGCTATTGCTAGGCCATTGTCTGACGTGACTCGGAGAATGGCTCCGACGTAAGCTATATGGACAGACACATGTGGACGAGCATTTGAGACTTTGAAGGACAGACTGACGTCAGACGCAATAGTGAAATTGCCTGATGTGAGAGGAGATTTTGTCTTACGTACTGACGCTTGTGATAGAGGTTGTGGGGCAGTGCTATTACAAGAGCATGACGGAACCTTATTCCCAGTTGCATACAGTAGCAGGAATTGTAAACTGCAGAAAGCAATTATTCGAGCTCTGAGAAAGAATGCGTGGCAATTATCTTTGGGATATCTAAATTTCAACCTTTCCTGTATGGATGAAAATTTATTTTGGAAACTGACCACCAACCAATCGCCTATTTAGCTCAAGCTAAGTTAACAAATGGACGATTAATGAGATGGTCATTATTTCTACAACAGTACCAGGTCCAGGTACATTATATTAAGGGCAACGAGAATGTAGGGGCTGAATGATTAAGTAGACTAGGTACGTCTGAAGTGAAGGTTCTCCTGAGGACGTGTAAATGAAGCAGGTTAGATCTCCTAAATTTGGAGAGTAAAAAAATCCCTGATTTTACTCTTCAAGGGGGCCTATATGTAATGATGCAAATTTCTGTCGATCTATAAAGAGTGCATTAACTTGGGGAAGGAGAACAATTAATTAGGTTTGTGGGGAAAGGGACAGGTGCTTGTTAAATCGCTATACTGCAATGATTTCTAATGTCTGTGTCGAGAGAGGAAGTGATTCTTAATTAAAATTTCGTTTACTTAGTCGTTGGATGACTAGAAAAGGGACAGTTAAGTTAGAATGTATATGGGAACTGTCAGAAGCTGAGTTTTTCCAGATCTGTTTGGAATTTTTTAAGTCATGCTGACCGCAATTTTGGCGCCTTGTTATAAAAAGCGGTAAATATATTTAATCCTGATTGGTTACGCTAAATAAGGGGCGTGGTTCCCACACGAAAATTCCTTTGGGTTAAATTGCCCTCATCGAAAGAAATCTAGTCAGTCTGCAATTTCCCTGCAAGAGTGAAAACATAAGGGACTCCGAGACTGGATTTGGAAGAGATTCTCTCGTAAAATATTGGTCAAAGGGACCGGATGTCTGGAAAGATAACTGACACAATTTTGGCCGTAGAGGCGATCAAGGTTTGAAGCACAATGTATTTGCGGCAATTTCATGTAATTCGTTGATACCAATATAATGATTTGCTTGAATTTACTTGTTTATCTTTGCATGATTTTATTGGTTTAATTTCGTATATCAATATTCATGATATGCGTATAGACAGTTGAGTTCAGGTATCTGAATTTGTACAATGATCTTTATATAAGTTTGACAAATTGTTTGAATTTTTTGTCTTGTTTGTACAGGAATTGGGTATTCTAAAATTTCATGCATTACTTTAGTTGATATGAGTTACAAGAATCCGTTTGAATTCACCGATCTTAGATGATTTCGTCTATGCTGGAGACTTGAATGTGTGTATTCGCTGAAAATAACGTAGTTAAATTATATAATCAATTTCATTCATTCATTTGTGTAATTGAGACGAGAACGGAACCGTTATGTCTCGTGTAATGTTAATGGGAATCAGTAATGAAATAGCCATTAGGAAGTACATTAATCTCGTGATACTATGTTTGTTTATTGTCTGCCATGTTTAGCTTGACCATACAGTCTTTGGTCTGTTTGAATTCCGATAGAACGATATCTGACATAACGAGAGGGAGTAATGATCTGTTCCCAGTAGGAATATTTAGGTTGTCTCTGTTTATTTTGTAAGGGGACGTAACCATGTACCTACTTATCCAAGCATCTACGTATCTACGTACTTACGTATCCACCTACCCACACAAAGTTTGAGGGCCGAAAGGAGGCGAAACAGTAAGGAGGTCGGAAAAGGAAAAAAGCGAAAGGACATAGGAGAACCACCATAGCGAAGTTTGAGTGGACCGGAACAAGCAGGTTATGAAGTTGTACAAGGCAATGACTTCGATCGTTCACTCGGTTTAATGACGAACACATTCTATCATTTAAATAGATCGGTTATTTAGATAAATATATTTGTGTTTGAAATTCGATGAAAGATTTATTCCAAAATATAGTGTATCTTCCTAATGTAATGTATTATCACAGTTGTTTATGTAATTGATTAAATTTGTGTTTTTCCATGAACGGGGGGAATGGGGGGGGGGGTACTCGTGTAATTCTGTTCTATATATTTGCCAGATCTATATTTATTCCATCTATAATTTCACACTTTATTTTAAAATTTACTCGATCCGGGCAAAAATACCGAGGGCGATCACCCCCAAGATAACGATAGCCAAATAAAGCGGATACTTTGTAAGAAGGTACAACCTCATAATACCACACCACCACTAGTAACCGCTAAGGACATGTAGGTTGCGAGATTTGTATAGTCATGTGACTCGGGATGCAAAGGGCCAGATCCAAGTCAAATTTAAGCAACGAATTACTTTCGTCTCATCTGTCAGCAATTTAAAGACATGACGAATGCTATTCTAACGATTTTTGAGAAAATAAATCATATTCCTGTCGATTTCATGCATGTATATCTCGATGAAAGTTCGTTCAAGTTTGCTGGGCCGGCTAGTAAGCGGTTACCCCATGCCGACACCAAATGGTGTTGGCGAATTCCAACTTTTCGATGGGGAATGGACTCTGACCCTACACCCCCAAAAATGAATGTCCCAATATCAAAAATGGGGTGACAAGGGTCAGAGGAGATTCGGACTAATATTTACAATGTTAACAGCTAAAGTATTTCGATTCCACTCCAATTTATTCCACTTGATGAATATTCATATGAAAGGATGATTATTGGATGCTTGAATCTAGATTTAATATATCTGAGACCGGATATTTGCATTATTTGATTTGAAACAGTACGGTAGACATAGACCTTTTTCAGGAAGTCGAATCTGGGGGTTTTCCACTCCAATATTTAACGCATGCGCAATCAACATAGGGCAACTTTTAAGCGATTGTCATGAACATAGTGTATGTTCGTGAAGAAAGTTGCAGACAAATGTTTAAATGGTTAACATCTGTACACCCGTCACAGAAATAGTTTATTTAAAAATCATGAGTAAATAGTTCATTAACCTGCCTAAAACAGAAAAGTAGATACAGTAAAACAGAAAAGTAGATACAGTAAAACAGAAAAGGAGATACGAGCGCAAAAAGCATCAGAGAGGACCAGGGCAGCGGAAGGGATTTGTGGGCCTAAGGAAAAATTATCCAATAGGTCCCAATGAATCACAAATTGAAACAACGGTGGACCCCCTGACCGTTGTAGTCCCGATGAATTTGTCCTACTCTGTCCGCGGTCCTGGATAGGACTTACAAAGTTGTATGATCCATTTCTGAAAGGAAAGGGATTGGGGGACGATTTTTGTATTTGACCAGAATTACAATTTGTATGAGGTCCATGTTGCAAGCCCACCCCCACCCCCAGTCCTCATTGCTCGATACCCTTACTATTATTTGTAATGAGCCCCTATGCAGTAAATTGGCCATATTCGACAGAAGTGACCTTTTTCTCCATGGCATTTGGGCAATCGATTCGAAAAATATTGATAGTAAAAGTAAAAACAAAAATGTTCCAGTCTTCAGCAAGTATCAATAAAAGAATAAACTCTACTGATCTTACTCGATAATTACACAGGGTAGAATTTTAGAGATCACTGTTTTTTTTTTTTTTAAAAAAAAAGGTTTGATTCATTATAATGGTATAAATGTATCCTGGGTAGGTGAGAGTGTTTTCAGAGAGTCTTGAGCTAGCCCTCTTACTTTCAAGGTGACAGATAGATAAACTGTTGGATGTCTAATGCATGCATAAGTTTGTTGGAAATAATCAAATATAAAATTTGCTGGAGCGATCTGGGGAGGCAAACAAGTGTTAAAAACATTGCCTAAACTTTTAGAACAGTTTTTGCTATAATATTCTTCAAAGGAATAGACTATGGAAATCTTGCGGACGCACACCTTATGGTCAATAAGTATTGGTTGCTTGACTTGGTATTAGGTAAGGAACCGACAGTCTACCATTTTTCTGTTAAATGGCTTGTCAAATGGTCAAATGCAGGAATATGTTGCAGACGTGCCTTAGATATCTTCTGATTGGGATTTCCTACCATATGGCAAGTGTGACAAGATCTATGGTACTTATAAATAATCACTTTTAATTTTCAGCAAATAAAATTGATTCAGGATCTTGTGATAAGTCTTACTGACACCAACATTTGATTGCTCACTGACCACTCATCACCAGCAGGTACATCAAGTGTCTCCATTTTCTCATAATGACACCATTTTTCACATAGTAACAAACTGGTACTTGTGTGGCTTTAATTTCTAAAACCCAGTCTTGTGTCTTCTCTGAGGAATAGTACTTGGGGGCCTATAACTCACATTATAATGACTTGCATGCTTATAAAGCAGTTGTTACTTTCTGCTCAGATATCTTACAACTGTAGTCAGAAATTGGCTAGTGGTTTCTATTATTCTGTGAAGAAACTAATTTACTTATGAATCTCTCTCTCTCTCTCTCTCTCTCTCTCTCTCTCTGCTGAGTGATTAAGACATTTAAATTATGGAATTTACCTTATCCTTTATTCAAAGGCATATACATTAGGGATAAGAGGCCAAATTTAAAATTTCATCTCAGGTTCATAAAGATAAATGTTTTGTGAAGGTCAAAGTATCAGAAATAACAAATTAGCAAATAAAATCTAATCCTTTTCATGTTTTTTTTTACTCATAGCATGTGCAAACAACTTTTTTTTTGTATTGCCCACAAAATAAATTCTCCAAAAAGTGAGCATTTTTGTACATTATATTTATATTGAATACAGATCCTGTAATGGAATGTTTTTGGGGATTAATTTTTGAAACAGACACTAGGGAATATAACCTGACTGTTCTTGAGTCATAATATACAAATGTATGTGGTATACAAAAGGTAATTTGTCTTGGCCAATCCAGAATTTGCAGTTTTAATTCCACAGAATTGGCAATGATGAGTGTATGTCCAATCCAAAAGCCAGATTGTGTGAAAAGCTTGTCTTCATTCATGTTTTATTCACGTGAAAGTGAAAAACAAAAGGGATTGGCAAATAAATCTATAAGAACAATTGTAACAAAACAATCCAGGTATTTGTCCCTTATAACTGCCTACCTGTAAGATAATTTTTGTTTCAGACTAATTCATCTAACAATATTTTATTATGAATGCCGGTTTAAATTGAACTTTTTTATGATATTTCCTATGAAAATTTAAACATAGGACTGTACGTTGTTTTTATTTATTTTGCTTTATTGCATAGTTGTATTGTGCTGATATTTTTTGTGTCATGACAATATTAACTTATATTTTAAACAGGATAATATACTGATAAAATCACAGACAAATGAAGATGTTTATGTGGGGTGGTGGATGCTACAACAGCCTGAGCTGTGACTAGCCTTAAAAACTTTAGAAGTTTTTTAGAAAATTATGTAGGGGGTGTCTTATTCTTCTAACAGAAAACAATCACATTTGTAGAAGATACATGTAAAAAAAAATGATTTTGGATAATGCAATTTGTGTAACTTGTGATATAGCTTATAAATTGTTTATAAATAGAATTTTAAAACTTGTAATAACTGACATAACATTTGCCATATGACAAACTACAGAATCAATTCAATAGTTGGCATATTGCAAGATACAAGAATGAAAATGGAAAGTAGATCTAGGCACTTTCAAGCAGCCATTTACAGCTTGCTTCAATGAAAATACAATATACATTGATAGAATTATGAAAGTAACACTTGCAAGCAGCTATTTACAATAATGCATCAAGGAAGATTAGAAAATACATGCATAGAATTATGGCGGTAATCCCCCTCCATAGAAAATGGCAAACGGAAAATGCGGGATTTTGATAGGTGCATATCTAAAGCAAGGTCAGGCTGTATAATCTATGACCCAAATTACACCCATCAATCATACTCAGAATAAAGGGAGTTGAAAGTTATTTTAATGGTACTTAGGATATATAATTTTTTGTAAACATCAGATGAGGAAGAAATCTTTTGAAATTATTTTTCTTTAAAAATCTAACCTTACGCAAAATATAAAATGTAATTATAAAGTGATTCATAAGCCATGGACTAGAAGCAATTTTCGTGCATCTGTTCATTACATTTAAATATAATGTTAGAAAAAGCAGTAATTTATTTCTTCAGTAAAAAAAACTCTAAACATGTGTGTCAATTCCAAAATGCCTCGAAGGAGAGAAGCAGCTGCTAAATCTCTCTAGAATATTTTTGCATATTTTGAATATTTGTCTTGGAGCTAACCGCTATACATGGTTTTTGTCTGGTCACCACTTAATATTTGTGTCTCAAGCAAGCTTCAAAAATAATTTTTCCAAGTGTTTTACACGCCGTAAACATATGCGGAGAGAACATGTACCCCTATAGCTGGAAGCGTAAGTATAATAAAAAGGAGATAACTCTTAGTACGAAATTGGGTGTTTTGCCTTATTTGCTACCCCCTATGGGTCCACTGACACCTGCCCTTTCCTTTAACATCCATAACAAGCTATACCCCACGCGACCCACATATGTTTGATTACTTTAATTTTTTCAGGCGATAGGTGTGGACACACGTGACGCAGGTGAGCCAGTCATGGGGGGTTAGAGTCTCGTACTGCTGTCTGTGTCCCCATATGGTAGCGAATAAGGTCAGCAGCAGGGAGGGCGAACCATACAAATTTTAGAAGGTTCCTAATGTCGAAATAAGGTCTCCACAAGGAGGGGTTTCAACTACAAATAACGTCGACTACGTTTTAAGAGGAACTCTCATAGAGATGAGCCTCTTTGGGAGGTCCTCCTGAGTTAGTCCAAATGTGGTTTATGGTTGAAAACCCATTAATGGCGCTTCGATTAAAAAAATGAACCAGCTCATTGTCGTCGCCCTCCCTGCTGCTATAAATTAAAAAATTTTATCAAGACCAACTCGATACCATGTTCTAGGATCGTGTAATTTTATTGTTATAAATCCGTGTGGGGTTGATTGAGCACGACTAAAGAAATTTTTAAATTTATTCATGTCCATATCACCGCTACACCAGGTCTGATGAATATTTCGTAACGTGTGAGTATCAACTCCGTTAAAGACAGTAATAATATTACAGTTATCCCTGATCACTTTAGGAATTTGTGTATACCGCTGGGTTACATAAATCACATGTGTTTTTGTGTCTGCCTCTGGAAAATATCCTGGCAGGATTGGACTTCTTATCCAGCATTACATCATCGTAAACAACTAAATTATTAATAAATCCGTCAAGATCTTCTACAGATGGTGCTTCATTAACATCAGTAATAAATTCAACAACATCGTCTCTGTTCTCATTTAACGATTTTGCACTTTCATTAAAATCTTTTAGCACTTCGTAGTGTCGTTGATCGTCCACAGATGGAGCTACCAGATACAATTTATCCCACTTCATCCACTTCATTATTAAATTCAACAGTAATTGTATTTTACCACTCCCAGATGGACCTATAATAATCATACGAACAGAATTTGGTAGCGCTGCGTGATGCTTAACTGGTTCTCGTTTCCTTGTAGCCGAAAAGTCAGTGATCTCCATTAGAATAATATAAAATAAATATGGATTTATATTGTGTGAAATGCAGGGCGCGCACGCCAACAAGTGATCTAACAACCATTACAACAAAAAATAACAGATCTGCGGTTACGGGCAAGTGCGAACGATGCGGTACAAAGAAATTTAAGTTTATCTCCACGCAGTCAGGTGAAAAACCAAAGCAAAAGCCAAAACCAAAACCAAAGTCAAAGCCAAAGCCAACGCCAAAGTCAAAGCCAATGTCAGGTTAAAAAAAAAAAGCAACACGGGGGTGATATTGCAGCAAAATTAACAAAACTACCCGGGACTCCGTGGGCTAAATACCCAGGAGAAAAACATCTTCCAGGATATAATTACTGCGGCCCTGGAACCAGACTTGATATCAGACTTGATGACCAAGATCAACCAAAACCAGGTGAGTATCCGATAAACGCTATTGATAAGGCGTGTCATGCTAATGATGTAGCTTATAAAAGTAAAAATCTACAAGATAGGCATCTCGTAGATGTGAAATTAATTCACGCGCTAAATTCCATCACTGATAAATCTTTCAAGGAGAGGTTAGCTAGTTGGTTAATAAAATCCGCAATGAAAGGTAAATTAGCGCTAGGTGCTGGTAATTAATTATAAATGGAGTCGATTTATTATTCCCCAAGAGGATACTGGAGGGGTAGCGCAGCAATTAGTAAACTCGCTGAAGCAGCAAAAGTTACACGCGTTACTGCTAAAAAGTGGTTATCCAAACAGGCAATATGGCAAATTTACCAACCACCGCCTGAACAAATTCACTTTGCATATTTCAATGTTAGTGTTCCTAACGAAGTTCATCAAGCTGATATATTATTTCTACCACATGATACAGTTAAAATCCAAAGACGTCAAATAAAATAAATACGCGTTAGCTGTAGTTGATGTTGCAAGTAGATACAAAGATGCAGAACCGTTGTCAACAAAGACAGTAACTGAAGTAGCCGATGCGTTTAAACGAATTTATCAACGATGGTCACAGTTGTTACAAGTTGATCCTGGCAAAGAATTTCAAGGTGCTGTATCATCGCTGATGAAAAAAAAATAATGTCATCATCAGACGAGGACATACTGCAATTCACCGTGATCAGGCAATTGTTGAGCGATTTAATCGAACACTTGCTGAGCGGTTATTTGAATATCAATACGCGAAGGAATTCATTCAGGACAAGAGATCTCGTAAATGGGTTGCAAGATTGCCAGGTGTGATAGCTGCATTAAATAATGAAATAACTCGAACAACCAACATGAAACCTATTAACGCAATTACCCCAAAAAAATATACCACAACGACTTGATTTTTCAGCACAACCAATACTGGGTAATGTCACTGTGAGATATTTATATGAACCAGGTGAACTTGAAGGTGGTAAAAAAAGAGCGACTGATCCTATCTGGAGCATAGGCTGGATTCAACTGCTCCTCAACGTGGATTGACATGTGAACAATTACAAGTACTTCCCGAGGACACACAATTACCGCCCAGATCACTTAACTAGCACCCCTACGCCGGTTGCACTCAAGACAGGTCAGCATCACATTCTCCCGTGCATGACCAAGACGATTATCTTTTCTATCTACGGTGAATTGTCTTGGATTATTACTCAAATACTGCCACAACATTATACAATTACAGCTTGCACAGTGATTATTCTGTTGTTGTTTCAGTGTCATGATAAATTCAGCATCTAGATCAAATTCTCGATTATTTTTTTGTCACTGTTTGCAACCAGCTAATTTTTTTCTTATTATATCATTGTTGTTTTCATTATTAATTTCATCAGCCATTGACTCATCCAAAACAATCCTTCGCAGTTAAGATATTCTTCTGACTCTGGACACAGCCAAGAAAACTAAGTTTGACCACTCGATACGATCATCAAGGATCCAAACAACTGTATCAGAGATAGTCAGTCCTTGAGATGAATGTATCGTCATTGCGTATCCTAGCGTCCACGGGGACTTATCAGCGCGCAATGCATCTTCAACAACATTGATATCAACTGCAACAACATCATTTAATACGAGATTTTGTTTCTCGGTCTGTCCTGGTATATCAACGTCAATATTTTGCCGTCGCGTATCAGCTGGTCGATAACACAACGGCACTGGCAACGTTGGAAACTTCTCTTTGTGTAATTGAAACAACCGCTGTTGAAGTGTGTCTCTGACTATCTTTCTACTTGCCACTATCAAGTCGTTTGGTCTCCACGTTTGCAGAAAGTCGCTCATTGAAGTCTCTGAAATTATTTTACGCATTATTTCACATTGAATTTTTTTCGGTTGTAGTCTGATTAATTTCTTAAACTCGTTTAATACTGCATATAGCGCTCTATAATCATCAGCCACTGCTTTGTAGTGGTCAACAAAATCTTTTAACCGCAAATGTGGAGATGGACCAACAAAAGGTGGTGGCTGGCCATGATGGCCACACATTATCACAGCTGTATTTTTTGTTAATAACCAATCGAGAAATGTTTTTAATGTTTCTAACGGTACCGTACATATTTCGTCCCAAATTATAATCCTTGGAATATATTTCTCTCTCATTCGATCAGGGGTCCATGCGTCGCCCTTGTATCTGAAAAAGCTGTGATAAGTGCATGAGTTAACCCCTCGTTGTCTCATCTCTCGCGCGAGTCTGTGTGTAGGTGTTAACATGATCATATCTGAATTCCGAAATAATTCAATCGCTCGAGTCGTCTTACCAGACCCTCCCGGCCCATTGAGATAAACAGTCTTGTGTCTGGATACTGGATCGTATACAGATGGTGCACTCGACATTTCTAATAATTCTGAATTATAATAACTGTCTTTGATCTCAAGTCTGCGGACTGACAATAATCATATACCATTTCTTCTTTTATTCTCCACGAACCCCATGATGCATCATCAGTTGTAAAACGAGTTATCGAATTCAGGTAGTTCTTGTTGATGTAAAACGAATCCGTACAACTCTAACTGCAGTGTCAGGGAATCTATTTATCATCGATAGCAAATTGATGGAAACATAAGCTAGCACTGAAGATCTTAAATGAGTATACTGAGGTGACTCGCCATCAGAATAACTTACGATCGTACCCAGTCGAGTTCCGTCAGATAAATAAGCGTTTTCTCGACTTACAAATATATCTCTCACAGTTGCATCAGCGATTATAAAATCGTATTCAGTATCGTCCATAATTAGTCGTGCATAATGTCGTTTATGATCATATGCACCGCCATGAGTAAACTTGCCAATTATTCTTCTACCAAGATCCTTCGCGTTTCTTTTCTCTTCGAGGTTGGCGATTAATGTATCGCAATCATCACTTTCGCAATCAACCAGTTCAGGTGTTGGTAACCAAACTTCAGTCTGTGCCCGATATGATATAATTGCCTCACTGACCGTCAACGATATCAGTATTTTACAATCAAGGATATATCGTAACAACACTATTGGTGCCCAGTGCTTTTCACTAAAGTGCCGACCAAACCAAACATAACAAATAACATGAAGACTCTTAGCGAATTCAAATGACACTACACGAGCGAATCCTGTCAGGTCAAAATCGGGTAATGGTCCATTAATGGCCACTCGCGTCATCGAGTTCGTGGGGTGTCCAAATCTTTTAAAGTATCCAGAACACTCTCCCATCCCGAGAAAACTTCCTGGATAACACGCAACCATATCAACTGATATCATTTCCTTGTAATTATACTTGGTATTCCACAATCCGCCATGTCCGTATTCACAACAATTTAATTGTACATCTTCAAGAAACTCACTTCGGGTTGGCTTCCACGAATTTTTTTCTCTGGCAGCGTGGGCTACAACTGATGGAACAGTGAAACAATTAGTTAGTAATCAGTCAGTATCTTTTGAGTATCTCTGAGCAAGTTTTCTCATTGTTTCATGAAGAGATTCTTTACGGTATATTTCACCGTTAACGCGTACAAACTGATCATATTTTTCATTATCTGAACTCGAAAATAACCACACTGACACAGGATCGTTTTCACCTATCTGCTTAATAAAATCAAACATGTTTCTCTCAGAGTCCCCCCCCCCCCGCTACTGTTTATTTTTGGTTTAAAATATTTTTCTTTTAAATATACGGTATATATAATAATATGAATTACGAAAATATCAATGATGTAATTTCTGCTATTAAAAAATTAGAAGAAACGGAATTAATATATCTGATGAATTAAATCCTGAAAAAAATCATGTTTGATTTTGAAACACTGTATGAGGCTAAATGCGAAGGACGGTATATTTTGCCGGCTCAGTACAGATTTATAAAGAAAATCCAGACGGAGTTATATAAATCGCTAGCTACGGTAGAAAAAGCACAATAAATGAATTTATTTCGTTGTCTCGTGCAATTGAAAAAATTATATCAGCATTATCTCAAGAATACGAATCAAAAAAATAATTAATACTCGCGTAAGGCAACTAAAAAAATTTATATCAGATTGTGAAACGATCGAAAGTTAGGTGATTTTATCAAGGCGATTTCATCAAGGATACTTGGAAATGAAGTCAAGTACGTGAAAATGAAATCGAAAGTAAAAAAAAAAAATATTTTTTACCTGCATCAATCTGATGAGTTAGATAATATTTTTTTTTACTTGTATCAATCTGATGAGTTATTTTCACTTATATCAATCTGACTGCATCAATCTGATACAGATTTAATGCAAGAGTGCGCGTAATTTAGAATCTTATCTTTATCACACGTGACCATAGAAATACGTTCTTGCTGTAGTTTATCCAGCTGCGATTGTTTCAATAAAAAATCCTCGTTGCTGTACACATCAATAACCAAGTCAACTGGGCCGACTAGAAACTGTGTAAACACTTTTTTGATGTAGTTTTCAAGTACTTGCTTGTCGTGTATGAAAACCTTCACATGTTGGTACATTATATAATACTCGCTTGATTAATTAGAAATCAGGGTCTGTCAGTAAAAAATAAATTTCTTGCAAATATTTTTTTTTGTTGCTTTTTACTGAAAAACGTTGTATTCGCATGATTTTGACTAGTAAACACCCAATCAGAATTAGCAAATCGGACGATTTTCATGATTTTGACTAGCTAAGTACCCTTCAGAATTAGCAAATCAGTCGATGTGCACAAAATATATATAAATAAAATATTTTTACTATTGCTCGTGCACAAAAATAAAATTATTATACTTGCTTGTGAATTTCAGTCGATTTCCATGATATTTACTAGTTAATTACCTTTCAGAATTAGCAAGTCCAACGATTTCCATGATTTTTACTAGTAAATACCCTATCAAAATTAGCAAATCGGTCGATTTCCATGATTTTGACTAGTTAATTACCTTTCCGAATTGAAAAAATTGACAGAATTTCAGTAAAAAATAAATTTTTTATAATTCTGAGCGACAGTAAAAAAAAATATCCACCTTGACTGTCAGGAGAATTATTTTTTTTACTGTTTTCTTGAATGAGATCCTTGAAAATAGTAGATTTTTAGGATAAAAGTCTTAAGACTTTACAAGTAAATTAATATTAACTATTTCATTCCTTACACCCAGAAGGTGACCTGATTGATCTGTTAGTTTGAAATTTATTTTTTATAACAGTGGATTATAACACTGCAAGTAGACCGGATTGATCGGCTCTTGCACAATCAGAAATCCAGGTGGTTCTTTCGGGGTGAATGAATAAAGAACAAATCCTTGCTGGGCTTGATTTGATAATGTTGTGTCTGTGCTGTAGCTGCCATCAATGACATCACACACAAGATTGACCACGACCACAGAAGTTATATTTACGATTTCCGGGGATACATGTCATACAGTCCCTTCCGAGCCATTGTTGTGCCGGAGAATAGTTGCCGGTGGTAGTGTTTTTCCCCATTCTGCGAGTATATCGGGAAAGAACTCATCAATGATATCATTGACTGATTTTCTTAGCTCAGTTGCGTTATACCAGGGAAATTTAAAATTCAGTAGATTCGCCTCTGGTATTCTAAAGAAGTCTAAAAATTGTTGCTTATATTTGGTTACGCCGTCAACATGATCGATTATCGCCTGAATTAATCGCTGGTTAAAATATTCCATATCGTATGCGAGGTGATTTAATATCTCAGTTTGTTTAATAATTTCGCTGCGTAAAGTTTTATCAAAAAGATGTTCTTGGAAAAGTTGCCGTAGTCGCTGTTGTTGTCTTTTATGCTCTTGATCAATGAATTTGAAGTAATCATTGATCTCATCTAGGCGTATAGTCATGTATTTAGCTGTTCCTCTTTGGAGAGCTCGTTCATAAGTAAAAACCCATTTAATATTATCCTTACTGTGAAATTCAAATATACTACCCAACGTTGCGTTTTTTAGCTGCATTAAATTTTCCTCGTAAAACTCCGTGGTATGATTTATTGTCCGTGGTATAATTAGATTTTTTGGTTCTGGTGGTATCGGTAGTGCCTCGGGTGGGATTTCAGGCCATCCTAACACTGTTCTGATCGAACTCTGATATATATCCACGGCGTAGTCGGGGGTGCTTATCTCAATTGCAGAAGACAGCGTTGGTTCATGAACAGTTATTGTTATTTTGGATTCTTTTCCTGTTATATTTTTTATTCGACGTTGTAATTCCTCATTTATTTCTTCGATCTGATAGCTCCCAGTTGGTATCCCAATGACGTTCCAGTCGGGAGTGCCATCGGGTCGGTTTTTATTTGCAAACACACACGAACTATTTGCGGGTAATCCACCAAATGATTTTGATCTGATATTGGGCCAACTATGATATACTCGTAATTGTGCTAGTGCGATTTCATTCACGGGAATCGCAGTTGGAAAATTAATACTAAATTCTGGTTTAGTCGAGCTTACTGTTATCATTGAAGTTCTTTTGGGGCTTGTATTTTCGGCTATCTGTTGAAGTAATTCCGTCATTATTTATCTTTGTTGTTTTCAAATAGCGGGTTCAGTCTTCGTATATTTTAACCATTAGCGCGAATTCGGAATCTGATATTGTTTCGTCGTTGAGGCTTGATGATATCAGCGACGATAATTTTGAGTATGCTGCTGTTGCTGTGTTTAGTTGTATGACATAATCGTGCAATTTTGTGCTCGTGCATGAGGATATTTTTTTCGCGATTATATTAAAAACACCTGCAATTGCCGCTGTTGATGAAACGCATATTGTTACTGCGATTGCAGTTGTTAGCGCTGATAATACTACTCCGGTGGATGCAACTAACGCGGGTACTAAGTATACTAGAGCATCCAGGATGACTGCTCGTCGTTTATATTTCTCTACTCGCGTTGTGTATTTGTCGATGAGGGTTTTTAACTCTGATTGCCATTCGCGTACTTGATCGTATCTATATTGCTGAGCATCTAATGTTGTCGTCGTAAACTCTGTTAAGGATGTCATTTATTATCTTACGCAGTAACCAGTTGAGTAGTTTCAGCTACAAATTCCAAACACCACCAGTAAGATGTTGCGTTTAATGTCTTGTCGGCGGCTTCCAGTATGAACTCTTCTTCGGTTCCCTTGTTTAATATGATAGTCACAACCCCGGAAAAAGTTTGCAGCACTGAACACAGAAAACCTATACACTCCAGTGGCTGTTGCGGTGTATTTGATAGTATTATTTTGTTTAGACCATGTTGCAAATCCAGATGATACCGTGTATACTATGTTGGTAATATGCCCGGGAGTAACTCCAGGTGGGACTTTAATCAAACTGGTTTTATTAACCATTTCAGGAATCCCACTTACGATATCTTGCTGTGTTTGTTTGATCGTGTCAATGTTGGTTTTGATATCAGAAAGTTTTGCATCAACGGTGAGCGGAGTGCCAAAGAATTCCTCTGCGGTTTCATTAATTTTTCTAAAATTTCTATGGAGATTTGCAAACGCGTTCACGTGAACGTCATACTCGTTCCGCAACGTGGATATTTTATAGTCAACGACACCGTAGTTAACGTCTACGTATTTTTTCGTTGCAGCATCTTCGTCGGATGTTGGATCTCTTAAAACCACTATTTTGTTCCCGTTCATGTTGAGTTCACCTGTTATTGTGTCACCGGTATTTTTTAAGCGATTAGTAACACTTGCTGCGATTTGATCTCTGATTGTTGTAAACGATATACTTGAGTCTCTGATTTTTCCGCTGTCAGTAAACACAGGGATGTTATCCGGGGTAGCTCCAAGAACACTGCGAACTATGTCATTCCATTTGATATTGCTGGTTTTTAGTTTTCCGTATCGGTCCTGAAAAATAACAACCTCATCTGGATCTATCCCGGATAACGTTAAAAGATTGTCAATTTCATCTTTGGTCGCATATTTTGATAAATCTATATCGCGTTTTTTTTTTTGTCTTTGTTTCGATGAGAGATCTTCCGTAAATATCAACCATTATTCTTTAGGGATTGTTTAAAATGTTAAATCGGCCCGCGGTATACTCGTGCATGACTTTGTGGGGCGGTCTGGTTGAATTTGATAACGCGTCAAGCACATTTAATACTTCACGACCACATATTGGTGGATCTGTTAGTGTTTGTGTTGGTAGCGTTGAGTACCAAACTGGAATGGAAGTGGGAGTACTTCGTACTCTATGTGCGTATTTTAAAAATTCAACTGGCGGTACTAACCCGTACGAATCGAAATAGATAATTCCACGTGGATGTATCGCGTAAGCAACCCAGTGAGTTCCTGGACCATCGCTGTTATCGAGATTAATAATTCCAGTTTCTGGATTATTCGGTTGTTGTGGTAATTGATCTCGCATGAAGACGCCTCTGAAATTTTTTATTTTAAGTTGTTTAGCAGCATCGAGCAAATCAAAATTTGACATCGGTACGAGACGCGCTGCGTCTGTCAACGGCGTTTGGGGTACCATGAAGGAGGGGTTCCTGGGAGTCTTAGACCCCGTACTTTTTTTTTGGTATCCTTTACCAGTTGCTTTCTTTAAAGCCATTCCGGCAGCTGTTCCAACAGCTCCTAACGCGGCTGCTTTTGCGACAGCTGGGGCAGCAGCAGCTATTATCCCTGGCAATGCGGCAAGGAGTGGAAATATGCCACCAGTTTTAATCATATCCTTGGTGGCTTTGGGAGCGAAATCAAGTTGAACACCGGCGCTTGCTTGCTTTGCTTTATTTAAATGTTTTAGTTGGGTTTTAGTCAGCGATAATTTGTTTGGGCCACCACTAGCGATTTGATCTTGTTTTAGTGTTATCGTTGCCCCACATGCGCTCGCGTTTTTTGATTGTAATTTTTTCGCCTGACGTGATTGATCTAATTGTCTACATGTTTTCTACTGGGGCATCAACGACTCTCATTCGACCACTAATACCTTCAAGTAACATTGCCTTGTCGCTGAGTATGACCGCGATTGCTCGTAACTAGGGTCAACACCACCAGCTGGCGGCTCACCAACATGAGCTCGAAAGTGTATATCAGCGACAGATTGCTTGGATAAATCAAGATGCTCCAGAGGAAAGTAATAAATCGGATACAGATTTGTAAAATCAAAATGTGATATTAACGTCCCAGTATCTATATTTATGTTATGCGCCAGGAACGTCAGCCAGCAATAATATGCGCGCTACATGATTATTTGCAAATTTTAATGATATATCTTCGGATGGTTCTTGTTGTCCATTTATCCTCAACGAAACATCGGTGACGTCAAGTTTGTCAAATATCATATGAGATCGTTTCTGGTTATTCAATCGGGCTTTATCTTGCAGCGCAATAAAAATATGTCGTGGCTCAGAAACACCCTGCTGTGATGCTATATGCCAAGTAAATAAACCTTTGACGGAACTTTGGATGGCGTCTGTAGTCACTGTTAACCACGATAGCAATGATTTACCACCTTGATTCATAAAAGAGAGTAATCGCGGCTCTTCCGTGACCGACGGAGTTAATACCGGCATCCACAGTGAAAGTTTTGTTATATTTACTCTGCCAGCAGCAGCATCACCATCAATACCAGCTCCTCGCCAGATTGCATCATTGTCACTATTTTTTCTAAAAAGCACAATTGTGTGTCTAGCTCCAAAGATGACCTTTCTAACATCTCTGCAAAATCCGAAGATGTGAGTTAATGGAATCGCGCACGAAAAACATTTATTCCCGTCTGACTTTAACATTGTTCGGCGTGTTGCAAATCCTAAGTTGTAAGTCCCGCTAACACTTCTTATAATATCAAAATTAGCAGCTGGTTTAGTTTCGCGGTCGGGGTTGGCAGCTTCTAGCTGATCAAGATTTACAGTACCCGCTGGTGTAAGTAACTTGATATACTGAATATGATCGGCGCTGTCGGTAATATCCTTAGCAAACATCATCGATGGCCCAGATGATCTTGTAAAGTCAGAATATCTTGCTAGACCAATTATTGTGGTAGCAAAATCGACATCATTCTGGATAGATTTGATATTTTTTCCATCAATCATGTATGTGGCGCTACTAAACAATGCCATAATTCCATTATTGACAAAACCAACTCGGTTATTGACGCCGTAGTTAGTACCATCCGCCTTTACAAGTTCACCTTCTACTTCAATAAACGCCTCACAGGGCAAGAAATATCTACTTGTATCATGAACTTGAAGTTCGATACGCCCCCGTTGATCTGGTTTGACTGCATCATAGGAATAAAATTGATAATCACTCACTGAGTTGTCTCGCTCGACCGGCGCATCTATGTCAAATGCTGGGTCGGATATGCGTTTGAAATTTTATACAATTGCCTATTTTTCAAATGGTGATTATCGTCGTCGGACACGAAGTCCACTTCCTGCTATCAAATTCGCTGTTATATTTCTTTGTGCGTCAGATTCTTGATCCATCAACACTGCTAGTTTCTGATTTGCAGCTTGATTTATCACCTTACTGACATCCGCGGGCATAATTTCCGTGCTTGGTAATTTCACCGGTGATGATTTTCGTCTTATTAACCGTGCTAGTCTTTCTTTGATTGCCGTGAGCGCCTTACCAGCAGCACTAACAATTTCACCAGGAGCTTTTTCACCAACAACATTAATGGCTTTCATCGATAATTGTTTTGCAAGAGGACCCACTTTTGGTGCTAACCCCGCAAATAACCCCTGAACCACGTCGCCAAGTCCATCTCCGTAGGTTGCTCTATAGACTGGTAATCGTGCGTTTACTACTCTGACCTGCATAGGCGTATAGTGTCTGTTGTATATGACCATGTTATGCTATTTGCTATTGTTTAATCGCTGTAGTCATCAACGAGTTCATCAATAAGCTCTCGGTATTTAATAGTGTCCATGACACCGCCTTGAAATAATCGCCGACAGATATCAGCTGCTTCATTAATTATTTCTGGTGAGTTATTTCCAGCTCGTTTTCCTCCTATGAGAACTTCTAACCGTTGCACATCTTGTACTATGTTTCCAGGACATGGTGTTACTATTCCTGATCCGGTTTTTTTATGCTAGTCGGCTGTGTTGTTATCGGTGTTGTTTTTAATGGCGTTTTTAACGGTGTTGACAGATCTGCGGTCACTAAAGGGCTCGCAGCGACCCTTGCTTCAACATCTTTCTTAAATTGTTCAATCTCATTTTCGTATTTTGCCGTGACCCGCTGAATACCTTTATGTGTAGTAAACACCAACCCTTGCCATTGGTCATACTTTAATGATGGCTAACCCGGCTCCAGGTAGTGTTCATGATTATTAAATTCACCTACAAGATCAGCCGCGTTATCGTAATTTTTCATCTTAATATTTTTTTCCACATCCTCGCTGATTTTTGCTTTACCAGGTTTGTATTCCGGCGGAGCTTCGGCTCCAGGTAGCGTTTCTGACGCATCTACAAAAACTTCTCCGGGCGGTCTTGCTGCAACTTCCCTGATAGTGGCCGCCTTAGCAGCTGCTTCAGTGAATCGTTCAGCTGCGGCTGCTAGTCGTCTTGTCGCAACATTTTGTTGTTGAGCAGTACGCGATAATGATGTGGTAACAGGCTTAAACAATAGTACAGTTGATTCTGCAAAACCTTCCTTAGCTTCTTGTTGTAATTGTAATTTTTTTTGAACTCATCTTTTACAGGGATATATTTCTTAAGTGCTTCTTCTCGCTCTCTGGCTAGTCTAGCTGTGTAAGATTCCGGGTGTACCATTATTTGGCATAACAATTTTTTAATTCATAGCAGCAGGGAAGGCGACGACAACGAGTTGGTTCAGTTTTTGTAATCGAAGCGCCATTAATGGGTTTTTCAACCAGAAACCACATTTGGACTAATTCAGGAGGACCTCCCAAAGAGGCTCATCTCTATGAGAGTTCCTCTTGAAACGTAGTCGACGTTATTTCTAGTTGAAACCCCTCCTTGTAGAGACGTTATTTCGACATTTGGAACCTTCTAAAATTTGTATGGTTCGCCCTCCCTGCTGCTAGGTCAAACAGTCGAATATTCTTACTGCTCTATTATGCAGTGATTGTAGAAACGAAAATCCAGCAGAGAGAGAGTAAGTGATGATACATTCGGACAGTCAAATCTATGGTAATGATCAGTAATCACACTCGGTTTTCTGCCAGCACAAGCGGCACTGATTATTTTATCCTCGATTGCAACCGAGTACTGAGTACTGCAACCTACTGATCGTATTGAGACTACTCTGTGTGGAGCAAAATCAGGTTGGTTACTTATTCCTCATTCCTTACTCCCGATTCAATAAGGAATAAGTAACCAGTTACTTATTCCCGATTCAAATATTTTCACATACATTTTAATACTTATTCCTTATTCACACAGTTTTTTTTATTTATTCATTATTCCCAATTCAGCGTGTAATTGGTTGCCACTTAGTTAATGCAGATGAAAGCTTTTTAGGACATGCAGTGGTGTAATTCTAACCTGATTGGAGAGTGCTATATGAAGCTAAATATAGACAGATCACGGACTATATGTAGTAATCGTTTAGGATATTAATAGGAATACGTGTTTTGTAATTTGATAGAGGATTAATTAGTTGTATTAGGCATTTGGGTCGTGTCTTGTGTTGCATAACGTTAAATATTAGTATTCGGGTTCGAAAAGCTTACTAATGACTCAAGTAAAAGGGAAACCACAAAAAACCATACAAGTGTGAACTTGGAGATTTCTCGTGTGTGGTCGTCATGTCCTTAGAGGAGAATTATGTGGAGTATTTACGAGTTTAAGAAGCCTTCAGTTGACTTGAATATTGTCTTGAAGTCCTTGGAACTGGGGAACTTAGCATACTTGTAACCGATTTCCAGAAATTGGGGTTATAAAGGGGAGTGGAGGGCAGGTAAAGCACATGACGCAAGAAGATGATACCTTACTGGTCGTTAAGTATCATCTTTAAAGAGAATTTACAAGGACCCTTCTCGAGATGTTATCTCTAGAAGATAGTGTAGTAACGAAAGAAGTCCTGAGAAATTTCGTTGAGCCGATTTCGAGAAATCAGCTAGATGACGGAGGTCTCGTACGACACATACCGTAAGATTATAACATAGACCCTTCTTTGACATTTTATCTCTAGGGGATAGAGATCCGTCCACGAAAAATGTCCTAACGAATTTCGTCGACAGGAAACAGCATAATAAGGGACGCCCTATGGGTATCTGGTATTCCCCCACCCCACCCCCGAAAAAAAACCAACAAAAACAACAGCACGCAAATATTAATATACTGCATCGATAGTTTGTACTAATTGAACACCTGCTAAGAGGATTTTGATTTCAACGTTTCCTGCATATTATCTAACTAGGTACACGTTCTAAAAGTTTTTTTTATTAAAAAAAAAATCGTCGAGGCGATTTCGAGAAATCTACTGCTAGATGAAAGTCGAGTAAGACACATGGCGTGAGAACATTATATCTTTATACCGTTTTGACATGGAACCTTCTTTTATATTTTATCTCTAGGGGATAGAGTCAACTCTCAAACCAAGTCCTGACGAATTTCGTCGATAGCAAGCCGCGATATAAGGTGCGTCCGACGGATACCAGGTATGATAAACACGCACAGATTAAAAGACTGAATCAAAGAGTTTGTACTAACTGAACTTCTGATTAGAGGATTTTGATTTCAACGCCTGTTGAACAGTACGAAAGTAGTGATTCGTTCTAACAGTAGGAAAATTAGAAAAAAACTTTTTTCCAGGCTATTTCTAGAACATCGCGGGTAGATAAAGCAATCAGAACTCTACAGATGCTGTAAGATTATATCTTACGTTTCCATTTGAGCCATTACGTCCCCTCTTTATTAGATTTTTACATGGACCCTTCTTTGATATTTTAATCCTAGGGTATAAAGTCCACTAACCAAGGACGTCCTGACATTTCGTCGAGAGAAAACAGCGAAATAAGGGCGCACCATGGTGTAACAAGATAACCGGGTGGGATTTTCGGAGTCACAACAGAACACTTTTGACGATGATATAACTACTAGGTTTAATAATGGATGACTTGCATAAGCAATTAATTATGAATATGAGCGTGTATATATAATCCGAATATTGGATTTAATTAACATAAGAACGCACAGACTTGATGAAAAATACAAAAAATTAATTTAGCAAATACAAAGACAAGGGGTGAATGGTTCACAACGATTTGGCAATGAAACGATGGATATAGTTTACTCAGGTAGCAAACGATGTAAAATTTTACTCAAGTAGTAAAATACATTCACTCAGGTAGCAAAATTATGGTGATGAAAAAGAGGGACAGATATACAACTTATCTTTACAGTCCCGAAAGATACACTGGGTTTTACGAACCCCAAAATTAGCCCACGGCTAACAAATTACATGTACGGAGACACACTCCGTCATCAGCACACTTTGTTTCAGCTCCACGGCTGCTACAGTTCAGCTTCACAGCTGCTACAGACTCTGGACACTCGGAACACTTCGAAACACTCGGAACACTCCGAACATTAGACCCTCCGGACATTAGACACTCCGGACACGGAGGACATTAGACACTCTGGTCACTCCAGACACAGACACTCCGGTCACAGACAGAGACACATACACTCCGGTCACTCCAGACACAGACACTCTGGTCACTCCAGACACAGACACTCCGTCACAGAGAGAGACACAGACACTCCGGTCACAGACACAGACACTTCGGTCACAGACGCTCCAGTCACAGACAGCTGAAAATATATCCAATACCGTTTACTATACATGATACGGGCATAATAACGTAATGACGTTATACACGGTAAGTTATATATATTTACATTATCAGCACAATAAATACAAAATGACAGGTTCAAAAATAAACCTAATCTTGCTCGATAAGAATCCTACTATATTAAACAGTGTTTTTGAAAAATGTAGCTTTTCAATACTAATATAAATCCCTTGCTAAGTAGAAAACGAGAATAGAAATATGTGCATTATACTGCGTAAACCAAAGCTACTTAGCAAAGATTAAAAAATAAACGTGGTAATACAGTAGTTATAGCTTATAAACTAGAAATTAATAAACTTACATACCTCGACAGCTGAAGACGTGCAAGTTTTTGAAGCAGACTGCCGGCTGACAAAACTATTCTGTATTGTAAAGGAACTTACGTACGGTGAAGTATTTATACACAAACATAGTCTGTGCATTATATGCATTGGTTCGTCCCATCGAGAGCACTTCGCACGTGCGGCATGGGATGAACCGAACTCACTATTTCGAAATACGACACAATACACATAAATCATCCTCGGGTATCGTTGTAACAAAAAACGAAACCCGAGTACATGTATTCAATAAATAAAATAATTTAATTCCGTGACAATACCTCCTCCCTAAAATAAAGTGGTAACACTTTTAGAAAAATCACGGAATGTGAACTTAAACAATTGTTAAAACTTCCAATTTGAATACTGAACGAAAATGATCTGCTAATTACACCCTACTTAAAAATTCAGCATCCACATTTTCCGATCCTCGAATCGCCTCGATCCGGAAACAATACGGTTGCAAAGACAACGCCCAATGCACCAATTTTGCATTGGCGACCTTTGCTTTGTTCAAGTATAAGAGCGGCTGATGGTCCGTTTGTAAGGTAAACTCCCTCCCGAAAAGGTATGTATGGAATTTTCCTATCCCCTATACTAAGGCTATGCACTCCTTCTCAATCACGGAGCAGTTTTGCTCCCTAGGGAGCAATTTCCTACTTGCATAAGCAACGGGCAATTGCATCCCTTCTTGCTCCTGTACCAAAACAGCCCCAAGACCCGTATCGGACGCATCAGTCCTCAGCACAAAAGTTTTGTATATTCTGGCAACTTTAAGACTGGTGCACTTACCAGTTTCTGTTTTAAAACATTAAATCCTTTTTCCTGGCACACACCCCAGGGAACTTTATTCGGTTGCCCTTTCCTATCCAAGTCTGTTATTGAGCTGGCAATAGCCGCAAAATTGGGGACTCATTTCCTGTAAAACCCAATCAAACATAGGAAAGATCGTACTTGTTTTTTAGTTTCTGGTCTAGGTGCATCTTTGATTGGTCCTATTTTATCTGGGTGAGGTTTCAACTGACCTAATCCACTCACGAAATGTTATAAACACTCTAGGCTAAAATACCCTGTACTACATTTGGTGGGCTTAGCTGTAAGATTTGCAGTGTGAAGTCTATCGAACAGATCCCGTAATACCTTAACATGTTCATCCCATGTATGTGTATCAACAAAGATATCATCTACAAAACTGTCGACGTTTTCCATACCGTTTAACAGTTTGCGCATGAGACGAACGCATGACGCACCGGCGTTGACTAAACCGAAAGACATAACTTTAAATTGATAAAGACCTTTCGGATTCGCGAATGCCGTTAACTCGCGGGCATTACAGCGATTGGTATCTGCCAATACCCCTTGGTAAGGTCTAATTTGGGAATGTATTCATGACCTGCCAAGTTCGAAAATAAACTTTCCATATCTGGCATTGGTTCTGCGTCGAACACGGTGATTTTTTTCTATTGCCGAAAATCAATTCAAAAACGGTTTTTCCCGTCTTTCCTTCTGACTAACACAACAGGGGACGAGTACGGGGAACTGGAAGGTTCGATCACTTCCTTGTCTAACATTTTCCCCTCTTCTTCGTTGATTGTCTCCCGCGCATTAAAGGGTATTGGATATCCTTTAATCCTAATCGGCTCAGAGGTATTCAACTTGATCTCGGGTTGAATCAATCCAGTACGACCCGGTTTGTCCGTAAACACGTCAGGGTATTGGGACAAAACCTCCAATATCTGTGTACGCTGACCCACTGATAAATCCGGGCATACATTGATCTGTCAATACCTTCTTTCCCTACGTCAATGGGGTATTCAAGGGGCATTTCTGTACTGGAGACGATTCCGATTCGTCACACGACTTATCCTTTATCACCGCTACGCATACATACTACATTCAAGACCCCTTTATCTATTGTTTGTCTAGGTCTTTCTAGGTAGAGTTTAAGCATATTGGCGTGAAATATCTTGGACTTACCCTCCACGTCAATGATATAGTCCATTTCACCTTTCACCTGTTTGACTTCGTATGGCCCTTTCCATTGGAATAGCAGCTTATTTTTATTCGTTGGGAGAAGCACGAACACTTGATTGCCTACATCAAACGCTTTACTCCGTGTTCCTCGCTTGTAGTACTTCGCGTACCTACGACTAGATTTCGCGAGTTTGTCTTGCGTCATTCGACATGTACTCTCTAATCGTTCGAGCAAATCTAGTGCGTATTGGTAAGTAGTCTTGACTTCTTCGTCCGCGACTTCGTCTGACCATAGTTCGCGTAAAATGCGCATAGGACCACGAACTGTCCTACCGTACAATAGTTCAAACGCTGAGAAGCCTAAGCTTTCATGAGGAACCTCACGATACGCGAATAGAATTGCGTTCAGATACATATCCCAATCCTTAGGTCTTTCCGCACACATACTAATAATAATAATGAGGACTTTGCATAGCGCCTAATCTTTACTAAGCGTTCACAACATTAGACAACACCTACAAGATAAAAAAACATATATAATGATAAGATTACGAACACAAACACCATGAAATTAGAAAACATAGAAGAAAAGAAAAACATGCTGAGTTTATTTAAGGTAGGAAACTTTATTAGGTCTTTAAGTTTGTTCCGTCGCAACATTTGCTTCAACGTCCCGTTGAATTTCTCGACCAAACCATTGCGCATAGGGTGGTAGGGTGTCGTGCGCAACTGTTTAAGGGACGACAACCTTCTAATTTCTGCCATGAGATCTGAGGTGAATTGCGCTCCACAATCCGTAAGAACCTCTTCGGGCACTCCGACCCTGCTGAACATGTCCTCGAGCGCTTCGGATACACGTTCGGTTTCAATCGATAGCAAAGCTATGGCTTCGGTGTATCTGGTAGCGCAATATCGTAACTGTACTCTAGTTACCCTGCCCTTAGAGACAGTTTTCTGGCAAGCTTCGCACAAGCGACAGAACCGCGCTACGTCGCTATTGACACCAGGCCAATACAATTCTCTTAATACCCTCTCTGTTGTTTTCTTCATGCCTAAATGACCCGCCATACTCGACTCCTGAGCGACCTCGAGTACATGCGACCTGGATTTATGGGGGACCACCAGTTGCAAGAACTTCCTATAAACTTCCTATAAAGTGTAGAGTATTCCCTATACATTAAACCTTTTCGAGTAAGGAATTTAGAGGAACCCCCGTTCTTACACTTCCTCACGGTACCCGATAATGCTTTCTTCGCGTTTGCACGTAGAGACGCGTCACATTTTTGCTCATTCTGAAATTCTTCGCGGAAGATATCTGTAATGGCTTCCGGTAATTTTAATTTACGTAAAGGTTTGTTATCTTCCTTTACCTGAGCCCAAGTTTACAATGCTTGGATGATCGGGAATCGGAAGTATGACAGGTCGGGAGCCTAGATCCTTGAACATTGCCAATCGTAAGTTCATAGATCGGGTTGTCTATGCACAACGCCTCCAATTTTTTCCTCTCTCTCTCTCTCTCTCTCTCTCTCTCTCATATTGTAACTGCATTTGTTCTTTCTTGTAACTGCATTTGTCTTTCTTTCTCTTTTTCCCTCTTGTAATTGCGTTTGTTTTTCTCTTTCTTCTTTCTGAAGCTCCAGCTTCCTCAACTCCAATTCCATATTGTACTTTAATTCTAATTCCTTCACTTTTATGTCAGAGTCTGATACACACTTACTGATCGAAAGCAAAGCATTTTTAACCAAAAAAATTCTTTTCTGCCAAATGCTGAACCAAAATATTTCTTATTTCTTGTTTCGTTAAGGAAGCCTTTACCTCAGAAATATCGTATTTTCTGGAAAGTTGAAAAATTCATCTTTTTTGAAAAGATCTTATTGTTCTAGGGTAGGATTTAAAAGAAAGATTTCCACTTTTTTTGACGTTGTAGAAAATGTTTGTCAATTTCACTAAGACTTCAAAAACATAGGGAATTCAAATAAAAAAAAGACAACAGAGTTTACTAAAATATCTTAGCCAAAATAAAAATCCCGGATGAGCCCCCAATTCTTATGTTACATGTTTAGGCTCGAATAAACAGCAACGCAAGAAAGAGTGAAAACAACAAGTTTTGAAACATTTAACAAATAATTTATTTCCCTGGGAAAAGGCTGTAAAAATAAAAGAATAAGAACTTACGGTTTTAAGAATCAAAGCCAAAAAGAAACTCCAAGAATAATCCACGAATAAAAGTTTAGAAGTCCTAATAATAAAATTTTCTAATGATTTCAAGTTCCAGTCCCGACCCGACGAAGAATCCAAGATGGAAGGCGATGACGTATGCTGTATCCTGTTCAATGTTGTTGTCTACAGTTCCTTGTAGAAACACAAGAAATTGTCCTCAGGTTTTTGAAATCCCAAAAATATTTTTACGAAATGTCTTATTTCAAGAATTCTGTATGAGCACAACAAAATATTTCCAGAGAAACGAATTAATCTTTAAGAATCCAAATAATCTGAAGAAAAATTAACATATAATTCAAAAACTGGCTACAACAGAAGGAAACGACTTGACATCAAGCGTTTTTAAGCCCAGACTGTGAGATCGATCTCTAACCATCACTATTAAATCTAAGTAATGCGCAATTTTGGAAATGTCTAATTGCAAAATAGAGGATCACGTGATTATGTTTATATATAAAATATCACGTAGCCCCTGTATCCTTCTTACTCCGAGAATAAAAGTTGTTTGCTTCACTAAAAGCTATTTACAAGTCGAGGGTCATATATCCAAAACAGCCACGATCTCAACCTTATTATTCCCACAATAAAAATAAATAAAAAATAACTTGTTCGCGTCACTGTTACTAATTTTGAATTAAGGTCGAGAAACAGGTCAGCTTTATGTTTACAAAAATGAAGACTCAAGGTCAAACTATTTTCTGGAAAAAATAATATTTCCTAGTAAACGAAACTACATTATTTTGACATATAATGACATTAAAAAATAAAAAGATTTTAAAGCTGACAAATAATTAAATAAGATATAAATTAAGTCAAATATAAACAACAGTGCTCCAACAGTGGGAAAATGTTAAAGAAAACTAGTCGAGCCGATTCCGAGAAACGTTTGGCTGTGTAACGGATTTGGGTACACTGCCTGCCGTAAGAAGATTATATTTTACGTATACAGTTGGGACATTACGTTCACTCTTTGAAGAGTTTTTAAAGGGACCCTTCCTTACGATTTTATCTCTGTTGGATAGAGGCGACCTAAGAAAGACGCCCTGACGAATTTCGTCGACAAGAATCAGCGAAATTAGCGGGTTCCTATGATTATTGGGTATCAAAACTCACGCAAATATGGACAGATTCGTTGAATATTTGTAATATTTAAACCCTTTCTAAAAGGAATTTGATTTCAACGCATCTTCAGCTATATCTAACCCGGTATCGTTTCCAACATGAGGAAAAGTTTAAAGAAAATTCGTACAGCCGATTTTGAGATTTTCTCGGCTAGAAAAAGAAGTTCGGTATCACACATGCCGTAAGGATATCATATCATACAAGTAAAGTTTGGATATTACGTACCCTCCTAAAGAATTCTGACATTTACTTTTCTTTGACATGTTATATAGAGGTGGTAGAGGCGATCCAAGAAGTAATTTTCGTTTCATTAACGTTTACGTTTAATTTTAAGTGTTAGAGCGCTTTGTTGTACCGTCTATACTTATATATATATATATATATATATATATATATATATATATACCAACTTATGCTGTAAGAAGATTTTACATTACGTATACAATTGGGAAATTATGTACCCCCATTACAGAGTTTTGACATGGACCCTTCATTGATATTTTATCTCTAGGAAATAGAGTCCACCTACAAAGGAAGTCCTGACGAATTTCGTGGAGCCGAAATAGCAAAATAAAGGGCGCCTTAGGGGGTAACGGGTATGAATAACACGCAAATGTGTATAAACTGTATCTATAGTTTGTACTTATGGGACCCTTACTTAGAGGATCTTGATTTCAACGCCTCATATACTGTTTCGAAATAAGAACCCTTTTTAACAGCAGAAAAAGTGTAAAGAAAATTAGTCAAGCAGATTTCGAGAAACTAAAGAAAGGAAGTCGAGCAGATCACATGCCGTAAGATTATATACATGTGGGCCACATTACATCCACTCTTTATATAGTCTTGACATGAACCCTCCATGGATATTTTATCTCTAGGAGATAGAGATCTTTACGAAGGAAGTCCTGACGAATTTCGTGGAGATGAAACTGCGAATAAAGGGGCGCCTTAGGAGGTACCATCTGTGAAAAACACGCAAAATGTGGATCAAATTGAGCTAAAACTTGATCTAATTATAAAATGACTTAGAGGACTTTGATTTCATCTAGTTTGGAGTCAGTTCCCACAGTAGGAAATGTTTGTAGAGAATTTGTCGCATACAACACATACCGTTGGAAGATTTTATTCGATGTATACAGTTTAGACATTACGTCCCCTATTTACAATGGAGGAAGTCTACCTACCAAGGAAGTCCTAATAAATTTCGTGAAGAGGAATTGGTGAAATAAGGATCGTCTTGCGGGTGCAAGCACCAGAAACACGCATCAATTGTATCAATATATGTTTACCAACTGAACTTCTACTTATAAACTATTTATTTCAACGTCTCTTCGGGAATGCCTAGCTATGTATGTGTTCCAACTGTAGGAAAAGTCTGATGAATATTTATTGAACCGATTTCACGAAATTGTCCGCTAGATCAAGGGGTTGGATACAATGCATGCAGTAAAAAGATTTTTTAAATAAATTTTTTACATAGACACTTCTTTGACACTTAATCTCTATGGGTCAGCGTCGACCCACCACGAATTTGTTCCAGAGGAATCAGCTAATTAAGGGGTACCCTGTGAGTACCTGGTTTGAAAAACACGCTCAATGTACATCTAATACAGGGATATCATACTCTAACCACCCTGATGGCCGCATTAGGGGATTTTTGATGGCCGAAGGGCCTTACCATTTTTGTTATCTCTCATGACACCTTGTGACACCAATCATTTTCCGGGCACAGGATAAGGCCTTGCGGGTCGCGTGTTTGAGAACTCTGATCTAATATATCAATAATTTGTAGTAATTTGACGACTACTTAAGGGATTTTGATTTCAACGCCTGTTGGACAATATCTAGCTCGGGATCTGTTGCAACAGTAGGGAAACATAAAAATAATTTGTCGAGCCACTGTCAAGAAATTCTCGGCTAGAGAAATGTGGCCGGTACAGCACATGCCGTTAGAATGTCTCATTTTACGTATCAAGTGGGTCCCTTACGTCCCCTCTTTAAGCATCTTTGACTTCCCGAAATCAACCATGTGATCAAAATTCTATTAGTAGAAGTTCAGTTAGCGCAAAAGTCTGATACAATCTATGAACATTTTAGTGTTTGTTTATACCCGGTACCCATCGTTGTTTCCTATCGACGATATTCGTCAGGACTTCCTTCGTGGGTGGACTCTGTCGCACAGATATAAAATATCAAGGAAGGTCCATTGTCAGAACTCTCTAAAGAGGAGACGTAGAGGCCCGCCCAACTGTAAACGTAAGGTATAATATTCTGATCGCATGTGGTGTCCTCGACCTCTTTTATTTAACCACGAATTCGTTGAAGTCGTCTCGACTAATTTTCTTCTAAGGTTTCCTACTGTTGGGATTGGTTACTCTTTACCGACTGTCAAACAGGGGTTGAAATCAAAATTCTCCGAGTAAGGGTTCAAGTATCGCAAAGTTTGGTTGCAATCAGTTCATAGATTATAACGGTTTTAATAACTGCTTTTATCCGTAAAGACCCTCTTACGTTTTCCGCTTGCATTAGACAAATACAGTCAAAAATGCTTTTGGGAGTCAAATATATATTTGTTTAAAAGATATTGTGCAATAATAAATGTCTATGTCGTTTTATTGGCGAACTATAGGAACCAGATATGGACTGAAGAGGTAATTTGCTAATGGACTTTGTTACAACTATCATATATTCATCTCCGGATTCCAAGAAATCGGGCCGACGAATTTTCTTTAAACTTTTCATACAGTTGGAAGAGATCCCTAACTAGCTATTCTCAGAGAGACGTTGAAATCGATATATTCTAGTTAGGGGTTCCATAATAACAATCTTTTCAATCGATCCAGATTGTGCGTCTTTTTCATACCCGGTGCCCACAGGTTGTCCCCTTTATTTGCTGATTCCTCTCGATGAGATTCATCAGGACTTCTTTCGTGGCTCGACACTACCACCTAGAGATAAAATGTCAGTGAAAAGTCCATGTCAAAACTCTTTAAAGAGGAGACGTATTGGCCCACTTGTATAATTAAGATATTATCTAGCAGCAGAGGGGGCGAACAGACCACTGTGGGGAATGGTCACCCTTTTTTTTACAAAAAAAATGATTAATACATATTGACCAAAAAATTAGGTCCCCGCCCCCTCTGCTGCTATCAATTAAAAAATTATCGTATTAATAAATGCCACCAGCCAAGGAATCACACACCGCTAGATTAGCTCGAGAAAGATTAGAAGCAATAAAGAAATTTCTTCCTGTTAGAGATTCATTTAGAGAAAACCTGCAAGCACAGCAACAATCACAAGTTGAGTACGAAGAAGACACTAAAAAGTTATTTAAACCCGTCACTACAGCTACTGAAAAAGCTGCAGCGGCTGCTGAAAAAACTATATGGGGAGATGTTGAGGAGGAGGATAAGGAGAGGAAAAAGGGTATTTTTCCAGTATTAAAACAAACCGCAGAACAAACTGAAAAAATAGCAAAACGAACTAAACAAACAAAATAGATTTTACGAGATCTCCCAACCGAAATAGCTGCGGTACAACCTTATGATGAAGTACTTAAAGGTATTGGCAGAGTTCGTGCTGACATAGATGAAATGAAAAGTCCTGAATCAAAACTAAGACAAGAGGAAGAGGGTGAACAAATTATACTGGGTGAAAAATTTACCCTTGAAAGCATTAATTATATACAAAAAATTAAAGACGTCGGTGCATTAGCAAAGTTTGCCGTGGATAACCTTGAAGTAAAACATAAATATTTAAAACATGAATATAAACCTAAGAGTAAAATACATTATAAAATCTGGTACAAATGGATTTTTCGTATATATTACGGAGAAAATCAAGCTGCTCTTAAAGATAAAAGATATATTAAATTTCTTGAAAAAATAAACGAATATGATGCAGAACAACAACAATCTTCTCCACCGCAATCCCCCCAGCAAGAGCCTTCCTATCAGCTTTCTCAACCTCTGCAACAGATAGAACAACAACAATCTTCTTCACCGCAGCAAAGGTTGACGTCGGAATTTAAAAGGCTAAGGAGCTGCTTAAAAAATCAAAAGGGAAAGAAGAAAGATCACCCTTAAGATTATTTAAGGAAAAAGATCTTGATGATGATCCTCCTGGCGCTACTGGAAGCGGTCTGGGGAGTGGTCTTATTGATTGTCCTAACAGTGTTCTTTCTGACGTAGAACGACTAGAAATACTAATTGGAGGAAAACGTGCAGGAAACAATTCTTCAGAAATAATCAATGAAATATCTGATATTTGTCGAAGATTATTTCAAGGCGGTATTATGGATCGCAGTATTTATCGTTTTTTTTATTGATGAAATTGCCGATGATTATCACAGCGACTAAACAATTAATTAATCAGTATATAAAAATGATTATACACACTGCTCAACGTGGACTAATCATGGTCAGGGTAGTAAACTCACGACTGCCAAATTACAAAATAATTTACGGAGATGGACTTGGTGATGTTGTTCAGGGTTTATTTAGAAGGATGGCTCCAAAAGCAATACCGATTGCAAAACAATTAGGGATGAAGGCTATTAAGGCTGTTCGTGATAAAATTCCTGGCGCCATTGGTAATCTTGCCAGTAAAGCGTTCTCGACTGTCAAGGACAGACTAGCTCGATTAGTACGAAAAAATCAACAGCAACCAATAAAACTGGCCAGCACTGAAGTTATGCCCGCAAATGTCAGTAAAATAATAAATCAAGCCGCAAATCAAAAACTAGCGGAATTATCTGAAGAAGCAGAAAGAAATATAACAGCAAACTTAATAGCAGGAAGCGGTCTTTAGATCACCATTTGGAAATTGATAATTATAATAAAATGTTCAAGCGTATGTCTGACCCAGCATTTGACATGGATGCACCGGTCCTCAAAGATGAATCAGTACGTGATTATCAATTTTATTCCTATGACGCAAGACAACCAAATCAGCGGGGGAGAATCGAATTACAGGTTCAGGATACAAGTAGATATTTCTTGCCCGCATTTATTGAAGTAGAAGGTGAACTTGTAAAGGCGGATGATACGCCATATGATGCCAATTTGCGAGTTGGTTTTGTCAACAACGGGATTATGGCACTGTTTAGCAGCGCCACATACATGATTGATGGAAGAAATATTGAATCAATTCAGAATGATGTTGATGTTGCTACAACAATAATTGGTCTAGCGAGATATCCTGATGATTACACAAGATCAGCTGGTCCAACAATGATGTTTGCTAAAGATATCACCGACAACGCCAACCATAATCAATATACTAAATTACTTACGCCAGTAGTTACTGGAGTTGCTGACAACCCCGACCGTGAAGCTAGACCAGCTGATCCTTTTGAAATCATAAAAAAGGTTGATGGTAATTACAACCTAGGTTTTGCAACATGCCGATTGATGTTAAAAGAAGATGATGGAAGTTTTTCGTGTGCGATTCCATTATCTCGCATCTTTGGATTTTGCAGAAATGTTAGAAAAGTTATCTTCGGAGCTAAGCACACAGTTGTGTTATTTAGAAAAGGTGATGATAATGATGCAATCTGGCGAGGTGCTGGTGCTGCTGATGCTGGTAAAGTAAATATGTGGATGCCAGTAATGATTCCATCTATTGCTGAAGAACAAAAATTACTCTCTTTTGCGGATCAAGGCGGTAAGTCATTGTTATCATTGGTTAACAGTAACTACAGATGCTGCTCAAAGTAATGTTAATGGTTTATTCACATGGAATATAGCATCACAACAGGGTGTTTCTGCACCACGACATATTTTTATTGCGTTGCAAAATGATAATCAACTGAATAACCAATTACATTCACATATGATATTTGATAAACTTGGGGTTAGCGAGGTTTCGTTAAGAATAAATGGGCACCAGGAACCATCAGAAGATATATTATTAAATTTCACTCAAAACCATGTAGCTCGTGCATATCATCGTTTGATGTCATTCATGGGACGTGATCAAAATGTAGATACTGGGTTGCAAATATCACAATATGAATTTACAAAGCTGTATCCGATTTATTACTTTTCGCTGGAGCATCTTGATTTATCCAAGCAATCTGTCGTTGATATACACTTTCGAGCTCGTGTTACTGACCCGCCAGCTGGTGGTGCCTTCTACAGAGCAATCGCTGTCATACTCAGTGACAAAGCCATGTTACTTGAAGGTGGTAGTGGTCGAATGAGAGTCGTTGATGTACCAGTGGAAAATCTTTAATCACGTTATTAAACACAAGTATTATTATAAAATGCCATATCATCACGATAGTGTCAGTCTGACTCCTGGTCAGATTAAAAACCTTCAATCAAATTCAGCAAAAAGATGCGGTATGAAATTATCACTAAAGCGAGATCAGATCACGGGCGGTCAAAATAAATTATCATTATCAGAACGTCAACATTTCAATGTCGCTAAACAATCAAAGACAGGCGTCAAACTTAATCTCTCTGTGGGTGCGGTTAAAGATTAAATTAAAACAGGCGGTATTTTTCCACTTCTCACGGCTATTCCAGCATTAATTGCCGCAGCGGCATCTGCCGTAGCAAAAGCAGCCGCATTAGGTGCTGTTGGAACCGCTGCTGGAATGGCTCTGAAGAAAGCAACAGGGCGAGGATTAAAAAAAGAGGGACCGGATTAAGATTACCGGAGTCTCGTTGGGGAAGAGGTCTGAGGCTTCCAGGATCTATTCGTTAATTTCAGCATCAAATTTTGATTTACTTGATTCCGCCAAACAACTAAAAATAAAAACTTCAGAGGTGTTTTTATGCGAGATCAATTACCAAACCGACCAAACAGCGCTGAAACAGGTATTATTAAATTCGATGAACGTTCTGGACCTGGTACTCACTGGACCGCATACGCAATTGATCCACGTGTAATCGTTTATTTTGATTCGTACGAGCTAGCTCCATCTCGTGAGTTTATCAAGTATGTCGCACCACTTCACACAGCGGTTTGGTATTCAACGCTACCAACACAAACAATGACGGATCCGCCAATATGCGGCAGTGAAGTAATTAATGTACTCGACGCTATATCAAAGTCATCCAAACCGCCACATAAAGTCGTGCATGATTATACAAGTAACCGCTTCGTTTTAAACAACAGGTCTTATTATAATGGTTGATATTTATGGAAGATCTTCTTCTACCAGTAAGAAAAAAAATCCGACATTGATCTGTCGAAGTACGCGACTAAAGATGAGCTCGCTGATATTATGAACCTGGCTGGAGTTGACCCAGATGAGGTTGTTCTTTTTCAGGACCGATACGGAAAACTAAAAACGAGTAATATCAAATGGAATGATATAATTCGACGAGTACTCGGTGCGGTCACGGATAACATTCCTGTGTTTACTGACGGCGGTAGAATCAGGGATTTAAGTATATCATTTAAAACCATCAGAGATGAAATTACAAAAAGCGTTGGTAATCGTGTAAGAAGCACAGGCGACACAATGACAGGTGAACTCAGCATGAACGGAAACAAGATAGTAGTGTTAAGAGATCCAACATCCGACGAAGATGCCGCGACGAAAAAATACGTCGACGTCAACTACAATATCGTTGACGGTAAATTATACACGTTTCAAGCCGAGCACAGCACCGTAGATAGTAAATTATCCACGTTGCGGGCAGAGTATGATGTGCACGTAGGCGCTTTTGGAAGATTTCGAAGAAATTTTCAAAAAACCGATGAAGCCATCGATAAATTCTTCGGCACTCCGCACGCCGTTGACATAAAACTCGTTGATATCAAAAGTAACCTAGATGCAACTAAAAAAACATTAGAAGATGTCGTAAGTGGAATTCCTGTTATTGTTAACAAAATTAGTCTGATTAAAATTGCAGCCGAAATAACTCCCGGGCATATTACCAATATCGTATGCACGGTGTCATCTGGATTCGCAACATGGTCACAGCAAAATAAAACTATCAAATATACCGCAACAGTCACTGGTGTGTACAGGCTGTCTGTGTTTAGTGCTGCAAAATTCGAGATTTTTACAACGTACCCATGGCGTCATTCCAACGACAGGTTTTCTGGAGTTGTGTCTATAGTATTAAATAACGGAAACGAAGAAGTTTTTATTCTGGAAACAGCTGATAAGAAATTAACCGCAGTATCTTTCTGGTGGTGTTTAGAATTTGTAGCTGAAACACCTCAATTGGTTACTGCATAAGATATAATGAATACCTCAGGCGTGTACATGTATAATCAGGCACGTGAATGGCAAGCGAACTTAAAATATCGAGTCGAACAATATACGGTAAAAATAAAGAAATATCGACGACGATTAGTTATCGTTGACGTAATCGTTTATTCAGTATCCGCTGCTGCTGTGTCCACAGGCGTGTTATTATCAACGATAACAATGATGGCGCCAGTAGCTGTAACAATCTGTATTTCAGCTACAACATCAATTGCAGGTGTGTTAAATATCATTACAAAAAAGATAAATACTTGTACGAATAAAAAATTATCCGATTACATAATAAAGTTGCACACGGCGACGGTAGCATACACAAAGTTATCTTCGTTGTTATCAGCAGGTCTTAATGATGGAATTATATCTGATTCTGAGTTTGCAGCGATGATTAGCGTATACAACTGTGCTGGTATTAAAGACACAAGTATATTAAATAATGACATCATTAGAGCTACTTCAGCAAATCGTGACAAACACAACTCCGCACAAGACCACGATGATCTCGGTAAGTTCGATTAATCCTGAATTTAACGTCAGTTTTCCAACTGCGATTCCAGTAAAAGAAATTGCACTAGCACAATTGCGAGTGTATTACAGTTGGCCAAATATCAGATCGAAATCATTTAATGGAACACTGGCAAATAATTCGCTCGTATTTGCTAATAAAAATAAAGATGATGGAACACCTGACTGGATTGTTGTTGGATTGCCGACTGGTAGTTATGAAATTACTGAGATAAATGAAGAATTTCAACGTAGAATAAAATCAATAACGGGAAAAGAAGCAAAAATATCAATCGATGTTCATGAGCCGACGCTATCTTCTACAGTTGAGATACATTCACCTGATTACGCCGTTGATATTTATCAATCATCGATAAGATCAGTATTAGGTTGGCCTGAAATCCCGCCAGAATATCATGGACCACCAGAACCACGTCGGGGTGATTTTATTACAGATGAAAAGAAATTTATAACAACTCCAAAATACCGAGGCAAATACCCGTGGAGGTGGACTGGAATTAGCCTTCATTTTTCTGCTCCTGACGGTGAAAGTCTTCCTCAAATAATAAATAATGTGCGTACTATCGAAGATGTTAGAGCAAATCCACTCGTCGATGAAGGATTTATTAAATCATATTTGGAACCTGTTAAATTTGAATTTAAACAATCAATCAACAAACTGCGAAATTTCTTTTCTGACAGCTACAGCGATGATATGAAACAGCAAATCATTGAGATGATAAAACATCTAAATCAGGTATTATCAGATCTTAGATACGCCAATAAAACTATCATTTGGAATATGATTCACCACGGTGATAAAATTATTGATAATTATAAAGCTAAACCATGGTTTCTCAATCATTACAAAATAACTGAACAACAATTACCAACATTTGTAATACCAGAATTTAAAATCGATGAACTAAAAAAAATCACTCAACGATCTTATCAATGAGAACTTTCCTAAAATCATCGAATCATGGAGAAAAATAGCCCCGCCAGCAACTGTTTTCAGACATAACAATGATATACATGGCGGCGGCAGACATGTATCACCAGGAATTGTTAATATAACATCGACAATCGCAGTTAATCTCGTTTGTGATGTGATCGATGGTAGCTATAGCATAGATCTTGGAAAATCAAATCAGGCTCAACAAGGATACATTTTATACACGTTCACACCACAAGTCCCCCTGGGGATTTAATCGTGCAGGTACCAAACAATCCTGTTTATCTGCGGTGTCATAACGATGCACTAACACGAATAAATTTTAAACTAACTGACCACCTTGGATACTTAATTGACCTGAGGGGAGAAGAATTGATAGTGAATCTGTATGTGAAATCTTAATGATTTTTCAGAAATAATTTATTTATTCAGAAATAATTATTATAATCTGAAATATTTTATTCAGAAATATTTTATTTATTCAGAAATTGATAGGGTGTTTGGTACTCAAAATCATGTAAATCGATCGGTTTGTTAATTCTGATGGTGTGGTTGGTGCTCAAAATCATGTAAATTGATCAGTTTGTTAATTCTGATTGGGTGGTTGGTACTCAAAATTATGTAAATTGATGAGGTGCTGTGCAATAATTATTATAATCTGAAATATTTTATTCTGAAATAATTATTTTAATCTGAAATATTTTATTTATTTAGAAATTGATGACGTGCTGTGCAATAATTATTATAGTCTGAAATATTTTATTCTGAAATAATTATTTTAATCTGAAATATTTTATTTATTCAGAAACTGATGAGGTGCTTATATATTCAGAAATTTTTTTTATTCTGATAATTCTATTTTTATATTAACAAAACAAAATAAACTTCTAGTTAAGGACAACACAACCCAGAACTCGTAGCTTGCCATCGCATTCTACGAGTTGAGTGGGCACACGAAACAACAACCTCCTATGAGAGCCCCTAACCCGTCAAACAACGGCCTAGAGGCTCAAGAGGGTGCGTTTGGTGAAGACAATCCTCATATAAACTCGTAGCTTGCCACCGCAATCTACTAAGTTTAGAGGATACACGGAACATATAATTTTAATTAAGGACAGCACAATCCTCATATAAACTCGTAGCTTGCCACCGCAATCTACTAAGTTTAGAGGATACATATAATCTTAATTAAGGACAGCACAATCCTCATATAAACTCGTAGCTTGCCACCGCAAGTTTAGAGAATACATACCCAAATACCATAACTCCTAGTCTGCCACCGCAGCCTAGCAAGTTCAAGGATACATATAAAGACAGGACAACCCCATAACTCCTAGATTGCCATCGCATTCTAGTAAGTTTGGAGGCGGCCCCATAACTTGCTAGATTGCCACCGCATTCTAGCACGTTTAGAGGCGATAGGACCCCAAAATCACTTCCCCCTATATATAGTGCCAAAAACTATATGTGGGTAGTTGGTCAGAAAGGTTCAATTTGCCACCGCAGAGGCCAGTATATATAGTGGAGGAACCCGGAAAAAACCATAATTGGGGATTTTTCTGGGGTTTTTCCGCATTTCATCAAAATGATAAATGTATCTCTGCAGTGTATGTAATGTAACTGCAGTTATTTTTCTCTATTTGTAAGTTAGAAACCATAAATATCCTTGTGCAAGTAATAATTACGAAGTAGATAGTTAAAATACATCGCTAATAGATGTATTACAGTAAACTTCCGCTTACGATCGTAAACACGGTCAAAGGGAAGTAACTCAATTACATGGTTATGCTCAACGGAGTTATCCCCCTTATCAGACCCAAAATATGTTTCGAGGTAATTCAATTACAGGTATAATTTTACGATTTAAATATAAAATAATTACTTATATATCGATGAAGAAATAATCTACGCTGACTGGGCCGCAATAACACAAAAAGAAAATGTATTTATTGTTGATTGTGTTGCTGGCGAAATTAACAGATCCTCACTTCACCTGGAATACGCGAAATTAATACTGAATAAACTAACAGTGACAGAAAAAAGGTTGTACCGGCAGAAGATTTAACAGCGACGGAAGATTCTACGGTTATACCATCTACGGAAGATTGGGATTCGGAGGCTACTCATTCAACATTCACGCCAGAACCCGGTCATTATAACACAAACCTCATATAAATATTAGTTGCAGTAATTTCAACTGCGCTTCCAACTTCTTCCCGCCTATCACGGCGAACTTCACGATTTATCTCCATCATTGATATTGGAAGATAATTCTTTGATCATATTATTTTAGAAAAAGCGGATCTCGTTATATTTCCGCGACAGAATGTACTGAAAACCTTTCAATATCAAAATATTTGCCAGCTGCATACATCGATTGAAATATTCTCTCTTCACCCGTCTCTAAATTTATAGATAAACTGCTTTGGCGACGATAACAGGAGAAATATTGTGTGAATCAAAATATAAATCAAAAGGTGCTTCGATCGAAATTATTGATCATAACGCACACGCATGGACCAGCGCAGTAACGGTGTTTCCACGAAATCGAACTGTTAAAATTTACCCCGAAGATATGTTTGATTTTATTAACGAAATAAGTAAAGACGATCCTGTGTCAGTATGGTTATTTCAGAGTTCATACGAGGAAGGAAAATTTGATCAGTTTGTACGACCTAATGGCGTTATTTATCGAGAAGATCTTCTTCACGAGAAAATGCAAAATCTTGCACTACAATATACTGATGATACTGACGAACTATTGAGCAACTGTTTTACTGTTCCGTCAGTTGCGGCTCATTTTGCCAGAAAGAAAAATTCGTGGAAGCCAACTAGATTTGATTTTCTCAATGACATAGTATCCAGTTGTGTCGAATACGGACACGGTGGATTATGGAACACAAAATATAATTATAAAGATGTTATTTCTGTTGATATGGTCGCGTGTTATCCCGGAAGTTTTCTCGGGTACGGAAATTGTTCTGTGTATTTTGAGCGATTCGGTCATCCGACGCATGAAATGACACGAGTATCAATAAATGGACCATTACCGGATTTTAATCTGACTGGATTCGCTCGTATTGAGTCATTCGAGTTTGCTATGGGACTTCATCCAATTTGTTATATTTGGTTTGGAAAAAAATTTTCAGAAAAAATGTGGGCACCAATAGTACTGTTACGGTTCATGCTTGATTGTGCGATGTTAACACGGTTGACGATCAGCGAAGCAATTATATCATATCGGAAACAAACCGAAGTTTGGTTACCACAACAAAAACAGTATTCTGATGATGAAAACCCGGATAAAACAGATTACGAGAATAAAATTACGAAAGATCTTGGCAGAAAAATAATTGACAAGTTCACTCAAGGAGGATCATACGATCATAAACGACGTTGTGCAAGACTGATCATGGACGATGCCGAGTTAGATTTTATGATCGCTGATACAACGAAGAAAAACACGTTTATAAATCGAGAAATAGCTTTCTTGTCAAATGGAACTAAACTAGGTACAATTGTGAGCTACATTGACGGTGAGTCACCCCAGTACACTCATTTAAGATCATCGATGCTCGCACATGTTTCGATAAATCTATTATCGATGATGAATACAGTTTCTAAGTTTGCTGTCAGAGTTGCCACGGACTCGTTTTATGTCAATAAAAAACACTCAGGATTGTTAGAACAACTACATATCGATACTTGTGCACAGTGGGGTTCGTGGAGAATAAAAAAAGAAAACATAATCGATTATTCCGAATCCGCTGATGTTACGATCAAAGATATTTATTGTAAAAGATATCAAACACTGAAAAATTCTTCTGCACCATCGGTGTACGATCCAATAACCAGAAATAAAACTGTTTATCTGAACGGACCGGGAGGGTCTGGTAAGACGACCCGAGCAATTGAATTATTTCAGAATTCAGATATGATCGTTTTAACTCCTACACATAGACTCGCACGAGAGATGAAACAACGAGGAGTACAATCGTGTACTTATCACAGCTTCTTTCGATGGAAGGGTGACGCATGTACTTCTTCGAGGATGGGTGAGAAATATATCCCTCGGATCATCATTTGGGATGAGATGTGCACGGTGCCGTTAGAAACATTAAAAACGTTTCTTGATTGGTTATTAACAAGAAATACTGCTGTGATAATGTGTGGCGATCACGGTCAACCACCACCTTTTGTTGGACCATCTCCACATGGATGGCTGAAAGATTTTGTCGATTATTATGAAGAAGCGTCTGATGATTACAGAGCACTTGATCCAGAATTAAGGGAGTTTAAAAAAGTAATCAGATTACAGTCGAATAAAATTCAATGTGAAGTAATGCTTGAAGTGATTTCAGAAACACCCATGAACGACTCTCTACAAACATGGCGACCAAATGATCTGATAGTTGCAAGCAGAAAGATAGCCAGAGACACACTTCAGCAGCGGTTGTTTCAGTTACATAAAGAAAATTTTCCAACGTTCCCAGTTCCATTATGTTATCGACCAGCAGATACACGGCAGCAAAATATTGACGTTGATATACCAGGACAGACCGAGAAACAGAATTTAGTAATGAATGATATTGTCGCAGTTGATATCAATGTTGTTGAAGATGCGCTAAAAACAAATAAATCCACGTGGACGCTAGGATACGCGATGACGATTCATTCATCTCAGGGATTAACTATCTCTGATACAGTTGTTTGGATCGTCGATGATCGTATCGAGTGGTCAAACTTAGTTTATCTCGCATTATCTAGAGTTAGAAGAATATCTCAACTACGAAGGATTATCATGAACGAGTCAGTGATTAATTATGATGATGTTGACGGTGATATAATAAGAAAAAAATTAGCTGGTTATAAACAGTGTGATAAAAAAATAAACGCAACTTTGATCTTGACGCTGGATTTATTAATGCGCTGAAACAACAGCAGAATAATCATTGTGCGAGTTGTAATTGTATAATGTTATGGCGGTATCTGAAAAATGATCCAAGACAATTTACCGTAGATAGGAAAGATAACCATCTTGGCCATACACGAGAAAACACGATGTTGACCTGTCTTGAGTGTAATAGACGCAGGGGTGCTAGTTAAGTGATTTGGGTGGTAATTGAGTGTCCTCTGGAATTATTTGTAGTTGTTCACGCACAAATCCACGTTGAGGAGCAGTTGAATCTAGTCTGTAGATTGCTGGTCTGCCAGTGGATCTTGTCACGGTGGATATCTTGTGTGCCGTAATACTCCAAATAGGATCAGTCGCTCTTTTTTTACCACCTTCAAGTTCACCTGGTTCATATAATTATCTTACGGTCACATTACCCAGTACTGGCTGTGTTGAAAAATCACTTCGTTGTACAGGTATATTTTTTTGGTAATTGCGTTAATAGGTTTCATGTTGGTCGTTCGAGTAATCTCATTATTTAATGCAGCTATCACACTTGGTAATCTTGCCACCCATTCGCGAGATCTTTTATCTTGAATGAATTCCTTCGCGTATTGATATCCAAATAACCGCTCAGCAAGTGTTCGATTAAATCGTTCAACAATTGCCTGATCACGATGAATTGCAGTGTGTCCTCGTCTGATTTTGACATTATGTTGCTTCATCAACGATGATACTGGACCAAGAAATTCTTTGCCAGGGTCAACTTGTAATAAATTTGGCCATCGTAATGGTCCTCGTTGATAAATTCGTTTAAACGCATCGGCTACTTCAGATGATGTTTTCGTTGATAATGGTTCTGCCTCTTTATATCTACTTGCGACGTCAATGACAGTTAACGCGTATTTGTATGTTTTTCTACGTACAGTATCATGTGGTAAAAACAGAATATCTGCTTGATGAACTTCATTAGGAACACTAACATCGAAATAAGCGTGCTGAATTCGTTTCGGTGATGGTAGGTAAATTTGCCATATTGCTTGTTTGGATAACCACGCTTTAGCAGTAGATTGCTTGACTTTTGCTGCATCAGCGAGTTTACTAATTGCTGCTTTACCCCTCCAATATCCCCCTGGACTATAATAAATTGATTCCATTTATTAATTACCAGCCCCTAATACGAGTTTACCTTTCATTGCAGATTTTACTAACCAATTAGCTAATGATTCTCTGATATTTTTATTTTTTACGGAATCTAGCAAATGAATCAACTTCACATCTGCAATATGCCTATGTTGTAGATCTTTATTTTTATAAGCCACATCATGAACGTGACATGCTCGATCAATATCATTTATGGGATACTCACCTGGTTTTGGTTGATCCTGATTGTCAAGCCTGATATCAAGTCGAGTACCAGGACCACAATAATTATATCCTGGCAGATGTTTTTCTCCAGGATATTTAGCCCATGGAGTGCCTGGGAATTTTGACATTAATTTGGCAATATCACCACCATCTTTCATGGGTAAAAACGAAAACTTTTCTCTGTTACATACTGCACATCTTCCACCATACGCTATTCTCGCATTTTTTGTTGTAACCGTAGATAGATCATTAGTTGGAGTTTTAACTTTGCAACGTAAACAATATAGATTCATATCATATATATATATGGATATTACTGATTTCTCAGCGACAAGAAAACAAGAGCCAGTTAAACACCATCCTGCGTTGCCAAATTCGATCAGAATGATAATAATAGGTCCATCTGGATCGGGTAAGACGCAATTATTACTTAATCTGATAATGAGATGGCTAAAATGGGATAAGTTGTATTTGGTAGCACCATCAGTTGATGATCAACGATGTTATGATGTGCTTAAAGATTTCAATGAAAACGCAAGATTGCTGGACGATGTTATAGAGTTTATAACCGATATTGATGAAGCGCCGTCCGTGGATGATATAGATGGATTTATTAATAATTTAATTGTATACGATGATGTGATGCTGGACAAACAATCAAACCCTGCCAGAATTTTTTCACGCGGCAGACATAAAAACACTGATGTGATTTATGTTACTCAGCGATACATACAAATACCAAAAGTGATCAGAGATACGCATACGTTGCGAAATATTCATCAAACTTGGTGTAGCGATGACATGGATATAATTAAATTCAGAAATTTCTTTTCACATGCACAATCAACCCAGCACGGGTTTATAACAATAAATTTACATGATCCCAGAACAAGATATCGTATTGGACTTGATAAAATTTTTGGATAGAGGGGTGATGATAAAATTAAATTTAATTAAAAAGATATCATTAATATAATGAATAACTGTGCGTGGCTGCGTCAAGGAACCACTAACAAATGTGATAAAAGATGCCGTGGAGAATATTGTAAAAATCACAATTATATTTTAAAGAAAAACCCTCATACTGGTCCACGAAGTTGTGCTGGTTGTAACAACGGCGTTAGAGGATTATATCAGATTTGTGCAAATTGCGGTGGAGATAGATATCGAAGTTTAATGGTATATTATAAACACAGAAAGAACATAAATCCAAAAATAGAAAAACCACCATCAGAAATGGAGTATTACTTGAAACATAAAACAAATAAAGATGAAGATGAGACAGCTGAAGATGAAACAGATGAAGATAAACTTCAGGAAGATTCAGAATGATTAAATTATAGCAGCAGAGAGGGCGGGGGACCTCATTTTTTGGTCAATATATATTAATCATTGTTTTTCTCATCACGGAGAAAGGTTTATTTGGTTATTTTTTTTTTTTTTGGTAAGAAAAGGGTGATCATTCCCCACAGTGGTCTGTTCGCCCTCTCTGCTGTTTATCTGCTTGCCGCATTTGCTGTACCCACCCACCCCCTTTATGTAGCTCCAATTTCTGGAAATCGGTTAAACAAATTCTTTCAATGACTTTGGCTTATGTTGGAACAGATTCCTGAATAGAAACTGTTCATCAGAAGTTGCAATCGAAATCGTTTAGGTACGGGTTTAATTCGCACTAAGTATTATTAGATTTGCCTCACACTGAGCGTGTTTCATACACCTACCCGTATGCTTGTTTATCCAGTTCCAAGGGCTTCAGGACAACATTCGATGTCAACTGAGGGCTTCCTAAACCCGTAGATACTTGAAATAATTCTTCTCTAACCACATTATGACCACATAAGAGAAATCTCCAATTTCACACTTGTATGGTTTTTTGTAGTTTCACGTTTACTTGAGCCATTAGCAAGCTTTCGAACACAAATACAAATATTTCGCCCCATGCAAAACAGGACGCGACCTCAACATCTAACACAACTAATTAATCCTATTTGAAATTAGTAATTTATGTATACCTATCAATATCCTAACCCCCTCCGCCACATAGTCCGTGATTTGTCTCTAGTCAGCTATATATAGCTGGCACCAAAGAGCACTCTTATTTCTCTAAATGGGTTAGAATAACACCAATGCATGCCCTGAAGGGCTTTTAATCTTCAAGAAGTTATAACCAATTATTTTTGGAACTATAAATAAATAATGAATACCCAGCTGGATGTGAATAAGGAATCAGTAACCAAATGTATGTATAAATAGTTGAATCGGGAATAAGTAACTGGTTACTTATTCCTTATTCAATCGGTAACTGGTTACTTATTCCTTATTAATCGGGACTAAGGAATAAGTAACCAACTTGACATCAGTTCTGTGTGGTCCCAAGCAATTCGGAATAGACGCATATTCGGAATGTAGTCGCATCGAAATTAATTTGCTCGCACCACCAGAGACACCAGTTACTATTGATATAGCTCCGACAACAATACCAATTTGTGCACTGCAATGTTGGATGTTGTCCTGATTCCAAGCACACCAAGGCTAACAGTTGCTGCCGAAACAAGTCCACAAGTAGTATCTACAACCAAACACGCGTCTGTATTTTACGATATTGGAATTGAAAATTTCGAATTACGATATTGCAGTTGAATTTAATTACAAGAATGCAGTTGAATGATACGAATTAAGAGATTGCAACGGAATGCTTCGAAATTCCCCGAAATACAGTTGCATTCATGGAATAGGAGAACGGGTTTTAATGTTTTGGAATTACGTGATGGAATTGTACATTTAATTAGTATTACTAGATTGAATAGAATACTTTGAACTACGAGACTGAATTGAATGCTTTGATTTACGAGATTGCAATCGAAGCTGGAAATACGAGAATGCAATTGAATGATTGTAATTACAAGAATGCAATTGAATGTTTGGAAATATGAGATTGGAGTTCAATGTTTCAAATTGCAAAGGAAAATTTCGATATTGCGAGATTGGAGTTTGAATGTTAAGAATTAGAAGAATGCAACTAAATGTTAGAAATTTACGACAATGCAGTTGAATATTTTGAATTAAGAGGTTACATATGAATATATAAGTACGAGAATGCAAATCAGTGTTTGAAATTGCGAGATTGCAGTTGTAAGTTTGGATTGCGAGATTTGTGTTGAATGTTTGCAAATTAAAAGTATTTATTTGACTCTTTGACAAGAGCGCAGCTCAAAGATTGCAATTTAGGAAATCGTAGTAGATTGCTAATAATTACGACAGGCGATTGAATGTTTGGATTTACGAGAGTGCAATCGGATGATTGGAATTAGAACTGCATGATTACACCTAACACAATGTATGCGAATGATAAAGAAAATCAAGCAAAACTACCTAATAACGATTTATGCCAACAATAAAGAAATTATGAAACGAAAATAAAAAAAATTCTACAGCAAATAAAGACGTAGACCCTGTTAAAGTGTTACCTCACACTGACAATTCAATGGACGTAAATAGATCCATTGAACCTTGTAATACTCCCATACAGATACATCAGTATCATGGATAATACTACCATATACCTATATATATATATATATATATATATATATATATATATATATATATATATATATATATATATATATATATATATATATATATATATATATATATATAATGTGCAGAAAACAACAATGACCACCGTTCATATAACCATATGCTTTAAGGAAATGAAAGTAAATTACGCTGCCGCACTGCCAACTAACTTGTCACACGGCCAGTTATGCTGCTACATTTAACAGCTACGCTGTGACACTGCTGGCTAAACTCATATAACAATAGCTCCGCTGCCACACTGCAGGTCATGCTACCACTTTATATGCTATACGATCCCACACTGCACAACTCTTTTCACTGATATGATGCCACGTTGCCAGCCCAATTTGATATATGCTACCAATGTTGTCATCTCTATAATCTATGCTGCCAGGCGTTCCAGATCTTCCAACTATAAATAGGCCACCGAATTGGATTGAATAAACGTTATTAATAATAAAATATACACATCTCCTTATTCGTAACCAACATATAGAAATACACTAAGCATTGCAAAATAAAATCCATAAAATACATGATGCCATTAATTTTCCTTGTCAATATAAAGCCCTCAACGGTGAATTACATCAAACCGACAAATTTCTATACCCAATCACTGTTTAATTTTTTTCAGAATTGTAAACCTCAAGAATACTTGAAAAATTGATATTCCCAATGCAGACACAATAAACAAAATGACTTATGTAATCCCTATGGTTGTTATAAGTTGTCTACTATAGACACACCCTGTCAAGACCTAGGCGATAACTGTGCCAGTACATTATCAACATGCCACCGGAGCGGTGGCCTAGTGGTTAGATCGTCCGCCTCGGATGCGAGAGGTACTGGGTTCGATCCCCGGCCGAGTCATACCAAAGACTTACAAGAAATGGTACTAACAGCTGTCTCGCTTGGCGCTCAGCATTAAGAGGTTAGTGTTAGGACTGATCGGCCCGGTGGCAGGATAATGTGACTGGGTGGGACATCATGCTACACGTCTGCGGCACGACACCCCAGTGCTAGACATCACTATAAACTGCCACATTGCAGACATCGTAGCGATATGACTGAAAAATTGTTAAAGCTACGTTAAAAATCCAAATCACATCACATCACATCAACACGCCTCCTATCACAACTAAAAAAAGTGCAAGAACCAGGGGTAAAGAACCATTGCACGTCGTGATATATGAGCGTCTCGCTGCGAACGACTTACGACTAGACGAATGTATTACACGGTCACCACTGGAGGAAAATAAAATTAAAAACCACTGAGGAAAAGTTATACGCTATTACGTAGAATCGTTCTAAGGCATTATCAAGTCATTTTCTTTCCTTATTCCGTGACCACACAACCACCCTAAGAGAAAATGGACACATTTTTTAGCAATCACGGAATATGAATAAAATAAAATAGTCTTTACATCTCTTGATTTGCACTACCAAAACTGCGTATAATTATCGGATTTACCGGCCCCGTTCTACTCAAATAGTCTGAACCTACGCTTTCGATCCCTCTGATTGTCTCCACTTCAAAACGATATGGTTGTAGCGTCAACGCCCAACGCATCACCCGAGCGTTAGCGACCTTATCCTTGTTTAAATAAACTGGAGTTCTGGTCAGTTTCGAAAACAAATTCTGTCCCAAAAAGTTACGCATGAAATTTCCTAGTGCTCCAAACTACAGCCAGACACTTCACGATTACTTAGCAGTTTTGCCCCATGGGTAGCAATTTCCTGCTTGCATAAGTATTGGGCATCCTGGTCATTAATTTCGTACTCCTACAGCAAAACTGTCCCCAGTCAAATATCAGAGGCAACAGTTCTTGAGAATAAAGGTTTTGCAAAGATCGAGTAGCTTTAATATAGGTGCACTGATCAGATTTTTCTTTAGTTTGCTAAAAGCCTTTTCTTGTGATGGTCTCCAGATCACTTTATTTGGTTAATCCTTCTGTCAGATCAGAAAATAGACTAACAAAAAATAGCAGCAAAATTTGGTATAGACTTCCTGTAAGACCATATCGCATCATCCTCAACGAACGCCCTGAAAAAAAGTACGTTCAATACCCTTTTCTACCTTGTCTACAATAATCTCGACGTAAGCATGTTGGCATGAAATATACTCAACTTGATATTAATGTCAATCGTATACCCCATGTCATCTTTAAGCTCGTTAACCTCATCGGCACCTTTCCACTAAGCTAACAGTTTGTTCGTGTTAGTAGGAAGAAACACTAACATCCAGTCTCCGACAACAAATTTTCTATTCCGTACTCTGCCATTGTAGTACTTATCATATTTACGCCCCGATTTGACAAGTTCTTCATGGCCATCTGACTATCATTCTCAGGCTTCTCGCGCAAGTCCAGCACTTACCGGTAAATAGTTCTAACATCATCTCTGGTGACATCTCTTGACCAGAGTTCGAGGAGGAATTCGTACAGGGCCTTGAACTGTTATCCCGTACAACAATTCAAACAGGGGAATCCCAAGACTTATTACGGTACATCTCGAAAGACCAACAGAACAGAGTTCAAATAACAATCCCAGTCTTGCAGACGTTACGCGCACATTCGCTGTAACATTTTCATCAGAGTACCTTTAAACATCTCCGCCAGACCATTGCACATTGTATGTTATGGTGTAGTAGTCAGCTGTTGGACAACAGAGTACTAATCCCACCATGAGGTCGGAGTGAACTGGGCTCTGCAAGGATTTATTCCGGCACCTATACACTGCTAAACATAACCAATTCTTTCCCTAGCCATTTCATTTTAATAGATAGCACCGCTAATGCTTCAGGGTACATGGTCGTATAATCCACATTGGGAAGAATGCATCCGCTTTCCTATAAGTGACAGGTTGCATTGGTCCTACAATATCCACCGTCACTCTTTTAAATCGTATGTCTATTAAAAGCTTCTGTCCCCGAGGAACTCGTGTCACCCTTCCCTTAGCTACAGTTTTCTGGCACACATCACAAGACCGACAAAGCAGCGTGACGTCGCTGTTAACACCAGGCCATTATAATTTAGCCAGGACTCTGCTGGCCGCTATCTCCTTACACAGGTGTCTCACAGTGCTAAACTCAAGCGCCATCCTAAGTACATAGGGTCTGTATCTCTGGGTCTCAACTAAATACCAATATTTTCTACTCTCTGGTGTGGTAAACGCCCTGTGGATTAACCCATCTCTACGTACAAGCTTTGAACGGTGCCCATCATTGCAGCGTTTGTGGCATCGGCTTTCGATTTTCTCAGCAGTCGATATTGCGGGTTTCTTCGCGTTCTTGCTTTCCCATGATGTCATCACCCGAAATTACAACGACAGACTCGACGACTTTTATTGTCAGAAACGTGATTTGACGGCCTGAGCTAAAGGCATTCTAAAAACAGCAATGGTCTGAAGACGGGAACTTTCGACATTACCGATCGTCAGATTGTAAATTGGGTTTATCCTTTCAGAGGGCATAGACTGTTCCGGTCAAGAACGGAGTTTCAATCTCGATCCTTACGACTGGGGTGCAATCGATCGTCTGTTCGAGTACCATATAGGGAGAATCACACCCGAACCTTTGGTTATCCTTCACGAGACTTGTTTGATAACCATACCAGTACAACCAACGTCACCTAATACAGGGACTTCTTGACTGTCAATGGTACTTCTAATTATTGGTACCCGTGTTTCTAGGAAAATACACGTACCAAGTGATGGGATACTATATTCAACCTGTATATGACTCGCAGCCCTGTTACTTTACTCTCTATAGCAACGGCTACCTTGTGTACAGGACCCTTCTTTGTAGGGTACATTGCCTGTATATGACCCCATTCGTTACACGCGTAACATTGTATGCCATGATGACATGTAACCTTTCCCAACCTACTTGCCTCAGTCAATTTCACGGACTTTCGACACGATCCCCTAGAATGCTTTCCATGCTTGTAATCTTTTGAAACCACTTTCTGGGTTCCACCATGAGCTTAGGCATACTAATCTGCCTACTTAACCATATCTTGAAAGTTTGAAAAGACTTTCTCTTTCAGAGACTGGTTCAATTCCCGACCAACTGTACTTAATATTTGATGTCTGTGCACGAAATCTGTCAAGACTTCAAACGTTAACTGCACTGTCCGCACTAAATCCATCGCTGGAAATAATTCGATACAATGGCGGTGAACTGGCCAAAGGTTTCTCCCTTCTCGGGTTTGCTATACCTAAACTTTTTACGAAAACCATGTTTGGTCATCTGTTACGAGTATATGCTCTTCAAATAAGTGACAGAATAGAGTGAAGACAACAAACTTAACAAAATTTAACAAATAATTTATTTCCCATGAATACAGAGTGAAAACAAAGAACTTACGGTATTGCGAATTAAATCAAAAAAAAATTCCAAGAATTAAAACACAGTCTTATCAATGAAAATAATACAATTTTAGTAGTCCTAGAAACAAAATGTTCTACTGATTTCAAGTTCGAATCCCGACGAAGAAGATGGAAGACGATGACGTATGCTGCAATCTGTAGTATTGAAGTCTACAGTTCCTTGTAGAAACAAGCATTATGACTCCGATTTCTGATAGCTGAATAAATTTCTATTTGAAAAACTGTCCTTGTTACACAAGAAAAATAACAGAATTAATCCTTTTGAATCCAAGTAATTTGAAATCATTCCAATCCAAGTAATCTGAAATAACTCCAAACAGCACAACATACAACTTCCAGTGTAACAGCACCGTTTCTACTGAGAATGACTCTCCAAAACACAGGTTATATCGTTTTTTAAACGTAAACAGAGGGTCACGTGATCATGTCATGGAAGCTTATATAAATGTGGAACTTGTTAAAGGTCACGTACCCTGACAAACACCAAGCATTTTACTCTATGAAAAAAAAAATTGTTGACATATTAAACACGAAGTGCCTTCATGATCTCGACAACAACCAATCATTTTACAATAAAAATAGAACTTGTTTACGTGGTTGCTACAAATTTTGAATCAAGGTCAGGATCTAGATCAACATCTGGTGTTTATAAAACCAACAGTCAATGTCAAACTATTTTTTGCATAAGTTTCATCTCTAGCGAATACATTTACATTACAACATCATGTAATGAAAAATAAAAAAATAAAACCGACAAACGATTACATTGAAATAAATATATATTTAATCAGATATAATTAAATCAAATATCCATAACACTGTATTGATAAGATCGGGAATTCTAAGTATGTAACCAAATTTGACCTTCTAAAAGGATTTAGGCAAATTCCGCTAACGGGAAGAGCAAAGGAAATTTCGGCATTCATGACTCCAGATGGACTTTACCAATATAAAGTAATGCCGTTTGGGATGAAAGGGTACATTTCAACGTTTCCTGAATATAATTACTTCTGGTCTAAACAATTGCGATGCTTACATCGATGATGTCATCATCTACAACCACAAATGGAAAGAACATTTAGCAACAATTCGGAAATTCTTTGACAGACTCACAGATGTACGTTTGACAATTTATCTAAAGGTGAGTTCTGCCTTGCTAGTGTAACTTTTCTAGGACACATCGTGGACATGGACAAGTTAAACTTCTAGATGCTAAGGTTAAGTCTATCTCTTAATTCCCTGTGCCTGCAAATAAAAAGGAACTGATGCGATATTTAGGTATGGCTAGATAATATCGAGAGAAAAAATTCCATATTTTCTATAACTGCCGAACCTCTCACAAATGTATTGAGTAAGAAAAACAAGTTCCTTTGGACTGACAAATGTCAGGAGACTTTTGACAAGTTGAAAGCCATACTTTAAAGCGCACCAGCTCTTACAGCTCCATATTTCATTTTGAAGTTTACATTAGTTCAGCTCCTTCTCAACGTATTGTGTTTAGTGACCTCAACCCACTTACTTTCATCGGCAAGATATATAACAAATCAGATTATTAAGGTGGAGTCTATTACATGAATATGATAATGACAAGTTGAAAGCCATACTTCAAAGCGCACCAGTTCTTACAGCTCCAAATTTCAGTAAATCGTTTAAATTATCTGTTGATGCAAGTGGTGATGGGGATGGAGCATTTTTGATTTAAGAAGATGAAAATGGTATTGATCATTATTCAACAATCGAGAAGGAGAGGTTGGCTTTTATATTGGCATTACAACATTTTGAAGTTTAGCTTAGTTCAGCCTCTTCTTCGATTATTGGGTTTAGTAACCAAAGACCCCTCACATTCATCGGCAAGATAAAAAGTAAAAATCAAAGACTACTAAGATTGAGCTTGTTGTTACAGGAATATAATCTTGACATCCGGCACATCAAGGGAAAGGATACTTTAATAGCAGACGCACTTTCCCGTGTAAAACAATGTGTTTTTTCATATACACTGTGTGTAACTTATATGAGTTCTTTTTAACCTCATGTATAATGAGTCTGTGGTAAAAAGAAAGATTTATCATATAAATCTTTCTTCTTCTTTATGGGGGGAGTGTTTTGTATATTTGATTTAATTTTGTATCTGATTTAATTGTTTTAAGTTTTAAAATCTTTCTAATTTGTTCTCTTTCATTTTATGTCAAAATAACGAAGTTCTGTTTATTAGGAACTCATACATTTTCCCAAAAAATAGTTTGACCTTGATTGTTCATTTTAATAAACACATAAGGCTGACCTGGTTCTAGACCTTATTCCAAAAATTAGTAACAGCCACATAAACAAGCTATTTTTTAATTGTTTTTATTGTGGGACTTATAAGAGTTAGATCGAGGCTGTATTTAATACATGACCTAGACTTGTAAATAGTATTTAGTGAAGTAAACAACTTTTATTATCGGAGTTAAACGATTGATTTTTATCAAGGACATACAGGAGCTACGTGATCTTTTAAATGTAAATATGATTACGTGACCCTTATCTGGGGCGTAAAATTCAAGTTTTAAACCATCGTTTCCGAGAAATAATCACAGTCTTGGCTTATACCAATTGAATTCAAGTGATCTTTTGTTGTGTCAGTTTGGAGTTATTTAGAATTATTTGGATTCAAAAGGATTAATTCTTTTCTCCTGGAAATATATCTGTGCTCATACAGAATTCTTGACCAAAGAAATTTCATAAAAAATTTATTCGGATTTCCAAAACCGGAGTGATATTTCTTGTTTCTATAAGGAACTGTAGATTTCAACGCAGTATAGGTTACATCATACGTCATCGCCTTCCATCTTAGATTCTTTGTCGGGACTCGAACTTGAATTCATTAGAACATTTTATTATTAGGACTTTTAAAACTTAATTCGTGGATTATTCTTAGATTACTTTTGAATTTGATTCTTAAAACTGTAAGTTCATATTTTGTTCGGTTTTAAAAATTTGTGATGTTTAGGAAGAGGTGGTATGCAAGGAGAACGGAATCGTTGTATTTTAATGAATATTGAACAAAACGAGCACCTCATTATAAATATATGGGATTATTTTTTCACGGATGTTGAAATGATATGTGACACGAATATATCATTTTCACAAGCGGTTTGGCAATTTCGTGACAGAGTTGTTTAAAATATTTGTCTGAAATTTAAACTAATATTATGTTATGGATTCGAAATATGGAAATTCGAAAACTAGAAAGATACTGAGGTAGTGCAATTTCAATTTTGTAAGATATATCTTTTTGTTTTAAATACTGCAAATACTTGGGTGTCTGTAGAGGAATGCAGTAGGTTCCCTCTCTTCACCTCATATATGGTAACATGTATAAAATATTGGATTCAAATTATGTGACTATCGGATGATTGATCCACATCAATGTTATATTTTCTTGAAAACGTTAGACGAAACTTGGATATGTATGGATAGCACAAGATGTTGGTGATGAAAGAGAGGATTAGAGACATGGCATTTCAAAATTGGTCAGAGCATATCACTCTGTTTCCTCAAGATAGTATCACTATAGTCCGTAAAAATCCCAATTACAATGTGAGAAATACCTCTAATATAATATACTTTTTAATTTAAGAAAACATTTAGTGCAACTAAGGTGTACAGGCCATAAACTAATGATTGAAACAGGAAGAAGGAAAAAAGTTAATAGAGCGTTAAGATTTTGTTAACTGCAAGACAAGAAATATTTATCTAAGAGAGGATGAATTTTATTTTGTTTGCGTTTGCACAGAATATGATGTACACATCAAGCGTTGAAAGAGTTTTCTCGTTTATGTCTAGCACCGATGAAGTGACGCTGTATAATCACACTAAAGGCTTTTTTTATCTTCATCCGAATAAAATCATGTAAAATTGTTACTATTCGGAAATCAACGTAGAAGTAAAGCAAGAATATTTACCTCACCTTTATTAAAGAAAATGTGGCGTTCCAATTGTCTATTAAATAAATAGAATTTTTTATCATGGGCTGGAGGCCAGTATTATTGAAATAAAGTGAATTTGATTTTTCGGACCTATCCTTTTCTGCTTCTCATTCTAATTCCCACCTTTCCTTTCAAAATTCTTTTTATTTTGCCCTATCATCCCTAACCAATGCTTGATCTTCCTGAATAAATTGTCGCAAACCTTCTCCCTCATACTCCAGTTGCTTAATCAACTAAGTCCTTAAGTGACTATTAGCTGATATGGTCACTTAATCTAAACAAACTTGTATACAACAGGCTTTAACGGAGTTATAATTACAATTATCAACTTTATCTTCGTGATGAAGGCAACAGAAACAGAATAAACATGAATATGTATCGACCCAAGAACCAAAACAAAACAAAAGATAAAAAGCAAATAAGCACATACTTGTACACTGTCTAGTCAGGTAGGGTACAATCTATTACATACGTGTAATAAGTGCATATGTTAGCACATAATATGTCGGCAATTCAGCCAATCCAAAGATCTAACTTCTGACACCATTGTAACATAATTGAAACTGGAGAGATGCTGGATCTACTGTAAAAAAAAAACAAAATGTTTGCGAACTAAAATGAGTTCATGAAATGAAAAGAAAACTATACGATAAAAATAAACATGTAGAGCCTAAAAATAATTTACCTCGGACCCTGACATTTTATTTCAACTAACTAGACTCGCATTGAACATTGTCATACTCCCTGACAGATACATCAATATCATGGATACTCCGTTATAGCTACATCAATATACAGTGAAAAGCAAACAATTATTGCGGATCATATAACTATTTGCTTTAAGGAAATGAGTTAACACAACCATATACTTTTAAGAAATAGTACTATTCAAACAACCATATGTCCTTATATTTATAAATCACTGTGCACTGTCCTTTTGCACAGACAGGAATCCATATCCTCGAACAAATTTCCACCTTTACAAATTACGCTGTCTCACTGCCATCTAATTTGCCACACGACCAATTGTAGTGAACATGTCAGCCACTTTAGTCAGCGACAACTCTTACCCACGAAATTTATATAAACTGATATATTTGTACATAGGGGCGCATTTACTCAGAGAAAATTAAACGTCAACTTACTATTTTTGGTACATATCGTGAGTAAACGTAATCGCTGACTAAGGTGTACAACAGTAAAGAAACAGTCTGCGATCCACTAATATAACTTTGGATAATTGTTTAAAATCCCACAGCCGAGAGGATGAAATAGTTAAATAAAAAAAGTTATGATTGACACACTCCGAAACTGATCCCATATCTAAGAAATGGCCATGGATGGAAATCCGCAAGATTGGAAATAACTTAAATAACTCAACATGGCAATTCCAGTTTAATTCAAAGGAAATTGTTCCCAGATTAAATTCAAAATTGTACATAACTACTTATAAAAGCAAATAACAATATTTTAAAAAATATTAGAGAGAATATTTCACTCACGAAGAGCAATTTCTCCGATATAATTATAGGTTACTGCATTTGTATGGGAAAATATGAACGCGTTTTCAGGATGGAATACTGCACGACCTTGGGAGAGAAGTATATCCATCCGACAAAACGAGTTCATATTTTCCCATACAAATGCAGTAACCTTTTTATTATATGCTCATTTTTTATTATACCTAAGGCTTAATTACATAAACAAAATACACTACAAGAAACAACGTAAATGAATGTATGCCGTATTCCAAACTAAATACACAAGCCCATATTCATCATTACACAACACCAACATTAGTACTGTGCAAATAACACAGCCCAGATAAATTTGAACTTAGTCGCGCGATCGACAGAAAATGGCGTGTCTAGTTAAAATTGAAATTTGGAGTCATATTGTGAATGAATGTGCATTCCAACAACTTTTCCATTTGATCTGGAATGAATAGATTTTGGTATTATTTTTTTTTTCGATTCTACGAAATTTCGTGATTATGGACTGGATTTGTATGTGACATTTCCACATGGGATTGAATAAGCTAGGGAGAAGCGTGTTGACATCTGCAAATGTGTTTCTGTTTCTGTCATTGAATGTTTGAAATCATAATGTGGGGAAAATATGAAGTCTTTCAATTACAATTATCAAAAAGACGCAATGGAATTTAATGCTTATTTCATTTTGAGTGCAGTAAGGATGATGTAATTGCACTTATCGAAATTACAGTACAAATTCGAAATGTGTAATCAAGATTGAGAACCTATGACATGGCTCATGTAATTCGGATTTGCAGAACTAAGAAATTACATTTTGAGGAAATTCAGGATGTAAAACTGTAAGTATATTTTTGCCATTCTTATCACCAGCTAAAGAAGACAGAATATGACTTGTCACTTGTATGTTATTTGTAAGGACCTTTTCTTGCGTCTGTTGTATACTGTAGCTAGCCTAAATCCGAAACATTGTATCAACGCAGAATGTGACAAAGCAGCTGGTATTTGGCAGTCCACGAAAAGTCTGTTTTAGTTTATTCAGAAACAAATTTAAACAACCACAACGTAAAGCGCCTCTGACGCGAGTGTACAAGATTTATTTACAAATCAAAAGTGCTGGCGTCTGCGTCCATTGTTTGTTTACGATAGAAAGTAGTTCCTTTGTGCACGTGAATGCTATATATGTATGGGCGCGCGGGTTCATTATCGGGTAATACTGCACGATTCTGACAATGTAAAGTTAACAGGGGAAAAAATGAGCATATAATAATGATACATCTCGCACCAAAATAACACTATAACATATAAAAGTTGGATTAAAAACGAATCATTCTGATAGGAGTTCTGCACCCTTTTACAGAAAACAAAAATATTTTTGACTTTCAATAAACTCTGCAAAGACATTACTCGGTTACTGCACTGGATTGTTTAAAGTATCATATATTTGTTTTTTACTTTCGAGAAGATAGGATAATCTATCGTAAGAACGAGTCAGAAATTAATCCATGTAAGTAATAAATATATAAGCTAATGATAAATTCAAAATCTGTGCATTCGTTTTGCTAGAAAAATAAAAGAAAATACAAAATGAAATTGCAACATCATTGTATGACATTTTGGAACTGGAAGTGAATATATGATATACAAATGAAACGTACTTTGGATACTAAGTTTGAAACCGTTAAATAGAAAGTTATACATTTTGCAGAACATAAATCTGTATCCAAGTAGTTATCTATATGATTAATATGTTTCTTCTTATTCGTCTTCTTTCCCATCACTACAATGAGTTCATGATATATTTCCTCCATTTGTCCACATTAATTTAGAAAATCCATACAATTGATCATAAATTTAGATGCATCAGTACCATTTAAATTTTGTTAGGCGTTAACATGGACACAACATATACAATCAACATGTTTGGTTAAGTTTTCTAGAAGGAGATTGAGTGGAATCGAAATTACAGAGATTTTTGTCACAAACTGACTTAAATTCATCGACTTGTTTTATTTATGCCGTAAAAAAGATTAGATTTTCAATATAATAAATACATGAAAATGTATTATCTGAAGTCGATTATGGTAAAAACGTATTATCCGAAGTTGACTGTAAAATACAAACTCGTGGTTGTATAAAGCGACCATATGGAAGGTAAAACGTGGGCAGTTACATTTACGATTACTATGGACAGGAGCTAAAACCTAAACATTAAGAGCTGCCAGATTAAACCGCTTCCAACTCTGGAGAATTAAGGCAGGGTTGAGACTGCTAAAGGAGAGTGTGCTAACCAGAGAATCCTGCCACAAGAGCTAACAAACCCGGGGACGTGCTTAGAATGTCAGAACATAGAAGCCCCAGCCGCAAGAAGTACCCTATAATTCTATACAGTGGAGAAGCCATTGAAGGGTTCACCTACACAATGAAGGAGGCATTGGAGGGCGTACCTATACAGTGAAGAATTCATTGGAGGGCATATATACTCCCTGAATAATAACACAGTGCAAGAAGTATCAGTTACATAAAGTGCTCTTAAGAACTTTAAGAACAATCAATAACATTTAAGAACGGTTTAACTGCAGTTATGCTTTTTCACTCTTGTGCAATACTTTTTTTAATTCATCATAAAAGTTTAATTAAATCATTTTAATTTGTGAGCGTGTTAATCTCTTTTCTTCATAAGTAGGATTCCAACCACCCATTCGTCCATTCTGTGACAATTTTATATTTAGTGCATGTGACCTTTAATGAACCAGTCGAATCACGCAAATCAACTTGTGTTTTTAGTCAGATATCACGAGGCTGCATTCAAACATTTTATTGCATGAATGAATTTAAAGTTGTCTGTTGAACGCATATACTTTTCTTACTTTGTCAGCTTAATCTCCAGGAAAATAAAAACATTTTTAAAGACCTTTTAGGGATTACAAAATAATAGATGAGTGACAATGTCAGTGCATTAATACATTGAAGAAATGACAAATGTTGCATCTATTTACTGCATTTCAGTTTCTTCACAATTAGCAACATTAAAATAACTATGAAATATGGTTACATTTGCTCACCTGCTTGCTGCTCCAGAGAACAATGTATCTCTAAATACAATGTTATGTGATGTCAGAGGTGACAACTATAAGGTACAAAACAAGGACTATCTTGCAATATTCATCAAGGAACAAATATTCATTGATGCTGTTAAGCCAGTTAAAAATACATATTTATTCACTTATAGAGACCAACTCCATTTGACCGGAAATATTCACCAAGATTGTTGTTTTGGAAATAAAATGAAATAAGTTAATGGTACTTCTAATATCTTTTGTAATGGATCTAGAGAAGGTATATCCTGGGCAAACGTCTAAGGGAAAATATGAGAATTGACTTTGATCAATGGACCATTGTGAGGACATTCAAAACTGCATAGATATTATTTGCCCGAACATTGGCATGCATGCTTTGGAATTAAACTGAATGTAATGGCCTTATTTGTTTGTTGATTTCCAATTGTCAGAAGATATTTAAATTGTTGAGAAGGGTGATTGCTAGAAAGTAAAAGCCTTAGGTGACAACAATTTACTACGCTCCTCATAATTAATCTGACCAGGAGCTAATTGTGTGCCTCATCATAGCTTTATGTCATCTTGAATGGACAAGTTAAGCTCTTGCACGTAGAAAATGGTTAAGAAATATGTCAAGTCCGTATAAAATGGTCCTGTCAAATTGGAAGATCCAGTTCACAAGCATAGGACGTATACACACTGTCGCAGTACCCGACATGCGAAGAGAATACACTAGAGAAACAAATATTGTTTGCATCCAAATGAAGTTTCGAACAAATTCAAAGCTATGCAACCATGTCACAAATTAATGTGCATAGTTACTGGTTTTGAAACAAACAAATATGTCTAAATATACTGCCTCTCAACTTATTAAAGGACAAAACTTAATTTTCTACCTTGCACTCGAGAAAGAAACACCAATTACTTGACATATTGACTTCTTAATATATAGTTTTTAATGCATATTATTTACAGTAAATTGTACACTTAATATGTTCAAGACGTCACCAACCACGATGAAATCCTTGTATAATTTCTCCATCTATTCAAAATGTTTTGACTCAGCCCACTTGTCACGTTGTGTGAGAAAATTTTCTAACAATTCCTGCTTAATATCTTCTGATAGAATTTCATACCGCTCCGGTGGCCTAGTGGTTAGAACGTCCGCCTCGGAAGCGAGAAGTCGCGAGTTTGATCCCCGGGCGAGTCATACCAAAGACTTACAAAAATGGTACTAACAGCTACCTTGCTCGGCGCTCAGCATTAAGAGGTTAGTGTTAGGACTGGTCCGCCTGGTGTCAGGATAATGTGAATGGGTGAGACATCGTGCTACATGTCTGAGGCATGATGCCCCAGTGCTGGGTATCACTATAAACTGCCACACTGCAGACATCGTAGCTATATGACTGAATTTGTTACAAAGCTACGTTAAAAACCTAATCTCACACACACACACACACACACACATGCACACACACACGTACACATACACACACACACACGCACACACACACACACACACACACACACACACTGATAGAATTTCTAATTCAAAGTGGGTAATGTCAATTCGTGTTATATGATATTAAGACTTTAGAATGATTTTGAAACAAAAAAATTCCCTGTCGCTGACTTAGCCATTGCGTTACGGTCAAATTTGCGGTTACTTCAACGAGAACCTCCTCACGGTGATGAGATTCTCTGTTGTTTGGCAATCAGCAGTGATGTAACCGGTCGGCTTATGTTTAGAGACCGAGAAACGCGACATTATAACATATCAGTTCTACTACCACAGACGGTTTTCAAAGAGACCACCGGTCTCCAAACAGAAGTAAGATAGTCAAATTATTCGGCGGGTTTGTCTTTTTTCTTTTATGTTCATTGTGAAAGAATCAGTGTAAGTTTGGGCATGGAAAGATTTGGGAGACACTATACTGCACTCCGGGAGAAAATTAGACACTCGTAATAACGCGGGAAGAGATTTCTAGTAATTTGGGCCGATATTTTAAACAAAGGCTTCTGAGGCAAAATAACTTCGCCCGAATATGTCTCACTTTCCTAACAAGGTATCGTAAGATTTATATGTTATTATGTGCATTTAATTTAGTGGAAATTTAATCTTCTATGTATAGCTGAATTCTCAACCTGTAGTAATGTAGCGTATAGCAAATTATGAATATTCAAGATTAATGTATGTAGTTGTTAGGATAAAATCGAAGTGGATGGTGTAATCTGAGTCTATGTTGCATCGTGGTACATACATGAATTTAATAGGGAGTAGTGTTAGACCTTGTACTTGTTTGCATTTGAATATATAGTTGTCGACTGTGCGGAGTTAGGCGTTGTTGGTTTTGTGCACGTATAATTAGGCTCATTTATATTTGTCTGTGTCTTTTATAATCTGTAAGGTAGGAAATGCGAGGGAATATTGTTGATGTTGATAGTTTATTATATCGAGAATTAGAGCTAAACGTATATGTATCAGAAGTCATCATATTATTGTTGTTGTTGTTGTTGTTGTTGTTATAGCATTTATTATAGAACAAACGTGTATGGAATATTTAGATGTGAGTGTATGAGTTAACCTAATGATTTTATTGCCATTATGCTGATGAAAGGTCTGTGCGAGTGTGTTAATTCTCCAGTATTTCAACAAGGAGGCAAAATTGTACGTCCTTCCATTCCACGGGAAGCTTTCCGGGAGGAATAGGACGCAACCCGAACATATTGAGAGAAGACGTGGAGGGACGGTAGAAAAGGCAGTAGTAGAAGGCGCAGGGCCGGAGACGGAAACAAGGGTAGCGGAAGTACCGACAAGGAGGGCAAAAAGAACGGAAATAAGGGTTCCAGAAGTACCGACAAGGAGGGCCGGGAAAACGGAAACAAGGGTACTGGAAGTACCGACAAAGTAATACAATGAAAAAGTTACAGATGAGTAAAATAGAGGGACACGAGAAGGAAACCCTCTCACCATTCATATCGCGTGATGAAATAACTGGCAATTTGAATAGGTTTTGTATTGATTGGAAGAAATTGCATTGAAAAATTGTCCTTTAATTGTTGAATAACGTGATATAGCTTATTAATTGTTTTATACTTTTCACCTTATTATTTTAGATTTTATATACCTAGACCGTCGGCCTTGCTGAGTGAGGGCTCGGAGCAATTTAACCTTTTAAGTATCCTGCCTTTTCCGGGGTTAGTAATAATTCCGTACTAACTTGATCATAAGATACAGAATAATTTGCATAGCACATGTTGCATTGTCTGAAAATTGTTGCATTTAAGGGAAATTACTGCGGTTTTTGCGAACCAGCCTAATAGTACCAGTTTGTTTTCTCATCCAACGTAAAATTCGACGGGACTGAAGAGAGGAAAGAAGTTTGTATTCGTTAATACTGTTCTTGATTCAATGCAAATCAGCAGATATCCAGGAAAGAAGAAATATTCATGATTTCCTTGGGAAGAAACTGGAATGCAATAAAAGCTGATTGGACCAATTAGGTTAGAGTTACTTATAAAAATGAAAGAAAACTGAATTTTTTTCTTCAAAATCCTTAACGTTTCTCAGATACCTGCAACATTTCACAACGCGTACAATTTCATGCAAATGCTCCGAGATGAATATTTGAAATATAGTGGACTTCTATTGCATGGACAATGCGTAGACAATACTGCATTAATACTAGAGGCTAATGACCAAAGCAATGGTGAAAAAATCATTTAAAAAAACAAAAGACGCTACTTATTGCTTAATTATGGGCAGCCAAATGATGTCAAAGAACATCATACCTATCAACGAAAAGTATGTATTTATCTATAATATAGATCTTTCTACATCATGAACATTAAATGTAACATGATGTTAAGTAAGTAAAATTTTGAATTATTTTTCACAGATAAATGTATCACACATAGTCGGTACACTTTATATATAGAATGTGTCGTTTCATATTTTTGATATGACAACATGTTAAAATATCACTTCATGCCATTCTGATTGGTACAAATAAGGTCATGAAATTCTTGCGCTTGTATTATCTTTATTGATTGACTGCAATCATGGGGAAAATGTCATTACCCCGTCTATTGGAACTTTTGAATGTTTCTATTACTATTAACATTTTTGGCGGCAATATTTTCGAATCGACTCTGCAAAGGAAATTGTGGAAGAATGGTCACCTCTGCCTGAATATGGCCCATTTATCTCACATGGTCTCGTTATGCCTTGCATAGATTGTGCTCTGAAACATTGCGTTTGTCTTGGCATCCGTCCGTCTACGGGAGACGATGGCATAGCTCCAAAGTACGCTTTTGCTTATCCTTTTTTCTAGCTCTCTTTTCAGCTTGTTTTATTCTTCTCTCTTCCTCTGCGTTTTGAACTCCCTGCCTAATAGCTAGACGCCAGCTGGAGCGGTTGTTTGCACAGCTCTCCCAGTCGTTGACATTGATGTTTGCCGTCTTCATATCCTTCTTGCAAACATCTTTGTAGCGCAGATGTGGTCTTCCAGTTGGTCGTGCACCTTCTGCTAACTCCCCATATAACAGGTCCTTGGGAATGCGACCTGGGTCCATTCTCTTGACATGGCCAAGCCAGCGAAGGCGCCTCTCGCTTTCAATGGAGAACATGCTGTTCATGTTGGCGCGTTCTAGAACCTCTGTGTTGGGTACTTTGTCTTGCCACTGGATGTGCAGAATGCGCTGCAGACATCTCAGGTGGAAGCTGTTGAGTTTCCTCTCGTGTCTTGCATAGGTGGTCCATGTTTCGCTGCTGTAGAGATTTGAGCTGAGTACGCAGGCTTGGTAGACACGCAGTTTGGTCTTCTCTGTGAGGTTGGGGTTGTGCCAGACTCTCTGGTTAAGTCTGGCCATCACTGCTGCTGCCTTGGCAATCCTGCCGTTCACCTCAGAATCAAGGGAGAGTGAGCTGGAGATGTTAGAACCGAGGTATGTGAAGTTCTTGATAACTTCCAAGTTGTACCCATCGATGGTGACAGAGGGAGGGGAGTTTGCGTCCTGCGCCATGACGTTCGTTTTCTTCAAACTGATGGTCAGTCCAAATTCCTTAAAGCATGGGAGAGGCGGCATACCAGCTGCTGCAGTCCATTTTCCGTGTGTGATGTCAAGGCTGCATCATCGGCGAAGAGTAATTCACGGATGAGTACCTCTGTGACTTTAGTCTTAGCACGGAGACGGGCGATGTTGAACAGCTTGTCGTCAGCCCTGGTATGGATGTACACTCCCTCGCTGCAGTCCTTGAATGCGTACTGGAGAAGCATGGAGAAGAAGATGGCAAAGAGCGTCGGCGCAAGGACACAGCCTTGTTTGACTCCGCTGATGACTGGGAATGCTTCAGATGTTGCGCCATTGAAGCACACTGTGCTGTGCATGTTCTCGTGGAACGACATAATGACAGCAAGCAGATGTAGGGGGCAGCCGATCTTCTGCAGGAGTCTGAAGAGTCCACTCCGACTAACCAGGTCAAACGCCTTCGTCAGGTCTATGAAGGCAATGTAGAGGGGCATCTGCTGCTCGCGACACTTCTCCTGCAGCTGACGTAGTGAGAAGATCATGTCTACAGTTGACCTGCCGGCTCGAAATCCACACTGGGACTCTGGGTAGACGCGGGAGGCTAGGATCTGCAAGCGCGCCAAGGCAACACGGGCGAAAGCCTTTCCGACGATGCTGAGGATGGAGATGCCCCGATAGTTGTTGCAGTCGCTACGGTCTCCTTTGTTTTTGTACAAAGTGACGATGTTGGCGTGACGCATGTCCTGTGGGATGTATCCCTGTTCCCAGCAAAGGCAGAGGAGTGTGTGTAGGGGCTGGAGCAGTGCTGGTTTTCAGCTCTTGAGGACTTCAGGCGGAATGCCGTCGCTTCCAGGAGCCTTCCCACAGGCAAGGCAATCGATGGCTTTTCCGAGCTCTTCCAGGTGGGCTGTGTGTCTAGCTCCTCCATGACAGGCAGGTCTGGAATGGCGTCCAGGGCAGTTCCAGTGACATTGTTTTGGGTTGCATATAGCTCGAGATAGTGTTCAACCCATCGCTGCAGTTGTTTCCCCTGGTCTGTGATGACTTCGGCCGTCTTGGACTTGAGGGGGGCGGTCTTGTAGCTGGGGGGGGGGGCCTGTCGCCTTTTTGATACCCTCATACATTCCTCTTGTATCCCCGGTGTCAGCAGCTGTCTGTATACTGTTGCAAAGGTTCAGCCAGTAGGTGTTGCCACAGCGGCGGGCGGTCTTCTGGGCGTAGTTCCTTGCAATCCTGAGGGCTTGTAGTATTCTGGGGCTAGGTGCAGCCTTGTATGCCAGGAGGGCTTTCCTCTTTGCCTCAGTCACGGGCTCCATCTCCTCCCAGTTTGCCTCATACCAGTCGACATTCTTTCGCTCCCTCTTCCTGTAAGTTGTGATGGCTGAATTGTACACAGAGTCACGGATATGGGACCACTTGGAGTCAATGGTGTCATCAGGTGTCACTTTGGTGAGGGCTTCCTTCAGTTTGCTGATGAACTGCTGTGTTTTCTCTGGGTTGCTTGCACAGCAGGTGTTGATGCGTGGGTGACCCTTCTTCTTGGCGTGGTACAGCTTCTTGGGTAATATTCGCACCTTGCTGGCCACGAGGGAATGGTCCGTGTCACAATCGGCACTGTGGTAGCTGCGGGTGAGGAGGACACTGGCCAGTTCTGCACGCCTGGTGATGACGAGGTCTAGCTGGTGCCAGTGGCGTGAACATGGGTGTCTCCACGACACCTGGTGGATCTCCTTGCATTTGAAGAAAGTGTTGGTCACACATAGGCTGTGGGAGCAGCACATCTCCAGCAGTCGCTGACCATTCTCGTTGATCTTGCCCCTTCCGTAAAAGCCGAGACAGGTGGACCAGGCCTCATGGTCAGCTCCCACTCTAGCATTGAAGTCTCCTAGTAAGTAAAGGCTTTCATTGTTGGGGATACTGGATATTGCCTGATCCAGAGCCTCATAAAACTTGTCTTTCTCCTCGTAGGTGGAGCAGAGGGTTGGGGCGTACACGCTGAAGATGTTGACCAGGCCTAAGGATGTTGACAGCCGGAGGGCAAGGATTCTCTCAGTACCTGATGATGGAGGTTCAATGAAGGCGATTAGCGTGTTCTTAACGGCAAAGCCTACACCATGCTGCCTAGGTTCATCCAAGGGCTTCCCCTGCCAAAAGAACGTGTAATTGGCTTCCCTGATGGTGCCGCTGTCAGCTAGTCGGGTCTCCTGGAGGCAGGCAATGTCGATGTTCAGTCGGGAGAGTTCTCTGTCAATGACGGCAATCTTCCGTGCATCGTCGATCTGCTGTAGGTCAGCGGTCAATCCAGGACACATGGTCCTGATGTTCCAGGTTGCAAAACGAAGAGTTGGAGTCTTCTTATTTCTTCTTTCAGTCTTTCCTGGTGCGGAGTTTTGTGGCCCACTTGTCGAGATGGTTCTCTAAGCTCCACGCACCCAGTGAAGCAGGCAGGCATTGGCGGGCAGCACCTTACTGACTGGGGGCTGCCCAGGTTGAGGCGGGCGGTAGCTGTCCTGGTGATCTATCCCACCGTCAGAAGTAACCCCTGGCGCCAAGCTCCACGCCAATCGAGCTTTGACTTAGAACCGGTAAACTGCTACTTCTCGTGTTGTGCCGACGCCGTACGACGACGCTGGAGTGTCCTCTCCAGTGGAGCTATGAAGTCTGGGCAGGGTGGCATGGAGAATCAGCTGTTGCCCATGCAGCAGATCCCCCCTCTCCACGCAGCTGGTGTGCCGAAGGGAACGACGAATGCCGATACAGCTTGGCACCAACGGCGTCGCAGGAGTTGCCGGAATGACGTTGAAGTCAATGTCAGACCGCCTTAGGGACTCCATCTCCGGATTTTCTGTTGGGGTTTACTCCCTTAGCCTTTCCCATGAGTGGGTATAGCCACAAGGCAGCAGAGGTTTGGAATCGGAGTTTTCCTTCTCCTAGATGAGCTACCATCCAAGGTTTACGAGTCCCATCTACCCGAAGTAACTGGTTTTAAGGCGCCAGTGGGCCGCCTTCACCCCTTCTCCTGTAGGTAGTAAACATGGTCTGCCGGGCTTCAAATCTAATCCACTCGCGAAGGCCAGGAGCTGGATTTTAGTTGACAGAGGCAGTTAGAGACGCAAGCCGTGTGGGGCATTTTTAGAGGATTGGGGCGCTTGTCTCCCACTCCCACACCGGGCAATGACAACCTTAGACCTTGCGTTTAACAACAACAATAACAACAAAATAAAATAAAAACTAAGGGAACTGGTGAATTGATAGCTTGCGCGTAGAAAGGGGTAGGCGGTATACCCGTACCATGGAAACCATCCTATATATGAGAGTGGTTTAAATGTTAACTTACAGAAATAAATAAATTCACTTTTCTTCACAGAACAATGTAGCCATTAACCGGTCTTCAAACTGAAAGAATGTTATCCAACAACAGCATTTTTACGTTGTAAAATAACTTCCAACTCGCAATAAACATTTCCTATGCTTACTATAGTTTATTGTTCCAAATCGAATAATGCAAATATCCGGTCGCAAAAACATTAATGTAAATCGGGAATATCTACATCAATAATTATCCCTTCAAATGAATATCCAACAACTGCAATGTTTAAATGAGAAACTGACAGTGACACACTTTCACTGTTAAACATTTCTCAACCGAACTAAAAGCATGTCATTGAAATTGCATATCCTTTTCTTGTTGAAAAATGATGTTGTTTGAGTCAAATATTCATTGATTCGGAAAGACGGTTGCTCTTAGAATTATAATTGGTAAACATGAAACTAATAAATGTTAGAATTTATAAAATTGTGCGAAAAAAATCCAGGGACTATTTTGTACCGGCAACAACGTCTGAGTCAGGATAAAATAAATTATTTCTTCTACTTTCACTCCTATTTCCATTAAACTAAAAGCCTTGCAATACGCAGACTCTGAAATGGGCATTATTCAACTCGTTTCATAAATTTTATATTAAATCGTCCTCTGTATATACATTCTTATCTGTCAAATATCGATATATGCAGCCATGATTGCACACAAACTCAAAACACTGACATTTTATGCAAGTCAAGCAATACTTTTAAAATTAAATTTTATGAAACATTTTGCTGTCATGACTAACATTTTAATTAAATGTAAAGAAAATTCCCAAAGAAGTCAGAAAATGTCCTAATTATTATTTACTTTGGTGTTGAATGATCTGTCATCCTTTGTTCTATGTTATCTGGGTTTTTTATCCTGATTTTTTTCGTACTTTTACTATCTTTATAGGTTTTTTTAATCTAAATAATAATAATAATAATAATAATAGTAATAATAATAATGATAATAATAATAATAATAATAATTATTGTTGGATATTCATGTGAATGGTTATTAATAACGGGTCTTTAAATAATTTCATTATTTTCACTTTCACTATCTTCATTAAAAGAGACTTTATTGCAAAACAAAAATCAATCGCGAATATGGTTTTGTTCTTTCTAATTTTAACAAAATAAATTAACAAGATCATTGGGTTATCATCTTGAAAAGTTGATATAAACTTCAGCGTAATAGAATATTTCGCGCCAAACCCAAGTACAATCTTACCCTATAGGCAATTATGAGTTGATATTAACTTGTTAGTTCGGTTTGTGTCAAAGAGCTAATTGAGAGAGAGAGAGAGAGAGAGAGAGAGAGAGAGAACAAGCAAAAAATGACTTATGATAGCTTTAGCTTGTTTAAACTAGATATACCTTTTTCTCCTGCAATATATATTCACCCTTAACAAAACTTCGATTTCTCAAGTATCATGTCTGATTTAATTGGCGTAAAATGAGCCATTGTAACAGTGATATGGTGAAAATGATCTTAACTTTAAATGTACTGCAGAAGTCACCATTGCATCATGTTTTAAACATTTATTTTAGACAAAAATGATTATTGAACGCTTTTTATACTAATCTTATTAATCTTGCATCATCTAATTAACTTGCTCTTACACTAATTTCATCTGAAATTGTTTTCATGCCAAACAGTTCAAACCTTGACTACCTTGTATTTCTCACCAATATAGTGCACTTGTATTTTTCACTCATTTAACATACAGATGCGTGATGATGACTGAAGAAAGGCAGTCAGCGTTGAGAGTGAAAACGTATATTATTCACACTGCTTATTTATGATTTTAAGAGTTTTCTTTGGTTTGGTTTTTAAACAGAACCGTAATGCTTCTTCCATTGGGTCACATGTACCTTTCGCAAACTTCGATCTGGTTCTTCCCACTCTTGCCTCCAAGATCTTGTACCTCGTTACTTGGATACACATTACAATATAATTTGCGAAATAAAAATAACTTTTCAACAAAATACATAATAGACAAGCAACCACCATAAATTTGTATACAGCTTCAACGATAAAGGCTTGGAACACTAAAGCATGCCTCAGATTATCTAATATTTAATAGTTAAGTGTACCCACACATAATTATCATGTTCCTTTATATTAGTATACCGGTAACATGCACTCGTCAGTTATTTATATAAGGATAAGAAACAACTGCAGTGATTTGAACAATGATTTATATTCATACGTTCTTACAGCTAACCCACTGTGTGAAGACAAGACTGCCTACAATTGTATCTGTCACGGAACTGTGTACATTTATTGTTTATGAATATCTGAAATATAATGTACTAGGGTTTCGTTTCTGTGACAGCTCCGGTGGCCGAGTGTTTAGAGCGTCCGCCTCGGATGCGGGAGGTCTCGGGTTCGAACTCCGGCCGAGTCATACTAAAGACTTTTAAAAATGATACAGGTACCTCGCTTGGCGCTTAGCATTAAGAGGTTAGTGTTGGGACTAGTCGGCCTGGTGTCAGGATAATGTGACTGGGTGGGACATCATGATACATGCCTGCGGCGTGATGCCCCAGTGCTAGACACCACTTTCAACTGCTACATTGCAGACATCGTAGCGATATGACTGAAACATTGTTAAAGACACACACACACACACACACACTCGTTTCTGTGTACAGCGTTACGGGGGGGGGGGTATCTGTATCATACATTAGTTCGATGGATGTATGGAGTTCTGTTCACTCTATGCTGCACGAGCGAAGTGCTTACGACGGGAAAACCGATATACTTCGAGCGCACAGGCCGTGCATTGCAACATAGGCTGTGTACTTACAGACTCGCAGTAGAGACAACATTACACAACGGAAAGTCTTGTCAATGAGCGATCCACTTCAGGACGTGTTATCTCCAGCTGTAGAGGTATGTGAATTGTGAAATTATTTTCCTATTTGTTTCATTCTAATACTTACTCTGTATTTTAGGTAGTTACGACTTGTGTCGTATAATGCAATGTTAATGGGGTTATTATAGTCTGTTTTCTAGTTTACCAGTATGTAACTGAAAATTTTGCATTGATTTAAATGTTGCATGTTTTGAGGGAGGAGGGGACTTTATTTTCTGTAAGATTTTCGTCAGGTACACGTTCACTTAACCTGATTATGCAGTGCAGTGGTCCCGATAATGATTTTTATAAAACCAACTCCATGTCATTAGATATTATACATGACCATGCCACAGATATTAAACGGATTTGGATGTGATATTTACAGCTGTGAAAAGGGATGCAGGGCTGAAAGAAGATAAAGAGTGATACGAGCGATTCTGTATTTTTGTTTGCGTCGTAGTGAAGGTGTCATTCTAGCCGTGGTGCTAATTTGGGTTAGTATATACCCGGTGTGCTGCTGTCGGTGGTTGACGTTGGCCCGTAACAAATTTCAATAATCGTCCAAGACGCATTACCCACTGGTATGATCTCCCTTCAACATTTTGGCAAGGAATCTATCGTCCCTACCCCCTTTCTCTTTGTACCATTAGTAGTTTTATACTTTCTTGATATTAATGCTTTCTTGTGTGCTTTCGTTTTCCTTACGTTTAGTCCATGTCGGTTTTATATAATTACCTGTGTATTTTTAGCAGAATAGTTGTAGAGTTAGTTTTTCCCCACCCTAATGCTGTAAATATGGCAATAAACCAAACCAAAGTTCCAGTGCAATGAGTAAATTTTCCTAGCATACGTACACTTGCTAAAGATAGCAAGTTTTGAAGCTTCAACAACAAAGGTGGGGCCCCGAGTGGCCGAGTGGTCTAACGCGATCTCCGTTAAGGATCACTTCCATCTCACCTGTCTGCTTGGGTTCGAGTCTCGGATTCAGCAAATGTGGTATATGAGAAAGCTTGCCAGTAGCTTCTCGTGGGTCGGTGGTTCTTTCCGGGGTTTTCCCGGGTTCTTCCTCCACCATTAATACTGGCCGCCATGTATAGCCTATCGTGTGCTGAAAAATGGCGTTAAACCCTACAACAACAACAATATCAACAATGGTAGAATAATTATCTTAATGAGAGTTTCTCATATTTAAATCCTCGGTAGCTTTCTAAAGCATGATTTAAGCTGCGACTTATCGGTTGAGGCTTACGCAGTCATTCCGATTAAAATCGGATCTTAACGTGAAGGTCATGCGACGACCGTTTAGGGGTCGTGTACCGGTGACCTTTGAATATCAAACGAAATGAAAGTTATTTATCATTTGTATTACTAGAAATCCTTCTGTATAATTATAATTAGTCGTCTGTGTGGATGTGGAGTAGTTATACATATCTTGAAACATTTTAATAAGAAAATACAAAATATATATGGGTTTCCTCGTGTACCACTATTTCATAATCTGTTAAAATTAACGGCCAGTGAACATCCATCCCATAGTCTGTCTATACGTAGAGCTCTTATATTAATCCATCTCCAGGCAAATAGACATTACATTCACAAATTGGCACATTCAAGATACAATACATTAATCACATTGGTGTACTATTAAAATTCATTATGGAAAATTTACTAGTTGTAAAATTTGTCAGGAGTACAAAAAGCATAGCACTGAATTCATTGAACTCCTAATAATGCTGTATTATCGCCAGCGCTATGTTATTACGTCAAACGGGATTTCTCCAAGAATTTTAAACGCGTGACGCCTAGTGGTTGTTTACCTATGTAACGCTGAAGTCGGGAATGCCCAAACCCGTCGAGGCACAATTTCCTCAGAAATATCATGATTTTTAGCAAGCCTAAATTGAAAAACCTTGAACATTACCTGTGGGTATAATGCATAAATGTCTATTGATTACCTGTTACAAGTCTAGGCTCGTAAGAAAGTAACAGTAATAAAGTGAAGAGAACAAGCGTTGTCAAATTTAACAAATTTGTTTCCCTAGAACATCAAGTGAAAAATGAAAGATTTTACATTTTTACGAATCCAAAAATAATCCAAGAATTAAAAAATAGATGTCCTAGTAATAAAGTCCTGAATGAAACAGTTCGAATCCCGCTGAAATCCAAAATGGAAGACAATGACGTCATTAATTCTCAGCGAAGTGCTGCAGTGTCAATAGTCTCTTGTTGAATCACATTCCAGTGTTTGAATTCCGTATAAATTTCTGTAAATGTCATTGTTCAAGAATTTAGAGCTAGTATTTCCAGAGAAAATAATCACTTGAAATCCAATAATTTGAAGCAAATAAAATAATTAGCCCAAACTAGACACAACATAAACAAATGGACGTTTCAAGTGTTAAGACACGACTATTCTTTCTCAATACATCAGTAATTTCTCAATACATCAGTAATAAGTCTAAGACGCAAAACAAGATTCGAGGATGAGGGTCAACCTTCTAGAAAATTTAGAAGTTTGTAATAATAAACAAGTATCATCACGTACTCCAGGTATGTCCTTGACTTAATAATTCTTACTCATAAAGAATTTTAAAAATTGTTTAAAAGTTGTTTTACTACAACTCTCACTAGTTCTGAATCAAGGCCAGAAACTAGATAGTATTTATATTGTTTGTTTTTTAGTAGGATCAAACTGTCCAGAAAATCGGTTCAGTTTTATGTCAAATCCAGTAAATACAGTTACATTACTATATTATGTAATAGAATGAAAACATTAAAACAATCAAGCAAGTAAATTAAATCAAATATAAATTGAATCAAACATACATAACTCTTTCCCCATAACAGGAAAAAATATTTATATTATAAAGCTTTCTTTTTGCCATAGGTCAATTATGTATGTGGCTTATAAAAAATAACTTAAGATAAGATCTTATGAATGATACAAAGTATACATGAAATAATATACTTATATACACGTGAAAGTGCATCTGCTATTAAATTATTTTCCCTTGATGCGCCTGGTGTCATTATTATATTCCTGTAACAAACTCCACCTTGACAATCTGATTTGTTATCTTGCCGATTAAAGTAAGGGGGTTGTGGTCACTAAACACAATAGGCGGAGAAGGAGCTAACTAATGCAAACTTCAAAACCTTGGCAAGCCAATATCAAGACCAAACATTCCTTCTCGGTTGTTGAATAATTTCTTTAGTCTTATTTAATTTCTTAGAAACATAAAACGCTGGATGATCAACACCATTTTTATCGTCTTGAATCAATGCTGCTCCATCCCCAGCATCACTTGCATCAACAGACAGTTTAAATAATTGATTGAAATTTGGAGCTGTAAGAACTGGTAAACTATTAAATATGGCCTTTAACATATCAAAAGCCTCCCGACATTTTTCAGACTAATGCAACTTGCTCATTTTGTCAGGGGTTCAGCAATTATAGAAAAAAATGGAACAACATTTTCTTTAGTATCCAGCCATACCTAAAAATCTCATCAGTTGCTTTTTACTAACAGGCACAGAGAATTCAGAGATAGCTTTGATCTTAGCATCAATAGGTTTCACTTATCCATGCCCCACGATATGTCCTAGACATGTTAAACACGGCAGCACTCACTTTTGGATCAATTCAATGTCAAACTTGCATCAGTGAGTCTGACTAGGAATTTCCGAATTGTCACTAAATGTTCTTTCCAAGTGCTTTTGTAGATGACATCATCGATGTCAGCAACACAATTATCTGGACCAGAGGTAATCATGTTCAATAGACGTTGAAAAGTACTTGGTGAACTTTTCATCCCAAACGGCATCATTTTATATTGATAAAGTCACGAATGCCTAAATTTCCTTTGCTCTTTCCCTCAGTGGAATTGCCAAAATCCTTTCAGAAGGTCAAATTTGGTGACATACTTGGCATTTTCGATATTATCAATGCAGTCATCGATTTTTGGTAATGGAAATGAATCTGTTTTAGTTACTGTTCACATTTCTATAATCAGTACACATACGGAAATGTTTATCTAGTTTCGGAACAAGTATACATGGTGAACTCCAGTCACGTTTACTGGGCTCTGTGAAATCAATCTAGAGCAAATACTGCATTTTTTCTCTCCAAGTATTCCTGTTTGAAATGGTTGATCCTGAATGGGTGTCGTTTCACAGGTTTGGAATTTACAATTTCAACGTCATGAATTTTTTGTTTGTTCTTGTATGAACACCTTGAAATAACTGCTCATATTCAAGTAATAACTGTTTAAGTTCATTCCTTTCTTGTTTTTGGAAATATGTTTATGGTCCAAATTATTCATAATTTATGAATCCCGAAGATTTTTGACTCCTAAATCAGTCGACTCCGAATGCATGCCTTCGCTTAAACCCTCACTGAATGGGACATTTACAACTAAAGTAATTGCATGATTAACCTATCTCTCTCAACATACTGGTATTCCTTTAATTTATTTAGATCCAATGAGTACTATCACTGAAATTCAAATGATTCATTTTCTTCTCAGCTTTGTAAGGGCAGTAATATCTAATCTGAATAAAAATTAAGAATGAGAGAACCCTATTACCAGACTCAAAGGTTCTCTCCATTGTAGTTCTGTTGGACCAGAACTTCACTTTTGACTTCAACTGCTGAGTGCCAAATTCAAGCATAATTAGCTAGATAACTCCAGACATAAAGTTTAACCCTTGATCAGATTGGACAGATTTTGGGAAGGCTAAATTGAGTAAAACAATTATTAAAGTTTTTACTATTGTTTAGATTAAATATTCCTCAAAGAAATTGCCTCTTGGTATCTTGTTGACGCACACATAATGGTCAATAAGTATTGGTTACCTGATTTGGTCTTAGATAAGGGACCAACATACTCTTCCGTTATTCTGCTAAATGGTTCGTCACATGCAGGAATATGCGGAAGATGAGTCTTAGGTATCTTCTGATTGGGTTTTCCTACCATTTGACAAGTATCACAAGATCTGCAGTATTTACAAACATCACTTTTATTTTTTGTCCAAAATAAGTGATTCAATATCTTGTGATACGTCTTATTAATCCCTAAATGACCAAGAAAGGAGTTTCATGGGGCAGACTAAGTAATTAGTCTGTATGACTTTTGGAACTACAATTTGATAGTTCACTGACCACTTGTCACCAGCAGGTACCTCGGACAGTCTCAATTTTCTCATAAGAATCCCATTTTGGATAAAATAACAGGCATGTACTTCAGTGGCTTCAGTTTCATTAATGGCCCTTTGAAACAAACAGGAGATCTCATGATCTTTTTCCTGTTCAACGACAAGTGATTGTCATTTGTCACCCTGACTAGAATAAAGAGAATGAGTCGTTAAGAGGATCACTGTTATCAATACCGTTTGATTGATCCAAACAAGGAGTGAAAGTTGTCTCATCAAAGGCCTGACAATACATGTGTCAGCTAAAGGAATACTTTCCTAATCAACATCATTCTCTTGAGCTTTCTTTGTCATAGCTTTAGTAACTGCACAAGCTGTGTATAAATCGGGGAATTCTTTTTTAATAGGATCGTCTTCCTGATCCAAACAAAGCTCGTCAGTTACAAGTGGATTAGCCACAACCTCGTCTCCAGCTAGGTCGTTGCCAGTAATAAATTAATGCCCTCAAAGGGTAAAGCAGACGCTATTCCGACTGTCATGGGTCCTGAGACTGTCTGGTAACAAATTTACCCAATGGAAAGGAACATTAAAAAAGGCCGCAGTCTACTCCCTGAAAAAGAACATTCTCATTAGAAGACTCTCAGAAAAAAGCAAAGTAACTGATAATAAAAGACCATGAGAAGCTCACGTGTCCCTTAAAATTTTAATAGAAATGGGATTGGCCGAATCATCCAAGAGTGATATAGAACTTTTCGACATGAATGGTTCATAATTCTCCATAATAAAATAAGACTGGGGTTTATTAGACCCAATAAATGTATTTCTTTCAATACATGACAATGGCCTTGACCTCTTAGAAATAAGAGCATTTGGTTAGGTCTGTCTTGAATCTGTTGCTTTTTCTAATTTGTAGCAATCAGAATTGACGTGTTCTTTCTTCTTACAATAGGAACACGTAGGAAGAGATATGGAATTTTGATCAAGCTTATCAGAAACGTGATTTCTTACAGTCGTGCCAGATTAAAATTTAGAAGTGCTTGTATTAGGCTGAAATAATTTTCTACCAGAAGACTGCTGAGTGGAAGACTTGCCTACAGAAGCATTTTTATGAGATAAGAAATGCTCGTCAGCAGTACGAGCAGATTTCTCAAGGTTTCGACCTTATGTTCATCGAGTGGTCTAAAGCGCTCTCCGTTACGGATCACTGCCATCTCACCTCTGTCTGCGTGGGTTCGAGTCTCGGATTCAGCCAATGTGGGTATGTGAGAAAGCTTGCCAGTAGCTTCTCGAGGGTCGGTGGTTCTTTCTGGGGATTTCCCGGGTTCTTCCTCCACCATTAATGCTGGCCGCCACGTATAGCCTATCGTGGGCTGGAAAATGGCGCTAAACTCTACAACAACAACAACAACATCCTTATGTTCATCAATAAGTCTTAATGTCACTATGGACACAGTTCTTGAACTCTTCAAGTAATACAAGTTGTCTGAGATTTTAGTAATCTTGATTAATATTTGTGTCTAAGCACGATCAATCAAATAACTGCAATTTTCTATTGCAAAGTCGACATTGGTATGTCGAGGTTCCATTTTATAGATTTATGCTGATAGTCCTCAGGGACTAACTCGTAACTCTTTAAAATGCATTCCTTCACCAAATCATATTAGGCTCTTTGCTATTTGCTGTACTGACAGGGATGTATATATTGAGGACAATGCTTCGGTGGCCATTTCAAATTTTCAGCAACGTTTCAAAATAAATAAAATATTTGCCGACTTTCTTTACTCTAAATGGGGACACTAACATAAAATTCTTAGTAATATCAAAACTTGAATTTGTATGTGAAGTGGGAACGTGCATTTCACTTGCCAGTTCTATTACTTGTATTATAAACTGATATTCCCTCTCTTCTTCTTCTCTTTGAATTTGCAGTTGAATCTGTCTCTCTCCTCTTTGTCCGATTGTAAACGGATTTGCTCTTTCTTTAACTGCATTTGTTCTTTTTGTAACTGCATTTGTATCTCTTATTTCTCCGCTTGTAAACCGCTCAGGTTGCCTAGTGGTTACAGGCCCGCCTCTGATGCGGGAGGTCGTGGGTTCGATCCCCGGCCAAGTCATACCAAAGACTTACAAAAGCGGTACTAACAGCTGCGTTGCATGGCGCTCAGAATTAATAGGTTAGTGTTAGGACTGGTCGGCCTGGTGTCAGGATAATGTGACTGGGTGGGACATCATGCTGCATGTCTGTGGCATGATGCCCCAGTGCTAGACATCACTATAAACTGCCACACTGCAGACATCGTAGCGATATGACTGAGAAAAAAAATGTTAAAGCTACGTTAAAAATCCAAATCACACACACACACACAGCACTTGTAACTGAATTTCTTTTTGTTTCTCTCTCTCCTCTTTTCCAAATGCATTTGTTTTTCTGCTTTCTGAAGTTCAAGCTTTCTCAACTCTTAATTCCATCTTGGATTTTAATTTTAACTCCTCTACTTTTATATCAGTCTGATACAGACTTACTGATCGAAAGCAAGGCACTTTTATCCAAAACTCTTTTCCACCAAATCCAGGATCAAAATGTTTTTCTTTCTTGCTGCGTTAAAACGGCTTTTGGTTCAAAAAGATATTTTATAGCAAGCTGAATCAATTCATTTTGTTTCCAAACAGTCCAAACTGCTCCTGAGTAGGATTTGAGAGAAAGGTCTCATTTTTTGATAACATTGTAAACAAAAAGCCTGTTTATTTCATTTAGGATTTCTAAAATGAAAACATACTTGTGATTTTAAAAACATTCAAAAACTAGCGTAATTTAAATCCCAGAAAACAAAGTTTTCTGAAATACTTTAGTCAAAATTCATATATCCCAAAGACGAGCTCCCATTGTTCTTGTCACGATCTTGACTATCAAGTGAAAAATGAAAGAAAAAACACTTACGCTTTTACCAATAAATTCCTAAAATAATCCAAGAATTAAAAATGTCATAGTAATAAAAAGTCCTGAATGAAACTGAGTTCGAATCCCGCTGAAATCCAAAATGGAAGACGATTACGTCATTAATGGTCGACGAAGTGCTGCAGACACTGCAGTCTCTTGTTGAATCAGAGAAAATATTATTCCAGTGTTTTAATTCTGTATAGATTTCGATAAATGTCCTTGTCCAAGAATTACTTAAAAGCACTAGTATTTCCAGGGGGGAAAAATCACTTGAAGTCCAATAATTTGAATAAAATAAAATAATTAGCACAAACTAGACACAACACAAACAACTGAACGTTTCACGTGTTAAGATATGACTGATTATTCTTTCTCAATACATCAGTAATAAGTCTAAGACGCAAAACAGATTCGCGGATGAGGGTCACCCTTCTAGAAAATTTAAAAGTGTGATAGTAAACACGTTTCATATTACGTACTCCAGGTATGGCCTTGACTTAATTATTCTTATTCTCAGAAATAATTAAAAATGTTGTTTACTACAACTGTCACTGGTTCTGAATCATTAGTTTTTTGTATGTCAAACAGAACAGAACTGAATTTCTGGACAATGGCAAATCCAGTAAATAGTTACATTACAATAGCATGCAATGGAATAAAAATAAAAATTAAAAAAATTAACAATTAAATTAAATCAAAATTTAAATTAAATATACATAGCACCGTATACAAACCTCTTATCGAACTTTATTAGATCTACGTCGGTCTTGATTGATGCTTATAAGGCATAGACCGCAACTGACGTACAAGCCCGATTAAGTCTACACTGTGTGTGTTCGCTCCGCCCCTCTGTCTTTTTTATCGTAGTTCCTTTCCTTGGACGTTTTTCTTAACGGTAATTTCTTTTTTATTATCGAATACAAAATCAGTATGTTAAATATGTATACTAATATTAGTTTTCGTCATACTAAAGGGTTTTGTCAATATGAAATTATTAGACACAGACTCGCTGGAATAGAATTGGCTTTGCATTCTTAGGGATAAGTCGCTATGGGTCTTAAAGATCAAATAATTGAACATAGCAGTTTCAGAATTTGTATAAAAACCTTCCCACACGAAAGCTGTCAGTGCTGATATTGTGATTTCAATAATGCGAGTACTGAATGCAAATTTATATATAAAAAATAAAGATATGTAATGAAAGCTGTCCTGGTGAAATAGTTTAACAGTTTGGCGCAGTGTGCTTTGTTAGTTAAATAACTCTCTCTCTCTCTCTCTCTCTCTCTCTCTCTCTCTCATATTATTGCAAAATTGTTCCAGGTAATAAAATAATTCAGTTCGAAAAAGATATATCAATTGCCACCTTGTTTGAAAAGAAAGACACTTGATTGAACCAAATGAATCGCTATTGTGAACCAATGAAAATATTGATTTATCGTTACGTTACGGCTCTTGGCATAAAGGACACTATGCATACAGCGTCGAAACATCTCTAGTTTGCTTGTTTTGTGAAGGTATCAGCATCTGATCTGGATTACTTTCAAAATAGTTTACAAAAAATTAGTTTGTGCCAACTAGACAGTAGGCGTAAGAGGTTATTAATGGTTTAATTACGAAGATATCAATTCTAGGGTTGAATGGCAGAAGATGTCAGCATTTTGGGTGAAAACTGAGTGCGGTATTTTGAATTGGCGATTCTTCTTTCGTTGTGGTAAAATTATTTTCTAATCTATAAAAATTTGCCTAGAAGACAGACTCGTAAGAGGCGATATATGTAATGGGTCATATCTTGTCAGGTACAATGGAATGTCTAACAAACATAGCTGGTAAAAGGTGATATGAGACTTTAGTACATTCTACCAGAGCAAGAATATAATTTTAAGTGCATTGTCCAATGTCACCTTCTACCGCATACAATGTGTGCTTCCAAGTTAATTGTCAAGGAGTTATTTTGGTGGGTGGCTGTTTTTTTGACTGAACTAAATAGTTTAGATGTTAAGTTGTAATATGTGTACCTGGTAAAATATCTGCACCTAAGACGCATGCATATCTTTAAGTATTGGAATCCAGATTCCTCTTTGTGGGTGCACTGAACTGGAAGAAATGTTACAGTATATGTTACAGTATAAACAAATCCAGTTTTAGATCATTATAAAGATTAAATCAAGCAACTGTACAAAATATATAAATTAATCGAAAATTATTTGTGTCAATGTTTTCAAAAAGCTGATAGAATCTTTTGTTCTATCCAACACCTTAAATAAAATTTGTTTTGGTTTAATAGATCATTTTAAATAAAATAGTCTTCAGTCAGTTTTACAATCTAAAATGTAAGATTTCAATCACATGTTAGAGACCCACATTTCGTTAAATTAAGACGTTGTTTCTTAACTTTTATATTTAAGTTTAAAATAGTTCTGAAAACAGAATTCTTTGAATGCGTAGATTGATCGAGCTTGGTCAGATACAATTTTAAGTTCTATTTTTGCCGAAATAAAAGAGGCAGACTACAGAATTTTTTTTTTGCAGGTACCAACTGGCAAAAGATATTTATACAGAACAACACATAAAAAACCGTTCAGATTCTAATACAGGCAGCAAAGCTATATATTTGGGGAGGCAAGTAATGTCATTCGTATTGAGAAGATCGAAGGCCATCATAGTTCGTTTGACATGGATACTGACTCAGAAACGGATATTCCTCTTTCAGAAAAACAATTAAAGCTTCATAGAACAAATAGAAGTAATGATGACACAAGTCAGTCTTACACATTTATAATCAGAATAGAGAAGTAACGAACAAACACCATCAATCACCTGAAGGAACATATAAAGATAGTATCGAGCAGAAAATACACCACTTGGGGAGTAGATGTTAGCAATGAACAACAGTATTTGGTGTTCAACTAGCGCCATCGAATGCTGAACGAATTTCTATTGCACATATTACAATGAAGGTTAGACTTCATCATGATTATATGAAAAGGAAAGACGTATGTAGGACAAGCAAGTGAGACAGATGTCAAAACGAAAAATGATGTATCTCGCATGACGGAGATCTCAACATGTCAACCTGTAGTCGATGAAGCTGAAATTGGTGTAAATATAATTCATCACTTCAAGATATTTTTATATAAGAGCCCCGAGATGACATGTACACGCCATCCAAACATCAATCTATGGGTTATTGACTCTGTATTTTACACCACACAACGAGGCTAATTATTAAGGTCCGAAACGAAATAAGCTTCCTCGAAATTAACGGCAAATCCATTATGTGGAAGGCAAATATTCATAAACAAACGAGGTCAAAAGGCATGGTTTGTGTTCCTAAGTATGGAAAAGCCTTTCCAGCAAGTAAAATATGTAGACTGCTCCGACTGCAGATTTAAGTGTTCAGAAAAAGATAATCGACGAATGAAATGTTTTGGACATACTGGAGTTGAAGTGATTTTGCGAAGCACAAGTTTTATTTGTCAGCATGTGGAGCAGACATAATCTTAGTGAGTTTACAGAGAAAAGAAGAAAGGTGTCTCAAGCATTTTGCACAATTTTATGTCAGGGCAAATTTAGTGTGCGAAAACTCTTGTCATAAGGACCTTATATATTGGCAGAAAAAATAAGCTGTTGAATATGCGATGAGTGGTAAAGTACATTTGAGTTTTCACTCACCCACCCATTAAAATACCAGAAACTGATATTCAGTTTGTTCATGACCAGACCCATAGCTTTGCTACAGCTGTACAGCACTACACAATAAAATATACAAAAAGGAAAAGGGAATATATATTATAAGGAATGCGCTCACTTTACATTGAAAAGTGCAAAGAAGCTGCTAAAAAACACATTCAGGAAAAGCCGGTCAGATACCTTTCTGCAAGGATTAACAATTTGTCTTTTTTCATCACAAAAAAGACTGGTGTCTAATCCGCATTCACTACCAGCACCTCAGAAGAGAAGATAAATATGATGAGAAGCAGAAAAAGGAACATTGTCTCCACCAAACAAGAATGACAATATCCCGGCAATAAAAAGAGACAAATAGAAAAAGGTCAAATCTCATGGCGCTACACGTTTCAACATTTGACTTGCAAGCTGTCCTGACAAGGCATTGTAGCTTAGTAGGAAAACTGTATTATAAGAGAAACATCTGCTACTAAAATTAACCTTCTACTCAGAGATCGTAATGCAACTTGCTTACAAGTGGATTAGACTCAAGGAGGTAGAGGTTCTTGCGAAATTGTGACCTATCTTTTCTTGCATCTCCATTCTCTTACGAAGAAGTTACTTATTATTCTGATACATGTGAATGACAAAATGGAAGCCAGTTTATACAATGTGCATTGCTTTATTATATTGGAAAGATTGAAAATATCACCCGCATAATCGGAAGTTTCTAGAAAATTGACATTCAAAAATGGAATGTGATTCAATTCATTCCAACATTGAAAATACAAAAAGGTTAACAGTTTGTATGCTCCTTCTGAGTGAAAACATTAGTATCACTTGCAAGGAAGTTTAGGGCCTACATTATGATCCCATTTTAGTTAAAGACTTCATGGATTTAAAGAAATTAAAGAAGGAAACTGTAAGAAATGTGAAAAGTAGATTCAAAAGGGGAAAAGAGTAACACGCTTGAAGATACAACAATACATATAATAAGCAATACATCAGATAGGTTCTGGGGACATCCAAACTCAATCAGTGCCATATCTTCGGCTCAAAGGTACATAACATTGGCAATCTCTCCTGTTAAGAAAGTAGATATGTTGTCTCTTTGTGCTTAGAAACACAGCTAGAAGAATATGATAAGTGCTATCAATCCCTTCAATCCCGTAAATATATGACGGACAAACTTCCGGTACCCAACGTGAGCAGGAGGATGATACTGATTAGGATTCAGCTTCATTTGTATCCAAATTGACCATTTCTTCGTGGAAAAGAAACTTTAATTCAAATGTTGAATATCGACATATACTGTTCAGTAATTGTATACAATTGCGGAAAGCATAAACATGTCGGAGTCTTTGTTACAATAATGGCGACAACATATTATGCATGTCACTTTCATCGCGAAAACATAGTCCAAGATTTTATGGTAAATTGTGGAATAAGGAGGTGCCATTTGTTTTTCAGTGAACTTCAGTCGAAATTGCCATCCTGACAATTTTACTGCAAAAATATGGAGGAAAATTGTTTTTATTACTGCAAATTTTATAAAACTTGCTATAATCCTCGGCAGTGAAAACAATAACTAATACAACAGTGGGTGTTGTTTCCTTTATAAATTCCTTAACATATTGCTACAGTCTCATTTTAACAAGCAAAAATACCATATGCAGTGCGATTATTACTATTTGTTTCCTTTATTTTCTGGAACGGTAGCTTTCGCCAATTATAATTCCTGAAAAGATGCTAATATAATATAGTACCGATTAGCTCTTGACAGTAAAAAGTATTAACTGCTATTATCTTCTTTTACAAGCACGGGAAAAAAGAAAGAGGCTTGTTTTAAAAACGGAATTTAAATTCAAAATATAAACATTTTGTTTCACCATTGATTCGCAATATGATGTGCTTCATTTTAAGAAATATTGCGAAATAACTTAGATGGGCACCAAACAGATTTTTTAAATACTTAAACCTTACAAGCTAAATATTTCAAAATGTTGAAAGGTTTAGTTGGTACCTTTTAGCGTTCAACCGTAGAACTAGTATGCGATTTTTTTGGCAGATTTCACATCTTAAATATTGTAATAAATATGGGGTATACGCCATTTGTATATACCTCTTTATTTTAATGATTTATTAGATTTTGATGATTACTTTTTTTTATTCCGGGAAGTCTGAGTTAGAGAAATGTTAATCAGCTCGAGTAATTAGCCAATCTCGAGGGACGAATGTCAAAGAGGGTAGCGTGGATGAGATTTCTTCATGGCATGGATTAGTTTCGTAGTGAGTTTACGCCAGAGCCGCGTAAGTGGGCTTAGTGGGCTTATCTAAGTAGTTCCTACCAAATCTAATTGTGTTGATTGATTGTGTATCTACATGTGAAGTATTTGTGATAGATGCTCAAAATTTGTTCAGTGGAAAAATTGAAAAGGTATTGTACTAATATCTGGAGACGCCTTTTATTTTTGCTTTGTTTTAAACAAGGTGTAGAGTTACAGGCGAAATTATGCTTAAAATCATGATTTGACTGATCTAGGGATAAGGTATTAAAAATAGTTCCCTGCAGTTGGTGATTTGCAGTTATGAGATTGGCATGCAATTGTGAAGTTGAAGTGTAAATGTGTAGTTGTGATTTTTGTGGTCATGCATTGTTTAGAGGAAATTTTTATATTCTGAGTGTGTTGGAATTATCAGTAGACAACGACTGATGTTGATCAAATAAAGGGAATATATGTGACTTTCAGCAGTATTCACGCCAGGGTTGAATTCGCCTCTTACAATACCATTTTTGTTTTGTATCTGAAAAAGTTTAAATGTTTATAAACAGTGAAATGATTCCGAGTTTTATGAAAATAATCCCAGACATATACTGTATCATCTGTGAGTGAACACATGGCTATAAAGTTCTGACGATTATTGAACTAATTGTTTTATGTGCCATGGACATAATTACAACTTTGATTTCAAATATTTACAGCATTCGTAAATTAAATATTATATTATACTACAAAAAAAAAGAAATGTAGCTGCTGCGCAATACTCAACGATAAGAAATAGTCTAAGTGTATTTTAGAATTAATGAAAAATATCGTGAATAATCATGTTTTGATCTGTTCTACATTGTTGAGCAATTAATGTCAATCAACCCCGAATCTTTCCTTTCAACTATCATCGAAAAATATTTTTGTTCAGGCATTTTCTCACGTGTACGTTGTTGTTGCATTTGATTTAACGCCATTTTTCAGTACACGATATTTATGCATGGCTGCAAAGTATAACAAATGGATGAAGATCATGAGAAAATCATGGTTAAAACAGTATAATAAAGTACTGGAAAGCTCTCATATATGCACATAGGCCTAACCCCAGACTCGAATCTAACTGGACAGTGGTAGGATGGCAGGGTGATCGGTGAAGGCGAGCGCTTTTGACCATTGGACCACACGAAGTATGTTTTATGAGTAGTATAGTGGGGCGACAATGGGAATTAACATTACGCCCCCCCCCCTCGGCAAGAGTTACAGCGACAATGGGAATTAGCATTACAAGACCCCCTTGGGCCTGCATAGCGACAAGTTCTTTAAAGTACACCTTGGGCCACTATACACACAAACGTACGTGAGCGCTTACAAACACAGACACACACACAAACACACACACACACCTACTTTTCTCATCTCATATACTATTCACACACAGATGAGTCATAAAACTAACCTCATAATCTACTATACACACACGCGAAGCAGCAAAATCAAACCAAAATGTACTATCCACACACGGGAAGCAGCAAAAACATAACCCAATTATACTATCCACACACGCGAAGCAGCAAAAAACAAAACCCAAACGTACCATCCACAAAGAAGGAAGGTTAAAAACCGCACACTTTACTATCTACACGAACGTACTTGAGTGCTTACAAAAAACAATAATCTACCATACACACAAACGTACGTGAGCGCTTACAAACACAAACACACACACACACACACACACACACACAAAATCAAACCAGGAAAGGAGTGAGTGTTTATATTCACACTACTCCACATTCACACATTGGCAAATTGATTACTGTTTCTTTTGACGAGTTTTGGTTAGCCCTGAAAAGGGCTGGGTTTTTTCTGGAACTCCAAATGCATCTCTCTAATGATGGCATCTCCCAGGTCTGGCACCGCAGACACATCTCCTACTCCAGTCTCCTTTCCAATTCACCATTGTGGTTGGGAGTGCAGAGGCTGGATGATCAGCCTCAGCACCCCAACCTTCTGTCTCTGGAATAGTGTAACCTTCCCTCTGTCTTCTCCTGCGCTGCCAGGCCCGAGGATGTTGTTGTTGTGGTTGTTGCAGCTGTTGTGCTGGTGCCGGTGCTACCTGTGGTTGCGGCTGTTGTGCTGGTGCCGGGACTACCTGTGGAGGTGTCTTCACCATCGGCTTCACCTCACTTTTTGACCTCATCATTACGTGAGGCAGGATCCCTTTCTTCTATTTCTCCATTTCTTTCTTTCTTCTTTTCCTTCTCATTTTCTATTTTAGTTTTCTCTTCAATGGCCTCCGCTGCCAGTTCATCCAGGAGGCGCCTGGCATATTCCAGATGCATCTGGAGTTCCACAATCTTCGCTAGTCTGCTGCTCATTTTTTAAGCTGTTAACGAATCAACAGGGGTAGCCAGACTGCCGAGTGTTTCGGTATTTATATAAAAAGCACGGACGTGAAGGAAAACATCCCCTAAGACCCAAAACTTTTATTACCTACATCATCACCTAAAAACACGCGGACCTAAAAGAAACGCTCACTCACTTTTTTTTACTAACCATTACTATTTTAAATTTTTTTGACTGAAACGAAGGATTTAAGAGTCACACTTTCTAGCCATAATAAAGAAATGATGTGCTTATAGACGCACTTCTAATTTTTTTCTAACATATCACAGGCAATGGAATTTTATTTCTTTTCAAGAGTATAGGGTAGCCCTGAAAAGGGCTGTTTTTTGTGTGAACGAGGAGTTATGACACAATCTTTTAGGTTCTAAGATTGCGGCCTCCTGTGACGACAGGCTTTCTCACAGGAAAGAAAAGGAGAACTCTTTGGTGTCGACACGACAATCGACAAAACCTGTCAGGTTCATGTTGCTGATGTTGCTGTTGCTGCTCTCTCTGTTCTCTGTGCTGTTTCTGAAGTCTGTACTTCTGTCTATTCTTCTTTCTCCCTGTTAATTTCTTCTCAGCTTTTCTATCAGGTCTTCAGTGACTTTTAACATTCTAACATTCTCTATCGCTGCAGGCTTTGGTGCAAATTGACGTAGGCTTCGCTAATCTTGAGCACATCTTCGTAGGAGGAGGAGTCAACAATGGATGGTCAGACTGGAGACTACCCGCTAAATTAGTGTTATGTGAGGGATAGAGAGAAGTCAAAGAGCATGAATCATGATACCTATAGCAAAACAAACGACAAAGGCATTTTTTCAAAACACAACATTTTTATTCCAATAACTCATAACTAACAAGTAACAAATTTTTTCAACATTAACCATTCAGTTTAACTAACAGACATATTTTTTCTTCAAATAGCTATCTATTTTGGACATGGCTGACAACGTTGTGAATGAGATTGTGATTTCCACTGATGGAAGTCATTGGGCCATTGATGTACACTACGTTTCCTGGCTAAAGACAAAAGATAAGCATAATGATCATAAAACCATCGATCTACTTTCTCATCGTTTCTAGAAGAATGACGATCAAAATAAGTCACTAAATGTTCTAAAGAATATCCCAGACTGCGATGATGCAGAAAATACACACAATATTGTCCACACACCAAGGAATCTGTGCCTTGTAATTTCACGTTATTGAATCGTGTGGTCTGAGCATTTCTTCTCATAAAGTCAATGATGTCGTCTTCCAAGGGGGCAATCCATACGAATCGAAATATTCCACACATCCTTCTTGAGGAAAGTAGACGGCTACCCAGTGGGTTCCTGGGAGATGACTGTCGTCCGTGTTGATCACATAAGCTTGATGGTCTTGAGGTTTGCAATGAGGGAGTTCATCTTTAGCACATACGACAGAATTCCAAGAAGCAGTGTACGAACTGTGGTTCGAAGGGTAATAAAGTTCTCCGATATCCATGTTTTGTGTGGGTTTCTTTCTTCAGATGATAATAAGTGATCAATTCGATCCTGACTTTCTCTTGGAAAATGTCTGACAAGTAAAAGGCGTTTATCTCCGACTTCTTACCCTGGTCCAAGAGTTTATATGCGACGGATCTCCAGAGGCGTTAATCGAGGGCAAGAATATTTACGCAAGCCTTTATACCACTCATCAAACACGAATTCTTTCAAGATGAGACCCTAAGCTTCGTCCACATACTCGGCCAATTTTTCTTCTTGACTCAACATCAGACATTTATCGTGTTGAATTTGGCTGGGATGATCGTTGTGACATCCATAGCAATCTTTTTTGATCAGTTCCTTAATCTTATCTCCCAGGACTGTAGCAAACAGCCTACTAAATGTGCTTCTTGTTTTGGCCATCTGGATTTCATCATTATGACTTCGTCTTTGTCTTGGGGTTCTTCTTTCACGGTCTCCTCACATTTCCATGTCCAGAGTTACTCCACTGGGTAAAGAGGGATAACACTCTTCCATGGCTTCTAACAGTCTAGAATGACTTCTCTCAAACTGTTTATTTCTATCGTATTGTCAAATTCTGCATACAGGATGACGTTCACTGTGTTATCTGGGGGTATTGGATTCGCAAACTGAAGTTCCACACGAATCTGATGAAATTTATAGGGTGGAAATGTCCCTCGTCGCTGCCTTGGTCTGGAGTGAAATCAACAGCCCACAAAGCATAGCCTCCTGCATAATCCTCGTACGTAATGCCGTGACTGGTGTTGATTCCTAACTGTCCGGTGACTTCGTACAGGGACAAGTACGATCTCAAATTATTTCTGTCACCAAACTTAGGTTCGAAAGGTCGGGTACACAAGGTCTTGCCATCGCGACTGACTTCGATCTTGGCTACGTCGTAATGTTGAAACTGGAAAGGGTTTTCGTTATGTACTCCGTTGAAGGCTGAATTTTTGACGATGGCAAGGATCAAACGTTTGGGTAACTGTCCTTGGCTTAGATCTTCGTTCATGGATCACTGTCCAGCAGGAATAGTCAACGTTTTCACTTCCACTCTTCCAGTCGGATACTTGGCGGTCGTTCTGCTCAAAAGTGTGACTGATATCGTTTCCCACTTCAGGTAACACTTCCACACGACGCACTTAGAGTCTGGTTTCTTGGATGATGGTTTTGTACTCGTTAGCATTGGCCATCAAATGGAAAGCAGCACTGCTACGATTCAGTGTCAGGCGGATATCCGCACCGTTCAGCAATACTTTTCTTATAACCACATGTCCAAATGCAAACGATCCATCAGTTCTAAACTACGTCCTTGCAGAATTTTCTTTCGACGGTCATTAAAGCCCACATTGTGAAGATCGCCATCTTCTACTCACAGTTCTGTGTCGTTAAACTTGTTTATCTTGTCAGATCTCCATACCATGCAAGCATCTAGATGGGTGTTCTTGGCTTCTTTTCTGTACGTTAAAAGATTGTCCAGGTACGCTTGATAAGGGTAAGTAACAATACTGCTGCTGACCAGTTTGTTATTCAAGTACAAGTCCAGTTCGCTAAACAAAGAATGCATGAAATTGTTGACAGGAGCTACAAGAGCATCGGCTCCTGGATTATTGTTCTCCGTTTTGATCACTTTGACTTTCAAGTACAAGTAACTGCTATTCAGATCAATGTAATATTCGGGTTGCCCTTTGATTTCAAACTCGATGGGAGCTGACTCCGTCAAAGAGAAGACGGGATGAAATTCGACCCACTGGGATTCTAGCATCGTCATCATGGTGGGTGGCATGGCAAACAGAACTAGTTCAGACTTGGAACAGGCGCAAGACTCTCGGTGCATCATTTTTTCTGTTTCTCAATAACTTAATAATCGAAAACGTCTTAGTCTCGGACGGTTCTTCTTTTCTTAGTCTTTCTAGCTTTAGAAGTGTGAAGTCTTGTGAAAGGGTGTTTTCTTCGTCGTCACTTTCTGCCTTGTCCTTGCTGTTTCGTCAGGGAAGTAGGAATGCCTGACTCGGTAGCGTTCAGGGCATTTATAGGAGTTTCTCGTCGGCCCAAAATGTCTTTGCCCGTTTGCAGCAAGACCTTTTGGCCTGCTCTCAATAATGCTTCTTTAGGGTTTTGTTTGTCAATGATGACATTTTGGAGAAATTCTTTGCCTTGCCTCAATGCCGCATTTTTCAAGGCATGCAATTCTCGTGTCACCATCGGTTTCAACACCGGAGCCACCGAACGAAAGGCTGATTTTAACATATCTCCTAAACCGTGTCCTCGCTGTCGAGCAACGCCCCGGTACACTGGATACATGACTTACAAGTCGTTAGAGAACTGTTTTCGGAAATGGAGTTTCACCGTGACTTTCCCTTTCTGAATGGAATAGTTTGTCCCAGATCTCCTTTTATAGCAATGTTGACTGTGTCCAAATAAGGGAAAATAGTGAGGATGTACAAATTCGCGGTGAACGTGATAAGTGTTTCCACCTTCCTCGTCAGCGTTCGTGGCAGAATCCACTTTGAAAGGAATGACACGCAGTATCGGTACGGAGGTGTGTCCCACCACGTTATACTCCACCACATCGGAGTACACAAAGATCAAGTTCTGTCATTGGTTCAGTTCTACTGGGGCACGAAACATGTTGGCAAAAGAATCGTTGTCGGAAATGACTATTTCGCCTTTTTGCTCAACTCTCTTTCTCATCTCCATGTCCCGCCCAACATGGCAAACATATCAGGACAAAATGAAATAGACAACACTTTGTTCCCCTCAGGAACTTTCATCAGGAGGCGACGAGCTACTTTATGGTACTCAAGGGTGACACTTTTTTTGGCACTCTCCAAGCTTTAAGAAACACGACATTAAACCTGGATGCAAAATGGTGTTGTTGTTGTTGGAGTGGTGACTGACACTGGCACTGGACACAAGATTTCCTTTGTTCCCGTTCGAGAAGAATTTCAGAGAGGGATTGGGATGAAGGTAACCGATGCAACTGCTCCATATCATGGTCCACAATTGTTTGTCTCCTTGTTGCAAACTCAGATTGGCGATGGCTGCACCGATGACACAATACACCACAAAGATCTGGCAGAAAAAGACGGTTTGCGTTTTAGGCACACGTTCTCCACACCACACCCACAAGGGTTGTTTCTGTAAATCTTACAGGGAAGAACTGGGTGAAGGAGTGGTCGCTGAAGTGGTAGCAGTAGCTGAGGCTGTTTTAAAGGGCATGATGGTCACTTTTTTTATAGTCGATGACTTGCGAAGCGTCGATCCAAGAATCATAATTGTGTGGATATCCTTTCCAACGTACTTCGACTTCTTTGACACGTCGTTTGCCTACTTTACGGATTCTGCGTTCGAGAATGGTTTCGATGTCGTACACGTCGTCTTCTGTTTTGGTGACACGTTGTAACTCGGGCAAATAAAACGTTCCTTTTAACACTTCTCCGTTCATGTCTTCCAATTTATAGACTGCAGGATAACGGTATGCACTCGTCCAGTGACACGAAACAATTCAGTCGTCCAGTTAGGTAAGTAACCTTTGTCGAAAGTGCGTTTGGTTTACCAATGCGCACCCAATCTCCTACGGTCAACACTCCACTTTTCTTGGGGACAGCCCCCGTGGGTGACGTACCAAACAGGCGATGAGAAACCAGCACTTCGTTGTCGGGAGTCACCTCTTGTGGGGCACGTCCAATGCTTCGATGGTAAGATTGGTTGTACGCTTGCACCAGGTGCGGTAAGATGGCGATGTACTTCAGAGTGTGGTGATGCGTAAAATATTTCCACATGCGTTGTTTCAAGGTACGTTGAAAAAGTTCCACGATGCTGGCTTTGGTTTCAGGATTCTCGGTGGTAAAAAAAATGAATGTCACGTTTCTTTAATTCTTTTTGGAAAGCTTGGTTCAGAAATTCGGTACCTTTGTCCGTTTGCCATCGAAGAGGGTGACGAGGGCCACGGGAGTAGAGGTCGATGCTAGTGGTGATGGAGGTGGTAATGGAATGGCTTTGGTCTTCTTTTCTTTTTTCACATCTGGTTTCCCTTTTTTTTTTTTACTTCTGTCGAAGGAGAAGTGGACATCATCTTTTTAACCCAAGCTTTCATTTCCTCTCGTTGGGGAGTGGGGGAAGGGGTCAACAAGGATGCTGCAATCTTACTAGAAATGGGAGCTGCTAACGGTGTTTGAAAAACTTCTCGTATCTCTTCTTCCTCAGGCCTTCGTGGGGTAGCGTCTCTCGTGACCCCTGGGGATGGTAGTGGTGGTGTGGGGAAGGACTTTTCATCAAGGTCTTAAAATCTTTCAGAGTGGGTAGAGCTGTTTCGCCTAAAGCTTTCTGATGAAAGAGTTGCAGTCGTTGCAAGAGTTGACCGTACTTTTGCGATTTTTCTGTTTCGGACAAATCTTGGCGATCCATCAACGACTGCAATTCGTGTTGTAACTGGGACATCTCAGTCAAACTGGGATTGGGAGGCAAATGCGGGGTTCGTTTTTCTTACCAATGATGGTATTCCATCCATCGTTTGTAAGGCACTAAAGTTAGTTTTCGTCCTTCCATTCGATGTCAAGGGTCAATTCTGAGATCTTGGGACTCCAGAGGTCCTTTTTATCTTGCTCCCACGAGTCCTCACAACATGGTTACCAAGACTCCTTTCAGCAAAGGTCCTAACAAGAGTTGCAAAATTCCTCCACGTTGGACCAACATCTTCTTTTGACCAATGGGGATTTTCTTTTGAACCATACGGCGAAGAACGATACAATGTTTGCCTAAGCATTGTTTCAGGTGTTTGGACAAATGGATCGTGCCTTTCAAGACGTTCAAACAACATTCGCACACGGTATCGATGACATCTTTGGAGGCCGTTTGAATGAGTTTTTCTCGCATGGGTAGAGAAGCTTTGGACAGGACAGACATGTCCCCATGTGTGACTAAACGAGGAGGCAGTCCTTTCCTTTTCTTTCCTTTGATCTTAGAAGAGGGATGTTTTCTGGGGGGTGACATCTTTGGTTCTTCAGGAGCACATAAACACTGATACCCCTATTTGTTCGCAGCCCTTTTTATACTGGAACGCGTCGTCACTGATTGTCTTCATGTCGCATCAACTTGAGGACAGGCATTACACGTCGTGCAGGGGTACGCAACGGACTAAATCGATCCAGTTCTTGCTTGGACAAATCCAGTAAACTCTGTAACATGCCCGATCTCTCTTGGACTTTGATTTTGAGAGCGGGTACTTTGTGAGTAGCTGCCACTACCACTAAAGAGGAGGGTGTCTCCACTGGAGTTCTTGGAGACACGGGCTTCCATGGTGTCATCAACGGAGAAGTGGATGAACCTGAGGCTACTGGAGACGCGGTCACCGTCGTCGCAGGTCGTGGTTTGCGAATGTAAGGTTGAGTCCTGGCCGAAGTGCCTCTCTTGCGACTAGAAGCTGTTTTCTGTGGGCTTTTCTTTCTCTGGGGACTTCTCCTGTTTCTTTTTGTGGGGACTTTTCTTTTCGGGGATATGACCTGGTCTTGACACCGTTGCTCTTTTTCTTCTTGGGGCTTCGTTTGGCTTTTTTCTTGGGGAGAACTTTGGGAGCATTAGGATCCCATCTTAGGAGGGAGCGAATGATGACACCTCCTAGAGTACCGCTCCCTCCAGGTTTTAAAATGATTTGCTTTTTGGTTTGAGAGTCGATGCGTCGATCGGCCAGTTGGGTCAAAGCTGCTTTGTTTCTATCAAAAAAGCGTCTTGTTTGATGAGGAATCTGAATGATACCTTGCAGTAATTGACGTGCTGTAAGCGCAAACCATCGTAAGACTTCTTTGAGACTCTTCTAAGACACGAGCACGTATTTGTGGATTTTTCTCGCGACTGATGCCATATAAGGCAAGAATCAATTTGAGGGGAAGATGTGACTGAAGGGACGTCATGTTGACGCTGTGTGAGAAAGACGAAAAGTGTCCGAGGTTTTTATAGATTTTTTGGGGTTAAGTCGAGGACGGAGACATGTACAGGACAGGTCCTCCGTCTTGACACCAGTGGTGAATAAATTGTCTACGAAATCGCAAATAATCGCGGGTCATGGGTTTCAAATCGACGAGTAAATAGGCATGTGGAGTTTGAGTGGCATCTTCGTTCGCCTGGGTGAGCCAAGGCGTTCCTAACTGTTTGGCTAAGACTTGCACTTGCGATTTATCTCGAGGACTTTTAAACAAGACCACGTAATGAGCATTGAGACCGATGGTGCGATGAGCTTAACTTTGTTGAAACAAATTTTGAGTAATGTAAATGACACTGGCATTATGATGATGCCCTTTGCGCGTAAACCAAAGTTTAATTTCTTCTTCGTCTTCTCTTAACATGTCATCGAAAATGACCAAATGGGTTTGACGGGGGTCAGACACGATTCCGTCGTCTTCGTTAGGAATGCCTTCCAGAAACACGATGCAATCGCTTTGACTTTCTTGCAAGAGGCTGTACGCCGATTGCCACTCTGTGTAACACCACACGATTCGTTGAGGTGGACGATCGATCAGATGATGTTTATGTTCGATCAAACGTTTGACAAATTCGGTTTTGCCTAAACCGCTAGGTCCAGCAATGAGCATGTTATAGGGATTGTGAAGATACAAAGCCTCCCTACTGGCATGATCTAAGTGTTCGTCGATGACTTTGAAAGTGGAGGAAAAGGGAGCAGAGACAGTAGAGGTAGCCATAGTGTCAGGAATGTCACTTGTGACACGAAAACAGACAAGACAAGAGTTTTTATACTTTTTTCAGGACACGATTATTGATGTTTTAAAAATGAACACGAAAGGATAAAATACATAAAAGCCAAAGGCTTAAGTACAACGATAAGATGCACATGAAAACGATCAAAGTGGAATAGAAATAAGTCTCTGTACAACATGTTTTGGGTAATGTTGTGACAAGTTCTACAGGGGGTAATGTCACACAAGTGTCCTCCCGAAAGAGTCTTTCAGGAATGTCCATGACAGTCCTGTCCTTGGTGACGTATTCTTCTGGCACTGGCACTGGCACTAACACAGGTTGAAAAGTGACTTTTTTCCTTGGATAACTCTCGAGCATACTGAGCCACTTCTTGGGTCCAAGCCTCAAAACCCCATTTTTTCCAGGCACGTACATCTGTCCAATGGGGGTGTAAGTCACAAGCTACACACACACTGTCATACACGTCGGTAGCTAAAAGTTGACGAATCTTCTTTTCCCGTAGAGGTCGAGAAATATCCAGATGAAAACACAAGGCTTTGAGCAAAATGAGTCTCTCTTGACCATTTAAGGCCATTTGGGTTGGTAAGTACTATTCGTAAAGAGTCCACAAGGAACTGGCTGGTAAACGAAATCCCAGAAAACAAGTCATTAAGACACACACCACACAATCATTCACGGTTTGAATACTGTAATTGAGTTCCTTCCACGGAATCTGTTGAATCACTTATGACAAAAGTCGTGGCATGGCAGCCTTTTTTTATACTCTTTTTCGGAGGCAATAAATGTAATTTCTACCCAGAGATCTTCGTTCGCCTGTTGGAAATTTAAATCTTCCAAACTGTAACATACAGTCCAGAGTTCGTTCAGAAGTTTCCTCTTCCACTAGATAAATGTTGCGTGAATGGTTTTGTAATCCTTCCAACTCTTCTTCCTCAATTCGTTGCAGTAAGTGAATCTCGAAGTAACCAAAATCACGAACATGTTGATCATTCGTGACCTCGAAGTATTTAACAAGGTCTGACCACTGAAACACTTTCTCACGAATCAGTTCTCTTATAGCATTCATGTACCAGTGGTTCAAACACTGGTGACATAACGGATGCAACTGTTCTTTACGTTTCATTTGTATTTTCACCAGTTCTCGGTAAATGCGTTCTCTCAATTCCACAGGCAAAGCACGAATGTTCTCTTTTAAAGTATCCATGAATAGGTCATACTATTGTCGGAGACAATAAGTGTACTGTCTGGTCAGAGATGGTTTTACTCCAGTAGCAAATCTAAATCGTTCAGTCACTAACTTACACATTACAGTTCGTTCAGAAGTTTCCTCCTTCACTAAGGTGACATTCTGTAAACGATTTTGGTAATCTTTTAAGTCTTCTTCCTCTAAAATTTGTTGCAGTAAGTCTACCTGGTAGTACATAGAATCATCAGTATCAAATCTATCCTTTGAACGCCGGGGTAGTTGATGAAGGTCTGACCAATGAAACACTTTCAACTGAATCAGTCCTCTTATAGCATTCAGGTACCAGTGCTTCAAACACCAGTGACGTAACGGATGCAATTGTTCTTTACGTTTGACTTGTATTTTGACCAGTTCTCGGTAAATCCTTTCTCTCAACTCCACAGGCAAGCCAAGAATGTTCTCTTGTAAGGTATTCATTCAGGGATTGCTGATATCGTCCCACTAAAGGTAATTAGTGACAACTGGGAGACCATCGAGCATGTTCCAGGTAGGCCGAATCTTGTGGTTCCCAGTGAAGTGACACACCGCAACTGAAGCACTTGACTTTATCCCCTTCGCCCAAGTAGAAAAATCCGGCTCTGGCTAATTCTTCGGGGGTCGGTCCTCCCAGATATTTAGGCCATTTTCCTTTGAACGATTGAAAACGATTTTCAAAGTTGCAGTATTCAGGCAAACGCACAGGGAACGAATATTCGTCTTTCACAGGTTCGTTTCGATGAGGGTAGGGTAACATCGACAGGAGTTTGCTCATGGCTGGATGACATCCGTAGAGTGGTAGACGTGAAGGTTGACATCCACATTTACAATGAAACCCAGTAATGTGTCCACGATGACGAATGGCATTCGCTTTCGCATCCATCAGGTTTGACACACACAGCATCACGTTCCATGATAGGGGTAGTGAGAACAAAGTTTCCATGATGCTTTACTGCATCACTGAGGTCACAGCGTACAGCATCGCTCACATCGCAAGACTCAGCATCGCATTCCACTTCAGAGGCCCCAAACTTGAATTGTGCCTGTCTGAACTTGCTTTGTGTTTCTTTGAAAGTATTCATCTTGTTCGCTTCGTCCTGGTAGTCACAATGAACTATCGATTTTGCACATTGTCCCTTTTATATGCTGACCAATATCGATATGACCGTACGGCAAAGTGAAGTGATTGGGAAGACGCACTCGCTTCTGGTACACGATTTGATACAGCTTTTCCAAGGGTCGACTGACGATTTGGTGAGAGGGCAAACGTACAATCTTATGCGGTTTACGGGTGGTCACTTTAAAGTTTCCATCCTCTCCAGACTGCAAATCTTCTTTCAATACCCCAAAGTTGACCATTCGACTGGTGCGATAATTGAGAGTCAATCCTTTCACTTTACACTCCGTATGCACTTGTCCTCGACATCCACGTGTTTCATGTATTTGGTTTTGTCGTCAATCATCTGGAAGTAACGGGAAGGTTCTGTCAAATATTCCGTCTTGGGTAAACACGGTCGTTGTGCCATTCTGCCCCACAAGCAATTTAACATCACTTTGGCAAACGATCGCCTGCCTTCGTTTTTCTCGATGTGGTCTAAATTGATGCCTTCTTGTTCCCAGTATTTCTCTTTGAATGTCTTTTGATCTTCGGGAGTGTGACACCAAGAAGGATAGCCACTGGCTTCTTGTTTCAGTTTTAAAAAGGCATCCACGTAGTCTGCGAAAATGCCTTTCTGACTTGGGTCACCCTTGTGGTATTGTTGTGTATTTGGAAAGTGGTACATTTCGTACACTTCTAACAGTTGGTATCCCATGTCCAGAGCTTTGAACAATTCCACGCTAACCCAAGTTCCCGTCAAGGTGCGTTCTTCCTGGGTGTGCTGACAAGGCTGGTTTTGGTTACGTTTCGGCACAAGAACGGCACAAGGGAAACATCAGTTTGCTTTGATAATGATGAGGTAACACGGGATGGTGGGAGGCAAGAATTTGTACTTGATCAATCCTTGGTATTGTCGTATGTGGTCCAGGTCGATGTGTTCCGTCGGCAATTGCGGGTGCCCTGCAGGAAAGCGACAACATTTGCATACGTAAGGATACAGCGAACACACGTCCAAGTATTTGATTTCTTCTCCTTTCTCTTCGTCAGCATGGTACAGCAAACAGGTGGTATGTCCTTCCTCCGTACAAACTATCCCTTGGGTTCAGGGGGTCCATCAACTGGAACTTTTCACGATGCGTTTAAACTTTTTGCATTTCAGGAATACCACAAGGTGTCTTTGGATAGCCCCGCCTGTTGTAACAGGAGTTCTACTTCACTTTGCTGTTTGGCTCGGGCCGATCGTTTAATAAATTTCCAGGCTCTTTTCCATTCTGCCGTGTCGTTCTTGTTGGCATACGTTCGTCCTACCACGATAGCCCTGGTTAAACACATCTGGTCTTGAGGGTTGTTAATTCGGACGAGGCTACGCTTAATGCTGAGAAGGTCGTCCACCAATAACACCTTTTTGCACTGTCCGGTTCCTTGAGGAGGAGAGACGTGGGTCATAGACAGTGTCGCTTTTCCATCGGTGATGTCAAACTTGTCGTTGGATTGTTGCACGTGTTGAATCTTGTCCATGATTTTGGAAAGTGTCAATTCTGCTTGGCTGCTAAACTCGATCCAAACAGGGGATTTCAAACCGTAGTGATGTATGGAAAGTCTCAAGCGATCGTCTTCTTTGGCTTGACATTGTCGCTTTAGTGTGGTTAGCAAAGAATTCCACATCTCAGTGATGAAGCCGCCTGCTTTCTCCAATGGTACGTCGGACTTGAAATCTTTAAACTTCACCCTGTAAGTGTAAGCCGTGGTTCTAAATTTTCTAGAGGAGCGCTTTTCCGTCTCTCGAATGTGATAGTAATTTTCAGGGTTTACTGGTGAACTTTGGTTAGATGAAGACTCTCTGGGTCTGGATTCTGGTTCACTCATGTCATCTTCAAAATCACTGGCATTAATTTGTGCCAAGACTTCAGCTATGGTACGAGGCGATAGATCACGTTTCTGTCTCTTACTTTCTTCTTCTTTCTTCTCGAATGGATTCGATCGTTTCATCTTGACTGCAAAAAGTCAAATGACTACATGTCAAACACCATGGGTCACTTAATATCCAAGGCACACCAGCGTATATAAAGGGTGTGTGTCTTGTCCTTCCACTATTCATTTCACTCTCAAACTGAGCAGAATGATGGAAGAGCCTACACAGATCGAACTTTTCATCAGATCTTTGCGAGGGGTCATCAGAAAATTTTCTTCAGACAAACCGACGGACTACTCACCCTCCTTTCGAGATAAAAGTCAAGATAGTTGCTATGTCTGTAAGAAGAAAGGGCATTGGTCTTCATAGTGTCCAGACCGTCAAAAAAAAAAACGGGTTAGAAGAGACAAAAGTCAAGATACCTGTTATCATTGTCAAAAAAGGACATTGATCTCCAAATTGCCCTAAGAAATAACAGGAGCAAGAAGAAGACAGGGATTATGGAGAGGAAGAAGAGGTACCCTCCCCCAAGGAAGAACCTAGATATGTACAGAAAGAGAAACGGAGAAGAAAAGAAGGGGAGAAAGTGAGGAAGAAGTGGAGGAAAAAGCTGTAAAAGTGAAGAAATTTAAAAAATAGAGAGAGTGAAGACAGACATAGAAGAAGCCTATGAACTTTTTAAAGTGCTATGTTTTGTTGTGAATTGGATTGTAAAATTTGTACCAGAATAGACCAGTCATAAAACGTAAGTGTCTCTTGGTTTTGATTTTTAGAATAAGAATCTACACTCACGCACTCATACATTCACATGGTACATAAGGGTAAAAAAGGGCTTTTTGAGTTTTAATTTATGTTGGCAATTGAAATACTATCTCTTTTCGAGAGAAATGGGTGGCCCTGAAGAGGACCTTTGGGTATTTGTTGTATTGCATTTATGAAGAATTTCATTTTTAATAATTTTGATTCTAGGGTTTGTACACCTTCCTATTTTAGTGTATTGATTCTCCTCAACCCTGGCTGGTCTTGGAGTTTATTTAATATACAGTGAAACTTGCCAGGGATCAGTAGTGTCCTGTGTGTGCAATGTGTATGCGCTATTTGTTTGTATGTTATCCTGTTTAGTTGTAAGGACTGGCTATATATGGATCAGATTCTAAGAGTTGTCAATTATTTATTGGTTCATTTGTAACTCGGGAAGTTCGGTTGTGACGTAGTTGTCATCTGTACCGTTCTTCCCGGTTTAAAGAACCTGTTTTACTTTAACGTGTGTGCTTTGTAATATTGAGATAGATAGAGGAAAGATTGGTAGAATTAATATGTTGGATATATGTATTTGCAATTGTATTTTTTGCGTGTATGTATGTCTGCATGAGGTAGAGTGTTTCTGTGTTCGTAATGTTCTTAATTGTTCATTGTTTGTATGTCTATTCATTGATACACAAGGATCTCAGGTATAAAGTTACCTAGAAATTTGCAATTGTAGAATAAAATAGTTGTAAATTAGAATTCAGTATCTTCTCTTAACGTTTTCATGATTGAATTAATATATAAAGTTAATTTTTTATATATATCGTTATCAAGAATGTTATTTATGTAGAGTAGTTGTTTGTTATCTATTATTCCATATTTATTAATTTTATCTTTTAGAGCCTGTCTCTCTGTTGAGTTTTTAGGGCATACAGTAATTAGGTGGGTTTTTTAATCTATAGATTTTCCACATAATCTACATTTTGGTAGGGTATTTATGAAGTGTCTAATAAAGGCAACTTCGCCCGTGACCCATTTGTCATGCAGGTATAGGAACAGTCTCCCTTGTACGGAGGCTGACCTTATACCTCCCCAGTTTTTCCAGATGGCCTTCCAGTTCAAGTCAGGGTAGCGATATTCAATTTCTTGTTTATCTTGAGAGACTGTTTCATTCAGGATTTCATAAATATTGTTCTTCCTGTCCTATACTTTGGTATTGTCTCTGTAGGTGTATAACAGTTCACTAACTCTTCTACATGACCCTGGGGGTTTTAGTATTTTAATTAATTTGTTACTTTTTTATAGATATCATTATCAAAACGGCATAAGTAACTGTATATATAAATACTTATTGCTTGCCAAGGTAACTTGGGAGAACTACTTAATTTACTAAACATATTTAAAATAATTGTTTATTGCTTAATACTGAGGTTGGGCAAGGCTAGCCCTCCTTTTTCTTTGGATCTGCATATGTATTTTTCTTCAAGTAGTGGATTTTATTATTCCAAATGAAGCTCATTATTTTCTTTTCAATGTTGTCAATCATAGCTTGTGTTAGTTGCACCGAATTCATAACATAATCTAACTGACTATACATGTATGTTTTAGCAACCTGTATACGGTTCATTAAGTTGATCTTTGTGTGCGACCATGCTTCAGTCTGCTTTTCTATCTTGATTACTACCTCACGGTAGTTCTTGTGAGTGGAGTTCATTCCTAATGCTTTTCCATGAGCTTTAATCAGGTTTGGGGCAAACCAGGGTGGTTGCCCCTCCAGTTTCCTATTAATAAAATTTCTGTTTTGTCATGGTTAATTGCGGAACCAGAGGCTTTTCCAAATTGTTGAAATTCATACTGTAAATGTTTGAAGGAATATCCATCTCTGGTAAAGTTTGTACAGTCATCTGCATGTAATATGGTTTTTAAAACGTGTTTCAAATTTGGTATTTTGATTCCTTGAATATTAGTGTTTTGGTTGATATTTATGTTCAAGGTTCAAGGATTCTATTGCTATCACACATAGCAACATAGATAATGGACAGCCTTTCCGTACCAATCTTTCTATTTTTATATCATCTGTGAACGCTCTGTTGATAATTATTTTGGACGTAATATTAGCATACATGGATTTAATCCAATTTATAATGTTTCTACCAAAACCACATCTCTCTAAGGTTTTAAATATGAAGTCATGCTCTATTCGATCAAAAGCCTTCTCCTGATCGCATAGAAACATGACGCCCTTTTCATTTTTAATCTTTAAATATTCTATTATAGAAGATATTGATAGTGTGTTATCTAAAATTTTCCTTCCTACCCCTCCACATCTTTGATTTATATCTATTATTAAACTTAAACAGTTCCTTATCCTATTAGTTATTATCTTACTCAGTATCTTATAATCATTGTTTAATAAAGTTATCGGTCTCAAATTTTTTATTTCCACCCTGTCCCCTTTCCCTTTATATAATAATGTAATTATTCCTTCCCTCATCCTTTTAGGCATTTCCCCAGTTAGTAAAATGTTGTTATAGAGTAATTCTAAAAAATCTACTAGTTCGTTCTGAAATTTAATATAGAAGTCCGATGTGATTCCATCGGATCCAAGAGACTTCCCTTTTTCAAGACTTTTTATAGCTTTTATTATTTCCTCAGCGGTGATAAACATATCACATTTTTCACATTCACTTATAGGTATTTGTTTGTACGTGGTTTGCTGTAAATAGTTGTTTATAATGTTAACATCAATATTTTGGGATTTATATATATTTGTGTAGTAGTTTTCTTTGAATGCATATTTAGTGTATCTTTTTTATCCTTGTATGTTATGTTATTAAAACGAATTAATTCAATCTTTTTAAAATTCCCTCTTTTTATTTCTAGTCTTTTATACAGTCCTCTTCCCTTTTTATATAAATTCGAATGTTTCCCTGCTCTAATTGTTATACCTTGGGTTAATTCTTTTTCTAATTCCTCCCGTTGTCTAATAACTTCCTTATCTTCATGTGTAAAAAGTTCATTCTTTGTTTTAATTTCAGAGTACTTCTTTTTAATCCATTGTTTATGTATTGTTTTAGTTTTGCTATAATATTTAGTTATTCTCCTAATCTCATTCTGTATTATTTACCAGTCTCTTATTATATTCCCCAAATATTTTGTTTTAAAATTATTCATATGTGTGCGTGCGGTATGTGCATAGTCATCATCTAAAAGGTGAGTATTATTCAACTTCCATAACCCTGCGCCCATTTTTATTGTATTTGCAATCAATATCTCAAGTGTAACCAATCTGTGGTCTGAAATCTGCTCATCCAAAATTGCACACTTTTTAACTACATTAATATAGCTATCTGAGATATAGAAAATGTCGAGCCTACTTCCATTGTTATTTCCATACATGTACGTATATTGCCTGACATTTGTGTTACAGTATCGGTATGCGTCCGTTATGTTATTGGTCTTTGTAAATAATTTAATCTATTATGAAGCCTATTATCTGACTCAGTAAGTTGTTCACTTTTGTCCAATTCTGTTTGTATCCAGTTGAAATCTCCTCCTAATATACAAGGGTCTGTAACATAATGTTGGATATAATGATTTACATTCATAATAAAATTTACTTTTTTAGGGCTTACGCTTCCAGATGGTACATATATATTAAATACATTCCACTTATTCATTAAACGACCTTGTAATTCATTTGGGGTTTTTAAGTGTTCAAAGTTTAATCCCTTGGCAGAACGCCGAACAATTATAACCACCCCGGAAAAGATTTCGGACGGGTGGTTATTGTTAATAACTAAGGCATCTAATTCCTCCTCTAGTTTCGTCACCACATGCTCAGGCATTTTGTGCGTTTCTTGTATTAAAATTATGTCATAACTTTTTGATTGTCTTATGTTTTATGATTTTATCTATTTTATTTGTAGTTCCATTTATGTTCATAGTCAATATATGTAGGTTTAATCCCTCCATATTGACTATGGACAGGTATTTTAGTTTCTTTATGTATTAATTTGTAAATTTCAAAGTGAAGGTCTTGTGACTTATAAAAGCAATTATATTTAAGATAATTTTGTTTAGTGGGCAGTCCTCTTGCTCTGTACTGTTCTATGCTAATTTTTCTCCTGTCTCTGTTCAGAGAAACTGATCTTTCTTGCTCGTGATCTTTTTTCTCATTTCTAGATTCTCTGATGAATTCAGTTATATTTGATTCTGAGGGAGTCCTGGGGGTGGAGGCTGCCCTTTTCCTCTTTGTTGGAATGATAGGAGTTGATGTATCTTTCTGCATTTGCACGGGGGATTCCTGAGTTTCCTGATAGTTTGGACATGTAGATCCTTCTTGATTTATGGATTCTTCTATGACATTACGGCTTTCCGGTGTTTCTTTTCTTCTCCGAATTTCGGTTCCTCTATAACGTAGCATAGAACAGGGCTTATCACATTGAATTTTGATTCTTTTGCCTCCATTTCTTTCTTTCTCAGAGTTCTTCGTGCTGTGGCTTTGGCCTTCTTCTTTTCTGCCGAGCTTGCTTGGCTGGCATCTTCCCACTTTTCTGATGTATCTTGTGATGGCAGTTCTGAACTCGCTTCCAGGTTATCCTGGATATGAGAGCTTATCATTTCTCCTATTTTGTCTTCTATCGGTTCTGGCACTTGTTGTACAGCTTTTTCCGTGGCCTCATACAAGCGTTTGGAAGAGAAGAATGTACGTGGAGAGGCAAGGCTGTTTAAAGAGGGTTTTAATTTACGGACCAGAAGTGAGACAAAGTTTAAGGAAAAGTAGGGGACCTAAACGATGCCCTCTATGTTAAATGGAATAAGGTTAACATAAACCCCTTTTCAGGGCCCCTCATTGATCTGGAAAAGAAATTGACTTTCTTGCCTAATCCCTTCCAAAAAATGTTAAATGTTGTCTATGTATAATGAAAGTCTTGTGTGTGTATACTCTCTGTACACCCCGCTCTTTGCTCAGTCCTGTGTGACGTCACCTTCCCCTAGTTCCTACAGTGTTACCAATCTCCCCTACCGTGACGTCAGATGCTATCTTTCCCTTGTAGCTATACAAACCCAATAGTCCCATGTTTAATTTCTCTTGTCCCTATAGTGGCCTAAGGTGTACTTTAAAGTACTTGTCGCTATACAGGCCCAAAGGGGTCTTTTAATGCTAAGTCCTATTGTCGCTATAAATCTTGCCGCTATACAGTCCCGGGGGGGGGGGGGGAGGCCGTAATGTTATATTCCATTTTCGCCCTATCGCCCCACTATACTACTTTTATGTGTTGCTTGAATCATCCAGCATCAAGTAAAAAGTCATATTTTTACTGATGTTCTCTTACACGGCTTGATTTTCATATTATTTTCCTAAAGCTTGCATACCTTCAACGTTTGGTTTTTGTACATAGTTTCAGGTGATAATGGAGTATTTGTCCAAATGCTGACGAACCTAGTTTCTGTTTTGATAAACCCGAGAAAGTCTCTCAAACATAAAATGACTTCTGGTCATCGCCATTCGACATAATTACTGGTATTAATATTTCTTGATTGAAAAGTAACATATTTCGTATAATGCAGAATCAATTTTATCAGAATAGGTTAAAGCCAAGTCTACTCAGATTGTTTACTTTCGATTTTCTAATATGCAAATTACAAGCTTTATCCCAACAATTATTTATAGAAATTATCAAGAAAGCATTTGTCAGTGCTAATGAACAGGCAATGAATAGTGAAGAAAAACTAAATCATAAATTCTAATCAGGTACTTAGAGAAAGACAGTTTTATGTGTTTAGCTTCTATATGCATTGTATAACTCTACCGTAACTAAATACCTTGCTGAAACAATCCCGACAAATGTTTAATTCAGATATCAATGTAATTATATATCTCGTATATTTGTAGAAACTATTATTTTCTAAGTCGTAATAATGCTGCACATGTAAGAGTATAAATAAGTTTATACTAAGGTAACCAGTATATATATATATATATATATATATATATATATATATATATATATATATATATATATATATATATATATATATATATAAGAGAGAGAGAGAGAGAGAGAGAAAAAAAATCAGGAAAAGATAGGGCATACAAATAATTATGAGATAGAGAGAGAGAACACATTTTCACAAACAACCAAGTCAAGATACTTTCACATACAAGAGGGGGTTTTAAGTTTCAGTTCGCTTACGAACGTAGACATAGACATGCATACATGCACACACATTCAACCAATAATAGGTCAATCGTTTTAATTTGCATATCTCTCCTTTTTCTAAGATGCTGGCTAGACGTGAATAGGAAAGTTGGGGTTTGTCGTGATCATGGATGTTTCTGGATATCCAGGAGAATATCATCTTCCTGACCGAGCTTGGCAACACGGACACATCTGGTCCATGTAGTTAGTAGATCTTCTGACTCAAATATTGAACCTAGAAGTAAATATGCTGGCTTCTCTCTCTCTCTCTCTCTCTCTCTCTCTCTCTCTCTCTCTCTCTCTCTCTCTCTCTCTCTCTTTTCAAGGATCCAATATGTTTATATTATCTGCCGCATTTGTTCTTGGATCCTCATTCAGTTGTAGCTGATGCACGGGAACTCTCTCTCTCTTTTGGGAAACCCCTTCCCTCGTGTCCTCCCATGATATCCTTTGGCAAATACTTCATCTACTTTACTCGGTCCAGGAGCTGCTCCACTCTCTCCGCCAAACTAAGGTTCTGCTGAGATGTCATTTTCTCTACTTTCTTTTTATATCTGCCCAGTATAAACGATGAATGGCAAGACTTGCGAACTTACTGATCTTGACTTATAGTCGGTTCAGACCAATGTACCATGCGAGACTGGTTAGTGCACTCAATGCGTGCGTTTCAATAAATTTTTGTGCTGGTTGCTAGGGCAACCTCATGACTCTATAATACGTGTACAGCCCACTTCTCGATTATTATGTCCGGAAGCGGAATCGGAGGAGAGAGGCTGGATATTTGCGCCTCGACTTCAATGAAAGGCTTATATTTATTCTGTTTTGTTTTTGTCTTTCTTTTTTTTTTTTTCATTTTTTGCGAAAAGTCAATAGTGTCGTTATCAACGGAGTTTTGACAAGAAGGTTCTCCTTACTTTATGACTATTTATTACATGAGAATAGAATTGAGAGGAAACAAAATTTAGTTTTTGCATTGTTTGTTTAAAACAATTTCTGCCATGATTTTTCTTTGCCCTGGAAGTTTGTAAGCTCGTCCTTATTGATGAAATTGTTTTTTTTTTATTCAGTCTATTCTATATTGTGTGGCTGGGGCTGATGTTTTTGGGATTCAACCACCTTACACAGATTAATTGATATAGGCTGAACCTTTGTCTTCAAATATGGTGGTACTAACGCTTTATTTATGTATTTTGCTTAGGAGTTGATATTTACCGCTTTGTGCGGTGAGATTTGATGGTCTTGGATTTTGAATCACGTTATATTTCTGTATTATTAAGGGGGTGCCATATTAGAGATTGGTACCAGTCATTGTCGCTTTGTTCGGTGGGACCTGATGATCTCGATCTTTTCGACTTTATAGACTTAACTAATTTCTCGGTTTTGATATTTGGCGATCCCTATCAGGAAGGTCACATCTTCAGACACGCAAAATTGTGAAATTTGTCTATTTTCAAAAACACTTTGCTAACACATTTGAAACACACGCAAAATATAAATATTATTGATTGACTTTTTGACTTTTCAGACGCGTATGTGCAAAAACAAATAGCTTAATATAGTGCATGATGAAAGACAAACTAGTCCATAAGTTAATGAGAATTTTTGTTTGGCATTTTATTGCTCAATATTAATGCAGAATTTAATTACAGCCATTCGAATTGCAGGATTCTAAATCCAAACTGTAGTTTTCATGATAGAATGCAGCTATTAAAACTCCAGATAGTCACAGATCGAGGCCATATGTTTATCTTCTGAATTTTATTTAAAAGTATTTTCTTTAGGAGTTTAATAGTCTTTATCAGTAAATGAAAAATTAAACTTGAACTCTTATTGGCCAAGCAAAAAGCTGACCCTAGTTGTTTTTCTTTTCTTTGTTTTTCGAGTGATGTTTCTAATAAAGTTTTTTTTATATTTGATACTCGATTGATATATTGTTTCATTACTGCCTTTAGTATACAAAACTTGCGCTGGCGATTGTACCGATCTTCTTTTAGAAGACCTTGTTGCTAAAAGTGACAACAAATGTATGGGTTTAGGGAAATTGGAAAAAATTCTAAATATGTATTTTTCTTCTCTTCCTTATTGCCTTAGAAACAATGACCTTTTATGTTAGCTTAGTCGTACCCCTAAAGAAGCTGGTTTGATGCTAAATAGTATACTTATCTAGTGCTCTGGTAATTATGGTGTTTATTTTTCGTAATGACGCATAGCTAAACATTCTCGAAACTTCTGTTGTAATTGTAATTAATGGTGAAAAGTTAACTCATTAGTGGTATCTCAGATAGTAAGGGTGTCAGACTCGTAACCCAAATCTCTCATTGACTAAACATTTCTTGGGGATTACTGTGATATTCATTCAGAAACCTTGGTTAGCAGGTTCCTCAGCGAGTGCCGTAAGTTTAAGCGTGGAATGCTTGGTGTTCGTGCTGACGGCTGCGATGAAAAATGTGAGCACGATGGATCCGGTCTGAGCAGTACCGTTATACAGTGCATCAACAGCGCTGTCGGGCTTGATGCCATCTAATTTTCACATGAGAATACGCTGAGTCTCCATGCTACGTCCCCGAACCTGAAGTTTCCAGATGGCGATCAAATCTGGTAACTGCACCTGAAGCCGAAAATTGGAGATAACATCAGCCGTTGTGTAATCGTTTCCAGAAACAGACGCAACGAGGTGATCCGCAAAGACAAAATAAGGCTCTTCAGAACTTGGGAGTTCCGACGCGGCTGATACTTAAAGTCCACATCATCTGACATGTGTTCTCTTAGGAAAGCCTGGTATTCAAGTACATTTTCATGGTTACCTCGTTATTCGACACGGGAGGAAAATCTGTCACCACGAATGTAGCTACAGCGATTACGAGGTCGCCTTTGTCGAACCACATCGTCAGGACTCCGTGTAATTATTTACCTTACATCGACGTCGTTCTGTACAAGTTAAACTTTGTATCGTTGATGTCTACCGGCCAGGCATATATGATAGTGTTGATTCTAAATCGTTTCACGGTCTGAACTATGATGAGTGTCTAATTTCCACTGGTCTCTCTCGATCCACAGGGAACGGTCCATGGTTGCAAAGTGGTAAACCATGGTTGCTCTCGTTATCAGTCTTTTGTACACTCCAACACGTCTCTAATTTTTCAAGGTGGTTCCGGATGTGGTTAGATCACTTGTGACCACAGAAAAGCGCCCTGAATGATTACGTTTCCAAACACGGATCCGTCTGTTTGATCATACCTGTTGGGGGATTGACACCTCGATATCCGTCGACGACAGAGCCTGAAAAGACACAAGAGCATGTCCAATGATGGAAGCTGGAAGACCGTATAAGATCCTTCCACCCATGCTGGTTCCTCTGGTGAGTGATAATTTAGTCTGCGCCAGTTGAGACACGTGCGACCATCGTGCAACGTTGCAACCAGAGCAGGAAAACTTACATTCTCGAGATCCGGGATGCTGTGCCCCTTCATGTTGAAATCCCTCTGCATGGAATCACTGGTTTGATTGACTTTTTAATCCAGCTTCTCCTGGGAAGCAGTGTCGGAGATACCTGACCAAATGAACGTTCCAAAGGGAGTGTAGGACATGGTTAATATTAAACATGAACAGCATTAATTTCGATACCATACGAAGACGACAAAAGCAGCGTCACCATGTTTTGCTTCCACTACATGAACTTGTGCCCTATAGGCTGTATCATGAATACCAAACACATGCTGAAGATGGTGAAGTAATAGAGCATGGTCTATTGTGTCAAATGCTGCAGACAAATCAAGGAGAGTGCGGACTGTAATCTTGATGCTGTCCAAAGCAGACAGAATATCATTAACTAATTTTAGAAGAGTAGATTCAGTACTGTGGCTAGGGTGATATGCAGATTGTACATTGCTAAAAAGACTGTTTGAATTTAGATGAGATACAAGTTGGGATAGAAGAAACTTTTCTAAGATTTTTATATATGAATGTGAGATTAGAAACTGTGCGGTAGTTCTTTAAATCGTTATGGTCGAGTTTGGTTTCTTCAGCAGAAGCTTTACAATGGCGGTTTTGAAAAATGATAGGAATTCCCGGGATGAATTGTTCTGCTGTAGGAGGTAGACAAGTTGTTAGGTTTGCTTAGATGTCATGCATTGGTTTGGTTCTATTTATCATACGGAGGTTTCTCTTAGTAGCAATTAAAGGTGCAGGGTTATGGACTGATACGTCAAGATGGCATGTAATGCAGAGGTGATCTGATGCAAGTTCGTGGGATGCCAGGGAGGAATGTAAACTCTTATCATCAGGTCTGTGAAGAATCCAGTCTAAAATGTGACATGTTTATGGGTGGGGTGGTTAACTGACTGTTTGAGGTTGAAACCATTAATGGAATCTAGGAGTTTTGATGTGTTTGGGTTTCCGGGACAGTCAAAGTGCAAGTTGAAATCTCCAAGAATAATCAGGTTGCCACCTATCGAATTTCCATACTCCAGTTTTCGAATTCGCAAATGAAGGCCGTAGATGGCTGATATAGAACTTGATTATTCACTATGCTTTCCAAAACAGCAAGACCTAGCATCGCATGGATGTACAGTATATTGCATATGTCCGTTACATTCAAAGTCTTATTTCTCTATGTCGTCAGACTCGTAGAAGTAAGTGAACTTGGTAAACAACACAAAGACACATTCATAATATATCGCAAAGTTTAAATGTATATTTAATTTCAGGAATGATATAAATGAACACACATACTGTTAACATTTTACTCACGCATCGTCGCTAAAGTTGAACTATAATCATGTGCTAATATCGCAGACACCTTACTTACAGATGATAATAATGTAGTTAATAAAATTGTATCAATTCCGAACAAGAGAAACACTCTTATGTCAACATCCTGTCGATTTCGGTGGATTTGGTATAGATTTGGATGGGGATTTGGTGGATTTGAACGGATTTGGTGTTTTGTAACACCGGTCAAATAACAAGTCCATTGATGGGTGAGATTTCATCGTTGGCAGGTTCAAACTTTCGTTTTCACGTCATTTTAAATGCAATTGGACATTCACAAACACCTGTTATTTAGACAGGATACCTTTACACTTGTTAGTTTTACAGAATAACCTCAAACGTGTTATTTCGATATGATAAACACACACTTTGCCCATCACTGGGCAATTCTTTTCTATTATACGAACAGAAACAAAACAGCCACACATGTAGATACGTTCTCAGAACGTTATTGGAAATCTCTTTTAATTATCCGAAAAACAAAGTGTTTAGAATCTTACAATAGTAACAAGAAAAGAGTGAAGACAACGAGCATTGTAAAAGTTAACAAATAATTTATTTTCCTAGAAAAACAAGGTACAAATGAGGAGGGAAAATACGGTTTTACAAGTCAAATCTAAAAATGATCCAAGAATTAAAAGATAAAAGCCCTAGTGATAAAACGTCGTAATTAAACTGAGGTCAACTGTCTATGAAATCCAAATATAAGGCGATGACTTATGCTGTGGTCAGCGTACTACTGATGTGTTAAGAGTTTCTTTCTTGAATCACATATAATATTCCAGTTAGTTTAATTCTGTATAAATTTCGATAAATGTTCTTGTCCAAGAAATACTTTAGAACACCGGTATTTCCAGGGAAAACAATCTTGAAATCCAAATAGATTGCAAAAAAGTCAAAATAATTATCCCCAAACTGGTCACAACATAAAACGCTTTAACGTCTCAATTGTTAAGGCAAGAATGACAATTCTTTCTCACAACATTAGTAATAAATCTAACTAAAATGCAAGACAGATTCCCATATGGAGGTCATCCTTCTGGGAAAACCGAACGTTTGTAACAATAAAAATCTATAATTTGTCACGTACTACACATATAGTGAATTATCTAGTGTACCTTTTTCATTCATAAAATTTTGTGTTATTGATTTTATTTTCCGTAGTTTTTAAAATATTATTCCTTCTACATTTTCAGCCAAGGTGAGGCTCGATGGAATTAAAACTCCATAAACTGGAGGAGGGCCAAAACCCAGATATCTTCAACAAAACCAGGAGCTCCTTTTGGAGCAGCTTGGTGGAAGGCCACAAATGTGTGGTGTGTATGCATGGATACGGAAGGTATACTATGTGTTCAGTGCAGATCTAGTTAAATAGTAATTGTTTCATACAGACTATAAGACTGACTATAAGGCATTTAATTATATGCTCATTTTTTTTTCTCCGTTAACTTTACATTGTCAGAATCGTTCAGTATTTTACGATATTGCACACCTTGATATTGCAATCACGTGCAGGACACGTGTACCCAATAGTGTATTAGGGACTGTTTTGTAAACAAATCATGTACACTCGTGTAGCAGCCGCTTTACGTTTTGGTTGATTAAATTTGTTTCTGAATGAACTAAATCATATGTTTCGTGAACTGCCACATACCAGATGCTTTGCTTCATTCCGCGTTAATTTTTTGATACAATGTTTCGGATTTTGTCTATAGACGCCTAATATTCATATAATTGCTGGGTACCTACAAATAACATGCAAGTTACAAGGCATAAACTGTCTCCTTTAGCTGGTAATATGAATGGCAAAAAAATATCCTTACAGTATTACATCCTGAATTTCCTCAAAATGTACTTTCTTAGTTCTGCAAATCCGAATTACATGAGCCATGTCATGGGTTCTCAAGCTTGATTACGCATTTCGAACCTGTACTGTTAAGTTCGACTATATTCCAAGTGCAATAACATCCTCCTTACTACACTCAAAATGAGATAAACATTATATTCCATAGCGTCTTTTTGATAATTGAAATTGAATGACTTCATATTTTTCCCACATTATGATTTCAAACATTCAATGGCAAAACAGATACACACTTGCAGATGTCAACACGCTGCTCCGTCGCCGCTGAACTACAATATACTTTGTGTAGAATTGGCATATAAATCCAGCCCATAATCACGAAATTTCGTAGAAATGACAAAAATACCTAAATCTATTCATTCTTGATAAAATGGAAAAGTTGTTGCAATGCACATTCATTCACAATATGAATCCAAATTTCAATTTTAAGTAGACCAAAACGCCATTTCTTTCGAAAGTTATGTCGAGCGCGCGACTAAGTTCAAATTTATCTGGGCGGAGTTAAGTGCGCATTAATAATGTTGTTGTGTAATGATGAATCTGCACTTGTGTATTTAATTTGGAATACGGCATACATTCAATTGCGTTGTTTCGTGTAGTGTATTTTTGTTTACATAATTAAGCCTTAGGTAGAATAAGAAAAATGCACTCTTTTCCATCGATATTTTTTTTCCATTTAGTATAGGTTTCCAGATGACTATGATAAATTTGATCAATAATTTAAGCATTAACACATTTTAAGTTAAGTTTTATGGTGTTGTGTGTTTTTATATAGAAAGTGATTTCAAAACTGTTTGAAATATTTGTTAGTATTCCCTTTCATGATTAATTTATATGTGGACTTGAATTTGAATCCCAGGCCAATTTCATCTTGATTCTGATATTTTAGTCCATATATATAATTAGCATTTGGATTGTTTCTTATATATTAAAATTGTAAATATAAAGCTGGAAGACTACCTTATGTTTATTATTTGTTTCAATGAAAACTATCTGACTAGCTGTTTTATTTATTGAATATCTGAATCAATAAATGATTTATTATAAACTATATCGTTGCCTTCCGTGTTGTCAACTGTTTAGTCTGGGTATGACTCTGATCCATTCCAATTTTTCCGAAGGGAAATTTTCCAGGTCAATGTGGACACATTCCGTCTTTTCTTGTGAAGGTTTTATAAGACGAAGCGGGTTACATGAATACTCTTCTCCAGCTATTTGCTACGATATGGGCTTAACCAAAGTAACTACGCAACAAAATCTAATGTAATCTGTTTTGACAGGATTTAGCCGATTTGTTAAAAGACCCTATGGGCAAACTAATCTGAAGGAGATTGCTTTCCTTGTTCTGATTAATTGACTCACACAAGCTTAATTACACTTGTATATCTGAGTTCAGGATTTCTGTATGTTGCTACCACAGACTGAATAAAAGTCATGCCTTGAAGTTAGTCTTGTTAAGTGTTGATTTTGTGTAGCTCATATTGTCATGTCGCAAGATATTTGTCAGAGATATCAAGCACAGTTCAAAAGGATCAAATGTTATGTTAACAATGAATTAAAACAGAGTATGTATCTTAAAAATGTGGCGATTGATTTCAAGGAAAGCTGCCAACTGGATGCACCTAATCTTTTAGGCACAAAATTATAAATCATTTCCCCATAAACAGTCAAGCGAATGTTTGACAAAAGGAAAACTTTTGTGGCAAAATCGGCAAAGCACACTTTCCGTCATATTAACGAACTATCCAGGACTACACGTCTAAAAAAATTAAACTGCTCGTTTTTTACAGCAATATAATCGTAGATGTTCACTTAAAAAATTCGTCGATCAATTTTTGGGATATATGTTTCCAAGCAATCAGCAATCTTTATTCTTTAGAACTAATATATCACCACACATGGACTGGTCTTCATACAAATAGTAATCGCCCATTACCAAGAATCGAGTTTTGCTTTCATAATACACTATTATGAAATGTGTGAATAGAAAAGTCGACAGCTTGTCAACAATAGTTTCTCCTGAAACAGCCTGCAAGTTCGGTATTGGAGAAATAGATGAACTTATTTGAATGTGGGATCCCGCATAAATGATAAATTGATAAACGTTTCTACAAAAGAATTAGAGTTTACACAAAACCTCCTGATGTACACAGAAAAAGATATTAATTCTCTGGAGATATATAGTGCATATGATAAGCTAAATGAACCGCGACGCATATTGTAACAGGCTTATATGAGAAGGCGAGAAAATCTGATATAATATAATATATTTTTGATATTTTTCAACAATTTAATTAACTTCGTTCAATGAGCTATTCACTTTTATTCCTTAAGAGTGGATCTTTGGTAAATGTTCATATGAAATGTATCCTTGTACAGTGAGGACCATAGATAACAAAATTGGGGGGGGGGGGTATTATTATAATTAACTTGACCTTCTTTGATGACTTCAAATTTCACAACCTTTGGGAGACCAGCGGGTTTATTTCGGCATTAATGAATCCGACGTTAAATATTTTCCTTATATATTATCAAGGGAAGAAGTTTCTTTGACCAATTGCCTAATGATTGTGTTTCATTAGCTTCTTCCGAAAAAATTTATTTTTATCTCTATAATTATTTTCAGGCAATCGATGACCTTCGGTGTTTTGGTACGGTATTTAATAAACTACAGAATATTGGTTGGTTTTGTTGATCATAAAAAAGTGAGTTGCCTGTGACCAATAATCGTTGCTTAAATTATAAAATAATCGCTTGTTCTTAACATTTTTTCTGTTACTAACGTCAAATGGATGGTCAGATTTTAGTGAACATTTGTGACTGAAATGTGTGAATAGAAACGTCGACAGCTTATTTTGTCTTGTGCTATATTGTTTTATACGTCTTTCGACTTGGCTTTCCTTTTTTTCATTCCCTCTTTTGATTTGCCTGTTTCTTTCTTCTCTTGGACAAAAATAAATAAATAAATAAATAAATAAATAAATAAATAAATAAATATCTTCAGACTCGTGGAATCCTTTGGTTAGAAAAGTATTTTTCAAATCGTCATGAGACAATAATTTCCAGAGCTGAAGTTGCGGGATAGTGACATGACGTTCCTCATTTAGAGACATAACTTTACATGTTGTAAACATGTCGATGCATTCAAAAGGTACACTCTTCGAAAGTTTCCATAACAATCAGTCATATAACATTTTCCATCCCTTTGTACTTACTCTATTTAGAAATCAATCTATTTGCCATTTTAGTGTTCATTTACTAATTGTTTAATTTTTTTATTATAAAACATGTAGCCAATAAAATTGAATTTATCCAGAGAAAGCTAACAAATATAATTGGACATTTTGATTTCAAATTTTGTTAAAAAATGGCTTAAGACGAAATGAAAAGATTCTATTTGGAAATCATTAACCTAAATATATGTATAACTAGACTATTTAAATAAATGGTATCACAACTCAAGCCACACATCTGCATAAAAAGATGCTTATGTTATAAGGAAAATACTACTGGCATGTATGCAACTGGTGTATCTTCTAGAGACATCTACATATTGCTGCTTGGTATTCATTATTTTCAATAATTTGTTCCTCATAATACACTATATATTGTCGTATGAAAAGAGATTTTGCGAGGGTCAAATTATGTAACAATTAATATTAAATCGCTGTCTTATTAAATCATATAGTTTTTAAAATGTAATATATGATATATTGTTTGCACATTTTCGAACTATATGCTTCTTTCATGGAAAGGCAAATTCATTCACGTATATGGGCTTGTTTTTCTTTGAGATATTATTATGCGACTATGTTTGATACAAAGAATCACATGTTTCAAAGAAAATTAAATAGTAACAGAATACTAATCTCCACTTTGATCAAGGAATAGAATGGAGAAGAAATAAAATTGTATTTCTTCTGAAAAATCTTGAACTACAATTTACAGCGAATATTGGAGATTATAAATAAAAATAAGCTTAGATCACAGTCTTAAATTTTACACAAAACAGAACGGTTTTTGCTGCTGAAACAAATTGCACCATCACATCGATATCTTGCTTCATCAAACGCAATCACATGTTACACGAATGCAATATATAGATAGAGAGATATATTAAAGATTGAACGTTTATAATAAATAGACGTACTGTAAATCTGATTGAACACAGGCGCTTATATTTAATGCACACAAACACACACTTATTTAAGCTTTAAAGTGTCAAATTACGAATTTAAGTTTAAAGTGTCAAATTACGAATTTACTTCAAAGCACACTTGAATGAAACCAGTATTTCCATATAAGACTTTTTTAATTTGCAATATAAAACAGCAATGAACTTTGCTTTTGCATTAGCAAAACAAAATTATTACTTGCAATATTTTAGTAGACGAGCATTCATCTTTAAGAGCAGTTTTTAATCGTTGGTAACTTGGTAAATATGAGTTCTATATCATTTTCTGTTCACAGAAGAAACCACAGAAGCAGGACTGTCCGTTTGTGAGTTATCACTATCCCGGATTAACCGTATGTACGTTGATCACCGCACTAAGGATGGTTTTTGATGAACTTTCTGATTCCAACAGACAAGTAGTTTGCACATTTTTGCATAGTTTTCTATTAAAACTTATTTTTAGTTACTAAACATATTTATAAACTTTGTAAAAAAAAAATGAAAAAATAAGGAAGGAGTTAAATATCCATTAAATGTAACTTGAATCGTGGACCGATTAGATTGTATTGCCAAAATGCAAATATTTTGATAACCACAAGAAGGGCATAAGAATACATAATTAGTTCCTTTCTCCTAATACGAAGTAATAACTTCTAGTTTTCTGCATCATATCCCGTGATTTTAACCAATTTTAATTAATGGTTTTCAAATATGTTTTATTTGTAATAAGGAGAACATGTCTCTAATTGCACAATTTTGAAGAAATCTTGATGGGTATATATTGCACATATATGCAATAAGCCTAGTTGTCTTTATTTTTACGCTGTAAAAGAAAAGGTAATATGTTTTCACTGACTGTATAATCATTGTTAATAAAAGGATATAGTGTCCGTCAATCCTGCTCAAAAACTATAAGTGATGGGGGTGTATAGGGTGGTAGATGTAGAGGTGGGTGTTGGCCATTAATAATAATAATAATAATGAGGATTTTGTATAGCGCCTAATCTTTAGAACCTCTAAGCGCTTTGCAACATTAGACAACATCAATAACATAAAAATCATATATAATGATATGATTACAAACAACAAACACCATGAAAATAGAAAACATAAAAACATGCTGAAAATATTTAAGGTAGGGAACATTATTAGGTCTTTAAGTTTAGATGCCACACGCTCTGAAATGAGATAATTAATTATGTTGTGTGATGTTTATGAGCCATTGTCCTGTCCCTCTCACCCAGCGTACGTTAAGACAGTGAATAAAGTCTGTTATGTACTTTTAAGCGTTCGTCAAATAAAGCTTGGACTGTGTCATTCGAGGGGTTCATTGTATTTTGTAAGGTTAATATTCTACAGTAAAGTCACTTTTTGAGTAATGCCGATGATATACTTTATGCACAGTCAGCGAAGGTAATGAATCAGACTTTGATTTTTACGTGTCTAACAAATTCTTTATCCATATTCCGGCTCTATTGAGTATCGTGAATTAAGTAGTTTAGCAGCAGATACATTAGAGCTGAAAAACAATAACTTTTTTTCTCAAGCTTGTTTGCTTCTTTCAAATGGGCTTGAAAACATAAAGTAAAGAGAAGAAAAAACTATATCATGTCATCAAATTGTGTATTATTATCTTTCCGTTATGTCCAGTGGCCGAGACGAAAATAAAACTTTACGTAATGGGTATCTTTATTGGAGCTAATATAAAAAGTGTATCCTACTGAACAAACTTCATATCTGAAAGGATTTTTTTTATCTACACGATGACTGAGAACTATTACATTTATGAAAGACAATCGTTATAACAATTATATACTTAGCATATTGTTACATCTTTAATATTTTATTATCTGCATGCGATGTAATGTGACCAGCAACGAAATTGAGAGTACTTATGAAAATGTTGAACTGCATGAGACGTGGCTAATGCTGTAATGCGACAAAAATAAATTGTAAAAAGAAAAACATAAATAGGGACCCTTAACCCTGACCATTACTACCATTACTCTTCTGTATTGTATAAGGGGTTACTATATATAGTTTAAATGTCTGTCCTCCTTTTGTGTTTAAGGTACTTCAAGAACTCTCAACTTCTAATAAATATATTCTATATTGAACTTTCTCAACGTCCACTTTAAGGAATTCATCGCCAATTACGAATAGCATTGTTATGTTATGGTTTAGTCGCTTGTGTTCCGATGGGTCCGAAAGGGTGTGGGTTCTAATCCTGTATTTGTAATACTTGGGACGGTAACTTATGGACTCACGGTACTAATTCCACTCCAATGGTAAACATATGGAAACACTATCATATTCAAAATTCAATAACTTAAAATTTATGGGTGCTGATAATGACACCTATAATTTTTCGTGCACATCTAACCTTGGTGCAAGCTTATGTGTGGAGAACACCATATGACCCGCGGCAATTTGTTTACATACATGTGCATGAAACACGTGTTATTGATTCTGCACCAAATGAATCAGGTGCTACTTTCAGTATTGAGTACTCCTGAGTCAAGCCTGTAAAAATGCTAAAGTTGCATCAGTAGAAATTTGTCAATATTTTTTTTACATTACATATAGGATAAGCTCTCAAAAGATATTTTTCCTAAAATTTTAATTTTCATTATTAACCGATTATGGACCACCAAACCTGTAAATACTCTATCATTTCTTCACCCATTTCTAGACTGGTTCACAGTTCTTCCGTATAATTAGTACCGTGTGTCCTATAACCAGATTTAATTTTTTTTGAAAAAGTTGTATTTTACTCCTTGATATTAGAGCATAATTGTAAGAAAGAATTGGCCATGCTTGTGCATGGATAATAGTGCAATAGCATTTTATGTGATACCAATATCTGTAGTTAAATTGCATCCGCATTACATGTTGCTGTGTTGTATTGTACTTATTAATGGCTTATTCTTGTTATTAAAATAATTGTTTTCTGCCTTTGTATCTTCATGTTATCTTTCTATGGCATGCATGCTACACAAAAGAAACACAAGCATGCTGACATCAGCAAGTATGACATCACAGGGTATCAAATTACATGACGCATTGTATTTTCATCTCTCACTGGCTATAAGACAAGTTTTAAATGTATTAAATTTCAAAATTGCATTTCTTTTCTTGCTGACTCTCACAGAAATAACACACAGTGCATCCCTATTCACATCAATCAAACAAAACAAATAAGTGTGCCACATGACAGGTCAAAATGATACGAGGCCATTGCCCTTTTGTGACTAAAACAAATAAACACACCCATGAAGCATCAAGAGATGCTGATATTCCAAACTTATTTAAACTATCATCACATGTGATTCATGACCCCCAAATGTTAATAAAAAGGTATAAAAGCCAAGGAAGAGTTCCATAAGCTGTATTATACTGAATAATTAAATAACATAGTGCTACTTTTTAGTATAAAACTATGGGGAAGGGTGAATAAGCAAAGAATAGACAGAGTAATTTCTTCAAGCCTGGTAATGTTCCCCACAACAAAGGGGGTGGGGGGGAATGTGTATCAACCCAAATAACACATCAACATGAGGTATGTTACATAAGGACATCAAGAGACAAATTTGAAAAAGCTATCCAAAGTTCCTATAATGCTGACATTGATGTTGGAGACAGAAAGTGTATGCACAAACTGTTATGACTCAAGCTATTAAGTATGCTGGAGGTGGAGAAATGTGTGAAAAACTTTGCTATGCCAAGACAAGTTCATGTCTCTATGCAATATGCAGACACTGATAAAAATTGTCACTGAATACACTACTTGTTAAATTTAAGTAATAGAACTGAATTGCATATTGAAGTTGTCTAATACATAAACATATACCTACATTTACCCAAAGCTCATAAAAAGTTAAGAAAAAGTCTAAAAATCATTACTGTGGCTGCTTTCCACTATAAGCAGTGTTAAATTACTTACTTTTTAATATAAAGCTGAAAAAATGCATACATTATTGAACAAAAGAGAAACAAAGCAAACATTGCAATCACTCAATTACAGTCAAAGGGGAGGTAATACACCTTGATTTGGCAAACCAAATAGCAAGCTCTAATTTACAGCTAAATGATTCCTTACTATTACTTGATGGTAAGAACAGAGCAATGTAGGTTTTATAAATAGCTTTTGTTTCAAATATGAAACCATATTTATGACATGAAGCTTGTTTTCATTTATTCACAACAACATATATGGTGAACAAAACACATATCGCTTAGTGCACGCAGTAATCAAATGCTGAGATTTGGAATAATGTGTTCTGAGACCACAAGTTGCAACACCCTGAGTATGAAGGTTTTCTATCATGGGACTTGGTACATGAAGAAAAAAGAGATCTGGTTTGGTGGGAGAGAGCAGTATGTTCACCATGCAGTTATACATCAAGAATGTTTCAACTGTATGAAGAGAGGTTGGGGAAGAAAAACTACCTGTGTAAAGAATGCAATACAGATAGGACTTTTGCAGAGTTATATTTGGAATGAAGGGTTGAAAACTATTATTTTAAATGAAAATATCCCTCCCTGCTCCCTCAACAAAAGGAATGCAGAAAAGTTCCAATACTGTTTACCCAAAAATGTAATGTACCAATATGAGAAACATGCTGAACATAGAATAGGTGTCAAGGAGTTTAATTCTAGGATAAGAAATAAGACCGGTATAATTGATATTCAATGTGACTCGACATATAATAATTCAATTTACAGGTTGAGGCAATGCAGCATGTGCAGTTTTGTGCACAGTCCTTATTTTTACAATGTTCTCTGCTTTGATCTGCTGAGTGTGTCTCTAAAGTTAAATGATCAGTACTGATACATAAGTGATTGTGACATAAGTGGCTTACATATAAAATCTCCCCCACCCCCACCCCCTTTTGGGGAATTGTTGCATGTGTTAAATGGTATTTAACCATATAGGCCAATCTATGGGTACCATCGTATGAAATTCTGCCATCAGGCCATACTATGCTCTTTTCCCTATGGCCTGAGCTATCTACTTCCACTCTCCATTGTATAAAACCATCCCCAGCTGTCTTTTGTATAGAATTTTTCTCAAAAATCACATTCAAACCATGATAAAAAGACTCCATTATGATTGTCATATGTAAAAACCACCAAATTGATACCCTGTATGCACGTGGTAACCATGGAAACAACAAACTCCTATTATGGTATAGGTCGCATATAGGACTCACGGTACTAATTCCACTCCAATGGTAAACATATGGAAACACTATCATATTCAAAATTCAATAACTTAAAATTTATGGGTGCTGATAATGACACCTATAATTTTTCGTGCACATCTAACCTTGGTGCAAGCTTATGTGTGGAGAACACCATATGACCCGCGGCAATTTGTTTACATACATGTGCATGAAACACGTGTTATTGATTCTGCACCAAATGAATCAGGTGCTACTTTCAGTATTGAGTACTCCTGAGTCAAGCCTGTAAAAATGCTAAAGTTGCATCAGTAGAAATTTGTCAATATTTTTTTTACATTACATATAGGATAAGCTCTCAAAAGATATTTTTCCTAAAATTTTAATTTTCATTATTAACCGATTATGGACCACCAAACCTGTAAATACTCTATCATTTCTTCACCCATTTCTAGACTGGTTCACAGTTCTTCCGTATAATTAGTACCGTGTGTCCTTATGTTTCCCTGGTCCTTTGCTCCAACTCCTACCGGTAATAATCTGCTTGTGTTTCTATGTCGTTAAACACCAAAACCACTCTCTTATTCTCCATATAATCGATGTCTATGTTTCTTTTGTTAATGAATAAAGCTGACACAGTAATAGGATATTTAAAAAATATATAAAGGGCCTTCATTCATACATATAGTTAGGTGTGCGATCTTTCTGGCATTCCGAAAACTTGTAATTAAAAGTCAATCGTAATACAAGCATATAATTTGAGGAAGAAATCATTCAGGTTTGCACATTTAATTTTCGAGAAAACAAATTAATAAAATCATCATCTCAATTTTTTTCTGTACGTATGTGAACTGTTTGTGCCATACTGGACATGAGATATGCTGCTTGGTCTTGCTTGATCACTAAAGGATGCGCTACAGTTATTACATTTACGCTGCTTCTGCACTGCCATTGTGTTTTGTACATCTGTTGTTGTTGTTGTTGTTGTCGTAGGGTTTAACGCCATTTTTCGGCACACGATAGGCTGTACATGGCGGCCAGTATTAATGGAGGAGGAAGAACCCGGGAAAACCCCGTAAAGAACCACCAACCCACGAGAAGCTACTGGCAAGCTTTCTCACATACCCACATTGGCCGAATCTTGTACATCTGTAATGTTTGTCGAACTTTTTATACGTGATCATGGCATGTCGACCTTAGAAATTCCTAGTGAACTTATTATCGACCTTCTGGTCATCGTGTTGTGTCTTATGTTTGTATACTAATGTTCTGATATAAACCAAATTATTCATATCTAATTCTTTTATTAGTCTAGTGAAAATCTTTCAGAAGTGTTCAGATATATTTTGAGTGCAATCAATAATCAAATTCTTCGTCTGAATTAACAAGTGCTCATTGACTTTTCTGACTAAAATACTACGTTGGGTTTATTGAAGACTAACCCAAGGACATTCTGGATTGTATCACTGTGATATACCATGACTGTATGTTCAGCACATTTAAGATTGGCATTTATTTGGAACATTATCCTTTTTTGGACTTGCGATAGAACTTGTAGGATTAGTTGATATTCAGTTCATAATATTATAAATTCCTCTTACATTTTCAATTTTAACGTGGGGAGTAAATTTACTTGCTGGTTTCGCTTCCTTCTTGTTACTTAACGTAATGACCATAGAGATGTAACATAAATTAGATTTCAGGATTATAAAATAGTGTCTACTGAAATCTAAATTTACGTTGATTAGGAATTTCCATTTTCCCTGTTAAAGATTTTATTTTAACATATTTGAGAAATCTTTAGTGACACCAACTGTTATTCAAAATGCCATCCAAATTAGTGAATTTTGTTTCAAATCAAAACCAGGAAGTTTTCGAGCCTATATAAAAAGGACTAACTGCTAGAGTTTGCCAGAGAGTATCCAGCTTCAAAATTAATAACTGCTTTAACAAAAGAAATAAAACTACAGTTGGCTCCAATGTATGGTGGGAAAGGATATTTTGGATAAAGACACTTTATGTTTGATTAGTTATTATGTCTCTGGTTTTGATAGGTAATTCAAGGAATTACAGTTTAATAACCAGACGGAATTGGAATTATCATAGCTTCATTTCCAGAAGTCAGTGTTGAAAACTGCAAATTTAGAAAGAAGAAAGAGTGAAGCGAATGTAAATACAGAGAGACGAGAGGCAAATGCACCGATAGAGAGAGACAGATAGAGAGACAGAGAGAGACAGAGAGAAACAGAAGACAGAAAGATTTAAATGAGGGAAGAAAGGTAAATACAATGTAGTGTACAATAATTAGTTCTGGCAGGTAGAACACGCTTTCCCCTTTACACTCAAGTTCAGGTCTTGTTAAAACTATAAGGCTAGTACTATATTTTTAAGGAATCCGAAGTAGGAATATAAATTGCCTCACTTTGAGAAAATGGTAATAAGTTGAAACGTCCTAGAGAGATTTGGACTTTACTAATACCAAGTATAATTGCTGGCAAACCGCCTGAAATCTACTTTTCGCTGTCGGTAGAAGAACGTGTTGAATATGATTTGTTTAACAAATGTGTTTTGAAGCGTTATGAGTAGGTACCTAAGGCATACCGAAAAATGTTTAGGAATAGTAGAAAAGAAACGCGACAAAGGTTTAACGAATTATCAATCGAAAACTAACAACTTTTTGATGGGGGGGGTGCTGAGCCAAGAAGGTTGATAAAGTAGCACATATTAAATGAAGAGTTCAAGAATTTCGTCCATAATGATGTCAAGACCTACCTTGAATAGCAAAAGGTCAACTCTTTGAAAAATGATGCTCGTACAGCTGACGATTATTCCGTAACTCATAACGTTTCATTCTCAAAGTCTTCCTTTCAGCAGTATTATTTATGGTAGAAAATCATAAAGTCCCATACAAATACTTCACAATCGCAATCTGGCACAATTTTTAGGAATCAAACTTCTGATAAGACTAATTTGAGACCCTAATATGCTCCTACGTCCATGTATTATAAGAAACAGCACGTCATTTCAGTTGTTACAGGTCTAATAAATAAAGCGTCAGTCACTTCCTGCATTCTTTTTCCTGAAGAGGCTTTTATGGGAGGCATTTTGATGTTTCTGTGCTTCGTGTACGTGTACTGGTTTACGATCTCTGATTAAAAAAATCTAAGTATTGTTTGGTGTTATCGCTGGTAAATCCCTTCCACATGCGATTTTTCCAATTAAACCGCTCCACGACATCGGCATTGACTTTATTTGATGTGATGAATAAGTCAAGGTTAATTATTTAGGCCAGTCTGAGATGGGTGTATTGTAACATTTCCTGCCCTGATCCACCAACAGGTTTTGTGTTTGCCTTCACACATCACTTTCCATTTTTGTTTTTTAGTAGAACAACCCAGGCGTTTTTGCTAAACACATCAATGACTGTCAGAAGATGCTGGAAATGATCATTGTGCGAATTGTAATCTGCCATGTCATCAATATCCGCTGATCAGATGTCGTCCACTGAAATATCAATGACCCTGTGATGTGGAAAATGCAAACGCTTGTTGTGTACTCGGTGTCAGCGTGCTTGGTGTACATTGTACACTAACACCGATGCCCAAATTATGTTTAGTCCCTATGAAGTCAAAAACGAATGCGTGGTCATCTCGTTCCTTAAACGTTTTCGGCTGGAGCTTCTTCAGATCTCTCTGCGTGATCCTGCTTTGTCATCGGGGTGATCTCGATAACAAATATCGTGCTGCAGCGCAATGATATCTACTCCGTTATAAGGCTCCTGGTCGGATAAAGGCTAATCGTTTCCGTCCATCTGTTTTTCGAGAGGGTTCCACTTCCCGGTGTAACTGTGTTTGGTAACACTCATTTGCCTCGATGAGTATATTGATGTCTTTTGCGCCCCCGAGGATCCGAGGTTGATGTAATCGTGTGCATCCTTCCACGCACAGATCCCTCTCTATCTGAAAATCCTCACAGCTTGTCTCCAGATCGCAGTTCCTGCAGTACATTATTGATACAGAAAAAGTACATTAAGTCGCGTGATACATTGTCTCAGACAACTCATTTTCCGCCGTTAGCTGTGTCTCTGGCAAATCAGTTGCCCCCAACTTTGTTACCCTACTCGTCACGATCTGCGAATTTTTGGCTCCACACACCTCGTAGAACTATTTGACCATGAGGAGATTATTTATAGTCATCACCTCTACTGGACATCTGATGCCGTTCTAGCTCAACACTTGACATTGTGCTATAGCAAATATAACTACTTAAAAAGGGTATTTTCGCAGTGATAGTATATCTTATACGGGACAGCATTCCGTGGTATGTCTGCTGGATGTCATGGATGCAGTACCAACTACACATGCTATCGTCCACATCTTGAATTTGTAACGATTTATACAAGGAACCATGGCAACCTTGTTTCTCTCGATCCGTTTTCAGATACCAGATCACCTCGTTTGGAGGAGGTAAACCAAAAGAATTTAAATGCTCTTGTTTGCGCTGCTGTGGGTCGATCACCACTGCGATCCAGTAAGTTCCAGATCCATCGTAATAATTATGTAGGTTAATCACGCAGCTCTCGTCGCTTTGTATTTGATCTGGTAACTGGTTCTTAGAAAATACACCTCTAAACGTTTTGACGTTCGGCTCTAACTCTCTCTCTCTCTCTCTCTCTCTCTCTCTCTCTCTCTCTCTCTCTCTATGTAGAAGTTAGACAACGGTAACGAGGTCTATTGCGTTAAACCATTCATATTTTTATCGTAATCGTGAGATACCCTTGCGGACAAAATCCCTTCTTATCAAGGTCCTTTCCTCGTGTAGTTCCATGTGTCCTCTTCCAATACCCAGCAGAGAAGGGAGTAATGTTCCAGCGATACCGGCTAACAGGGTTGCCATGAATCCTTCTTTCTTAGCCACCTGTGACGCAGGCAATCACAGCACGAGTTCATTTCTGGCCGCGGTTTGATTAGCTACCAAAGGAACCTGTCGATGAGTCAACACGAGCTGATCCAATTATGATAAAGCAGCCGAGCTTAACTTGATCGACACTGTTTCTTCTCCAAGGTGCCGTCACATCCACGTTTTTATATTGCTGAGACTACAGCGTTAATCTTCTATTTCAACAGGATATGATTTTGTTTATAAATATTACAACATACGCTATTATTTTTATACGTTCTTTTGTTACAATAACCGCTCGAGGAAGTCACAATGGCGCATGCTCGACGGGTGATACCACTGCAGTCAACTCTGTCGATTGTGCTGCTCACGTCGGAAACATTTTGGTCAGCACCGCTAAGGAAAACTCCGTTTCGGGCCACATCTCTGAGGACTATTCCATTGCGCACCACCGCCTTGTAAGCCGTTCCAGATACTGCTCCTCACGCGGCAAGACCCAGTAGAAGTAATAGACAACTCAGTCATTTTGGAGCAAACGTAACTATCGCGTTGGCAGTAGAACCGTCCTGTGTTGTTCCAGAGTCATATTGTTGTCTTGGGCGTCTTTGTTTTTGACCACGCTGCAAGATGAGGCATGCTGTATACAAATGATCGGACGTTTTTGAACAGATGGTTATCTCTTGGAACAAATACATAGAAACGTAAAACACTTCTCACCTTTCAGACGACTACGTTAAGTTTTCCACTGAGTACATTCAGCGTGATGAACCGGCCTGACGTCACCAAAGCGTAACACACGTAATCACCGACAGTATTGCCAATGGTCCACGAACCTAGATATCGGCTGAAGAATCTTTGAAATGTTCGGAATGATTGGACACATCGAACGTGAAAATGGGGCACAACTCGGGGAAATCATCCATATATACCTGTGTTCCCGTGTCCACGTCAAGGTCTTTTTGCGTGGCCTCCTTGAGCATCATGTAAGAGCAAGTACAATTTTCCGGGGAGGCTTGCATAACCGAACTCGAGTTCTCGCTCTTGATACTGCCGAGAATTGATGTGGACGTGAATTTAAGATAAAACTCCGATGGTTGGATATATGATTGTTGACCGTCTGGTTGGCACGCCATATCGCTAACTGACTACTCGCCACAACGTGGTTTACTACATGAACAAACTTCTGCAGGTCAATTCTATTTTCCCCGAAATGATGTTTTTGGATGAATCAAGCGAACGTGGTATCTACACTCGATTGCATGATACGTCGACGGGGAAAACTTTTAGCATCCACAGTACGAGCCACGGTATGGTGAACTGTCCTTCAGCTGATACGGCGAATATGCGCATGAACTGCGCCAAATAGACTCTATCCAGTCTCGGGATGTGCATGACTCCTCTGAACACTGTGCCGATATCACGACATACTCCAAAATGCTTTTGAGAGGAATGATGATGCAAATTTCCCTGCTCGAATCGGTAAAATTTCGCAGTGTATCAAATCCCTGATTGTATGCTCCCTGTGGTGTTTAAACAAATTTGGCTCTGTATGGACATGCCGACAAAGACTTTGTTTACGACAATCCACACGTTTTCGTGAGAGGTGTCCATAAATAACTGCTACAATGACTGTTGAAAGCGAACAATGATCAGGAACTTAGTGTCACCTTAAATGTTCATTTCACGCGGGCAGAATAGAAAAAAGCGCCAACATCTGGCTGAAATCGAAATCGGTCATCGTTTTTCGCGGCGACGATTTCAACGCAATCGTCGACATTGTCAGATCTTTTATCCAGTGTTCCATAGAAGATTACCCAGAGGGTGGATCGGCGTCTATCTTTGCCGGAATGAAATCGATCGCGTTTGAGACATGGAAATATCTGCCGATGCGTGGAGGTTGATATGCCCAAGTGTCCGAAACGATTTTACGCACCAAGGCTTGGGTGAATAATAAAAACAACACGCAGGTTCTACCAGAAAGTGAAATGTCTTCAGCTCTGGCCTCACGCTAGACGAATGTGGACCTAATATCGATGACAAAATCAATGAAGCACATACGAGGCGTCCTCATAAACCTATCTAAATTTTTACCCACGCATGTGAAACCGGCATGGTCTACTTAGATTTTCCAATAGGACGAGGAATACATTTGGTCGTGTTCGCGGTGTCGCCTCAGCATCATCTGTATTTTCACTCGTACGGGCGTGCACTGCAAAGACGCAGAACATCAACAAGAGGCAACAAAACATCTGAAGCTCACTCTACTAACTATAATCACCAGCTCTTACAAGAGTAATGCCGCTGGTAATTGTGATCTCCGTCTTTACTACCGAGCGAGATTAAAACTCATAAACGAGATTTTAATCATGTGTTGTCATTATTTTGAATATCATTATCTTATCCGCATCAATGTTTTCAATCTTAGAAGAGTGAGGTTGTAGCGAGTTATAGTTTAGAAGATTGAAGGTCAGAATCATCCAATATCATTGGTTGCAAGGTAATTTTCCAATTAACGAAGAATATAAACTTTTTAGGCGCGGGTATGTTAAGAACAAAATATCATGGTTAAACCAACAAGTTGTCATGTATCTGTATAATACAAGATAGACCTCTAAATTAAGTATTTCATGGAAGGATGGGGTGGGGTTTGGAGTGAAATAGAAATTCCTCTAATGAGCAGGCGAATAATCTTGCCTATTTATATTTAACTAGTCGTTAACTAGCAAGGGCTAATATGTAAATCTAGACCAACAAATAGGTCTCCGTTTTGTGTTTTGCTGACATTACTGGTAGCGGAGACCAATGCTGTATGGCTGTATTCCATACTTTAGTTTTACCTTGTTTCAGCCTCCAATCACTTCTGACTATCGGACGTTCGCAAGTAATTACTAAATTTATTTTTGGCTGACCCCGGTATGGGGATGGCAAATAAAATCCCTCTTCTTCTAACCCATTGCATTAAATCCTTCAGAACACTTACGTTTTTAGTATTATTCACTGTCAAACAGAACACCTAAGTATACATCTATTACTGACCTTTTTCCTTTTAAATTGCTGACTTATGCGTGTAAATCAGCATCACCCCAAGGCAAGAATAACGCCAGGAAACCATCTTATGAGGACTATATCACTAGGAACTGTTCAATGCTTAAGACAGAGCTGCTGTGAGATGCGGCTGCCACGGCAGAATTGAGAGAGAGAGAGAATTTTACAAAAGTGAAAACTGTAATGAGATAACAAAATATGCTAATGACTACTACTACTACTATTACTACTACTACTACTACTGCTACTACTACTACTGCTAATAATAATAATAATAATAATAATAATAAACTAAATAAATAATACTTATGTATTAATGTTATTAATAGCAGTGGTTTTAGTAATATTTATGTACATACATGCATAATTAATACATACATGTTAACACTTACCTTCTAACTATATCATTTTAAGTCTGAAGATTAGCAAATATCGTTCACAATGGTATGCATCAATGCAAGAGAATACACACATATATACATAAATACATGTAGGCACATACATGCATGCATGCATGCATGCGTACGTACGTACGTACATGTATGCATACATACATACATACACACATACATACATACATACATACACAGTTACATACATACATACATACATACATACGTACATACATACTTACATATTTACTGCTTAGTACATTACATCATACATTGACATGAATTTGCTATAATTTTCTTCCTTTTGTCAAATTCAAAGAAGTGTGTGTGTGTGTGTGTGTGTGTGTGTGTGTGTGTGTGTGTGAATTTAACGTAGCTTTAACAATTTTTCATTCATATCGCTACGATGTCTGCAGTGTGGCAGCTTATAGTGATGTCTAGCACTGGTGCATCGTGCCGCAGACATATAGAATCATGTCCCACCCAGTCATATTATATTATCCTGACACCAGGCCGACCAGTCCTAACACTGACCTCTTAATGCTGAGCGCCAGGCGAGGCAGCTGTTAGTACTGTTTTTAGAAGTCTTTGGTATGACTCTGCCAGGATTACAACTCCCGACTTCCCGCATCCGAGGAGGACGCTCTAACCACTAGGCCACTGGAGCGGTTAGGTTCAAAGAAACTGCAATTTTACATAGTAAACTGTTTATCAATAAATACACATACTTTTAAATAATGAAGATTGAATTCCGCATTTTAGTGAAGAAAATCATCCATGGAAAATATAGTTATGATAGGGGTGTATTGATCATATCAAGTGAAAGATAACATCTCTAATTCTTCATTGGATCCGTTCGTTAACAGTTGTAACACACATGTCAATACTCCTGACTGTGTTAGTATATATTAGTTAGAATCTGAGAAGCCTTCGCCACTGTTATAAACGCAATAAAGGTGATTTTCCTTTAGAAAAAAATGTTTAAAATGAGTTCAAATGTTTTGATTTCAATAAGGATTTTTTAATTTATTCAAAGATAATTATAAAAAGAAAAGAAACAAAATAAACTCCACATTTATGGTGAGAACTACTGACAACTGTTGAAACAATAAATAAATTTACTACAAGGGTGATTTTATAAGATTAGAGAGAGATGGGTGTTGTTCATAATTTAACTTCTAATGAATTGATTGAATTTGTGAATTCTGTAATGGTAAATTGTCATTTCATTCATGGATAAATTATCTTTATAGCATTTATTGCTAGTTATTGTTTGATCTTGTCATTGGGTCTATCATTTATATGAAGAGAATACAAGCACCACGTAGATTATTCTTCAGTTTGTATTTATAGGTTACTGCATTTGTATGGGAAAATATGAACGAGTTTTGGGATGGAATACTGCACGAACTTGTGAGTGCAGTATATCCTTCCGACAAAACGAGTTCATATTTTCCCATACAAATGCAGTAGCCTTTTTATTATATGCTCATTTTTCTATTCTACCTAAGGTTTAATTATATAAACAAAATACACTACAATAAACAACGTAAATGAATGACTGCCGTATTCCAAACTAAATACACAAGCGCAGATTTGTCATTACACAATGACATCATTATTAATGCGCACATAACTCCGCCCAGATAAATTTGAACTTAGTCGCGCGCTCGACATAACTTTCGAAAGAAAATGGCATGTCTAGTTAAAATTGAACTTTGCAGTCATATTGTGAATGAATGCGCATTGCAACAACTTTTCCAGTTGATCTGAAATGAATATATTTTGGTATTTTGTTTCGATTCGACGAAAGTTTGTGATTTTGGACTGGATTCATCTGTGCAAATTATACATGAAATACATCGGATTGAAGTGGCGCGGGAGAAGCGTGTTTACGTCTGCAAATGTGTTTCTGTTTCTGTCATTGAATGTTTGAAATCATAACATGGGAAAAATATGAAGTCTTTCAATTGCACTTATCAAAAAGACGCTATGGAAATTAATGCTTATTTCATTTTGAGTGCAGTAAGGAGGATGCAGTTGCACTTATCATCGAAATTACAGCACAGTTTCGAAATGTGTAATCCAGATTGAAAACCTATGACATGGCTCATGTAATTCGGATTTGCAAAATTAAGAAAATACATTTTGAGGAAATTCAGGATGTAAAACTGTAAGTATATTTTATTTTGCCATTCTTATCACCAGATAAAGAAGACAATATATGCCTTGTCACTTGTAAGTTATTTGTAAGGACCTAATCTTCCGTCTTTTCTATAACGTAGCTAGCCTAAATCCGTAACATTGTATCAACGCGGAATGTGCCAAAACATCTGGGTTGTTTTGCAGTCCACGAAACATGTTTTAGTTCATTCAGAAACAAATTTAAACAACCACAACGTAAAGAGCCTCTTACTCTTACGCGAGTGTATATGATTTGTTTACAAATCAAAAGTGCTGGCGTCTGCGTCATTGTTTGTTTACAATAGAAAGTAGTTCCTTTATTCACGTGAATGCTATATGTGTATTGTCGCGCGCGTTCAGAATATTGAACGATTCTGACAATGTAAAGTTAACGGGGAAAAAATGAGCATATAATAAACATACATACATACAGACAGACAGACATACATACATAGATACATACATACATACATACATACATACATACATACATACATACATGCCGCTTAGTACATTACATTATACATTGACATGAATTTGTTATAATTTTCTTTCTTTTGTCAAATGTTTGGGATATTTTCCTTCTGGAATATGTAACTGACGTATTGCTTTTAATAGCTTCTCTACTGAACTGTAGAATTCCATATGGTACTTCCCGGGTGCGGTCTCTTAAGAGCTCATCATCCTTCTGTAATCTGAAAAATGTTTCAACATTTCTTTTTCTTCAAACTTTTAATTTTCCTGGCTGGAAAGTTTTGAATTCAGTTACGGTCTTAAATACTTTTTTTGTCCAGCGATGATTTTTTAAGAGAAATCCCATGGAGATTACATTGGGTTTTCAGCATTTCAGAGCTGAAACTGTCATAAGGAACACAGACGTTTACACATCCCATATAGCAAAATTATCCCCAAAAATTTACAAAAGGAAGAAAATTATACCAATTCATATGTCAATTCATGATGTGATGTACTTAGATGCGTGCGTGTGTATGTATGTATGTATGTATGTATGTATGTATGTATGTATGTATGTATGTATGTATGTATGCACTGTTACGTGTTTAGACTCTTACAAAACGTAAAAAAAAGTGAAATTAAACAAATAATTTATTTCCCTAGAAAGACAAGTTAAAATGAGACAACGAACTTACGGTTTTATGAATCGAATCTAAAAATAATCCAAGAATTCAAAAATAGAAGTCCTAGAAACAAAAGGTTCTAATGAAACTGAGTTCGAATCCCGATGAAATCCGAAATGGAAGGCGATTACGTATGTTGTGGTCAGCGTGGTACTGATTTGTCAACAGTTCTTTCTTAAATCACAGAAAAATATTCCAATGTGATTTCTGTATAAATTTCGATAAATGTCCTTGTCCAAGAATTAATTTAGAGTACCAGTATTTTCAGGGGAAAGAACCACTTTTCTTTAAAGTAAAATAAAATAATTAGCCTCAAAACTGGTCACAACATAGCACACCTAGACGTATCCAGTGTTGAGGCATCACAATAAATCTAGCTACAACGCAAAACAGATATCCGGATGTGGGTCAATCCTCTGGAGAAACCAGTGTTTGTAACAGTTGCTACATGTTATTTGTCACGTACTCCAAGTATGGCCTCGATTTCACTTTGTGAATCTTACTCCGAGAAAGAATCAAAAGAAATTTTTACAAAGTTGTTTACCATAAACTATCACTGGTTCTGAATAAAGGTTAGTAACTAGGTCAGCATTAGATACAATGTTTCTATATAGTTGTTTTCGTCCGAACTGAACTCTATTCCAGTAAATACAGTTACATTACAATAGCATGTAATGGATTATATAAAAAAAATAAAACTAACATACAAACAATTAAATTAAATCAAATATAAATTAAATTTAAAAAAAAATACATAACAGTACTAATAATAATCTTTAGGTATATGGCGATGAAGAGAATGTCAATTGTTCTATATGTCACCATCCCAATTCTCAATTTGAGGGATAGTGAAGACTTCCCTCCTTCTTCTATTCCACACAAGGGATGATGATGTGTTCTTTCTTGCTATGGGTGCTGAGGCTACCACTCCAATTATGTGTCCCAATTTTAATCTGAGGTACCAGGGTATTGATGGTGGTAGTATTTGTGGTGGATGAAGTTGTGGAGGTGACGGTGTCCTCACCGCAGGCTTGACTTCACGTTTGCCTCAGGATAAGGTGAGGCAAGATCGGCCTTCTTTTTTCCTCCTCCTCTTCTTTCCTTTATTTCTCCTCCTCTTCTATATTGGCTTCTTCCTGGTTTGCTCCCATGGTGTCTAATTTTAATTATATATAGGATGTGTCATATCAGGCCGGTCTGAGTATAATGAATTGGGTTGGGTTATATTTTATTGATTTTGTCAATTTCCTTAAGGCAGATTAACATGGCATCATTTGCTTGATTGGGGTTGGGTTTAGTTTGGTAAAGAAGTTCGGGGTCGGTAGGTATATGACGAGTCGATTTTCTTTATCGTAGTGGTTAATTGTTTCCTTTGTTCGTCATATTTCGGGCGTATGTTGAAAACATGCCGGAGGTCTTCATCATCAAGTTTTCTCCAAATCCCCAATTTGTCAGGACATATTTACCCATACTGATTGCAAGTAAGGTTTATCCTGTATTGATTCGGTTAATGATCCGCTGATGATGTTTGATATTGGTTTTCGGTGCTTTGGTTTTGCGACTCACTGGGTTTTTTTTAATCGAGTACAGCGTACGTCCTTTAGGGTATGTATCCCATTGGCTTTGCCATTTAGAGGCGATTTTTTGGTTATAATGCTGCATAAATCTAAGACGCTGTAATCAATGTGGGTTGGTTCTAGTTCACTTAGTGCGTTCTTTGCTGCTTCGTCGGCCTTGTCTTTCCCTGGGAAATTTATATGCGACCGAACCCACATGAATTCTACAATTTGGTCATGTTTTTCCATGTTGTTGAGTAGCAAGTAGGTTTCTTTTATGAGGTTTTCAAGCTCCTTTGAGTTGCCTGTTTCCAGTGTTTTTAGCACACTAAGTGAATCGGTTCCTATTAATATTTTCTGGATTTTCTGTTGATATGCTGTCTTTATTGCTTCAAATATGGTCCAGAATTCTGCTGTGTATACTGAACATTTATCCGGGAGTCTGCTTCCTGTTTCGTTAGTTAATTCCGGGATAGTGAGTGCTGCAGCAGTTCTATCTGGGTTGTTTGATTTAGACACATGTGTATATTTTGACAAATCCTTTGTAAGAATTTTCTAATATAGTAAGGATCTTTGATCTTATTTCTAAAGGATGTTCAACTTTGGATTCGAATGTTGTCGCTAAGGTGTTGATAATGTTTTTTTCCTTCTCCATGGAGTAGGGTCTGGATATCATATTAATTCTACAAGAAGGCAGTCGAGTTGTAGTTTTATACATAATGTGTGGATCATTTTCCAAGATGGTGGGAAGGGGACGAGTCTCCAGCTAAATGGGATGTTGCATTTGTTAATGATGTTCCTTGTGGGATGGCTCGGATTTTGGAACAAATCTAAGCACTAATATAGAGTGGAAAAGGGAAAGTGCACATAAAAGCTTTGATATTTCTGAAACAATGAGGGGATATTCCTAACGTTCATAATCACTTATATATGCTTGGACTTGTCTGTGACTAAAGTGTTGTGTGCCACGGATCGCCATTGTCGCTTGGTGTCTGCTTTCTTCTTCGAAAAGAGATCGTTTCGTCTTAACTATAAAAATTTAATTTGACTAAGTTTTACACACTACTTGAACTCATACATTTCCCGTTGTAGGTGTAAGCCGTCGTTCTCAGTTTTCTGGAAGTTCGTTTTTGCGTTTCTCAAATGTGATACTATTTTTTATGGACCGAACGAAATTTCTTTTAGCGTGAATCAGGACTCGTGGTTTTGTGGCATGAATGGAGAGCATTGATTAAAGCTCAGTTATGTCGTCTTCGAAATCGCTGACACGGATTTGAGCTAACACTTCAGGTCTTGTGTGAGGCGACACGGCACGTCATTGCCTTTTACTTTCTCAATGAAATCGTTTCATCTTATTGCAAAATTACATTTGACTAGGTTTCATACGCAGCAGGTCCCTGTATATAGGGAGAGTGTCTTAGTTTCAGAGTATTCATTTCACTCTCAAACGATCAAGAAGATGGAAGAGTCAGCACAGATCGACCTGCTGGTCAAATATATGCTAAAAGTCATACGAAAGCATAATTCACAGGCGAAAGTGGCAACAAAACTTACTCTTTTGGTCGTTGATTTGATGAGAGTCATACGAAAGTGTGTAAGTGCTGATGAAGTTTGCTATATCTGCAAAGGTAAATGGGTATTTGTCTCCAGAATACCTGCTTCGTCTAAGAAAGAGAGACAAAAGTCAAGATACCTAATATCGTTGTCAGGAGAAAGGACACTGGGATTCAGAGTGTCCTAAGAGAAAAGAGAAGAAACAGAAACAAGACGAAAAAGAGAAGAGGGATTCAGAAGAAGAAGAAATTGAAGACGAGGAAGAACTTGTGCCAGTGAAGACATGGAAATGGAAAAAATGACAATGTGAGCCGATGCGTTGGCCCTGATGTGAAATTTCATACTACCTTCTAAAAGAGAATAGAGCAGAAAGAAAACGTAAGTGTCTCTTGGTCTTGACATTGTATAATAAGGATGGCGTGTTTTGTTTTTGCTCACACTTTATGAAATTGTGCTCTTTCACCTCTCTCTATCCCTCTGGATCACGTTTTAGTTAGAATTGAAATGGAAGGATGTTTTCCTTCACGCACGCTCTTTAGACATGCAAGTCGGTAAACAATAGTCAGTCTATTCATCCATCATTTTGTGTCTTGATGTTTCCTAAATCACACACTGATGCCATAAAATAACGGGTTAAATGGGTTTTGTAGTGTTGGGGGTGGGGTGTAGGTGTTTGGCAGAGTTGGTCATTGCAGGTGAGGGCTTAGGTGCTTTCAAAAGACTTTTTCTTCTTCACGTTTGTGTTGATGGAATATAATGGGTTATTTTCTTCACTCTCTGTTGATAGTGTATAATGGTTTTCTTCTTCCCTCTGTGGAGTGCGTGTGTGTGTGTGTGTGTGTGTGTGTGTGTGTGTGTGTGTGTGTGTGTTCGCGTACGTTGTGTAGATCGTATATTTGGTTGTTTTTTGGGTTTTTTTCTTCTTCCTCCCGAGTGTGGATAGTATATTTGGGGTTTGTACGCGTTAGCGACGTTGTATGGATAGTATATTTGGGGTTTGTATGCGTTCGCGTAAGTTTGTATGGATAGTATATTTGGGGTTTGTATGCGTTCGCGTACGTTTGTGTGGATAGTATATTTGGGGTTTGTATGCGTTCGCGTAAGTTTGTATGGATAGTATATTTGGGGTTTGTATGCGTTCGCGTACGATTGTGTGGATAGTATATTTGGGGTTTGTATGCGTTCGCGTACGTTTGTATGGATAGTATATTTGGGGTTTGTATGCGTTCGCGTACGTTTGTATGGATAGTATATTTGGGGTTTGTATGCGTTCGCGTACGTTTGTATGGATATTATATTTGGGGTTTGTATGTGTTCGCGTACGTTTGTGTGGATAGTATATTTGGGGTTTGTGCGCGTTAGCGACGTTGTGTGGATAGAATATTTGGGGTTTGTGAGCGTTCGCGTACGTTTGTATGGATAGTATATTTGGGGTTTGTATGCGTTAGCATACGTTGTATGGATAGTATATTTTAATTTTGGTTTTATTCTTCGATCTGTGTGTGTGTGTGTGTGTGTGTGTGTGTGTGTGTGTGTGTAAGAACGTCTGGATAGTATATTTGTTGTTTTTTTTTCCTCTTCCCTGTGTGAATAGTATATTTTGGGTTTGTTTTTTCTTCTTCCCTCTGTGGTGTGTGTGTGTGTGTGTGTGTGTGTGTGTGTGTGTGTGTGTGTGTGTGTGTGTGTGTGTGTGTGTGTGTGTGTTTGTATTGGTCTCTGTTTGTCCCTATAAAACTCCCTTTATCCCTATCAAATACATTCTACCTACCTACCTACAGTAGCGTATTCAGGTCAGCCACTTGCAACACTGTTGTCATTTATCCCCTAATTTCCAGTATAGTGACGTCACTGACGCTGGAAATTTTGAGACTATAAATATGGACTTGGGGTTTTCCACAGGTTGTAGCTATACATATATACTAGAGTTCATAAACAGGAACGTCACTCAAGCTGAGGCTATAAAAAGATAGTGGGGTTTTCCAAAGGAATAACCCACAAGTTGTAGCTATACACAGATAGTGAGAGTTCATAGGAATTTCAGCTGATTATAGCTATAAATAGATACATGGGTGTTTATCCACGATCGTCACACAAGTTGATATTGTAAGTAGTTACTAATTTTATCCATTTTAGTCTAAACCATTGTAACTTCATTTTCGGGGATATGTTTATTTTCCTTTAAATTCTGGGACAATTTCGTCATTTTAGCGTTACTTTTAGTCACATCCATTTTGTCGTTGAGCATTTCCTTGATTATAGCTATTTATAGCATCATTACAATTATGCAAATTTTTTAACACCCCAGCAAGACTTCAGGTCTTGGTAATGCTTTATATATAAATCTCACGCTTGTGCTAGTGTATGTATGTCTCTGTCTCTGTTGTGTTTGACTCTCTACCATCATTGTCCCTAGACAGTCCCACCATGTTCAATTCCCCTTGACGCATTACAGACCCTCCCTGTTTCAATTTCCCATGTTAATTTCCCTTGTCCCTAGACTGACCCAAAATAGATTCCCATGTTAATTCCCATTGTCCCCAAAGGGCCGGGCCGGTATTCCCCATGTTAAATTTGCATAGTCCCCAAAGGGCCGGGACCCTGTTTTTAATGGTAAGTCCCATTGTCCCTACATACACTACTCAGGACACTTTTTGGTGGGGTGCCATTCTCTAGCACATGTTCTTCTGAATAATGCGCCCCTATTCTGGTTCTGATGCGTCTGTCTTTTAAATAGGTTTTAATCCATGTATGCATGTTGTCATTGATTCCATAATATTCCTTTTGGCAATGAGACCATCAGTCCAAACTAAATCGAAGGCTTTCTCAAGGTCTAAGAAATTAGCTATGAATTGTCTATCGCATTTTCTTTTAGCATTAAAAGCTAGTTTGATACGAGACTCGAGCATTATTAGTTGATCCAGGGTGGATCTTTTAATGCGGAAGCCACTTTGGTTTTGTGAGAGAAGATTGTTGATTTCAAGGTGATGTTTGAGTCTGTTGTTTATCATTTTCTCCATCACCTTGGATATGGTATCGGTAAGGGACATCGATCTGTAGGAGGATATTTATGTGGGGTCCTTGCCAGCTTTAGGGATCGGGATAATTATAGCCTGTTTCCATTTGTGGGGAATTGTTCCTGTCTGTCATGGTTGATTATTCAAATCTAATGTGATTTGTTCCATATTTTGTGGTATTTTCTTATATATTTCATATCCTATGTTATCTTCTCCTGGGGAGGTGGGTTTCTTATTTCTCAGTGCTGATTTACATTCGTCCAAGCTAAATAGTTTGTTTAAGGGAGGAATCCTTTGATCTTGGTTAATAGATAGGTATGGATATTGATACTCGATTTTTCTCTATGTCTTTGGAATTTGGCTGTATAGTTTTCATTTTTGCTCATTCCAGCGAAGTGTATTGCTAGTTGCTCTCCTTTTTCTGTATCAGTTATTGTTCCCTTCATATTAAGAATACTGTTAGTATGTGTGACTCGCATTGCTTTCAGTTTATTCCAAATCTGCTTTGAAATGCATTGGTTAATTTCAAGGGTAGAGCAAAATGTTTGCCAAGATTTTTCCCTTGCTCTTTTAATAATATTCTTTGCTTGTTTTACTTTGGATTTTATATTTTATATAGTCAGTTGAATGACCCGGATGGCGAAATTTATTGAGGGCTATCTTTTTTCCTTGATTCTATTTTTTCAGTCGTCCTTCCACCATGCGATTGGTTGTTTAGCATTAGCGGTGCTTTTGGTTTCAGTAGTGTGGATACTTTCAGTGGCGGCTGCATTGATCGCTTCAAGGATTTTTTGGTTGTATTTGTTAATGTCTTCGTCCCGTAGGATGGCTATAATTCTTCCAGCGGGCAAGGAATTGAATGCATGCCAGTTACTTTGTCCAGTATCCACTTGGAGACTTTGGAGGAGGTGGCAACATGATTGGTTAAATTAATAATACAAATTATGGGGAAATGGTCACTGCCCAACGTTGAATATATATCTACTTCCCAATTAGATAAAGATGCTAATCTGGGTGTGTAAATATTACGATATTGATCCATCCTCTGGTAAAATTCTGGTTTTAGTACCATCATTAAGTATGACTAAATTGTTGTTGGTGATGCATTCTTCGATTAATTTGCCTTTCTTGTTTTCATGTTTTTCTCCCCATATCAACGCGTATTATGTATTCCTTTGTTGTGCTGATGAGTTGGACATATTTAAGGAGGGAGACGGCATGAGGCCTGCACGGGTCGTAAATATTAAAACTTTTGAATAAAAACTGCTAACTATGGATGAGGATCGATTGACACCCAAGGGGTGTGGGATTATTGGGGTCATTTGTGGCTACAGGGTGTTGTTGAAATGATGTATTTGGGAGTGAGTCACTGACAAAGATGGCTAGACCACCCCTTCGTAACTCTTTATCTCTCATAGTGAAGTTGCGGGCTGAATAACCTGGCCTTTTTTCGGTACATTTTTAGTTTTTGGATGGATAAGTGTTTATTGAATGAATATCAAATCAGGTTTAATTTTAGATTGTTGAAGTTTGATCCTTAATTCCGGTATATTAATGTTTAATCCCCGGCTATTCAATTGCCAGATTCCTATGTTCTTTCTCCTAGTTGTATCTATTTTTGTTGTTATAATTAATTATGTAACTAAATTATAGGGTCAAATTAGAAGTTCGTTTCGATGTGTTTTTCCACTAAGTCAGATAATAACCTGGAAAATGGGATACAAGGTATGTGATTATTTAAAGGGATGTCAGTGCTCCCCACCATGAGGTCCTTTAAGTAATATATAATTGTGTCATGTGAGAATCCCTCATGCGGGGTCGTACTTGTTTTGCCTGCACTGCTTTCACCCTTGTTACTTGCATTGCATGGTAGTGGTGGGTCTGCAATTTCAGTTTCTGCTTGGTTCCAAACCTCCCGAACGAAGGTCGATATGTCTGATTTCGTTGGTTTAGTAGTAATTTTGTTAACTTTCATTACTTCTTTTCGTCTAAGATCCACCTGTTTGTTACTGGTGCTAGAGGGCAAGAGGGTGGTTCCTGTTCTCAGCTGATGTTTTGGATTAGTGTGGGCTTGAGATGGGGCGGGTTTAGGGTTTTGTTTGGGGTTTGGCACAGTTATAGCAGGTATTTGTGGTATTGGTTCCTTTTCCTGCACGGTGCGTTCCGATTGGAGAGTTGATTAGGCAATTGCATAGGGCAGCATTTGTTCTTTCGTCACTTTTATGTTTTCCTCCTCTCTTCTGGTGTAATGACATTCTTTGGAAATAGGAAGGTGGGGGCCGTTGCAGTTTTTGTCCTAAGTATGTGCATTTGCTGCTATGGTTTCTTCCGCAGGTGTCGCATCTTTTCTTATTTTTACAGCTGCTGGCTTGGTGTCCCCATGACTTGCAATGATTGCAGAAGCGAGGTTTGATACTGAATTCTAGTAAAGGGTATGAGTGGCCATCAAAGTAGACAAGAAGTGGTGGAATTGAAGCTGGATTATGTTAGTCGGTTGTTCTTGGCTCGACTTAAACCTGGAAGCTCTTGATATATCAGCTCCCTGGATTATTAGTTCTAAGACTATTTAGTTGTTGCTTAGGTGATTAAATTTTTGATGTAATTCAATGACCTTCTTGTAAGTTATAATTAACTGAGGGCTAATCATCAGTGTTTGTTGGGTATTGAATTTTTGGACAGCATCTGGTTTTCAACGTTTTCCTTGTTCTTTGTCTGGTCCTGCTGTATTATGTTTGGGGTGTTTTTGGAGAGTGCTATGCCTTGAAAATTCACTTTGGTTGGTCCTATTTGTTGTATCTCCATATATTTTGCCACTTGCCTTGAAGTGCTGCATCTGACTATGATGTAATTTGATCTTGGTAGGATGATTTCGAAGGCTTCAGTATAGGGTTTAGTTAGAATGGATGCTAAACTAATAGTTCTTATACTGAGTTGTTTGGAGCTGTTACTGGCGATGAATAAGGTAAGGTCTATACTATGGTATCGATTTTTTGGCTCTTTATCTCCCATTGTTGGTCGATTATTCATTCTTGTTTGTTCTTTTGTCTCTTCCTTGGATTACTTACTGTTGATTGTGTGGTTGCCAGATGCATTGATATGGCATCCATAATCCAGTTTGGATCTGATTAAGGCCCTGTAAAGTGTTACCGATGTATCTTGGTCTGCACCCCATTGTAAATCTTTGATGCTTTTCAGGAGATTAAGATCTCCGCTACATTTCCGTATTAATTCGGTAAAGGGATGATTCTATGTAAGATGTTGGTCATAGTACATGCCTAAAAAGTTTGCAACTCTTTCAAATTTGATTGATTCGCCTTGGATATATGGGATGGGTGGTTCTATATTGTATCCATTATGGGATGGAAGAATAGTATTACCGTTGTTTTTCCTTTTGATAATTTAAACCATCATTTGTTGGCCTATTTGCCGATATTAGTTAAATTGGTTTGTAGTGCTGTTAATAGTTGTGGCTGCATGGGTTGCCCGCCTGGCATAAGCCACTGTCGTCAGCAAATTGTGAAAGTTCAATTTTACTGAGGTCAGCAGAGCGTTCTAGATCGTTTATCATGATGTTAAATAGGGTCGGACTCAGGACATTTCCTGGTGGGGTGCCGTTCTCTGGCACATATTGTTCTGAATAATGCACTCATATTCTGGTTCTGATGTGTCTCACTTTTAAACAGGTTTTAATCCATTTATGCATGTTTCCATTGATTCCATAGTGGTTCAGTTTGTCAATGAGGACATCACTCCATACTAAATCGAAGGCTTTGTCAAGGTCTAGGAAAATAACTATGAGGTGTCTATCGCATTTTCTTTCCGCATTAAAAGCTAGTTTGATACGAAACTCGAGTCTTATTAGTTGATCTAGGATGGATCTTTTATTGCAGAAGCCACTTTGGTTTTGTGAGAGAATATAGTTGCTTTCAAGGTGATATTTGAGCCTGTTGTTTATCATCGTCTACATCACCTTGCACATGGTATCGCTGAGGGAGATCGGTCTGTAGGAGAATATTTCTATAGGGTCCTTGCCAGCTTTAGGGATCGGGATAGCTATAGCCTGTTTCTATTTGTGGGAATTTTTCCTGTCTGCCATGACTGATTAATCATATCTGATATGATTTCTTCCATTTGGGGCGGAATGTTATTATATATTTCATATCCTAGGTTGTCTTCTCCTGGGGAGGTGGATTTCTTATTTCTAAGTGCTGATTTTTACATTCGCCCAAGCTAAATAGTTCGTTTAAGGGAGAAATCCTTTGATCTAGGTAAGTAAATAGATATGGGTATTTATACTATATTCTTTTTCTATGTCCTTGGAATTTGGCTGTATGGTTTTCATTTTTGGTCATTCCAGCGAAGTGTATTGCGAGTTGTTATGCTTTTTCTGTATCATTTATTGCACCCTTGATATTTGGAACACTGTTACTATTTGTGCCGGGGCCCCGAGTGGCCGAGTGGTCTAAAGCGCTGTCCATTACGGATCACTGCCATCTCACCTCTGTCTGCGTGGGTTCGAGTCTAGGATTCTACCATGGTGGGTATGTGAGAAAGCTTGCTAGTAGCTTCTTGTAGGTCGGTGGTTCTTCCCGGGGGTTTCCAGGGTTCTTCCTCCACCATTAATACTGAGTGCCATGCATAGCCTATTATGTGCTGAAATATGGCATTAAACCCAACAACAACAACAACAACAACAACTAATTGTCTCGCATTGCTTTTAATTTATTCCAAACATGCTTTGAATTGCATTGGTTAATTTCAAGGGTAGAGCAAAATGTTTGCCAAGATTTTTCCTTTGCTCTTTTAATGATATTCTTTGCTTGTTTTACTTTTATTTTACAGTTTGTATAGTCAGTTGAATGACCTGGATCGCGAAATGTATTGAGGGCTTTCTATTTTTCCTTGATTATATTTTTGCAGTCGTCGTTCTACCATGGGATTGGTTGCTTTGCATTAGCGGTGTTTTTGGTTCCAGTAATGAGGATACTTTGAGTGGTCTCTGCATTGATCGCTTCAAGGATTTTTTGGTTGTATTTGTTTATGTCGTCGTCCTGTAGGATGGCTATAGTTATTCCGGCGGGCAAGGAATTCAATGCATGCTAGTTGTCTTTGTTCAGTTTCCACTTGGAGACTTTGGAGGAGGTGGCAACAGGATTGGTGAAATTAATATTAATAATTATGGGGAAATGGACACTGCCCAACGTGGAATCTCTATCTACTTGCCAAATAGATAAAGATACTAATCCGGGTGTGCAAATATTTCGATAGTGATCCATCTTCTGGTGAAATTCTGGTTTTAGTACCATCATTAAGTATGACTAAAATGTTGTTGGTGATCCGTTCTTCGATTAATTTCCCTCTCTTGTTTTCATGCTTTCCTCCCGATCTTTTGCTATGTGTGTTGCAGTCACCGCATATTATATATTCCTTTGTTGTGCTGATGAGTTGGGCATAGTTAAGGAGGGAGACGGCATGAGGCTTGCACGGGTCGTAAATATTAAAACTTTTGAATAAAAACTGCCCACTATGGATGAGTATCGATTGATACTCAAGGGGTGTGGGATTATTGGGGTCATTTGTGGCTACAGGGTGTTGTTGAAATGATGTATTTGGGAGTGAGTCACTGACAAAGATGGCTAGACCACCCCCTCTTAGCTCATTATCTCTCATAGTGAAGTTGCTGGCTGCATAACCTGCGATATTTTCGTATATGTTTAGTTTTCTTTTGATAGATTGGTGTTTCTTGAATGACTATCAAATCAGGTTTAATTTTAGATTGTTGAAGTTTGATCCTTAATTCCGGTATATTAATGTTTAATCTCCGTCTATTCCAATGCCAGATTACTTTATTCTTTTTCCTAGTTGTATCTATTTAGTTGTTATAAATAATTATGTTACTAAATTATAGGGTCAAATTGGATTTTGGTTTCGATGTGTTTTTCCAGTAAGTCAGATAATAACCTGAAAAATGGGATAGAATGTATGTGATAATTAAGAGGGATGTCCGTGCTCCCCGCCATGAGGTCCTTTAAGTGATATATAATTGTGTCATATGAATGAATGAATGATGATGACCAGATTGGAGACCACACTGAATTATGTTTCAAGCGTGGACGCGATAGAAACTATCTCTTCGTCTTTTCAGTAGGAACGCTGTAGCTCATCTAATGTAGAGGAATAGAGAGAAGTCAAAGAGCAGATATCTTTATACATTATTCATTTTTAAAAAAAACCACAGACCCTTTATTCAAAAAACATCATTTGTATTCAACCAACAAACAACCAACAAATAAATAATATCGACACATTTGTTTCAAATAACATTTTTTTGCCAAGGTTGACAAAGTTGTGAAGTATAGTTAGACTTCCACTAATGGAGGTCATCTGGACATTAATGTACACTACATTTCCTAGCTAATGATCTACTTTTTGATCGTTTCAAGAAGGGTCAACAACAACAAAAAGTCACTAATGTTCTAAGGGATATCCAAGACTGCGTTGATGAAGAAAATGCACACAAAATTATCCACACACCATGGAATCTTTGCTTGTAATTTCACATTATTGAATCGTGTCGTTTGGGCATTTCTTCTCATAAAGTCAATGATGTCGTCTCCCAAAGGCGACAATCCTTACGAATCAAAATACTCCAGATAGCCATCGTCGGTAAAGTAGACGGCTATCCATTGGATTCCTGGGAAATGACTGTCGACCGTGTTGATAACATAAGCTTGATGGTCTTTAGGTTTGCGATGAGGAAGTTCATCTTTAACGCACACAACAGGATTCCAAGAAGCGGTGTACGAAATGTTTTTCAAAAGTAATTGAGTTCCCATGCATCCATTTTTCACAGGTAATAATAAGTCATTAATTCAATTCTGACATTTTGCTTGAAAATCTGTCAATTAAACGGTTTTTGGCTTCGTCTGTGTACTCTGTGCACAGAGAAATTTGATGCGATGGATCTCTAGAGCTGTCATTGGAGGAGAGGAATGATCAAGCAATTCTTTATACCACTGATGCAACATTGGTTCTTCCAAGATAAGACCCCAAACTTCATCCATATTCTCGTCCAGTATTTCTTCTTGACTCATCATCATACACTTATCGTTCTGCATTTGACTGAGATGGTCGTTTTGACATCCATAACAATGTTTCTTGGTCAACCCCGTAATTTTCTTTTGCCAGGTGTTTCGCAAAGCAGGAGACTAAATGTTTTTCTTGCCCTGCTCATCTAGACATTTTTATGATCTCTTCGTCCTTGTCTATTTTGTTGGGTGGTTCTGCTTCCAAGATATCCTCCCAATTCATTTCAAAAGAGTCTCCACCATTCAAAGGTGGATAAGAATCTTCCATATCATCTAGTAGTCTAGAATTACTTCTCCAAAAACTGCTGACTTCTAGAGTGTTGTCGAATTCGGCATACAATGTGACGTTCTTTGTCTCGGTTAGAGTTTCTGCAAATTGAAGTCCATCACGCAGTTCACCCGATTTTATAGGGTGGAATTGTTCCCTCGCTGCTGCCTTGGTCTGGAGAGAAATCAAAGACCCACAGATGCAGCCTCCTGAATAATCGTCGTACGAAATGCCTTGTTGATCCCAAACTGTCTGGTGGCTTCTTACTTGGATAAGTACCATCTCAACTGATTCTTCTCGACAAACATAGGTTCAAAGGGTCTGATACACAAGGTCTTCGATCTTGGACACTCTGTAGTGCTTAATCTCGAAAGAACTGGCAGTGATTGCTCCGTTGAGGTCTTCGTTGTTGGCTATAGCTACGATTACACGTTTGGATAACTGTCCTTGGAACAGATGATCATCGAATGTTGATAGGAGTTCAGCGGAAATTGTGAAGATTTTCGCTTCCACGAATCGTATCGGATACATGGTGGTCGTTCTGCCCAAAGTGTGGCTGATGTCGTTTCCCACTTTAGGTAACACTTCCACACGTCGCACGTAGAGTCTGACTTCTTGAAATATGGTTTTGTACTCGTTGGCACGGGCCATGATATGGAAAACGGTACTGCTGAGGTTCAGTCTCTTGCGAATATCCACCACGTTCAGCAAATACTTTCACGCTACCACATGTCCAAATTCAAACGATCCGTCAGTTCTAAACTAAGTCCTTGCAAGATTTTGTTCGACATTTGTTACACTTCACATTGCGAGGATCGTCAGCTGCCGTTAGGACTGTGTCGTTCAACTTGTCCTTGCCTGATCTGTCAGGTTTCTCAAGCATCCAGATGCGTATCCTTGGCATCCTTTCTGTACGTCAAGAGATTTTCAAGGTACGCTCGGTAAGGGTATGTCGCTGCTGACTTGTCTTTTATTCAAATACAAATACATCGCTGAACAATGAACGCATGAAATTCTTGACGGGAGCTACTCTAATATTGGCTCCCGAAGCAGTGTCGTCCCTTTTGATCACTCTGACTTTCAGGTACAAGTAACTTATCAATGTAATCTTTCCTAAGGCTTCAAATTCGAACGGAGATGGGATGAAATTCTATTCATTTGGATTCATGCATCGTCATGGTAGTGAGGGGCATGGCAAACAGATCCAGTTCCGACTTGGAAAATGTGCAAGACTCAGCTTACATCATGTTTCTATTTAATAATCATAAACGTCTAAGTCTCTGACGGTTCTTCTTCACTTTGTCGTTCTAGCTATGTGTGTCTGTAAAATGTGTGTAAAGTCCTCTGGATGGATGTCTTCGTCGTCTCTTTCTGCCTTGTCATTGCTGTTGTGTCAGGGAAGTAGGGGCATCGTCCATTATATTTATAGGAGTTTCTCGTCAGCCCAAAATATATTTTCCAGTTTGAAGCAAGACATTTTTGCCTGCTTTCAAGAAGGATTCTTTGTGAGTTTGTTTGTCGATGATGACATTTTGGAGAAATTCTTTTCCTTGCGTCAAAACGGCATCATTCAAGGCGTGCAATCCGCGTGTCACTATCGGTTTCAAAACTTAAGCAGTTTTAAGCATATCTCATAAACCATGTCGAGCGACTCCTCGATACATATGATAAATGACTTACAAGTCGTTAGAGAATCGTTTTCATAAATGGAGTTTTACCGTGACTTTCCCTTTGGAGAATAGAATATTTTGTCCCAAATCTCCTTTTATATAAATGTTGACACGGTCGAAATACAACTTACCGACGGAAAAAGATTGAGTAATTACAAATTCGTGGTGAACGTGATACGTGTCTCCACCTTCTACGTCATTTGTCTTGGCAGAATACGCTTTGAAAGGAATGACTTAGTAACGGTGCAGATGTGTGTCCCACCACGTTATACTCCACCACATCAGAGTACACAGAGATTAAATTTAATCCTTGGTTAAGTTCTACAGGGTGACGAAAACAGCTTTGAAAAATTCAAGTTGTTTGTGATGGGTGGTATGAGTGGACCTTGAGGTCTCCACCCAAACTATCAAACAATTCAGGACACATGTAATGGACAAGGTTTTGACATCTGAACATTTAATCAGCAGGCTAGGAGCCAATTTATGGTACTCGATGGTGATACTTTGTTTGATTTAATCGAAGGCTTTGCCAAGCAACGCATTAAATTTAGAAGCTATCGTGTCCACCAGATATTGACCGTTAAAGTAATTGCCTGCAGCAATCTTCATCGCATCAATGTACCGCAGTGTATCTGGTGATACTGATCGTTTCATAGAGGAATCCAAAACAATTCTTCCTTCAAGTACTGTTGCACTTGGTCGTTCAGAACTTCGACCTTGATAATGTTTTGATTTTCAGTGATGTTTTTTATTTGTATAGGGTGAATCATTTCAACCAAAGCAACTTCCCAGCGGGGGTTCGTGATCCAATTGGATAGCCTGAGGTAATTTGGCTGTGAAACAGCACAAAGCATGGTGATGAAAAACATCCATGGAACTGACACTGGGTAAAGTTAAGCACAATTGGTTATTTATAATTCCAGAGTTCTTCTTTCTGAGGGTTCACTCGAAGTCAGAGGTGTGTCCAAACGAGGGTTATTATTGTTTTAATGGTGACTGTTGGGAGGGTGAATAACGTTAGTCGCAAGACTCCCATTGTTATCGCTTGAGTACTTCAGGGAAGGATTTGGTAGAAGGTTACCGAAGCAACTGTTCAGTAAAATAGGACACTATTGTTTGTCTCTTTGTTGCAAACTCATATTGGCAATGGCATCACCGATGACACAATACACCACACAGATCTGGCAGAAAACGTCGAGCTCCGTTTTAGGGACATGTTCTCCTCACCACACCCACAAGGGTTACTTTTGTAGATCTTGAAATAAAGACTTCAGTTAAGGAGTGGTCACTGTTGTTGTTGTTGAGGTTGTGTTGAAGGGCATGATGGTCACTTCTTTTTATAGTCGATCACTTGCGAAGCGTCGATCAAAGAATCAAAACTAAGGTGGATATCCTTTCCATTGTACTTTGACACGACGTTTTCCCACTTTACGGGTTATTTGATCGAAGAAGCATTTGATACTCAGAGTACTCTTCGTCTTCTTTGTTGGTCACTAGTTGTAACTCGGGCAATACAAATTCCTTTTAACACTTCCCAGTTCATTTATTCCAATTTATAGACGGCAGGCTGACGGCGAAGCACTCGTCCACTGACACGAATAAATTCATTGGTACATTTTAGTAAGTACCCTTTGTCAAAAGTGCGTTTCGTTTTGCCAATGCGCACCCATTATCCCGTCGCCAACACTCCACCTTTCTTGGGGATAGGCACAGTCGGAGACGTGCCAAACAGGCGCTCAAAGACGGTCACATCATTGTCGGGAGTCACTTCTTTGGGAGCACATCCGATGCTCCGATTGTAAGATTGGTCGTACGCTTTGACCAATTGTGATAAGACGTTGATGTAAAATATTTCCACATGCTTTTCTTTCGAGGTGGGTTGAAAACTTCCACAATGCCGACTTTGGTTTCTTTATTTTCGGTGGTGAAAAAATGAATGTCTCGCTTCTTTAATTCTTTTTGGAAAGCTTGTTTCAGAAGTTCGGAGCCGTTATTGCTTTGTCATCGACTTTCGCTTTGTTTCAACACCAGTTTAGGGCTCTCACTAATTTAGTGCTCGATTTGGAAGTCAGTGGCATGACCCAGAAAAATATTTGTAGCCACGAGTGTAGTTGGCGATTTCTGGAAAGGTTTCGTCGAATGGGTTTCAAAATGTTTGCTTTTTGGTTTGAGTGTCTATGCGGAGATCTTCCAGTTGCGTCAAGGCTACTTTGTTTCTGTCATAAAAGTGTTTTGTTTGATAAGTGATGTGAATGATGCCTTGAAGTAACTAACTTGCTGTCACAGTAAAACATCGTAAGACTTCTCTGAGACTGGCTTCTAAGACACGAGCACGTATTTGTGGCTTTTTTCGCCACTGATGCCGTATCAGGCACGAATCAATTTGACGGGAAGATGAGACTGAAGGGACGTCATGTTGAGGATGTGTGAGACAGACCAAAAGTGTCCGAGGTATTTATAGAATTTGTACACGACACGCATTCCGTCTAGGTACCAGTGGTGAAACAGGTAGCAAATAATCGGGGATAGTGTGTTTTAAATCCACTAATAAATATGCATGAGGGGTTTGAGTGGCATCGTCGTACGCATGAGTCAGACGAGGAGTTCCTAACTGTTTGTCTAACACAACACTTGCACTTGCAATTTGCCTCTAGGACTTTTAAACCATACCACGTAATGAGCAATGCGAATGATGATGAGATGGGATTTACTTTGTTGAAACAAATTTTGGGTAATGTTAATGGCGCTGTCATTAAGATGACGCCTTTTGCGCGTAAACCACAGTTTAATTTCTTCTTCATCTTCCTAACATGTCGTCGACGATGACCAGATGAGTTTGACTGGGGTCAGACACGATTCCGTCGTCTTCGCCATGAATAGCTTCCATAAACACGATGGAATCTCCTTGACTTTCTCGCAGTAGACTGTATGCCGATTACCAATCTTTGTAACACCACACAATACGTTTAGGTGGATCAAGGATTAAATTAATTTTATAATCGATTAGGTCCAGCAATTAACATGTTAAAGGGATGGATAAAATATAACGACTCCCAACTAGCATGATCTAACTTTTCGTCGAAGACTTTTAAAGTGAAGGAAGAGATAGCAGAGACAAAAGAGGTAGCCATGGTGAAGGTGATGTCACTTTTGAAACGAACATTGACAAGACAAGAGTTTTTATACTTTTTCCGGACACGTTTCTTTCACACTTTTTAAAAATGAACACGGAAAACAAAAAAACCAAATGGTTAAGTATAATGCACATCAAAACTATCAGGATGGAATATAAACAAGTCACTGTACAACACTTCTTATGACGAAGGTGTGGCGTCCTAGCGACACTGGATAATGTTCTTAGAGTCTCTACACATGGCACAGTCACACAGGTGTCCTCCCGGAATGGCTCTCTGAGGGTTTCCATGTCGATGATGGTCCTTCCCTAATTGGGGTGGTTTTCATCGGTCTCTGGTTCTTCTGGCACTGTGGCTAACACAAGTTTAATCGTTACGTTTTTCACTGGACACTTGAAGTTCACTTTTTTCTTTGAATGCATAACACAAATTTTTGGCAATATAAGCTACTTTTTCGTCCAAGCCTTGAAACCAAGACTTTTCCAGACCTATCCAGCCAGCTAAACACACATCTTCGAAAGAATCCGGAGTGACTAAAATTTAACCAAGAAACGTTTCTGCAAACGAAGGTCGAGAAGTTTGGAGATGAAAGCACAACACTTTAAACAGATTGAGTTCTCGTGAATTTAAAGGAAACACTATCATGTTTTTGTGGTAGGTACAGATCGTAATGAGCCCCCAAGGAATCGGCTGGTAAACGAAATCCCAGAAAGGAAGTCACTAAGACACACACCACACGACGATCCAAATTTAATGGACACATTTCTCGTAAAAAAGTGTTTGTAATCTTCCACAGTCTGAATAGTGTCATTAACTTCCTTCCGCGGAATATGTTGTAACAGTAATGATAACGGTCGTGGCATGGTAGCAAGTTTTTATACCTCTTTTTGTCGGAGGATATAAATGTACTTTCCGTGCAGAGTCGATCGTACTCTTGTGACGAATCTTAGTTGTGTAGTCACTAACTTGCACACCACACACCGTACAGAAGTTTCCTCTTTAACAAGATTAGACTGTAAAAAATGTTGGTAGCTAACTCTTTCTCTGGAATTCGTTGCAGTAAGTCTACCTAGTAGTAAATATAATCAGGACGAAACCAATCTTTCTGATCATTGAGTAGTTGATCAATGTATGACCAATGTAACGCTTTCATCAGAATCAGTCCTCTTATAGCATTTAAGTACCAGTGATTCAATCATTGGTGACGTAACATATGCAATTGTTCTTTGCTTTTCACTTCTCGGTAAATGCGTTTCTCTCAACTCCACAGGTAAATCATGAATGTTCTCTTGTAAAGTTACCATGAAGAGATTACAGTTGTCCCACTAAAGATAGGTAGTGACAGTGCAGAGACCATCGATTATGTTCATAGTAAGCTGAATCTTTCTTCTCCAACTCGTGAAGTGACACACCGCAACTGAAACACTTGACTTTATCACATTTGCCCAAATCGATAAACCCGGCTCTGGCTAATTCCTCGGGGGTAGGTCCTCCCAGATATTTAAGCCACTTTCCTTGAAAGATTTGGAAACGACTTTCAAAGTCGCATTATTCAGACAAACACACAGGGAATGAATATTCTTACTTGACAGGTTCATTTTGATGAGGGTACGATGAAACCAGAAGTAGTTTGCTCAGGCATGGATGACAACCGTAGAGTGGTAGCTGTACAGTAGTATGACGTTGATGATAAAAACCAGTAAAGAGTCCACGATAACGAGTGGATTACTTTCGCATCCGCCAGGTTTTACGTGCACAGCATCACGTTCCATGGTAGGTGAAGTAGTAGTAGTAGTCATAGCAAAGTTCCTATGATGTCCTGCTGAATCACTGAAGTCACGTCAGTTTTTCTTGGCAATGGTGAGGTAAAACGGGATGGTACAAATCCGTGTGAGGCAAGACTTTACATTTAATCAATCTTTCGTATTGTCTAATGTTTTCCACGTCGATGTGGTCCATTAGCAATTTCGGTTGACCGGCTAAAAAGTGGCAATGTTTGCATATGTAAGGATACAGGAAATAAACGTCTAAGTATTTGATTTCTTCTCCTTTCTCCTCGTCAGCGTAGTACAGCAAACAGGTGGCATTCGTCCTTCCTGCATACAAACTGTCCCGTGGGTTCAGAGGGTCCACCAACTTTTAACTTTCCACGATGCGCATAAATTCGGGATCGGTTTTCAAGCGGTGATCGTACTCGTATTAACACATTTCCACGACTTGGTATCCTTGCTGTTCTAAATTTAAGTGTCGCTGACAATTGGCCTCGTATAAGGCTTTCATCATCATAACCGTATCCCAAGAATTGTTGATACTGGTAATGGCATCAAAATGTTCATCATGATGGTAAATGTGAATGTTTTTTCCATCTTTAAAATTTTTGCCTCGAAGAAGCAGATATCCGCGCACTTCTTGAGGGTGTACTTTCAACGTATAACGTGAAACCAAGACATCTTGCATTCTTTTTTCATTTTAGGAATGCCACAGGGTGAGTCTTTAGATAGACCAGGTTGTTGTAACATGAGTTCTGATTCTCTTCGTTGTTTGATTGACTCGGATCTATTTTTGAATGTTGTCCTAGGCTCCTTTCCATTCTACTGTGTAGTTCTTGTCGGCATACATTCGTCCCCCGATAATAGCCCGGGCTAAACACGTCCTATCCTGAGGGTTGTCAATTCGGACGAGGCTTGTTTTGGTGCTACGAATGTCGTCCACCAATAACACCTTTTTACATCCCGTCCCTTTGGGAAGAGAAACATGGGTCATGTACAGTGTAGCTTTCCATTGGTGATGTGAAACTTGTCGTTTGATTGCTGCACGTGTTGAATCTTGTCGATGACTTTGGAAGGTGTAAATTCTGCTGGCTTACTAAACTCTATCCAACCAGGGACTTCAAACTGTCCTGATAAATAGAAAGTCTCAAGCGATCGTCTTCTTGCCTCGACATTGTCGCTTCAGTGTGGTTAACAACGAATTCCTTACACCAGTGATGAACCCCTTTGTTTTCTCCAGCGGTTCGTTGGACTTAAAATGTTTAAATTTCACCATGTATGTATAGGCCGTAGTACTAAATTTTCTAGAGGAGCGTTTATCCGTCTCTCGAATGTGTTGTAGTCTTGAGGAGATACAGGCAGATAACTTTGGTTTGGCGTAGACTCTTTTTGTCTGGATTCTGGCTTACTCACGTCATCTTCAAAATCGCTGACATGAATTTGAGCCAAGACTTCAGCTACTGTGCGATGCGATAGAACACGTTTCTGCCTCTTACATTCTTATCATATATAACGTCAGTCTCTTCCCTCAGATTATTCTTTCACTCTCAATCCTTCCATAAAGACGGAAGAGAAAACCAAGATCGAACTTCTGATCAGAGCTTTGTGAGGCGTCATACGATCGTTATCTTCAGAGAAGCCAACGTACTACTCTCCATCCTTTCGTGATAAAAGTCGAGACACATGCTATATCTGTCAGAAGAAAGGATATTTGGATACAGAGTGTCCACAGCGTCAAAGCAAGACAAGCATTAAGAGAGACAAACGTCTAGATACATGTTATCATTGTCAGGAAAAATGACATTGGTCTTTAGACTGCCCTAAGAAACAAGATGAGGAGGAGGAGATTGGTTCCGAACAGGAAGAAGAGGTACCCTCCGGAAAGGAAGACCTCATACACGTCCAGAAAGAGAAGACAAGAAGAGGAGAAGAAAGTGTGGAAGAAAATGAGAAACATGTGACAGTGAAGAAATTCAGAAAACGGAGTATGAAAGGAGAAGAAGAAGAAAAATGAACTTTTTAAAGTGATGTGAAACAGATAATATACCAGAAAGAAAAATGTAAGTGTCTCTTGGTTTTGATTTTTATAATCATAAGGGACTATACTCACGCATTCACACACGTCCATGATGGGAAGAAAGGGACTTTAGTTTTATTTTGATTTTGGCAAACGTTGATTAGTCTCTTTTTGAGAGAAGTGGGTGGCCATAAAAAGAACCGTTGGGTGGTTGTTTTTAAAAATGAAACTCAGCAAGAGGAAACAATTAGATTTAACTGCCTTATCCATTTGCCACTGTCAAAGCCTACTTCTGGACCTGCTACTGTCGATGATTTGGTAGAGATCACCACTGTTAGTATCTCAAACGTAGTGGGAGTGTTGATTTCATCCAGGTATATCTCGGTAAAAGTTCGCTAACGTTTGCTAGACCGGCTAGTAAGCGGCTACCCCAAGCCGACACCAAATGGTGCCGGCGAATTCCAACTTTTCGATAGGGAATTGACTCTGACCCTACACCCCAATATAAACGTCCAAATATAAAAAATGAGGTGGCAAGGGTCAGAGGAAACTCGGACTAGAACTTACCTTGTGCATCTTGAGTTGCAGGTCGGCTTATTCGCGGGTCATCTACTTTTTAGTATTTATACCTCTTCAGTTTGAGGTCGGCTTATACGCGAACGGGCTTATACGCGAGTAAATACGGCATATGATGATGATGCAACTACCTGCCTAAAATGCGTCTATGACGATGACGCAAGTACCTACCCAAAAATGTGTCTATGACGATGATGCAAGTGCCTACCTAAAATGCCTCTATGACGATGATGCAAATACCAACCTAAAATGCGTCTATGACGATGATGCAAGTACCTACCTAAAATGTGTCTATGACAATGATGCAAGTACCTACTTAAAATGCGTCTATGATGATGATGTAAATTCGCAAGATTATTTACGTTGTGGGTGGGTTTTAATGTTGCAACTTCACATTTAACACATTACTGGCTATATCATGCCGAGGAAATATGAGCTATGTTCGTTTCCTACGGACAAACCTAGACAGCCTACCTTATTGACCTGGGCGGATATCGAACCTGTGACGCTTGGACTAGAATACTGCAGCTTCCCCGCTAGACAGAATATATAGTATTCAGATGTTACTGATTTCATACTGAATGATGACAAGATAATCTTCATTAGGACCGACACATGGATTTGTTCAATTGTCCGAAGCTATGTCTGACATCTACACTATCTTTGAAACATACATTTTTTTATTAAAAGGAAGTTAGGATAAAGTGTAAATATAACACATGCAAATATGCACACATAAATTTCCCAGTGAGCTATAGCTGACTACAAGAAGCTACCTATTGACTGGGAGAGCTATATCCTTGAACATTTGCCGAGTGAGTTCGGTACAAAATATATAGTATCTATTTGAATTGTTGCTGGAGAGATACCTATCTGCTGCTTTTCATGGACTTCAATTTTGTTTGATATTAATGAAATAACACAAGTGGCGATAAGCGTCAACACAGTATATTGACTTAATGGAGAAATATGAATATATATCGGCCAGCATCCCAAACAGCGAAAGCTCAGCCATTGTTATCGACTATCCCTGGAGAGCCATTCGAACCAAAACGTGAATCTACGAGAATGGATGAATAAAAACAATGCAGGACTATGAATCAGATATATGAAGGTGTTTACAGTTTATCCAAGTCGTCATTATGTTTACCTGACTATCACAACTGGCCCTCAGACTTTCGCTGGGAGAAAATGAATTTGAAACTCTATCCATGATACAGAGTTTAAATGTTTCGAGGGCTATAATGTAATTGCTTGGTTAGATGGCACACACATACTGTACTCTATTTAATTCATTATTTTATTTTATGTATTACTCTCCGCCATGGCTTTAAAACAAATAATTTAAATGTTTAAATATTATTGATGTCATCTGTCCGTTGTGTACGTGTATACGCGCCTGTGTCTACATGTGTATGTGAATGTATGTGGGGGTGGTGGGTGTGTGTGTGTGTGTGTGTGTGTGTGTGTGTGTGTGTGAGAGACAGACAGACAGACAGACAGACAGACAGAGAGGGGGGAAAGCAATAACACTCTGTACGTTGCAGTCACTTAGAAAATAGAGGAGAAACGTTAAAATTGAATGTTTTCTTCTCGTTATTTTTTCTGTGTTAGCAATGACTAATAGCTGAAAATTTCATTGTTGGGTATGTTAAATATGGTGGACACGATCTCACGAAGTCATTTACTCGCCATTGGCTGATCACAATATTCATTCCTCTAAGTATTGTCGTATCCAATTACTGTGTGCGTGTGGCTATATATGGAGAGTAAAATCACAACAAAATTCTGCTAGAAACGGAACTTTACCTTCATGCGGTATCGTTTCCATGAAGTCGAAACAAAAATTATATATCATCATATTATAAGAACAAATGCATATATACTTGTTATATTTGAACGACGACATCATGCAAAATACCTTTTTTTTTTCAAACCTACCCTGAGGCAATCAAACGGTTGCATGATATCCAACTGATTTCAAAGATATATAGATATTTATTGATCAAAAAATAGTACATAATTTATATCTTTATCTTGACGTTACAAGTAAGTTTTAATGAGGTGTCAGTCGACGTATCCATTAATTCTGCGATGCCAGCTGATAATTGCCTGATCAATAAATCTGCCCGTAACAACTTTAGGCTGTCGAGCAATTGCTTTATTTTTACTAGTTATTTTATAATTACATCGTGCATGCTTGAACTAAAGCAAAACTGTTTTGATGTGATGTATGTTTCATTATAGACACAACGTATATTAGCGTTGCAGATACATGAAATAACTAAGAAAATATGATTATATAAATCTTAAATACGATCACAACATGCCACAGAAATTCTTTTGCATTTGAAATTCACTGCATATTTCTCAGATAAACCATGACAAATGTGGTTGTTGAACTCAGTTTTGGAGTTGAATTTTGTTTTGAAAGCAATAGAACAAGTGACATCTAGAATATGAAAGTATACAATACATTACACAAATGATTGCAATCTTGTTCGTCACGTGCTTATTTTATTCAAATACACGTACTACAGTCATAACAAAGTGTGTATGCTGTGGCTTGGTATCAATGTTTAGAGTTGAGCGTTTGCTTTAATTGTTGTTCGTTTTTTAAATATAAAATACAGGAACTTTGTCTTAGAAAATCAACAAAAATATATTTACTAGCATCCGCTTTTGCTCGGCATATCTTGTGATTCCCTGTTTTCTGACAACTCAACGAGAAAAAGAAAATAAAGCTTTGAAACCGACTGTTACATTATTAAAAAGAGTCATTAATAAAAGGATTTTCATTTATGTTTTAAGTCAAGAGAAACAAAGTTTGCTGCTTAAGGTAGTATTTCGTTTAGTTAAATTTCTGTTGAAATTATATGGGAATAAAATCTACTCCGCACTGTAAGCTTAATTCTCTCAAGGTTTTATCACATGGTATTAACTACGCACTATTCCACGTTAGTAACACCATTTTAATCCATGACATTGTTAAAAAAATCTTTTCTCTGATACATGGATTTTTCAAACAGCAGCTATCGATAGACAGACGCTGGATATTTGTATGCTCATGTATTTAAGGCAATGACTTTTGTTCCAAATCATGTTCGAAACAAAAGGCATATTTTTATCAAGTTGTTGTCCTTTAAAAAAAAGTACTTTTCTTACTGTTACTAACTCAAACTTATATGTAAGTTTGTGAGCTTAAATTACGATGAAAATAATGTGTGCAAAAAATGTATTGGTATGCATAAAGACGCACATCATATCTGGTTTAGTTGGGCATTGTCTGTTTCAATGTTTTTCACACGTAGATTTTGTTCGTTTATGTTGGGCAATGAGAGCTAAGTGTCATGATCAAAGGCAAGACAAGACTTTATTTGATTCAGGTTGTAAAGTTTACAACATATGACTTATATAATTAAAAGTAGAAGAATGTGTAATTTTATTACATAATGCTTAATAGGGATTAAAAAATTCTGAAAACACAATCTACAAACCTGATTTTTTTTTAACGTGACATGTATTAATTAATTGATTATATTTATAAACGTTAGTCCTCGAATATATCAAGAGTATATTGCATGTCAGCAGGGTTATCTGCGATAGACAGAACACGGCAGCCGACCCTGCCTTCTCTTAAAAGATTAGTCACGTTGCATGACAGGTCTGTACTGTTTCAAAATCATTAAAAAAGCGGACAATATCCCAATAAGGAATGGCTGTTTGATTGGCAGGATAGAGATCAGATAACCTTAATTTTTTTGTAAAAAATCTATACATAACTAAGATCGACACAGAACAAAAGTTCGATAACTAAGGCATTTTCATTCAGTTTATGGTCCAAATCACCATTTTTTTCAATAAACGTTAATCTCAGCCTCATATTGAAACAATCCTGACTACCTGTCAACTTAAATTCTCGTACAGTGTATTTGCACATATCATTAATGTTTGAGATAATGTATAATCTCCTTTTATTGTTAACATTCCCTTCATGTTGGAAAGTTGTAACTCTGTTTCCAATGCAAATAATATTAACTGTAGTAACAGTTTTTGATATGGGACACTTGCACAAAAGAAAAGTAATTTGATACAATATGTAAATCACATAAAAATGATTTGTTGAAATATTTATCATCTGTGTCATGATTTTTTAATTCCAGTATGTACATGATAGGATTGCAAAACTGTTATCACTTATCTTCTATTTTGAGAGAGAAATAGGCAATTGTATCCATTTTTCTCCAGGATTAAGGTTATACTCATTTAAGTTCATAAGTTTTCGTCACCATTGTGATGAAACTGTTCATCATCAATGCTGAACCTTTGTATAATTTATTGTGAAGTAATTGCTATTTTTGAAGTTTGAAATTGGGCGCCATTTTTACTAATGTGTGTATTGGGCGCTCGGCTTTCCACTAGGAGGCGCTTAGGTTAATCTTTCCGAATTCTTCCATATTTAGTCATATTTGTGAAAACTTTGTAATGAATTTCCTGAGTGTGTTCCCAAAACCTATAAATAGGGGTGAGTTCCACCGTTTTGGCAGTTGTGGTTCTACTTGACTCCAGTAAAGGTCTCAGGACCAAGCAAAAGAAACAACAGTCTCTAGTCATCTCAGCAGATAATTTCAAGCATTTAATAGCAAGGTGGACTAGTTACTACCTACACATTAAACTTAGCACTCATAATGACTACTATATTGTTTCTCTGAAATTGTTTCAACGTATATTTCCACGGTATATCAGATAAAATTTCCCACAGAGGGATTTAGCTTACGACTCTGTCACCGTGTCGTCGTCAACACAGCCGTCTGCAATCCATTGGAAATTTAGTGTTGGCATTATCGAATTTCCTACTCAGTTTCATGCAACATTTTGAAATCACAAATTTCCATCCACTTTTTGTATTGGTTGTGCTTTTGGATGTCGAAATAATATACCAGACACAACGACACACTTTTTTGTTACCAAACAACACAGTGTCGCATTTAACTCAAGCGACCCACTATTCACATCCGATTCCAGACTGTTTCTCTCAAAACGACAAACTGTGTCTCAGCCAACAAACGCGACATCCGGTTCGAGACTGTGCCTCTGCAATATTCACCATTGGACTATAAAACACAAATCCGGGTCTGGTTCCGAACCTTGTTTGGATGCACAAAATCATTACCACTTCGGTACCGCATATAAACAAATTTTTAGAACAATTAACTTATTATTCTGTGTAAGATTAGATGGAAATTGTGATTATCTAAGTTAGAGATTATATGAATTAGGACAAATGGAACATTTATGCTTATTTTCACATGCAATTTACCACTGCAACTATTGTCATTTCATCATATTTTGTCAAACATATGTTCTGCATATTGGTAAATATTATATATCACCATTTTGAGCACTGAATTTTGTCAGAAAACACATACAAGCCTGGAAGTCATATAATAAACTGTGTTGACTATTTATATTTGTTTTATTGTGTGCTTTTATCATCCGAATAAGAACTTTTGTGGTGAACACACAATTTCTTGACACTACAATACACTGGAGAGATCTAGTAGCTGAAAAAGGTGTGAGCTGTCTATCTATTCCATTTTATTTGACCTTGACCCTTGACATGTTACAGTATAATATGCTACTCCCACTCAAGCTCCTACCATTTCGCAAAATCTTGCTGGATATATCACTTCCTGAAGGCTATTATATATCAAAGATCACCTAAATCTTAGTACATCGATTTTATGCATTAATAACCTAACATGTTGACTGTATCTATATAGTCACGTATTGAAATCTAAAATCAAAACAGGTTTAGAAGAACCAGATTGTGCGCGTAAGCTCAGATCCATTACATGCGACATTATCTGTATATTGTGACTAGCCAAAATATAATTTTAGATTTTTGTTTTTCCAAAAACAGCAGCTAAGTCTCTTGATGTTAGTCGTGATGCTTTCACAGTGAATTCCCTCAATTAGTCAGATTTGTGCTACGCTACAACGCTGTAAATACCGATTGGAGGAAACCATGCTCTTGCAGAACTGCGTTACAAATATTTTTGATTGCATTTGCTGCGTTCTTCCAATATAATGGCTTTAATGCAGAATGAGAAAATATTTCCAAATACGTACGAGTAAAAACTCAAGAATTCGTTACTTGCAATACAAGGCAATGGTCAACATGGTGTCACGTGGCAAGCTATTAGGGAGAGCATGCCTCACCCTTGGATGTGTTGGGCCCAAGGCAGCATGTATGGCCCAAGCGATGAGCGAGTCCCAAGCAGAACAATTGCATTCCGGAGTTGATTTCCTGAAAGCGCGGGGCCCAAGTCGGTTGCCTCGCTCGCCTTGCCCTAAGGCCGGGCCTGAGGGAAAGCAATATAACTAAGCAGAAATAAATAGCACGCAGAATTTTTTAAAATTTACAATGAATTTTACATACGTTTCACACATATATCCAATGCTTAAATTCTTTCTAGAGGCATTCGCATTAGAAAGTAGCTCGAAATAGAAACAAATCGCATAATTGTTCACTGACACAGTCCATAATACCAATTAAGTCTGGTTTCATTAAACTTTTCGCTCGGGAATCAAATTCATCTATTCTGGAAAAGAAAATCAATATCTATGTTCCGGTTTTAAACGGATCAAGCTGTTTTCATTCAGGAAGATGTTTAAAGCTTCACTGTGACTTAGTAGTTGTATCTATGGATACCAGTTATATTATTGATCTTAATGTGCCATTGAAAACCATCAAGTTTAGCTGAAAGTGTTTTTGAAATGTAGTGTACATTGTATATGACATTCAAATAATATAGTTGGATGCTAATCACAAGCAACAGAGGGATACTGTGTGACGACGAGGATGCTCTGGCTTAACAACTAAAGTGAGGACTCTAGCAGCATCCATAAAATATAGCACATTTCAAAGAAGAGTGTGTGTGTGTGTGTGTGTGTGATTTGGATTTTTCACTCACATCGCTACGACATCTGCAGTGTGGCAGTTTATAGTGATGTCTAGCACTGGGGCATCATGCCGCAGACATGTAGCTTGATGTCCCACCCCGTCCGACCAGTCTTAACACTAACCTCTTAATGCTGAACGCCAAGCGAAGCATCTGCTAGTACCACTTTTATGTCGTTGTGTCTTTGGTATGTCTCAGCCGGGGTTGTATGTATGTATGTATGTATGTATGTATGTGTGTGTGTGTGCGTGCGTGCGTGCCTGCCTGCCTGCCTGCCTGCCTGCGTGCATGCATGCATGCATGCATGTATGTATGTATGCGAACATGCGTGCGTGCGTGCGAGTGGGTGGAGGGTGTTAACCCCTCTAGACCTCCTTGACTTTTCCGCGAAAACCGTTATATAAAAAAAAAAACGCCAACGCATTTGTGCTGAGTACCCGTGTGTTCTGCAACAAATGTTCATGGACGACAGGATGGATCTTAGACTGCCAACTGTTTCCCTTCCCGTTTTCAACTCAGTCCTGGTAATCGTTTTATCTTTGATGGCCACGGTAAAGACTTTACTAAATTTAATGAGAGTGATTTGCGCTTCATCTAGAATTTGCTAATAGAAACGTATCAGCTGCTTTAATAAAAATTACGATTAGCGTGAATATGATTGGTATTGTTGCTTTAATTCAAATTACCTTTCTTTCCTTGAACAATGCCGTCCAATCACAGATAAAATCTTCCTGAGAAACATTGATATCTCAGGCGATTGTGCGTTCCGAATGCATGCCAACACGTTCACCTAAAACTACGTAGTTTACGACCTCACTATGTGCTGCAAATGACTGGTATCTTTTTGGAACAAAACTGTTTCACACACACACACACACACACAACACACACACACACATTGTTGAATATAAGTCGAGTTTGCTTTTTCCTAGTTGTGTCACTGTTGGTTACACATACCTCTTCAGAAAATTTAATTGTCAGGGAATATTACGTCATCAATGTCGAGAGAATCCCTGTACGTTTTCAAGCACAACGGTGGCGCAGGAAGTGTAACCTTCAGCGATCTGGCGTTTGCGATGATTCCTATCTGACCATAAGATGATAATGTAATAAATCTAGGTTATGCGCCATTTTTATATACGTCTCTATTTTTTAGATTGTAGTGATTAGTTTTTTTATTAATGGGAATCGATGTTGGGGAAATATTTCTCAGCACGAGTAATTATCCAGTTTCTAGGGGCAAAGTGAAGTATTGGTAAGAGTTTATGATGGCATGGTTCAGTTTCGCAATTGAGTTCAGGTCAGAGTCGAGAAAAGTGGCATGGAGCCAAACAGTTCCTATTTAAATCTAAATGGTTTTGATTGGTTGTGTATCTACATCAGAAATATTTTTCATAGGGACTGATATTTTGTACAATGGAATAATTGACAAGGGTTTGGTCCGTTATCGGACTCCTTTCATTGTTGCTATGAAGGTAAATGTGGTGGTGTAATATATTTGATGTCAGGTTCAAAATCGTGGTTCGACTAACCACTGGATGGAGCAGGATATTATTTACGTATATTGTGTGTTTGAGTTTATATTTTCATGGTGTAAAGTACTGGCGCTACGTTACAGAATCTTATGAAGGAGATGCCATGCAATAGTAAATTTATGATTCAAATGTGAATTTGGTATATTTTGTGGTCATTGATTGATTAGAGGGACATTATTTATATTCTTGGTGCGTTATTGGAACTTCCAGTTGACAAATACTGTTGTCTACAAGTCTTTGGAAATATGAGAAAACAACGGACTTAGAGTCGAACTCTCGCGAGAGTTTTCATCTCTGGGTAAAGGGATCCCTTTGTTTATAACAATATTGATATATCAAGGTGATTTCAAATATCGATTTTGTTACCTTCGAAGCCACTATATTTGATTGTATACTATGGACTATTCGTTGACTAGTGGAACAAAGACTGCCGTCAGTGTTGGCATGTTCTCCTAGATAACCCAACAATCCATCTCTGTAAACTACGATCGCAGTTTTAACAAGGTTATTGTTCTTTAAATACAACTTTCCAAAAAAGGTTAATAGTGCTTCATAGTCAATATTCATCAGATGTGCCTGTATTCTATAGAACAATGTTAACCTTAAATGAACGTGTAGCCAAAAATGTTTTAAGTTACTTTGTCATCAGATTCTGCCTTACAGAGAGATTTTCTAAATTCTAATATTTGAGCATCGAAAAAAATATCTTCGTGCCACTATGCTAATACTAAGGGACCCTTTTATGTTAGTAGCCCCTTATACGATAAAGAAATAATATCCATACCCAGCAGTAACATGTCGAATGATCCGAGATGAAACTAATGATTTTTCGCATGTGATATGGTTAATAATCCAGAGACACCTGCTGTATTATCTTATGTGTCATCTCAAAATTTTATACAGTTTTGTCCGCTCGTTTTACCACTTGGTTTTTGTTATTTTTTATTACATATTAGTGTTGACTTAATTTGTGAAGGCAAACAACATGCCAAAATATATTATTCATTTATTTTCAAAAGATTTGGAATATGTTTCTCACAATAATAATAACGTCGCTGATGTCCGCTTAGATCGACTTTTAAAAAATTACATATATCTTTGTGTCGACGCCAACAAGAACCCAGCTGGTCAATTTGGTGAAATCAATTTTGGTGGCAATCCTGGTTAAAAATCCACATCGACACCTCTCCCTCCAACCGCTGCGCTCGCGCGTCTGTAAATGACAACTGGCATTTCTTATGTACTTTCAAGCTTAGCTTCTGTTTCTGACACAGCAAAATCAACAAGCGCTTGCGTGGTCAGAAATTAATCTTTGCTTACCGCAAGCGAGCGGAATGTTTAAATGTATCAATGACCTGTAATATAAAGTCGCTAGCAATTTTCGTGAAATTCAGACGATATGCGCTCGCCTCCAGACCCGTGCGATAATTTTTACCCCCCACTCAGATCAATCGTGAAGAAACGCAGATGGTCTCCGCGAACATATTCCAAAACTCATCACAGGTCAAATTAACATATCACGAATTCTTCAATGGGCTTTCTCGCGCATACGTGTTTGAATTTTCTCACGACTTTCTTGTTGAAGTTGCTACAGATGTTCGGGTTTCTCGCCAACCATTTTTTCCCCATCGTTCTGATATATAAAGTACTGCTTGTTCTTCAGTAAAGAGTGCGCCTACTGTTGAAAGCATTGCTTGGGTTGGGAACTTTTGTAATGTATTCATAAAGTTTTCGTCGGTTCAAGATATGTTTTGTCCAGCTTTGTGTTGTACAAACAATCCTTTGTGGTGTAGTTAGCGACCGAGAGTGTTTGCGTGTTAATGATATAAATATAAAACCAAGCTGGTGTCGGTAACGAACATTGACGAAACATACTTTATCGGTATCATCACATATGGTTGAGAAAATGATTGCAAAGTTTCTTATTGTTTTCATCAAAAAGGAATAATAAATGTAACGTTCTCTATTAAAAATGGTATTAGTGAATAAAGGCAGAGAGGTGTGTCTGGATAGCATATGTAAGAACAATAAATATATTACGGGTCCAAAAGGAAGAAAGATGGTTTGATGATACGCTTGGAGGTCCAGTACTGGAGCAATCTATTGTTTATGTTGTTTGATCACATTATGTGTGGGGGCTCCATTCCCGGTTGCTAAACTAGTACCAGGAGAATATGTTTGGCGCTGCGGTATTACTTCTTTTTGGCATCACTGTAACGTTATGGTTTTACTACATCAGATCTGCAAGCTTTATATAATCTTTATAAAATGATGAAAATCAATAATAACTAGGTTGCTTAGAAACAAGTAATAATTAAGATAGATAGATAGATAGATAGATAGACAGACAGACAGACAGACAGACAGACAGACAGATAGATAGAGATAGATAAATAGATAGACAGACAGACAGACAGACAGACAGATAGATAGATAGATAGACAGACAGACAGACAGACAGATAGATAGATAGATAGATGATCTGCATTTTTCGATAGCTATTTTGGCTATTATGTATTTTATTATACACTATGGATACCTTAACACTGTATAGAGTAGTTAACCGTGTCCAAGATCAGCGACAATTTTGTAAACAACTTATTTCCCTAAGTGAGATAATAACACTGAATTTATAAAACTAGACAAGGTAATGATCATCACACCCTTAATTGTGATTTTGGTGGTGGACATTCTAATTACAATTAAGGTTCTTCTAGAACAGTGCACTTTTGACCCTTATACAGGGTCCCGTTTTTGCGCGCAAGTCTAACAACAAAGGCTTGTTTATTTTAAAATTAGTAATTTGTTCTTTAATATCTTAGCAGACTTAGCTTGATTACTGTTGTGTCCTGTGATTCATTCGGGCTGGAATTTCATTTATTCAAATTATTTATTAAATGGAAATACAAAGTGCTCTTCAAAAATAACATTGCTGGAAATATAGACTTGAAAGCATAGTGAAATTTCAAAGGATATATTATATTCTTGTACTGCGGTAGTGTGATCCAACAAATTACTGTTGGCACATCACCAGTACAAGGGTCACTGCTGGGACATCAACACTTCCAGTGTTGGATTTAGTTTGAATTTCCACTAACGTTTGTTCATAACTTTAGTTATTAGGACTTGTTTCTGCAATACTAGGATTATTTGGGATTTAATTCACGATACCGCAAGTTGTTGTTTTTTTTTTTTTACATTTACCTTTCTAGGGAAAATAAATTATTTTCTCCCGTAATTTCTTTCACATGACTAACGTTTCTAAGAAAGAACAAAATTGTTTAAGGAAATGATCTTCCCTGCATCTTGAGACATTTACCAATCCCAAACAAAACATTCCCTTTGGCGTCTAGCTTCAGCTAGAGTTCTATTTCTTCAAACGCATAATATTATGTTTTAGTATAAATTGCAGTTTAGTCTACGTACATAATGTATTTATGGACGTAAATGTATTTTCATTTCGTTCAAGAGGCATAATAACACATCATTTCGTGAAAGCAAAATGTAATACTAATGCAAGTTGCCATTGGAGTGACATTTTAGTGTGATGGATTGTAGTGTTTTTCTCTTTTGATGATGCATTAGGCTTTATGTTCCTTAAAGCAAATGTGGATAATCAAAATGTTCAGAACATTCTTAGGTGATACATATAAAATACTACTAATGCAGTATGTAAAATACAATACATCGACTGTCTACTATTTTTGTCCCTAACCTTGCCCGATTCAGACTCAATTATTTATCTTTTTTTTCTACATTGTTGACGCCGACGCCAGCCTGTTTCGATTGCCGTTACACTAACGACACGATTAGATGGAGTCTAGCGCCACTCATATCACGATTCTCAGCACATAAGACTGACCACAAGATATACTAAATGTTAAAAGTAAGAGTCTGACTGTATGTATATTGTGGATTCTCCTCTACCACCACTTCATGGGACATGTATGTATGTATGTATGTATGTATGTATGTATGTATGTATGTATGCATGTATGTATGTATGTATGTATGTATGTATGTATGTATGTATGTATGTATGTATGTATGTATGTGTGTGTATGTATGTATGTATATGTCTGTGTGTGTTTATGTATGTATGTATGTATGTATGCATGTGCGTGCGTGCGTGCGTGTGGATGGATGGATGCAAACATTCATGCATGCGTGAATGCTTGAATGCGTATACAGATTTTAGTATTAAGCTATATTCTTTTCTGGCAAGGAACCGTGTTGACTTTATATACGTATGTATCATGTATGTCTCACAAAATGTGATAAACCATGTCACAAATGGAATTTATACACTGCTAGTCATTTGAGAATGTAATGGAAACTGAGTGAAATTTATATATGAATATTTTAGATGATGATTGTTTAAAACTTAAATATTGCTGTTAGAGATGACATTTTCGAAGTGCAAAAAATGTCAAAAATGTATAAATTACAAAGGTCATGCAAAAGTATTTGAATATTGACTAGTTATAACACATCTTAATTCATTTGATTTTTTTTCTTCTGGTTTATATTGCATCAGTTTTAAACTTATTTTTTTTAAAGTAATTCCCTTGGAGAAATTTTATCTCTAAAATAATGTATAAAAATTGTTTCCATGATAGCCATCCAGCTGTATTTGCATGTAACAAGAATTTAATAGCTTATTTAGAACCTTGTAAATTAGCCTAAATTCTTATATTATGAATGGTTAATAACTTATTTTGTTAGTATGCGTGTAGGTCATGTTTCATTAGTGTATAACTTGGGCTCAAATCTGCTTTTGAAAGTATTGTACCTTCTTATGAGTCATTAAAGTCGTAGAATACATTTATCTTTTATAGTTGGATATTCGTGGGATGATTCTTTTTAAACTCGTGGTTGCTGTGGATGATAATCATTGGTTATTCTATTTGTCGTATATTCACACCATTTCAGAAGATCATGCAATATCAAATATTATGGACTGTAATGGTTTTGATTATTATCATTTGGCCTTATACTGTACTGAACATTTAGTGAATATTTCCATATGGCTAATATTTTGCATATCTTATAGGTAATAAAATGTCTTAATCTTTCTATAGAAACACCAAGCATTTGATTATCAGGGCTAATATGATTTTGACGGGGAAACGAAATATTTGATGTCTTTCTCTAAGATAAGAGACAGAAGTCCGCCAGGATACCCTGCTATGTCGCCAGCAGTGGATAGTTTAATATTTATGAAATCAGTGAGATTGGTAAAATATATTACTTTCGTTGGATATCCTTCTGATTTTATTTATTGTAACATATCTTTCTGTTTGCTATGTCAGAAACCGCGTGTGCATAAGCAAAAGATGTCGCGCGGCCACAATGGCCTAATATAGGGTTTCCGTTTTCTCCGGAAAACATTTATATAGCAAAATTGTAATATCCTATTCATTTACGTTGTCTATTAAATTCGTATCCATCGCAAATCACTTATCCAAAATGTCTTTTTTCTCCATATCTTAACGTGTCTCTTCCTGTTTTAAATCATACCATCTTGGCGTTCTTTATTGTTTATTATCTTTCGAATTTTTATTTTATGTTGCTTTGTACCTTCTGTACTCACAGATGATTGACTCATCAACACAAGCTACTCATTCTTGATTCCATTGTCACTGATTGCTATGTTCATTATATCTTCGATACTGTTGAGGTTACTGGCATAAATTATTCTTATCACTGTTGTTAAGACCACATTTATATGAAAACTATTAGAAACCAAATTAACAACAACTCTGGTAGCTTTTTTCTGCAACACTGAATACATATATTGTTAAACCAAGAAGTATGGTTATAGCGTTTGTTTTGTTTTTTAACTGATTTAAGGCAAAGCCTTCTATCCCCCTTCCGACACTGTTACCACATCACCGTCGCACGCATGGTCCTACACGTGCAAACCCACAGTTGTAATACGATGACGCGCCCATACCAGAAAAACAATTATGTGGTGGTCAACCTAGATCAGCAACCAAGCAAACCGCTATGGTCATACCACTATACATATTTTCAAAATTGTCCGTCGACGTGACAAACACGAATCCGAATACCACGACAAAGACAAGTATATAAACCAGTACATCCATGTCCAAATTCAGTGTTAACTCTTCACTGATCAGTTTCATGATTAGCATCAACGATCACGTGGTAAACAATCCAACTACTATTGTATGTGCGCACACTATCCAATAATGGGCGCACCGACCGGGCATAAAATAATAGGTGGGATGACCGATATGTCAGCTGGCTATTAAATTTCAGTTGAATTCCTGCATTTAATTTACAGTGTCTTCTGCCTTCTGTTTGTTTCTTTTTCGTATCGTTGTTTTATAAAATAAGTATTACAATAAAGCGTCCCGATATTGCTTAGATAGTTGCAATGGCTGAAAAATTATCTGAAAAACATCAACTGTTAAATAACTATGTTACGAGATTTCTATGTTTCATCAGCAGAATGCGTGTTCTTTTTAACCTCAGTTACTGGAACCCTGCCATGACTTTGTAGACCTTTAGTTTTATTTTGTAGAATAATGCCCCCACATATTTGCACGTATTCTGGCAAAGGTCACACGTGCATTAGCAGTTCATGTGTTGGTTTCATCATCAGTGTGGACTGCTTGTGACAGTGTACTGCCTAGATATTCGTATCTGACAGGACGGTTTGGCTGTTTACGATGATGGTCTTTATGCCGACTTCGGTCTTCTTGGTACTAAATGTAAGACCGCCATTGTGAAATGATGAAGAGAAATAGTACATCATTCGCTGCATATCAGACACATATATGACATTCAGGGAACAGACGTCAGCAAATAGGAGATCGCGAACAACGACGTCCTGTAGCTAAACAAAGAAATGAACAAACCAGTTCATTATTAATAATATACAGTTATAAATATTCAGAAGACGGCAAAAAGTATCCAAAAATGTACTTTTAAGTGCCTTATTCGGACTGAAGGTCTTGGCAGTTGAGAAAGCAATATATTATTCTTCATTACTTTGAAATAGGTCTGTATTCAACGAAAACAATCAAACATTTGACACAAAAGCAATGTTTCTCTTTTCATACCTTTTCAATTAAATCTTAAAAAATGGTCATTAAAGATTTTATCTAACTTAGGTTGTCGGTTCCCTTACAGTATTTTCAAGGTAATGATATGCCTTTAGGTTACTTTATTACATGGCAAAAATGAAGGGATGAGAACAAAGTTCGTCAAACAATTTATAAACTAATAATAATAATAATGTCGAAGGCACCGTAAAAGATAGAGATCAGACTCATATAACATAAAAATGATAAATGATAATGACTGAATGACGAGATTTTATTTTATAGTTTTATAGTGTTGCTAATTGGACCAATTTGAATTTGAAATTGCGTTGTTTTAAATGAAAGTCTCTCCATAAAATAAAAAAAAACAATAGCAAGAAACCAGCCCTGTAAGTAAGGTTGAATTAAGAAATTGTCGCAGCTGTTGAAACGAATAATGAGAACCGAAAGATTGAACATTACGAAAGATTTGGCAATATGATGACATATTTCTAGTAACATATATATGACATTACGATATATATATAATAATCAAAGTTCCTTTACAATTCGACTCTTATTAACGCTTAGTAACAATGGTAATTCGACAATTCGACTCCTAATTATTCAAAGCGTTTTATGATCTTGATTAAATCTGGTTGCAAAACAATTCGCTAAATTATGATCATAAGACAAGTGATTTGTTTGCATAAGAAAAATGCAAAGATATAGGTCGAGTTCAGTGTTCTACTTTACCTTAAAAAATGTAAAGTATGACCCGGTATAATTACACTTCAAACATTGCTTAAACTTCGCATATAAAATCAGTATTTATTTCTTATTGTTGGAGCAAAATGCACCACAAACTCCAATGAATCTTTGCAGTTGAGATGTTAAAGCTCTTGGGATTTAATATGATGGAAATATTAATTAAATTCATCTCATATTTTGTTTCATAATAATAAAATACTCAAAATATCGGCCTGTATAGTCTAGTAATTGCATCATTAATTAGACTTGCGCGCAAGAAAGGGACCCTGTATAAGGGTCAAAAGTGCATTGTTCTAGAAAAACCTTAATTGTAATTAGAATGTCCACCACCAAAATCACAATAAAGGGTGTGATAATCATCACCTTGTCTAGTTTTAAAAATACATTGTTATTATCTCATCTTAAGATAACGATCTTCACTCAGGGAAATAAGTTGTTTACAAAATTGTCACTGATCTTGACACGGTTAACTACTCTATACAGTGTTAAGGTATCCATAGTGTATAATAAAATACATAATAGCCAAAATAGCTATCGAAAAATGCAAATTATCTATCTATCTATCTATCTATCTATCTATCGATCTACCTATCTATCTATCTATCTATCTATCTTAATTATTATTTGTTTCTAATCAATCTAGCCATTATTGATTTTCATCATTTTATAAAGTTTATATAAAGCTAGATAAAACCATAACGTTACAGTGATGCCAAAAAGAAGTAATACCGCAGCGCCAAACATATTCTCCTGGTACTAGTTTAACAACCGGGAAAGGGAGCCCCACACATAATGTGATCAAATAACATAAACAATAGATGGCTCCCGCCCTGGTTTTTTTAATGTATTGTCTTGCTTCTTCACGTTATTCATGTACTGTGAGAGAATGGAATATTTCTTCTTTGGAAATTAAAATAGGGCTTCATGTGAATGTCTATTCTAAGCACATAGATACATAGAACTTTTAAAGTCACCAAGAAATAGTTCCCATTTCAGAAGTTACAACAAGTACTTTAGAAGAAAGAGCAAAGTCTTTTATCGTTGAGCAAAATTATGTTAGCTCTATGTAATACACTCCACGCGTTTGGAGAAAGTTTAGTAAACAATATCTCCATATGAATGCTTATTGTGTTCTAAGGCCAAATACAATTTTTAAATTTGTTCTCATAATTTTGTGCCCCTAGCTTTTACTGGTCGAGATGCGCCGTGGCTTGGCCATATCTTCTAATCTAATAAGGTTCACAGAATACTGGTAAGTATAAAATATATTTGAAGCAGAATTACTTCGATATCTAGGGGCCCCGAGTGGCCGAGTGGTCTAAAGCGCTCTCCGTTACGGATCACTGCCATCTCACCTCTGTCTGCGTAGGTTCGAGTCTCGGATTCGGCCAATGTGGGTATGTGAGAAAGCTTGCCAGTAGCTTCTCGAGGGTCGGTGGTTCTTTCCGGGGATTTCCTGGGTTCTTCCTCCACCATTAATACTGGCCGCCATGTATAGCCTATCTTGTGCTGAAAAATGACGTTAAACCCTACAACAACAACAACAACAACGACAACAACTTCGATATCTTTATCCTAAGTATTTATGTTGACTACAGTCCTGCAACCTGTAGTGTTCAGATTAGGATGGCAAAGTAATGTTTTAGGAGCAAAATATAAATTAGAAAAGGTTTTGAGTCTAGATCATTCCTTTCTTTTTAGAAATATCTCAGTTTAAGAAATTCGTTAGAAGCGTCAAATTCCATACACAATGTTGCAAATAAAAATGCGACACATGACCATGAAAAAAGTGACCACCAAAGATACTTTTGCATTTAAGTCAATAGTTTTCAAGAATGGAATATAAATATTTCATGAGTTAACATGAAAGCAGTAATATCAGTATCGAGATAAGATAATCCAATTAGTTTACAACTTTGGGTCGGTTAAAAGTTTCAGTCAGGCTAAATAAATTCAAAGAGAATGAAAGTGTTACTTTGATTGATTTCAAACATGAAAATATATACTTTAAACAATATTTAAAGAGAGAAAACCTGAAAAAATACAGATTCCTGAGAAAATGAAACAGATCTTTCATCAAATACCCAATATTTGTATGATAGTAAATTTATATTAAGCAATAATTAATGTACTTCTACAATAAGCCATGACAAGAGTTTCATTTTATGCCCAGCAGAATATTTACCTAATCAGCGTGATGGAGGTTTAAGACGTTCGATTCCCTGGCCAGGCCGGTTCGTCTTCCGTAGTGTGTCTTAAGTAAACACTCATGGTGACGAAAAATAAAACTTAAGACTCCTGACAAAACATCTTAAAAACCAGGCAAACCACCCACTAAAGAATGTTGTTTGTTTGTATCAAATGCACACCAACAATATGGGGGCATTTTTTGGCTTTTTGTATTTTTGTTAATTGTATTTTTGTTAATTGTATTTTTGTTAATTGCATTTTTGTTTCTCAGATATATTTTATTACTGATTCTTTTGCACTCCAATCTTCTGGAAAGTCTACGTGAAAGATAGCTACACAGGATGTGGACACACAATCATGTCTGCTATGCTTTATTTATATCAGTCGATTTAATAAAATCATTACTTATTATGTGATTCGGATCTATCATTGGTATTCCTCTTCTAATATTCAGCACTGAACGATACTGTTATGCAATCTAACCATTTGTTTCAATTCCTACTCGGGTATGAGGTCATGATAAAACAAAAGCTTCGGGCTAAAAATAACTCTTCATGTAGTAGCCGTGAAGATAAAACTTCTGGTGTCAAACGGATACACATAAAAATACTGTAATAGATTCCGAGGAGTTGTGTAATTATGCTCCCATTCGTGTTGTTTTGTTTGGAAAAGTTTTCTTTTCATCGAAACATTGTTTCTAATTTTTATAAATTATAAACGACATTGCAGATGCCATACATGCGACAAACTGAATTCAGACTAAATGAATAACACCACGGTAACTTGGTACAGGAGACAATAATCAAGTTAGCTACCGAATGTTTTAAACAGTAGAGAATGAAATTCACTGTCAGGGACATTTATTTCATGACATCACTGACACACCATTTGGAACGCATTTTCTCTGCGGCACTTATGTTTCAATCGGCTGCAACAACAATAATAACTAAATCGATTTACAATATATATATATATATATATATATATATATATATATATATATATATATATATATATATATATATATATATATATATATGGAAGACCAAAAGTGCTGCAGCTGCTGTGCATTCCTCACAGCAACAGTGACAAGTGACAGCGAAAGAGTATTTTCTCTAGTGAGGAAAAATAAGAAGACTTTAGGGCCTATTTAGCTGCAAAAAATTTGTCAGCAATTTTAGTCACCAAGATCAACCAGCAGGCAAGATGTCTGAACTGTTTAGAAAACAAATTTACGATCAAGCAGTTGAGGAGGTTCAGGTCTGCCACAGTATTATGTCTTCATTAATAACCACAAGAACAAGTGAAGTTTGTGAATACCATAATAAATAGAAATGCAGATATATTTCTGCATATGTGTAGTGTTTTAGTTTTATATTGCGATCTTGATATAGTGTAGTATTGACGGTCAGATTGGACGGAGTTATTGTCATGGTATTTATCACTAATTCATGTCCAAATTCACTACTTTTATCCCTATTTTCACAAATTGTGAGCCTGGAAGGGTGGCAGCTATGTATCATGGCTGCTTGCAACAAAATAAAATTAAAAAATACATTTATGATTATTTTCCGTATTTGTTTCTATTCCTTAAAATACCATTGCATGTTCATTCCGTTTACCACATTAATTTAATCTATATTAACACGTTAGTTTGGTACGAGGATAATCAATATCGTTACACTCTTGGCTCTTCAGTTCTATATATATTAGCTACACTTTGCATGCTGGAATTACAAGTCGACAAGTTTATCCAACTATTGCTTGAATCTATACGTTGTCGACTGATCTTCAAATTCAATTCTGCTTGCTGCTAGGGCAGATTATCAGTTCGGTCCGGATGACTCTAGCATTTTGCAATTATTATTTTTTTAAATTACACTTGACAATTTCTTTCTTCAGCTCGGGCTCTACCCACACTCTACGTCTCTACGTTCTATTATTACAAGTTATCAAGGGGATGCCTCCACTTGACTATTTCTTTCTTCAGCTCGGGCTCAACCTTCACTCTACTTTCTATTATTACAAGTTATCAAGTGGATACTTCCACTTAACTCTACCTACTATTACAAGTTATCAAGTGAATATTTCCACTTGTCTCTTCCTATTATTACAAGTTATCAAGTGCATACTTACACTTGACTGCCTATTATTACAAGTTAGCAAGTGCATACCTACACTTGACAGCCTATTATTACAAGTTATCAAGTGGATACTTACACTTGACTCTACCTATTATGACAAATTATCAAGTGGATACTTCCACTTGCTTACATATTATTACAAAGTTCTCAGGTTGATACTTTCACCTAACTCTATTATTTTTTAAAATAATTTATCAAGGAGATCCACTCGACTGTAACAGTTATCAAGGGATCGTAGCTCATCTGCCTCTATTGTTAGTAGTTTTCGGTTGAATAGTACCACGGGACTCGACAAATTATCAAGTACATCATAGATTCTATCTCGTAGCTAGTTGCTCGTGTTGACAGCGGTTATTTACAGCGTTTGTTATCATGATTTATGCCATTTGTACACCATGTAACAATTTCATTCCTATTCACGCAATACGGAAATACTGCTCGCTTTTTCACCTTTTGTTTTGTAGAATGGATCCACAGAGAAAAGCCTCCAAAGGGATACAGATGGTAGTGGACTCGATGAATCCCGCACGCAAAAGAGCGCCTTCGCGACAGAAAGTTTCAAAGGGGGTACAATGAGTGGTGGACAACAGGGCCAGGATTATCAGACAGATGAAATTCTTCAGCTCCAGCTCCTGGCACTGCTTCATCCTTTGATACTGAGGCTATAAGAAGCATTTCTAGAGAGGTGACTGACGCCATCAAAGCCCATGTCGATGATCGCTTGGCCAACATTTTTAGTAACTTGCGACCAATATATCAACCCGCTGATAATCCAGCACCTGCGGCATCTAGGTCACAGCAGCAGAATCATGAGGTAGTGGACCGAGCCATAGAGATGGCAACGTCAGCATTGGTGGGAGATACTCTGATAGGTAAAGCTAATGTGTGCACTTCTATGAATGTTTCCAGTCAGTCGGCACGGCCATGTCTAAACCAATCCAACTTTGTTAGTGCATCCATTCGCATCACATCTGCTATCCCTTTAAAGGTCAATCAACTCATTTCAGAAGGGCATTACGTTGATTTAGCTATGCTTCTACCTGATAGGAGTGAGGAGACCTTAAAGATGCAGATTGATATTAACTAGGCTTCTCCCGAAATTAAACTTGTCCTAGTCAGAAGAAAACCTCTCTTTCCCTTACTTAATGGCTCTTTGCTTGGAATAGGTTCGTTGCAATTCTCGCAGAAAGTAAAACGGTATCAGTTGCTGGTTTGTCGCAACATATGGCAACAGTTATGACTCTTTCCAACAAAAAACCCAACTGGCATTACTATGACGAGCAGTTCCGTCAACTGGTCAGTCGCCACGAAGCCGAATATGACACAACACACTTAGAGTTGTACTGCAGTCGGTTATTTTCGATTAAGTGTCGTGACCCAAAAAGTACAAAATCAGTGCCCTGTCCACGCGCTACGCAATTATTTACAACTACGGGGTTGTCAGGAGGGACCACTTTTCCTTACCTCTGGGGGGATGCCCATAACCAGGCAAGATTTCAACCAAGCGCTGCGCACAGCGCTTCTCAAATGCGGTTTTAACCTTCAGTTGTTCAAAGCTCATAGTTTTAGGATAGGGGCAGCCACAGAGGATACTAATCAGGCTCTCTCGTATAGTCTTATTCGAATCTTGGGTCGGTGGAGGTCCGATGCCATTAAGAAATATATACGCCTGAAAGGTAAAATTTCCAGTCTGTGATTTAGTGCTGACTTCCGTGGGGATACACGTCATTATATCACTTCCAATTCTTCTTCCAGGTCTCGTAGGTGCACAGACCGATTAAAGTCTGGCACATCATACTGACACTGCTCTTCATATGGGTTCATTGAAGAGCATTTCACTTAAATTTATGTATGATATATATATATATATATATATATATATATATATATATATATATATATATATATATATATTATATGTGTGTGTGTGTGGTTGTGTGTGTATGCATATATATATATATATATATATATATATATATATATATATATATATGTGTGTGTGTGTGTGTGTGTGTGTGTGTGTGTGTGTAATTTTTATGTTTTCAGGTTTATATGTTAATTCACATGCATCGTCATAGCACGTCCTACTGCCGTGTCTGCTTTGGTATTCTTCTTCTTCTTCAGGTCTCGTGGGTTCACAGACCGGTACAGCCGTTTACATCATACGGGCACCGCTCTTCATATGAGTTCATTGAAGAGCATTCCACTTCACATGGGTTCTTTGGCGGTTTGACCCTCGTGCGAAACATTCAAACATTCTTCCAATGGCGGTGGGCGCTATGTGATAAACCCCTTTTTCCGACATGGGGTGAACACTTCGGCATTATCTGCAGACCTGTACACATGATATATATGTTACATTATGTTTACAATGTTTTTATTTTAATTTGAATGTATGGACTTCCGTTGTTATACATGTAATCATATCACTTTCTACTGTCTTGTTCTGCTTTTCAATTCATCGTCAAGGTCTCGTGGGTGTACAGAGACTGCAATAGACATTATACGGGCAGTGCTCTTCATATGGGTTCACTGAAGAGCATTTCGCACATGTAATACACCCCCTTTTTCGCGAGTGCACAATTCGGCTTTATCTGTATACCTGTACATATGATAGCATGTTCCATTATGCTTACAATGTTTTGCTTTTATTTTAATTTGCATGTATGGACTTCCGTTGTTGTACACGTTATCAATCCTACGGGCACTGCTCTTCATATGGGTTCATTGAAGAGCATTTCGCACATGTAATACACCCCTCTTCGCGGGTGCACAATTCGGCATTATCTGTATTCCTGTACACAGGATATATATGTTCCAATATTTACAATGTTCTACTTTTATTTTAATTTGCATGTATGGACTTCCGTTGCTGTACACGTTATCATATCACTTTCTACTACATGGTTCTGCTTTTCAATTCTTCGTCTAGGTCTCGTGGGTTCACAGACCGAGACAGCCATCCACATCATGTGGGCACTGCTCTTCATATGGGTTCATTGAGGAGTATTTCTCGCATGTAATACACCCCTTTTCGCGGGTGCACAATTCGGCATTATCGGTATACTGGTGCATGGGATATATGTTAATTTATGTTTACAATGTTCGTACTTTATATATTGATAAAGAATTATTATCTTTTCTTATTGTGCTTTCTTTTAATTCCATGTCTGCTGCAGGTCCCCCCCCCCTTTTTTTTTTTTTTTTTTTGTTTCTTTTTTTTTTTTTCTCTCCCTTTATTCATTTTGGGGCTATACAGACAGCGCTAGATGTGGCGGGCACTCTCTGTGTGGTTGCGGTCTGAGCCCCAAATTTCAAGCACTTGAGCTTTATTATGTATGTAAAGTAATGCTAAAGAATGTATGAAGTGAGCAGTAACTCTGATATGCAGTTGTATATCTTTTGACTTGAATTATGTTTATTTCTATAGAGAATCTATAGTGAAGTCACTAAAAGTGGCCTGCAGCAACAATCATGGAGTATGTTATTATTTCTTCCCTGGGGCCGAACTCTAAACACACTCGCCTTGCAGTATCATTCCTGATTCCGTTATCTGTATCCAGTCTGGCTTTCTCTCCGGCTGTAAACAAACACCTAACCATAAATGTGTGTGTGTGTGTGTGTGTGTGTGTGTGATAAATATAAGGATCGCACGTTAATGGAATGTTACTTGACATTTCTTATGGTTGACTTAATGATTATTTATGCAACTGCCAGGATATTTTGTTTCGCAAGTGACGGAGAAAGAATCTGAGCAATGGATCGATGGCGTCTGTTAAAACTTGCTTCGCGGCGTGAATTGCCTCCATCAGGCATGGCAGCGTATAATACCTACTGCTGTATCAAACCAAGGGGCATCAGTTGTTGGATTTCTTTTGAGCAGACTCGTTTCCAGACGTATATTGTAACAACACAAACCTGCTGACGTTCATTGGTTCGAAGGTTTGAAGACAAAGTTGCGAATGTATCACGCTCTCATGTTTAACATGGATGGTAATGTTGTCTTAATCTGATGGTAACGATAGGTGTAATAGATTTTCAGCAAAATAGCTCTACTCTTTGATGGAACAACATACCAGACTGTCTTTATTCTCGCTTGAGGAATTCTCGTGATACTAGAACGATAAAGAAACTTTGATTTTTATGCCCGAGAAAGGTAGGTAACTGTACTATAATTAAATTTTCTTGAATTTTAGAAATCTATAGGTATAGGTAGAGTATGTAACCTTATTATTAATGCTACGCAAACTATGGATACAAAACTATTTTATGTAGCTCCTTTATATGTTGCATTTAAGTCAACTGGTAACTTTTAAATATATGATGTAATAATTTGCAACCATTCTACACTGTTTATACAGTTTTTTTTAGTATGATTGTATAAGGATTTTTACTTTACCTTGGTCATGATTAGTGTATCGAATAAAACGTATGTTTTGCGCATAAAAATGGTTGCTTTTAATTTCAATTTTCAATTTTGTTTGAATTGGCAAGGTTAAGCTTCAGGCCTTTCAGTGTATGCATTGTTAAAATAAAAAGCGAGGATTTATTAATTTATTAACGACCTTGTAATTACAATATGTGTTATAGAAAAAAGTATAATTTGATGAAACTTCCTCTTTGACTGTGCTTCGTCAATCCAGATCAAAGTAGAGTTGGGTGTGACTTTATCTGAAGGATCAATTTTGTTGAAGTTGGATTGGATTCTATTTGTGTGACTGCAATAAAGAGCTGCAATTAGACGTTCTAGCAAAATGTAAGATAAACAAGCAGACAAGACTAGCAGTTAAACCTAGACTTAATTTCAAAGAAGTGACTAATTTATTGCCTGTACTTTATCTGGAACAATATAACAAAGGCTTCACAGAATTGTGTAAATTATCTTCTCTGCTGAAGGGGTTGAAGAGCTCACCATCTTTGAACAAATACCCTGATATCACTTCTGCACTATTAAAACCAAAACGCTGGGATTTTTTCCATATATTCTATCTAATATATAACATATAATTTTCATATGAGTCTAATAATACCTTTGCAATGTGTATTGGTCTTAAAAATACATGTTGATCATTACCTTAACAGGTTTGGCTCTATCCTTTATATACTTCGCCTGTTGTAAGTCATGATATATTAATGCATCAAGATAATTCTTTCTTAAGCACTGTTTTCTAGGAAGGTCTAATTTATGGGATTAGTTTACACAAGAGAATTCAGTTTATTGAATACGACATATAAAGCATGATTTCATTATTGTCGTTCATAATCGTGGCAAAATCGTTCAAAGCGTAAATCTGTAAATGATAGCAAGACGTACCAGATATGTCAAAACACATTTTGGTGCATTTCAATTAATTCTATATTTATTACCGATGCTCGTTCATTGTTGACAACTAGTATGAGCTAGAAGTGTCATTTGTTATTCAATTGCATGGTAGTGCTGATCAAAGTGTTCGAAATCTGACAGTTATTCATATTGCAATAAGTGTGCTTCTTTTATATCGACAATTAATTTGGGTAGTGCAATAAGACTGCAATAAGCATGCTTTTTTATATCGCAACTTGACAGGGGTAGTACAGTCACTAATTAGATGATTTCGACCGTTTCAATGCATATGCCTACTATGAGCACAAAAGTAAAACAGAAAATCAGTGCGGAATAATAAGTTTTGTAGCACAATGATTTCATTTTAAAAAGGTTAAAGTGGACTTGTACTATAAATATGCCTTGCTTGAAGACCTTATAATGTTTCAACATTCTTAGCAAAAAATTACGCTTTTAATCCTAAGAGGTACATTCAAAGCATCCCAAAAGTATTGTTCTATTTTATAATAAAACTAATACAGTTGGCCGTTTATTGTTCATGCCATTTAGTCTAAGTCCAATTCTGCCATGAGTATTTTTATATATGTAATTTTGTATAATTATATTTGAAAAGGAATTAATATTGTGAAATCAGCCCTTCATGAGGATGTAAGACTGATGCCTATAGCTTCTAGTGGTAGGTAATTCTTACTGGAATTTTCTCAAATACGTCCATCAGTTATTCTGACCGCCATGTATGGCTTATCGTGTGCTGGAAATGGCATTAAACCGAAAACAACAAAAAGCAAAGATAACAACAGGAATTGAAAAGTTCCTTCTAAACTTTAGAACCGGAAATGTTCTGGTCCGCCAAGATTTGTGATGTTGCCAAAATAGTTTTGTACAGAATTCTTTTGAATAATTCACAATAATTCCAGAATAATAGTTTAGTCAAAACAATGAGCACTTTCTATTTCCACTGAACAGTCCAAAAATATTGTTTTCCACTCAGATAAAATCTAAATAAAACATAAAATAGATCTGCAGCCTTGATGTTACAACAGGAAAATGAAATAAGAATGACTCCAAAAACAGGAATAGTAAATCTAATTGATCCGTCGTCTCCTTATATCAAAGTGTCAATTAAGACTATAATTCGCAATATACCTCTCCTGACAGATAATACTACTCAATCTATTATTTCAATATACCTATTCATGTGACCTAACTTATCGAATAGGAATGATACTTCTAAGACCGACCTGTTCAGTGAGAGAAAACAAATTGACTCTCGTAATCACATTTACAAATAATTATCTTATTAGTAAATGTTAAGACGCGCATATATATATATATATATATATATATATATATATATATATATATATATATATATATATATATATATATAGAGAGAGAGAGAGAGAGAGAGAGAGAGAGAGAGAGAGATCATATGCAATCAACTATAGATAATCGCAATAATTTTGTCATTAAATAAAATTACAAATGTTATAGATAAAATCATGTACCATGAGTTAGAACAAATATAAATATACATAATACAACTTAAATATTACGTTGGATCGCATAAAATAAAGTCATATTTCATGTTCTTAGACTTCATACCAATATGACAATATAAAATATATAGAAAGAAGTGACATATGTTTTGTTCCGTTTAGTCCAGAGGACAAATGTTTGATCTCCGCTCTTGCGTCCTAATTGACTTATTTAAGAGCCACATCCATGTGCACGCGATGTACATAAGGTGGCCAGATTTAGTTTCAAACGGGTAATTCAAAGCTAAAAAAAATCAAACGTAAAATATTTTCTAATTTTGTCGATAAAAAAAGTGTGTATGACATGAAATAAAAGTGTATTGCATGAATTTTACATTTGAAAAGAAATGGTTCGTTTTACGTTCATATAAATTTTGCAGAAGTCAAGTCTGATTCAATGAGTAAAAGGCATAAAGGTTTGATGTTAATTGTATCTTAGTTGTCTATCTTAGTAATAATATGTACTGTCAATACGGAGTAGTAAACTGTTTGTATGTACTGGAAGACTTGTGACTCAGAGGTCAAGCTTGGTTTTGTTGGTAAATATGTACTAAGGAAATAATGGCATTAAAAAAAGAACTTAATAGTACAAAATTATTTAATAGACATTAACTATTTTTTTTAAATATATCCATAGGGTTTTCCTTCCTTTGAGGTATATAACAGTTCACAGCTTTAATTCAAAGGTATACTTAAACGGGAAATTTTCCGATGCTTTATGCCACTGCGATAATAACATGTCAAATTGCGAAGACAGAGACAGTGTAAGAGACAGAGAAAAGAGGGAGATCAACTTGCTTTCTCCTTACATTCTTATTGTCACATTATTCTGGAATCACTAAATCTGTACAACTAAAGTGTCATCAGGTATAATACTAGAATTCTTATGTTGATTATCTTTTAACCACGTGAATTGTTCTTTGGAACATATTCGATCATAGTAACCCTAGTTGCTTTCCGGGATAAGTTTACCTACCATGACCTGCTTCAAACACTATATTTGCATCTACAATACCAGATATATATTCTAATAAATATAAAGAGGCTGTTTTTCTATCTGAATTAATCAGTTAAATGTTTAAAGTCAAATTATGGAAACTTTACCTGAACATTCTTTTCTTATAACAAGCATGTTGTCTTCAATTTTCATTATGTGTTTATGATGTTTTTGTAAATCTTTTGAAATGACTGTTTAGGATAGATTTCAATACCATATGCAACATTGCAGCCCGTCTTTGTTTACTGATAACGTGATACTTCTTTTGTGGTGGATTTATATCAATGACAACTTCAGTCATCACTGTCTGACTTTATGTAAATTAGAAAGTCTTGTCATTATTTGTGAACATTCTCTTGCCTCTCTTGTATTAAGCTAATTAACAAACGATTATGGGCTAGTATTTGAAATGACATCCCTTTCTCGAAAGAGAAAACTCTATAAAGCGAAATATTTTTAGATATCTGCTAATGTTATATCTCTAACACCCAACGCTTGTATATCGTGATCTGAACCCTCGCCGTGCATCCATACTTTAGTACATGATATAACTAAGTTTTAGTATTTTTTCAGAAGGTGGCTTCATCAGCAGGTTATAAATCAATGAGAGATGTATAATGATAAAAGTCCAAGTCCAACCAAACAAAATATTCTTAAGGTGTCCACAGGGTTACAGACTTTAAATGCCTTTAGCTATTTTATTTTTGAAGGTTTCAGATTAGTCTTAGATGCGATGTGTTTCATCCATAATCTATCTGGAAGTGAAAGAAATCTAAAAGTAAAGAACATTTCCAATTTTTAACTAATTGACATAATACATGTCCCATGAGAATTATATTTTCAGTATAGACAATTGCCTTGTTGAAGAAAAACTTTCAAATATATTAAATGTAATTAAGATATTTCCAATTAATGAAGTTGTTAATAAAGACTGCACCAATTTCAAGTATATAAGTATTTTTGAGAGTGTGAATATGCTAATGCGAAATAATATTGTATATGTGCAGCAAGATTTGTTCTTAAATTATCTGATCATTCTTTAGTTTACTGGGGATTCTGTTGTAATAGTGTTTCTATATTTATATCAGGCCGAATCTTATGTTTGGCATATAAAGGAAAATCACAGACCCAAAGAAGTTTTGTACTGTGTATATCTGCCCATTTACAAATAAGGTTTCATTCTTTCTCATCCTGTTTTCTGATTGTCACTGTTCGCATTGAGAACTCAATCTCTTGGGCAGTCGGCTCCCACATGGATCCAAGTAAATTAATTCAGTTAGAAGGACTTATATGCATCAAAGTTAAGATTTAATCGATGGGTCAGAAGAGATGGGATTGTCCCTATTCACATTCATTGTCATCCTGTCAAACAAAGTTTTTAGAGCATGATATTTGTTTGGAAATGAGGAAATGGCATGCATGATTTTTGTGATAAAAATACCTATCGTAATGGATCGATAATAAATGTTTGTGTGTGTATTGTTGTTAGCTCAAGTAAATGATTTGGTGTACCTATAAATGGCATTGAAGTTGAGATGTATTTACAGTGTGTTTCTCTGCGTGTGTGTTGACGATTTAGGAGCGCTCTTAGTACACAATATAATGAATATTTTCTTTTCCCATGGATATTTGTTCAACTGGACGAGATATACCCGGTATTAATTTAGTTTGAGAAAACATTCATTGTGTGTTCTTATTTGTTTCTTGATGCAAGAAGGAATAGTGGTGTGTACACTGATCATAATACATCGTGTAGGAAGTATAGGTTGTTAGGGATGGTAAATCATGATGAAATCCAACATATTTGATTGAGATTAATTATAAAAATTTAATGATTCGTTACTCTTATGTTATGTTTATTTAATTTGTATTGGGTGAATGACCTTTGTATATATGAGGTAGGAGTTTTGGACATCTTAATAATGTTATTTTAAAAACAAAAAACATCTTTACTTGAATAAGAGTTTAGAACGTTGTTTTTTCTCATGAAAATTATGATCTATCTGTTATTTGTCATATTTTTACTAAATGCCACGTAAAAGACCTAACCCTGTTTACAACTTAGTATATTCTAGAAACTAAAGGTTTTATCTTGTCCTGGTCCTTTAATTGTGTCTTAGGTTTTTATATTAAGGTTGTTTACATTAGATTTATTCATTCGTATCATAATATATGTAGAGGAATCAATCTTTTAGTTATGTTCAGTCATAATCAGAGAGGATTAATTTATTTAAATTATTAATTGGACTTACTACAAACAAAGTGGCCATTGATATCGTTATGTGTATTTAATTTGTATTGTTTGTTGGCTTTTTCGATGATTATAAATTCTAAATTCTATTTAACTTTATTTTGCAAAAGATCATAATCGACAATAAAGTTAATGGTCTATGGGACCAATGGCATTTATTTTGTAAACATAATAAAACATATTTCTCTGTGATTGTAGATTAAATATTCAGAATTGTTAACATATTCAATTAAGTTTGAGTTAAAGATACAGTCTGGATTCTGACATTAAAATGTTCCAGAAAGGAAATGTTTCATTAAGCTGACAGAGTACTTCCAGAAATTGTAATTCCGACCTATGTGGAGGATGTATAAAATTGTTTACTTAAGGATTATTTGTTTTTGCCTTAACACCCAAAGTGGAATCATTCTTATAGTTGTTCAATTTTTTGTGGGTTTCTATGCATACGTTTATTCCAAATATTATCCAATAGAATTACAAAGTGTTCAGTGCTATTCTTGGACTTAAACATCAATTTGGAAGTAGAGTGAATTCAGTCAAGGTGACTTTGGATTATATTACTGTGATACATTCAGTGACTGTTAGCACATTGCCACATTCCAGGTCATTGGCATATTAGCACGTTTAAGACTACAGGTACATCAACACATTCAATACTGTAATTCAATTGGAACTTGATACCTTTGCAATTGTGATAGAACTGTTAGGACTCTTTGGAATTTCGTTCACAATAATGAAAGCTCTAATTACATTTTCACTTGGTATTCTAGAGAAAAAATAATTGTTGAATTTTAAAAAATTGTCGGTTTTTGCTCTTTTATGTAACTTATTTTAAGAACATAGACTCGTAACAATACTTTAAGAATAAATCGTTTTTCTTGGAATTATTGCGAATTTTGGTAAAGATCTTCTTGATAATATCATTGTAATACATAAAAACTGTTAGCACGTCGCATACAATTTAGGCTATTAGTATATGGACACATTCAAGATTGGAATTCATTCGGAACTCCCTCGATTTCATTTGGTAAACTCTATACATTTCGACTAATGGTAGAACTTTAACGACTATTCTGTATGTAATTCACAATACTGTATTTCTGTTTAAACGTTTACTTTTATCATAGTATATAAATAAAATATTTGTTCTATTTTAATAAACATGTTGGTTGTTGCTCTTTCTTGTTAATTAGTTTCGGATCATAGAATCGTGTCCCATGTTATAAATGACCATTTAGTAGAAATGAGAAAGTTTTCAAATATGCTGTGTCGCTGTTTTTGGCAACAGAGAAATATGTTCATATTCTGGAATTATTATACTAAAGAGTATTATGGTGATATTCAACCTAATGGATTTTATTAGTTTATACGAAAATCATAGGCAGCAGAGTGTGGTTTTCAAAACGCATCCAGCATACTGAAGGGAGAGAGTCGGGTACTTTACGTGTCATGCAATTAATGCACCATCCACTTACCTTTGAGTACTAATTTAAAAAATATTTTTTCCTGGTTGTACGTTTTGCATGCTTTTTGACAAAGGGTATTCAAGTTCAAACTTTCCCAAACCGACCCCTCTGAAAAAGACAGTATTAAGCCAGCTTTTCCCATTCAAACCGCTCTAATAATCATCAAACTTTCGTTTATTGACCAACTGTATGAACAGGATAAATAAGTGGGCTCCGACACTGTCACTGATTTCGGTGTTTACTTCAAGTGACATATACAACACGAACATCACATTGCAAAACTTTAATGAGGGTATATACTCAATTCAATGCAGTAAATTAATGCAATTGATCACCTATATTATGCAAAGACCACAACTTATTGAAGTGTTTAAACGTAATATTAGCAATACTACAAAAGTAGAAATATTTTAGAGAATGACATTTTATGGTTAGGGACAAAACGGGCAATTTTTCTGGAGATACAAATTGGTAAGGTTATACTATTTATCTGAATATAAACTAGGTCGATATAATTATATGCATAATCTTTTTCCTGCGGTGAATAAAAAGTAAATGAAAACTCTCACGAATGTTATTGATTTTCCGATCTTTTCTGCTCATGAATGAATTTGCTACACATGAAAGTTGTGTTATTGATAATTAAGTCTCACTGAGAATGGGAGTAATAAAGAATTTAATTAGAAAAAGTATGCATTATTGATGAATGCATTTACTGTTTCCAAATTTGGATAATTAGTAATGCCTCTGCGTTTGATTCCCTGACGTACTGTGTTTGAATAAATTACTGAATAGAGGGAGATAACGTGAAGTAAAGTTTATACTATTTATAATGGGTCAACATACAAAATGATAAATAAAAGTCTTTTGGAAGACGAATTTGATCCTATATGAAATATAGACATCGATGAAACTGGAAAAAGTTTTAAAAAATAACTTGCAGTGTGTAAATTCAAAGAATAGACTAAATTGTGCTATCAATTTCTTTCTATCGTGGAAACTGTCCGAAAGTGTTGCAAATGAAAGTTTATGTACTACTGTGCTAGAGTTACTTAATTATCAGTTTTAAATCTATGTTTTTGAATCAAAATAAACACGTGAATGTAGAATATCACTAAAGTCCTTGAAGGTTTCACATAATTCAATAGAAATAATAAATATTAAAATCTTTGAATAAATTAACGTAATCCAATAAGTATAGACTGTTTAATTAAAGATGTACTACTCTCCTAATTTCCACAAACCAATTATTATGACTAAAACACTATCTCTTCTCAACGACACTTTTCAGAAATGAGTATAACTGAAGAATGGAATATGTTTTTGTGCGTGTATTCTCATAATATAATCTCAGTATTCTCATCAAATAAACATAATCTGATTCATCTAAAGATTATAGAACAATTAAATCGTACTATTTTAAAAGATCTGAAACAGTCATATTATAACATACACAGACTATTGAATCAAGGAAGAACTAAGACATGCATGATAGCTCTAGCAGTGAAAATCCACTCTCAGTGTTATATATATTCAATTTGTAATATTTGTTGGATTTTCCTAATGATTGTATGTTATACACATTTGTATTTTATATTTGACATTATCTATAATCAAGTTCACTGTGTACCTCACAAGGGACATTGATTTTCTAAAGAGCATAAAGCATATATAATATTTCTCTGTGGCTAGTATATATGCCAAACAATGAGATTAAACTGGTCAAACTTTTGGCCAGGTTTCTGGTATCTCTTTACAGCATAACACTAATTGCCAACACTGTGATACTTCCTATAGTGATGTTGTTGCCCATATGCTTATCGCGTGTTCAAAATATCAGAGAATGGCATATTTTTTGTGGTATATATGGTTGGGGTGGGGTGCTCCCAATATTGTATTTAAACTATTATAGAAGTCCCAACCGAATTCTCTTTTGTTGGAACTTAAATGTACTGAAAGATAAATGTAAAGATCCGCGCCCCAGTCAGAAATGCCGAAGGTTAGATAGTTAAATATGCAAAATAAGAAAGATATTCAATCAATAACAATTTAATAAACATCCAATAATCAAATGACTCAAATCTCCAATTACAGTCCTTCTGCTCGACCTTTTAATAAGCATATTGCATCACTTGATTAGCACTGTAAGATGGATTTCGAACTCTTCTTTTATTGCTTTTCATCTGTTGTATCCTTTCTCTCATTTCTCCCAATTCATTATCTTATTCCTCCTCGTCTGTCCCTAGACTCCTTATCCTCCTCCTCCAAGCTCTCCTCCATGATTCCACATAAAAAGCGAAATATGCAACAATTTAACTGAGATTTCAGAATAAATGAAAACATGGTATCAGAATCTAAAACCGCCTATCATTTCTTATGTTACATGTTTTGGGTCGAATAAACAGTGGCACAAGAAAAAGTGAAAACAAGTTTTGAAAAACTTAACAAATAATTTATTTCCATGGAAAAATACTATAAAAAAGAAGAAAAATAAAACTTACGGTTTTAAGAATTAAATCCAAAAATAATCCAAGAATAATCCACAAATAAAATTTAACACGTCCTATTATTGAAATGTTCTAATGGTTTCAACTTCGAGTCCCGACGAAGAATCCAAGATGGAAGGCGATGACGTACGCTGTATCCTGTATAGTGTGGTTATCTAGATTTCCTTGGAGAAACACAAGAAGTAATCCGGTGTTTCTAATCCAAATAAAAAATTTAAGAAATGTCTTTGTTCAAGAATTCTGTAAGAGCACAAAAATATTTCCAGAGAAATTAATTATTCTTTGAGAATCCAACTAATATGAAGAAAAATTAACATATATTCACGTAAAAGAACCAATCATTTTACTCCGAGAATAAAAGCTGTTTACTTCACTAAGACTATTTACAAGCATAAGGTCACGTTTTCAATACAGCATTGATCTCACTCTTATTTTTCCCATAATAAAAAAATACCAAAAAAATCTTGTTGACTGTTACTAATTTTGAATTAGCCCTATGATGTTTACAAAAATGAACAGTCAAGTTCAGACTATTTTCTGGAAAAGGTATCGCGTTCCTACTAAACAGAACTAAATTATTTTGACATATAATGAAATTTAAAAAATAAATAAATTTTAAAAATTGCAAACCAAAAAAATCAGATATAAATTAAATCAAATATATATAACACAGTATTCGATAATACACAAAATGTGATATTCGCTGTGTATTGTTTAAACTGTAAAACGCAGTATGTAGATTATGTCAAAAGTAAATTACATATCAGGAAGGAAATCATCTTTTCGGACATGAAATCTCAAAGTAAATAAACCATCTCGATTTATGCATGTTAGTACAGACTGTGGTAAAGATCATTTGAGATTAACTGAGCTGCCGGTCAACAGTGGATATGTTAGAATAGAGAACCATTCTGGAATAATTGTTCAAGAGCTCAAATTCGGCTTATTAAATTTCATCAACAGTGTATCATAGATTAATGTCTAGTGCACTTTTTTCTTTTTCTTCAAACGTTATATTTAGTAAATAATTTACTAAGTAGTATGTGGGTTCATTAAAATAGATTCAGTCGCACCTATTTAAGGCTCGTCATTGTCTTTGGTTCTTTTGTATCCTCGTCTGTCTTACCATCTCTGGTTGTTTTTATAATTTTATTAGGGGAAAGACCTATTGTTTAGATCTATTACGTCCGCTGATTCCGTGGTGGTTACAATGTACGTTTAGGTCAGTTTCTTACAGGGATTTTGGGTCTTCTGATAATTTATAATTGCTTTAATGCATCTTAGCGAGAACAACTATGTTGAAATAGACATCAATTTGACCCATTTGAATCATACCGTGCATTAGGCTATGTATATCATTTTTATTTCTACTTCGCTGGCTTGCTGCTGCAGCTGCAGGTTAATGTGAATTTATAGATTAATCGCTATCTGAAAGAGTGCATCTTTTGTAAGCAACACACTATCGATAATACGGCACCCAACTTTGGGTGCTTTCCTCTTCAATGAAATGGATTAGATTTTTAACTGATGCATTCATACTTCTTTGCGTGCATGCTTCTTTGAATGGATATTACCATTATGTTCGAAGCTTGCAGATGATGCTTCCATTTCATGTTTCGTCGTCCTGGAACCAACTTTATGTTATGTTAGCTTTGCAAGAAATCTTCCTAATATATTAGAATTCAGTTATTCACTTTCTAATCAGAAAGGTAAGTAATATCAAATGAGAATTTAAACCTAACATATATTTTGCTTTATTAGGTACAAAGATGTCTCCTAACGTGACAGAAGACGTCCGGAGGAGGCAACCGGACAACAACGTATTTAATGAAGAGAACCCGGTCCTCGTTCACACTGCTGTGGGTATACTTGCCTTATTCTCTGTTGCAGGGGTATTTGGAAACATTTTGGTACTCTATGTCTTTTCCCGACAAAAACAAATACTGACGTCAACAATTTTTATATTAACCTTAGCGGCGACGGATTTCATCTCCTGTCTGATAACAATACCACTTACAATAGCGATGGAACTACAACAGTATCACGTTCGATGGGATATATTTTGTAAGCTGTACCACTTTTTGGTGACCTCAGCGATACCCTTTTCGGCTTTTATAATGGTTGCCATCGCGTTTGATCGATACTTTTGCATTGTACATCCGTTCAAGCGTACAATGACGATTCCACGAACCAAGATGATAGTATTTGTGTTAGCTTTTGTGGCATTCTGCATTGGGGTTTTTTGCTCTTTCGTCTATGGAGTTTATCACGAGTATACAGATGAAGTGTCCATTGCATTGAACTTCAGTGGCACGGAAGAAAAAAACTGGTTTTCAAACACATCTGAAATTCTTTGGTCAAGCGGACGATTAGTGTATACAAACCTCACTACAACGGGAGTAATACACAGCGGAATATGCGCCCGAAACACCATCTTTATCAGTGACGTTACTTTCAAAGGATTTCAAAAGATCTACTCATCTCTGTTCGGCGTCTGTGCGGTAGTGGTGATAATTCTGTATATATCAATATATCAGAGGGTCGCACGAAGACGAACAAAATTAATAAATCTAGGAAATCGATGTTGCTGTATGTGCACACCATCGTCGACAGTCGAAAGAGAGACAACGGAGTTTACAACACTCCGCAGGGAAACTATAAATGAACTTCAAAACAGCAACGATGAAAGCAATATAAAGAAAGCAGATACTGTCACGCAAAAAAGAAAGAATGTTCATGCTTGTAAAGATGCTATTGATGCTCCAGATGGAGTTTCAAGGGCAAAGCTCGAAAAATTGCGCATCGCAAATATCAGGACTGCTTTGATGCTCGCTATTGTTGCCTTGGTATTTATCGCTTCATTTTTACCCGCGTGGTTGATAGCTTTGAGGGCTGTAGATATGAATGTTATAATATTTTACATGTATTTTCTATACAATGTTGCAAATCCTGTCATTTATGCCTTCATGAATCCTAATTTTCGAAACCAATTAAAGGCTATGATTGAACGATGTCGTTGACCTCAGAACTGTAAAAGAAATATATTGAAGCGAAGTCGATTTTAAAGCCTCGACAAACAATCAATATAGAAGCAAGGGATATACCCATTTATAAAATGTTTTCATGATGACAATAACATCCTCGCTCAGCAAACCTTTGTTTTTACTGCGCATGAATATGTAGGAAAATAGTATACATGTGTTGGAGTTTTATATGAAATGAAGCTGCAGTAAAATGAATTCAGCTTAAAGTCATGTAGTTGAGGACGAACAACGCAATGCGCGTAAGGGCAGTTGTAAAATAGGGCCTGAAGAGCAAGTACGTAAAGTTATGTATCGTCAGCGTAATGGATTCTTGCTATTCTCATGTCTTCTTTAAGTGACTACGTATGTTTTTGTGTCCAACGTCAATTACAAAGTTATGGCGCTGTTTCGATTTCCTTCTTTCCTTAAAGCTATTTTAAAGTCAGCGATTAATATTGAAGATAAATGAATCCATTGCCATTTCAAATTATTAATTTCAATTAAACTGGTCAACGTGCCACATATCAACGAAGGCAGCACGTTTCAAGAATATTATTTAATTGGCATACGTACATTATATATATATATATATATATATATATATATATATATATATATATATTAAAAATAACATTGCGCAATAATAAGCATTCTTGCAAATGTGTGCTGTCGATTGTAGGTATGTACATCAGTGATGAATTACCACTCATTAATCATTAGTGACGTATGAAAATGACGATAAAAAGTGTCAAAATATCCGTTTTTAAATGAATTTAATATGGCGCATCCATTCCCCACCCCCACACCTCGCCTGCATAAGGAGTAAATACGCAGAAATATGAAGTGTTAGAGGAAAATAATTGGGATTGGATGAAAACCTTTAAACTAAACTTACACCAAGTAACCTACAAGAATATGGTTCATCGTAATGGTATTTGTGTCATACGACGATGTCTCTGGAGCAATGAATGATGGTAAAATTTAAGTGAAACCGACCAAAGAAGAGAGAGAGAGAGAACCGACGTTATGGTCGGTATTATGTTCATTAAGCAGAATAATAACTTAGATTAATTAAATCTATCAAAATAGTTTAATTACCTCTTGATGGTTCGTCATTTCGCTTAGTTTATTTTCGACACTAAATTCCATGCACCGGTATGTGAATGGCTGAGCGTTCAGTGTTCAAGAGACTAACCATGCGTTTATAGCGCTTTACTGTTTTCATTAAAACCATATTTCACGCTTGAATCAGAAGCGTGACTTATATTGATTTTACCAAGGTAAATAAAAGTAGAAACTCCAAAAAGACAACAATCGACTTATCAATATGCAAAGGTGATTATAATTAGCTACAAAAGGCATAGAACTACATTTGGTTACGGATACACTCGGCAAAGACGTGAAGGGTTCATTCACTCAGTCAATACACCGTTGACTGTAGTCAGTCTTAACTTCCTTCAAAGGGCAAATACGTTTATTTGTATATGATATAAATGAAATATATGTATAGCATGTGTTTAAAGGAATTAAATATTCATCTCGGGGTATATCATTGTTACAGCGTACCTACTATATATATATATATATATATATATATATATATATATATATATATATATATATATATATATATATATATATATATATATATAGTAAAGTGTCGAATTTTGAATTGTATTGAACCTTAAAGTTGAATGCATTGAGCATTAAAATTTCATCACATTTAAGCCAGAACAGTTCTTGTGGAGATTCACTTCGACCTTTCTTCTTTTCTCCCCCGTGTCAGTGTTAAAACTTGAAAGGCTAGCACATATGACTCAGTGAGGTTGAGCAGGGCATTGCAACGCTATTCTGAAAAAGTAAACATTTGAGCTACCAACCATAATCGCTTGGTATTAACCCATATTATGTAATCATTTTCAAAGGAAAGGGATATTGATATGCACCTTAAGCTGTCTAAGATCTGACGAAAGTAATGGTTATCTTGGGAAAAAAATTAGGAACTGTTGCTTACGATTCGGCAGAGTCAGTTAAGGCGTACACTTTGAAAGTAATGTGAATTTAAAGTGACGACCTTAGTCGAAATTATTTAGTCTTAAATTTCCTGAAAGAGGAATAGTTTCGCTCCGATGAAGCCTAAACATAATAGTGCTTTCCTCGTTTAACAAGAAAAGGGGACCAGGTGGCTGTCTTGTACGAAAAGACATGGTTTTGTGCTAGGACGCACGATTTCTGAAAGAGAACAGCACTAAGGTACGCAGTTTCAATATTTTCCACGTAATTTTCTGTTTTTGATTGTTTGTTTTATGCAAATATGTTTGAAATGACTAAGATCCATATAATGTATCGTTTATTCAATTTAATGGAAAACTGTTGATGCTAGAGTTGCTATGCAATTTATCTCTTTAAGTTTACAGTTACTAGTTCATTGATAGAATTGACGATTGCATGCTAACCAAGTTTTTATATGTATAGGATTTCATAGGTTTATATGAAATATTTTTCTTGGTCTGTTAGGACGATTTTGACTATCGTGAGTTAACGATAATCGCATATTTATATTCGATTTTGTAATGTTTAAATAATCTTTTAAGTTAGGAATTGCTGTGAGCTAGAATTTTGTGAATTGTTTGCAATAGTAATCGAGCATGTGGTATCGTAGGTAAAGAAATACGGTAACGTTCGATATACCGCTAACATGTTAATTATGACCTGTCGCTGTGAAGCGAGGGTGATGTTCTATCGGATTAGTTCAGAATTTATGCAGTGTAGATATCTAATTTGCTTCTGAGTTACGTAAGTGAGGAATTTTATATACATATATAAAGTGGTACATACAGTGATTTAGGGATAATGTTGTCCTTTAAGGAACATCTTTCAGGGAAGAGACGGGACAATCCGAAGACGGAAGTATAAAAAAGGAGTAACGGGTTCAGAATAAAGGACTAGGAAGTCAATGGAGAAAATTGTTGTGTTTTTTTTTTTCTTCATCTAATGTCCAGGGAAAATGTATAGTTCTTACTGAGTGAGAGCCATAATAGGTCATATCAGTTTACACAAGTTCGTTGCCTGACCAATTTTGTATTTTCGTTTACGGATAAGAGAACATCGAGAATCAACACTTACACTATCCTAAACAACTAATATATGTGTTTTACCGTCCTTATGATTACTAAAGCACGAAAGCTATCACATCATGAAGACAATTAGCAAAGCACAAAACTTATATGAAATTCTTAATAAATAAACAACATACTTACGACATCTCTGCAAACAGATTTAACTAATGTCATGTGACAAAACATAAACAACGTTGTTTATGACGTGTGTGAAGTGCTAACACATTAAATGTTGAACACTCTCCGTTCGATGCTCACATCCATTGCATTAGACTAAAACAAGATACAAAATTACGTCCCGAAGAAATTTTAAAAGCTGTAGTGAAATATTTTACCTGTAAATTGGTAAATTAAACAAACTTAATTTACTTTCGTTCATCTGTTTTTTTAAATCGTATATGGTGATACATTTATTGAACTGAGGCCTTTCGCACCGAGTAAGATTCGCCAGTGTAAGAATGGATATTTGCATCTTTTATTGATAACTTCAATTTCTTGCTAGTGTAGTAGATTTGTTGAAAAATTTATTTATATGAACAGAAAAAAATTGTATATATTATAATGTATAAATAATTTTTTTAGCATATCAGGTAAATTTCTAATATTTAGCATGAATTTCACACCTTGTTGATGACGTAATATAATGCACAACTGAAAAGAATTTTCTTCTTTAACATTAAATTGCATTCCAGTTACACCCTTTTTACAACAAATGTTGCAAGGGTAATTTTTCACTATGCTAGAAATGATGTACAAAAACATCATCATCATCATTTTTCTCTGTTAGTATTAGCAACATCTGATGTGAAATGAACTACTCTGACCCTTACATAAAGTATAAGGCTCTGTAGAATAGAGGAAAGAACATTTTATCAGCACTGTGTTTTGGAAATAAGCGTTAAGCGAAAATGATTCATTTTCAAATATGGCAAACAAGAGAGAAATAGAGAGATGATTTCAGAAAGCATTCCATAAAGAAGTGATACATATGAAGTTAATACAGATGAGAAAGTAATAAATGGAATATGTGTGTGTGTGTGTGTGTGTGTGTGTGTGTGTGTGTGTGATTTATATTGTTAACATAGCGTTTCAGTCACATCTTTAAGATGTCAAGCAGTGTGACAGTTTATAGTATTGTAGCACTGGGGCATCATGCCCCAGACATGTAGCATCATTTCCCACCCAGTCACATTATCCTGACACCAGCCCGACCAGTCCTAACACTAACCTCTTAAGTCTGTGCGCCTAGCGAGGCAGCTGCTAGTACCATTTTTATAAGTCTTTACCATGCCTCGACCGGATTTCGAAACCGCGACATCCCGCATCTGAGGCGAACGCTCTAACCACTAGCCACCGGAGCTGTCAGTGGAATATGAGTAATTAACAAATACATGCAAGCATGCAAAATGGCGTGTGAGAATTGTACATAAATCTATTAAAACTTCATAATTACACAATTAATTTGGAGCTGATTTGGGAAGTTTTGCCTTTGAAAAATGTTTTGTTTTCAGGCAGGGAAGTGTACTTGTAATTCAAGGACGAGAAACTGGAATGAACATATCTCAAAATGGATAAGTTGTGTCCTTACTTTGATTAAGTTCTATGATTCGCTCAAGTCCAAATTTGCCAGTCATGTACGAGTGAAAGGAGTTGGTAATTTGTCCTGTTAATATACATTATGTGAACACATGCTGAAGGCGGTCGGCATCTTGCTGACCACTTTAATTACAGTAACATTATGACCTTTCTTTCATACCACAGGGATGCTATAAACCTAGTTGGTTTGCGTTCATAAGTATTATTCATAATGCAATACTGAGTGGAAGGGCGAATTTGTTTTAAGTGTCGACGTTTAGAGATTTCATGATGTCTATTGATTCAGTATAGTCATGTTGACCAATTGTTTCTACTGAAATTTGTCGGGAAAATTCAAGAGGACATCTGTAAACTCGTACTTCAGAAGTTCTGAAGTAAATTCCAAATATCTAAAATAAAACCAGATTGTACAGATTGGGTGTTATCAAAATACTTGTGAAGACGTACGAGGAGTATTTGCTTGGAAATGATGTAACTTCAGAGGGTGCAGAGTTTAGCTAGAAAAGGAAGTTTACGCCGATCAAAAAGGCAGTGATTCTATCAGCACTAACATTGTTTCACACTTATCTGACTACGAATATTTTTTTGTCATTAAATGTTGCAGCTTGTTGAGCCTCATTAGATCTTCTTTTTGAAGACCATTCCAAAGTTCACACCCGTATTGTAAGGTTGGACTCACGATTTACTTTTATAACTTGGCGGATGTGTTTGTGTTGAGGTGTAAGGTGCCCATCCCAATATATTCATAATCAAAAGAAGGTGCTATAACAGAAAGACGTGTCCTCTCCTGTAGTTTTCCTATATGAACAATCAGTTTCAATAATTATTTCATCGCAGAGTGTTAGTTGTGCGGGACTTATTAAAATAGTCATGTACCATTTGGTCAGGTTTTCTTTGTTGTTTGTAAAGTTTATTAGCTTACCCGCATATACACATATCGTCTTTCCATTAAAGAATTTGTCTAATATATCTATATATTCCTGATAGGAAATCTGTGTTATCAATATCCTCAGTATGAATTGTCGTCTTGTGGATAATTATGAGAGACGAGTACATCATCTTTGCTGTTCAGCATTGGGTTTTGGTACAGGCAATGTTGGCCAGCAATGGATGTTGTGGATGGAACACGAGAACTTTAAGACGACTGACTCCATCACTGATATTACCTGACATAAAGATTTGTTGCAGCGTCTAGCAGTGGATATTGTTCAGAATTTTTTTATTTATTATACACTCGTTGTCATCACTACTGCTTTTAGAATGCACCGTTTTCAGAGCAAAGTATCTGCCGTTCATTGATTGTTGTTAGTTTGTCGTAGTTATAATCTGAATGACAAACTGACGTAAAGACAACACAACATACATTACAAAAAATGTGGCTTTTAAATTTGTGACAATGATGTTTGATGATTCTCTCTGTAGTAATGTAGTCATGGAAGAAATCAATTCCATTCATGTGCCTGTTGCTTACTGATTGCGTAATTGCTACCGAGGTTATCTATTCCTACTGGAGGCAAATATAGTACAGTTCATAGTCTTAATTAAACCGATCCGTCACTGACATATTCTGTGTTAAATTAGAACCTGGCTTCATTTTCCTGATTTCCGCTTTTCAATTTCTAGTACTCTTATCCCATTGTTAATTGGACTTTAAGGGTAGGTTAGGGGTATATGTCCATTCTCACTTTTGATACTTTGATTTTGAATTACTCTTCGAAATGAGCCACTAATGCTTGTAAAGTTATTTTTAATGGTAAGTCCGATATCATTCTGCAGTTGTTTATTTTAGGTTTTTTTCTGTAATGGGTCCTGGTTCCATGACAATCACTGTTTCGCCTCCCATGGTCATTTCTCCGTATGTGAATATTGGCTGGGATCCCTTAGGTCTTAATTTATCCTTTAAAACCATTCCTGTTCTATCAGGATAAAAATTCCATTTCTAATCTGCAGAGCTGCAATCACTGTTGCCATGGCTTTTTTATTTTATTTTTATTTTGGGGTTTTTTGTTGTTGAAGACTATCCCTGTCATATCAATTTCCCGTGTACCCTCTTTGTACGCACAGTCTCCTGTTCTGTAATTTCTGTTTTTCACCATTTCCAATTGCACACGCAACACGTGTTGCGAAGTCTGACAACCTTTACACCAGTAATGTTTCGCAGTAGTGATTTTTTCCTGTTGTTTCTCTATTATTGGTACAAATTGTTATGCTTATATCATTCTGCTATTCCCTTTATATTCCTTATTTCACTGTGGACTTAATGGGCAGTTTGTTTCGTTCGTGCCATGGCAGATCAATATTTGAAGACCTTACTTCTCAAGAATGAATGTTAGAATGTGAGGCCATTCTTTTTTGTGGGGATGGTGGCACCTGTCTTGTGCCCCCCCCCCTTCCCAAAAATATAAAAGTGGTTTCATGTTTTGTACCCCTAAGATCTGTTGTGTTGTGCATTTTATTAAAAAGAATTTTTGTTAGAAAAATTTATTTAGATATAATTTCGAACGGGGTAATTTTTGGCCCTAATGTGTGATGAACTGAGGCTGGTTCGTCTATCTAAGGTATTGTTCATCCGAACAGGGGTTTCGTTGTCCGAGGCGGAGTCCCTTACCTGTATGTTTCAGTGATCTTTGACAGAGAAGTCCTGTGTTTGCTATTGGTGTGTTTGCTATATTGTTTAGATGCAATAGAAGTTGTTGTAGTGATGGTAGATATATAAAATTTCACCTAGGTTGTCTATTTGTTTATTTATATTCTCGTTATTGAAATACACTTTTGTTAAATTTGGATATTTTTTTCTTTTCAAACATTTTCCTTTCTTCCTTACTTTTCTCGGATGAGTACCATTTATCTATTCTGCAAAATTAACGAAAAACCTATTTTTAATCCTACTTAAACCATTAAATGGTATATCATTCCTTGGAGCGTTTCTTTTGACGTGCTTCGGCTACGCCCTGCATAAAGAGTTACGTTATTTTTATATTTATCATGCTACTCCTTATTTGTGGGCTTGTCCTTGTGTGCTAAAGCGTCATATGTAGGCATCTACAGGTACAAAAAGGCCTAAAGTTTAAAACAAAATATAAAATGTTGTAAATGTGCTGGTTAGGGAAACCAATGGTGTTAGTGTTAGTACTTTGTTTCTGTATCACGTGTTTTTGTATTGTCTGTCCAAATCCCACGTCTGGGGTTTTCTATAACTCCTCTACTGGCCTTTCCACTTCGCATTGCCCCATGTAGTATATACTCTCAATCTAATCTCTATACTTCTCCCAGACCGCACTTCCCTGTAACCCGTCTGTATTTTGTTGCAAAAATTTAGTTCTTATGGTTAGTGTCTTTGGTTTCCCCATTTGTTGTTACTATTTGTTAGTGTTTTAATATTTATAGGGAGACATCGAAGATTTTTTATTTACATTTATATTTTCACATCGGAAGTCCCGCACTCTCCACATGTGACTAAAGAGCCTCGTCCTACTCTCCCGCTGGTGTGTGTGTGGGGGGGGGGGAGGACAGAGAGAGACTTGGATTTTTAACGTAGCTTTAACAATTTTTCAGTCATACATATCGCTACGATGTCTGTAGTGTAGCAGTTTATAGTGATGTCCAGCACTTGGGCATCATACCCCAGACATGTAGCATGATGTCCTACCCAGTCACATTGTCCTGACACCAGGCCGACCAGTCCTAACAATAACCTCTTAATGCTGAACGCCAAGAGAGGCAGCTGTTAGTACCATTTTTGTAAGTCCTTGGTATGACTCGGCCGGGGTTCTAACCTACAACCTCCCGCTTCCTTGGCAGACGCTCTAACCACTAGGCCATCGGAGCGGTTGCAAATTAGTGATATTCAAGATTAATGTATGCAGTTGTTAGGATAGAATCGAAGTGGATGATGTAATCTGCTAGGATGTGGCATCGTGGTGCATAACTGAATATAATATGGAGTAGTGTTAGAACTTGTGCTTGTTTGTATTTTAATGTATATTTGTGGATTGTGCTGAGTTAGGCCTTGTTGGCCTAGTGCACGTATAATTAGACATTTTATTTTTGTATGTGTCTTAATTTATAAGGTAGGAAATGCGTAGGAATATTGGTGATGTTGATAGTTTATTATACAGAGTATTACGGATATGCGTGTATGTATCAGAAGTGGTGGTATTGTTGTTGTTGTTGTAGCCTTTATATAGAACAAACGTGTATGGAATATTTAGATGTGAGTGTATGAGGTAACCTAATGATTTAATTGCTATTATGCTGATTAAAGTTCTATGAGAGTGTGTTAATTCTCCTGTGTTTGAACAAGGAGGTCAAATTGTACGTCCCTTGTAATCCACAGGAAGCTTTCCGGTTGGGATAGGACACCATCAGAAGATTAGAGAGAAGGAGACGAGGAGAGCAAATGGAATTAGGCAGTTGTGCGAAGACGCAGGGCTGGGAGGACTGAAACAAGGGTACCGGAAGAGCTGAAAGAACTGCATGGCGGAAGTTGCAGATGAGTAAGATAGAAAGGAGACGAGAAGGAAACACTCACCATTAAAGGTCTGATAGTGTGCTCACACATCTTTTGTTCATGCGATAAATTTAATCTTCTAGATGTGATTTGTAAAGGTAATATATCAAATACCTCATCATTAATGAAAATATTGACTGCAAAACATCGATTATTTATTGCCGGAGGCAGCACGCTCCTAACCGATTTCGCGCTCGGCAATTTCCGTAAGACAAAGCGGGAGTGACGTGTGCAGGGAACTGCATTTCTACTTTGATTGTTAGTAACATTCATTAGTTGGTACCGTGCGTTATCTGACCAGTGAATGGCGAGATAGTCTGCAGTGACCATTTAAGAGACGACGATTTCGATACCATTTATAAAATTAGAGTCACTTGGTTTGACGACCATCAGACGACTACTGCCAAATACAGTAGCAAGTGCGAATACTTGATGTATTGATTGTGTTTGATTGTAAAGGCTAATAACCCCGTCATGCTGAGGCAATGGGAGTAAATTACCTTGTTTGCGAATATACACTACATGTCAATAGATGATAGTCTAGGTTAGGGGAAAACTCACAACCCATTGATTGTGAGTGTGAATAGTAATATCCGTTAAATGTGGACAGTATAGAATTATTATTCACACTATGTGCAAAGCCATAGCTAAAAGGAATTTTGATAAATACGTTAATGGTGATGGTGTAAAGAGTTTACCTTCAAAATCTGCTCTAATTATATATTATGTTACGTACTGAATTATATGTTTGAGAACCAGCACCTGAAATATAATTCAGTAGAAAGGTCAGAAGACAGTAGATGATGTGACAAATTATTTGGTGCATTTTGATGTCACAGTAAACATTCCATTCATTCCCCATGTTTACACGGTTTGTATAGCTTTATAGTTCATACGGATTCCTAAGTTATATCAGCATATGAGCCAATAATTTCGTTATGTAATTTTTTATTGCAGAAAAACTACAATTATGATAAACTCTTTGCTGTAAAAGTAAGCAAAAAGGTTTGGTACATTTGTCAGCTATTGTTCAGACATGCAAAAGACCTCATGTGTGACAACCATACCTAATGCAAAGGCAAGTAATAGAATTTGCCAAACACATTTTTTATGCTCTTATTATAGGGACTAGACACACCATTATGCAGTATTGCTGTTCAATGTCAGACTGTTAGGGTACTTAAGGAAAAGCAAACAAAATATATAGCATTGTATAAACTAAGCTCAGTATGATTATGTAAGCGTTTGACTTGGTAGAACAAGTACTTGTCAACTTGTTATTATTTAGCAATGATACACTTAACTGATACACATATTCATGAGAAATCCTGATCTGTGTGAAAACCACAGTGATCAGTATACACGTCTAAAATTTCACCTAAATACACAGGTTGTTAAGTAAATGTTCAGCAAGTGAATAGAAAGAGCAGATGATATTATTACAGAGAGGCCTGTTCATATACATGTACAGAAATTGATCAGAGAGAATATGAGAGCCACACACTATTTTGACGTGTAACATGTAGCCAAGGGTGTGTATATATTGTAATTTTTACTACACTGAATGATACCGTTTGATAAAACTCTTATACAAGCACATATAGTAATATAACAGTTCTATCTTTTAAAGTTATATTAAAGTTGGATAGTGAACATATCACTTAAAATACAGTCAACCCCCATTAATATTTCTGCCCCCTCCTCCCCACCCCACCACCGGTACAAACACACACAGAAAAGAGAAACTAACTAAATCAAAACTGGGACTTGACAGATTTTTATCAAAACAAAGCCAAAACAGTCTTTTTTGTAGCACATACTCAAAATCATATATTGCAAAAATTATTATTATTATTATTATTATTATTATTATTCATTCATTGATTTATTCATTCATTCATTCATTCATGAAATTATGATGTGCATGTTAAAAAGAATAATATTTAAATCTGTTTCCAATTACATTAATTCTATTCCGTTAACTGTCCGTGTGAATATAGATAGTGGATGACATTTTTCAGATTCTTGAATTACTGGGGTAAAAATTTTTTTTTCCGACTATGTCGAAGAATTGATGGCAGCGCTGGAGGAAGTTGTCAGGAAGCCCTAGTCAGTTGACAGACAGTTATTGCTACCTCTGTGAAGCCATATATTTATTATGACTAAAAATATAATATGCAGGAAATGTTAAAACTTGAATAAAGTTATATTAATTCATGTATCAGTTTTCTTTTACTAAATGAATGTTTTCAGAGTTAAGGCCTTTAACATAAAATTAGATTTTACTTCAACCAGTGTTAAGAAGCTAAATGAATCAAACGTTAACACGAACAGAGCCAATATGTTTAGTACAGAATCTGTTCAAAAAATGAAATTACATAGGATTAAAGAATTTTGCATAAGAATTTCCAAGAAGATGGGCAATTGATTTTAGAAGGATCGATTATCCAAATTAACGGTTTGGGTACAAATTTCACACTCAAGTGAAGTGGTAGATTTTGTCAATAAATGAGGGATTTATGAAGAAGAATTTTAAGCATAATTATCACATATGTATAAAGCAATCACTTGTCACAAAATTGACCCTGATAGTGGCACCATGACTATTGTAAGAATATTTAATGTACTCTGACAGGATTCCCTTGCAATTTCCATATTGCTGTATGTAGGCACAGTATGCTGCTTCCAAGACATATTCATCCAAGTAAACTGTCTGAAATCTTGGATGATCAATGATACAATCCACCCTGATCTCCTTAGTCTTATTCAGAATCATGTTGATCTCTTTACAGCATCTACACTTATCAACTGTTTCTTTACTGCTGCAATTTACATAGGTACACCATGGTAAAACACTCCTTGATTCATTATTGTGTTAGATAGCAAACTTGTGGATAAAATGTATGAGAAGTTCTTGCATGTTAAAGTATGAAATATATGTATGTGTGATGCATGGTTAGACTTTTGTTCTACCTTTTGTACCACAATAATGAACACTTAATTAGCAATGTATTATTCTCAAGATTTGTTTCCCCATAAATCTGTATACTTCCTCTGCCACTAGTATTATACATAAAGACCCACAGAGAAAATATATGCCTGCTAAACAGCTAGATACACTAGGTCTATGATAACGTTTTCTTTATTTAAAAAAATTCTTAAATTTTACAATCTGTGGAGGGTAGTAAACAATCTCACCCGAAGTACATTCGAGGTCTGCATTTCATCACGGTTTAAAAGAACAAACGTAAGCCAGAAAGTTAATAAAGTATTTGTTTTTACACATCTCACAGTCTGAGTCTTAAATGCTTAACTTTTAATACCACTAGTTACTGATGAACCACACCCACATGAAAATCTGCTTTGAAGACACCCACGTTTTGCCCAAATTCGTGCCCTTCTCTTTACATTATGAAATTGAAATAACATTAATGAATGAATGAAAATAATAATGCTAATAGAAATTACCAGAATGAATAGCCCAAGCACTACTCAGCCTGCCATTTGTTCTCTTTAGGGCCTTCGTCCTCGTCAATGTTCTAGTGTCGTCTTTGTTGGAATTGGTACTGTCTAACCTCAGCGAGCAGAATTTTCGTTAGATTCATTTCGTCCGCCATTTTCTAAGAGTTCACCTTCCTCACACGACGAAAATAAGCATAACAAATTTGCTGTAAACTTACTAGAATGATCATTAGATTCAGCCATGATCACCACATACGATCAGCTTAACGGACTCCCCGACAACATATCACTTAAGGAAATCCTATTATCACCGGAAGTATGCAAATATTTCCAGAGCTGTTTAAGTAAAACATCGATAAAAGTTATCTTCATTTTCTTATAAGTCAGTTAAAATGTGAATTTTTAATAAACATTTCTGAGTTATTTACCCAAAAATGAATATTCCTTTATATGGTGTGTTTATACTATAGTAGATCTTTAATTTCGAGTGATGAAATAACTGGCAATTTTGATAGGTCTTGTATTGACTGGAAACAATTGCACTGAAACATTGTCCTGTAATTCTTAAATACCGAGATATAGTTTATTAAATTATTATACCTTTCACCTTATTATTTTTATATTTATTGACCTGGACCGTCGGTTTTGCTGGCTGGAGGCTCGCAGATATTTAACCTTAGCAGCAGAGAGGGTGAATAGACCACTTGTTGGAAGGCCCATTTTTGAAAACTAAAGCTTTCTACGAAAAATGAATATAAAAGGTCAATAACGTCAGACCGAAACCTCTAACAAAAACCGAGAGTTTCTCTAATTGAGTTAGTATATTTTGTTACTCTATCTTTGTCGCTTGTGATTTTCAAAATTGTGTTTACCCACCGTAACACTTATTTGTGGTCGCACCCTCTCTGCTTCTGTATTGTATTAGTAATTAAATTATTATATCAATAATGTATTATATCAATAATTGAATTTTACACTGGTAGATTAGCTAGAGAAAGATTAGAAACAATCAGAAGATATCTTCCTGTTCGTGATGCTCTCAAACAAAAACTGCAGGAACAACAAGCAGCACAAGTTGAATATGCAGAACATAGTTTTTTTAAACTGTTACAAAGGTTACTGAGAGAGGTGCTGAAGCCACTGAAGGTCCTCTTCCAACATTAAGGCAAACTGCTGAGCAACTGAAATGATAGCAAGAAGAACCAAACATACAAAACAGATTTTAAGAGATCTTCCAACTGAAATAGCTGCTGCTCAGCTACAACCTGCTCCTCAGCTTAAAGAAGAAATACTTGAAGGCGCTGTTGGTGAAAAAAGAAAACCAAATACCAAAAAGAAAAAGTTTAATCGATTGATATATTTACTGAAGATGATATTAAGGCAATAAGAAAACAGCAAACAGCAGCAGATTTGGCTGCATTTGCTGCTGCGAGTTATAGTTATAAAGATATTTAAGACCTGAATAAGCTGATAAGCCTGTTTCAAGAGACATTTGGTACAATTGGATATTTCGAATAAACAAATGAGGTAAGAAGCAAGTTTAAAACAGGTAATTTTGATCATATTTCATATATAACTGGAGAAAAAAATATTTTGCGTAAGGCAACAACGTAAAAGACAACCTAAAGAAAACAAAACCTGAAGTTGCTCTTAAAGATAAATTGACGATTAAAGGTTTCAATGCTATCGAGAATGCAAAAGCAGAACAAGTTTATGATATTGCTGCAAAATATTAAAATATAGGTAAATATGTAAGAAGCAAACACTCTAAATCTTGGACAAAAGATGATTTGGTTAGAGATGTATTTCTTACTTTACTAAGAAAAAGTTCTCTTAAAGCTGATGATCCTGAATTTCAAATATTTAAAGAATAAGTAAGAAAAAGAAAACAACCTCAGCCTGCCCAACTACAGAAACAACCACGATCTCCCCGACAACGTCCTCAACTTCCTTAACTTACTCAAGAAGAACAATACAAAAAACAAGAACAATGAAAGAAAATTACAAAAGAAACAGCAAATAATTGAAATTAAAAGTAGATTTACACCTGAGGGTTTAGAACTTATTTTAAAATGACTAATGATAAATTAATAAATAGTGCAGCAAATTTTGATGAAAGAGATACATATTTAAAACCTGAACAAGTTGGATCTTTGTCAGAAAATCATTGGATTAGAATTGTGTTTGCTGATAATACTAGTCTTCCTCCTTTTCGTGCAGAGGGTAAGTAAAGTAAATTTTGTAAAATGTTTCATGATAAAATAATAGAAAGAAAACAACAATTGCAACGAGAAGAAGAAGATATACTGCTCAATTGTTCAAAGAGATGCAACGCTCTGAACCAAAAACCGGAAGTGGATTAGGAATTAGTCCTGACAATGTTCTTGCCGATGTTGAACGATTAGAAATTCTGATCAAAGGAAAACGCGCAGGAAATAATTCTCCAGAATTTATTAATGAAATATCTGATATTTACCAAAGATTGTTTACAGACGGTGTCATGGACCGTACTGTTTATCACTCTCTCATTAATGAAATTGTTAATGATTATTACAGCGACTGGAAACAATCACTTAATAAACTTGTAATTTTTAAAAAAAAATGATTATACACAATGCTCAACGTGGACCTGTAAGAGTTAGGGTAGTAAATTCCGATTACCAAGGTATACACCGATTTACGGAGATGGACTTGGGGATGTCGTTATGGGTTTATTCAGAAGGATGGCTCAAAAAGCAGTACCGATTGCAAAACAATAATGGATGAAAGCTATTGAAACTATTTGAGATAAAGCATTAAGTTCTGTTCGAATCTTGCTGGTAAAGCATTTTCATCAATCAAAGAAAGATTAGATAGATTAGTATGAAGCAATCCACAGCCAGCAAAATTACCCAGGACTGAAGTTATGCGTGCAAATGTTAGTAAAATAATAAATAAAGTCTGAGAATGAAAGATTAGTAGAGTTGGCTGATAATGAAAAATTAGCAACGTTGGCTAATGAAATCATGTCGGCAAATACAAGTTTTACTTCAGGAAGTGGTCTTCGTGTTAGACGAAGATAGTTATAATAAAATGTTTAAGCGCATATCTGATCCAGCATTCGATATGGAAGCCTCAGTTCTTAAAGATGAATCTGTTCGCGATTATCAATATTATTTTTATGACGCACGTGTACCAAATCAGCGTGGTTGAATCGAGTTACAAGTTCAAAATACAAGGATATCTCTTTATGCCTGCTGAAGCGTTTATCAAAGTAGAAGAACATTTTTAAAAACAGACAATACTGATTATGGAAATAATGATAAAGTTTGTTTTGTCAATAATGTTATCATTTCGTTATTTGACAGCGCTACATACATGATTCATGGAATATTGAAATAATTCAAAAAGAGGTTGATGTTGCTACAACGATTTTAAATCTTACAAGATATTCAGATGATTGTACAAGATCAGCTAGACCGTCAGTGATATTTGTCAAGGATACTTCAGTTCATCCTGACCATGAACTTTTAGCCAAAGGCGCTGTAAGAGCCGCTGAAGGAGCAGCTGATAGAGAAGCAGTTGCAATGACCGAACGCAAATTACAATTTAGGAGCAATGATAAAATGTTTTCATGCGCAATTCCCCATTATCTCATATCTTTGAATTTTGTAGAAATGTTAGGAAAGTTATCTTTGGGGCTAAAGATACAGTTTTACTTGTGAGAAAAGCTACTGATGACACTGGTCAACAGTGAAATCATTACTGACTTGAAAAGGCCCTAATCTGTAGTATTTTGGTGTGCCGAACACGAATATAACCGTGAAAAATTTGTATTGGCTCTCGTTTTGAAGATATTCATATACCTCATTTTCTATGTTTCACTGTGTAAATTTCTCCAGTAGGACTGCATCAACATCCGGAATAATGATGTAACATTGCATAATACCATCATGCTCACATCATCCACAGTTGATTGCATCATTTTCTGATGCAATGCAATACTAATGCCATGCGGCTGCTGAAGTAAGTTGACGTCAGCAGTGTACTATACATGTGTAGGCCTATTATACTAATGCCAGGCGGCTGCTGAAGCTGACGTAAGCAGTGTACTATATAAAGCCCAATCAGATAGGTTCAGCATTTAAAATATTTTAGACGTTGTGCGAGACAGTTCAAGCTACTGTTACATAAAACTTATTATTTTATCCATTTACGTACAATAAAGAACAGTAATGCCTCGAAAGTGTGTTAATACCGCGGACAATTTTTGCTATATTTGTGGGGATGTGACATTTGCCAACCAGAAGAAAAGTATCAATTCTCAAGTGAAGAAGGCATATCATCTTTACTTCGGATGCAAGGTTGGTGACCAAGACAAGCCTTGGGCTCCGCATATATGCTGTGCTACATGTACAACACAGCTTTCACAGTGGTTGAATTGCAAAAGGTCATCAATGCCGTTTGCAGTCCCAATGGTGTGGAGAGAGCCAAGCAACCACCTAAATGACTGTTACTTCTGCTTGGTTCCTCCTCTTTCCGGCGGAATAACGAAGCGAAAGAAGTCGAGAATAGTCTACCCAAACATTCCGTCTGCATTGAGACCAGTTCCACATGGTGAGGGACTTCCTATTCCAGAACCTCCAGCAGAATATTCTCTTGATTCATCTGACGAAGACAAAGGTGAGTCGACCTGTTCTTCTCCTGGTCCATCAGCATGCAGTGATCCAGATTTTCACTGTGGTGCATCATCAACCCCACACAGAATAACACAGGAAGAACTAAATGACCTGATTCGTGATTTGGACTTATCAAAGAACAAGGCAGAATTGCTAGGATCAAGACTCCAACAATGGAATCTTCTAGAAGAAGATGTCACAATTACTGCATATCGAAAGCGCCACCAGCAATTGGAGCCTTTCTTCAGAAAGGAAAGTAATCTGATATTCTGTTCCGATATTGAGGGCCTCATGAATGCTTTAAAAATCACTCATGACCCACAAGAATGGAGACTATTTGTGGACTCTTCGAAACTGAGTCTCAAGGCTGTGCTTTTGCACAATGGAAACATTCTTCCATCTATTCCAGTAGCGTATGCTGTCCACATGAAAGAGACATACGATAACTTAAGGCAGCTACTGAATTCCATTGAGTATAACAAGTACAGCTGGCACCTCTGTGGTGATTTGAAGGTAGTTGAGTTCGAGGAGATGATTAAAATTTACAAAGAAGCAATGACTGTGATAAAATATACGCCTGATTTGAATAATGATGATAATAATAATAATAATAATGGAAACTCTGAACGAGCTACTTCGTCAAATTGTCGTTAATACATCTCCATCAAAAGCTACAATGTTATCGGTAAGTTCAACTAATCCTGAATTTAGTGTCAACTTTCCAACTGAAATTCCACTGAAAGAAATAGCGCTAGCACAGTTACGAGTATATTACAGCTATCCAAATATCAGATTACCAGCAAATAATTCACTTGTATTTGCAAATGAAAATAAAGATGATGGAGCTCCCGACTGGCCCGTTGTCGGAATTCCCACTGGTAATCATCAAATCGAACAAATCAACGATGAATTTCAGCGCAGAAAGAATCTACGATGACTATCACTATTCATGAACCAACATTATCAGGTGCGATAGAAATAACTTCACCAGATTATGTTGTAGATATTTATCAGTCATCAATCAGATCTGTTTTAGGTTGGCCTGAGGTTCCCCCAAAATATAAAAAACCAGAACCAAACTTAAATGAATTCCTCACAAATGATTATTTTACATAACAATTCCAAAATATCGAGAAGAATCTAAATTACATTCTTGTCTTCAACATCTCTATCCTTCTTCTATGGTCAAATCAGTAGAAGGATTTTATACTGTTCGAGAAGAAATGTAGAAATCATTAACTGATAAAATTAGAAATGAACATATAACTATGTCTGCATCATTAGTAAATTTATTTAAAAATTACATTTTGTAGTATCCTAATGATGATCTGAAAACGAAAATCATTGAAACAATGCAACATTTAAATCAAGTTGTACCAGACCTTGACTATATTAATGAAAACAGTGTTGAAATTATAACTCATGCAGGTATTGAATAAGGTTTTAGAAAAGGAAAGATAGAAACTTATATTTCTCGATTATTATAGATTAACTGAAAAAGAATTACCAATGTTTGTAATAAAAGGAATTGAGACCGACGGACTAAATACAAAACTCAACAATATTGTCAATGAACATTTTCCACAAATTGTTGAGTCATGGAAAAAAACACCTCCACCATCAATAATTTTCAATATTTTATATCCATTTAATATTTTTGACACATTCTCGAAAGCCACTAACCACGACATGGACCCGGATAACTTTCATTTTGATCAGTGACGTTGTCATAATTTTCACTTTCACAAAACCCCTTTACTATATTCACTTTCACAATCACTAATAACTGTGTCACTGCTTCATTTTCACAATCGCTAATAACTTTGTCACTGTTTTTATCTTCACGATCAACTGCCTCACGCGAGTGTTAATATTGTTTCGTTTCGTATTCCTCATCTAATTTTGATCTAATTTTCTCAATTGCGCAAGAGAGATATACGAAATGTTAAACTTCTGAGCCTTTGAGATAGCCAAAGATTGGAATATAAATTGCTGGATTGAGAAATGAATTTATATTCTGCTAGTAGTGTATATCTATTTTCGAATTTTCGTGCCTGTACCAATTAAAAATCACAAATAATGTTTCCATGATCAAGCTGAATTTTTATGCCGTCACGTTTTAATTTTTTAATTGCAGAAAATATATTCATATTTTCGTAGTTCATTATATATGAAAACTCAAAATCTTCAATACTGGTCACATCAGAAGAAAACAACTTGACATCAAGTGTTTACAAACTATACTAAACTATCTATATCTCTCTCTAAACATCACTATTAATACTAAGTATTTCGCAATTTCGGAAATGAATAATTGCAAAATAGATGATGACGTGTTCATGTTTACAGGTAAAGTCACATAGCTCCTGTATGTCCTTGATAGAAAAAGTTGTTTACATAAACCTCAATCAAGTCCATGAACTAAGTCAAAAATAGAAACAAGCGATTCTGCTATTGGGTATTTATGAAATGATTTAGGTCAAATTGAATTTTCTGGAAAATATCAAATTTCAGGTAAACAAAATTACATTACATTGATATGTAAAAAATAATAATCATAAAGACCCACAAACAATCAAATCAAATCAAACACAAATTAAATCAAATATAGGTAACACTTCCCCTCATAAAGAAAAAGAAATATTGATATGATAAAACTTTCTTTTTACCACAGGTTAAAGAAACAAACATAAGAATAACTCTTATGAATTACACACAGTGTACATGCAATAATACATTGTTACACACGGGAAAGTGCATCTGCTATTAAATTATCTTTTTATCTTGATGTGCCTGGTGTCAAGAATATATTAATGTAGCAACAAACTCAACCTTAGCAGTCTTTGATTTTTATTTTTTATCACGCCGATTAAAGTAAGGGGGTTGTGGTCACTAAACACAATAATCGGAGAAGGATCTGAAATGAGGTAAACTTCAAAATGTTGTAATGCCAGTATCAAAGCCAAACATTCATTCTCAATTGTTGAATAATTTCGTTTGTGCTTATTGAATTTCTGAGAAAAATAGCACACTAGATGATCAATACCATTTTCATCTTCTTGAATCAAAACTGCTCCAACCTGTTTTTATTACTCAGTAAATTTGTCAGTGGTTCAGAAATTATAGAAAAATTGGAACAAAAGTTTCGATAGTTTCCAGCCATACCCAACAAAAAGCATCAGTTGCCTTTAATTTACAGTCACAGGAAAATCAGAGATAGCCTTGATCTTAGCATCTATATGTTTAAGTTGTCCATGTCCCACGATATGTCAAAGAAAATTACACTAGCACAGCAGAACTGGCTTGTAGATAAATTAATTGTCAAACTTGGATATGTGAGTCTGTCAAGAAATTTCCTAATTGATGCTAAATGTTTTTTCCATGTGTCATTGTAGATGATGACATTATGGATGTAAGCATCACAATTGTCTAGACCAGAGGTAATCATATTCATCGACGTTGAAATGTACTTGGCGACCCTTTCATCTCAAACGGCATTACTTTACATCGGTAAAGTCCATCTGAAGTCACGAATGTCGATATTTCCTTGCTCTTTCCGTTAGTGGAATCTGCTAAAATACTTTCAGAAAGTCAAATTTGGTGACATTCTTGATACTCCCGATCTTATCAATACAATCATCAATTCTTGGTAATGGGAATGAATCTGGTTTTGTCACGCTATTCACCTTCCATAAAGAAAGTTTTATCTGGTTTTGGAACAAGTATACATGGTGAACTCCAATCACTTTTACTGGCCTCTATTAAAATCATTCTCCAGCAAATATTTAATTTCCTTTTTCAAGTATTCCTGTTTGAGAGGGTTCATCTTTGTACGGGTGTTGTTCCACAGGCATGGAATGCACACTTTCAATGTCAAGAAATGTTTTGTTTGTTCTTGTAGGAACATGTCGAAATAAATGCTCATGTTAAAGTAATAACTGTTTAAGTTTATTTCTTTCTTGCTCTTGCAAATGTGAAAGTTTATGGTCCTAATCTTTTATAATTTCTGAAGTCCGAAGATTTGACACTCCAATATCAGTAGAATCCGATGATATTCCTTCACTTTTATCTTCACTGAGTGGTACAGGTACAACTAAATTAATTGTATGCTTAACCTGGCTATCTGTTTCAATGTACTGGTACTCCTATACTTTATTTAGATCCCAGGAGCAATAATATTATAATTTAACTCATTCATTTTTTTCTTAACCTGGTAATCTAATCTGAAGAAACATTTGAAGAATGAGGAAGAGAGACAGAACTCCATTATTACAAAACTCAAAGGTTCTCTCCATTAAAGTTCTGTCAAACCATACTTTCACTTTTGACTTGAATTGCTGAATGCCAAATTCAAGCATAATATGCTAGAAGGTTTCAGACCCAAAATTTGACCCTTGACCCAACTGGATAGATTTTGGAAGACCAAAATGAGGAAAAACTTTATTAAAGCTTTAATATTCCGCAAAGGAATTGCCTCTGAAAACCTTGTTGACGCACACATAATGGTCAACAGGTATTGGTAACCTGACTTGGTTTTAGGTAAGAGAACAACACTATCTACCATAATTCTACTAAATGGTTCGTCAAAGGCAGGAATAGGTTGTAGATGAGCCTTGGGAATTTTATGAGTTGGTTTTGCTACCATTTGACAGGTATGAAAAGATCTACTAACATCAACGTTTGAGTTTTGGCCAATAGACGTGAGTCAAGACCTTGTGATAAATTTTATTGATCCCTGAATGATCAGCCAATGGTGTTTCATGGGTCAAAGTAAGTATGTCCTGTCTGTATGGTTTTGGACCTACAATTTGATAGTTCACTGACCATTCATCATCAGCAGGTACCTCGAGATGTCTCCATTTTCTCATAAGAATTCCATTTTTAATGAAATAACAGACAGGAACTTCAGCAGCTTCAGTTTCACTAATGTCCCTTTGAAACAAACAGAAGATCTCAGCATCTTTTTCGTGTTCGATGACAAGTGATTGTTGTTTACCAACCTGATTAGAATCAAGAGTATGAGTCATTAAAAGAGGATCACTGTAATCAATACTTAGCTTGACATAGCTGTCTCTTTTCATCTGTTTGTATCTAAAACCGTTGGAGATATCTAAATATTTAAAAAAATAATTTTGCGCAGAAACCAGCGGGGTAACTACTTAATAACTCTACCGGAGTGAGCTTAGTTTGACAGAGTTATCTCTCTTTAGTTTATATAGAACACAATCAGCGCATACTGAAATGTTATGTTTTGTATATTTCTTCGAAAACGCCGATCTGGTAATATTAACTGTGACATATTTGTACCTAACGCGGGTGAATATCAAAATATTTACCACCTTCATTTACCTATTGATATGTTATTTCTTCACCAGTCTCTGTATTTACAGACTTAATGGCTCTAGGAAATGTTTTATTTTTTCCAGTACCACCGTATGCAGAATGCTCACTGTGTAACCACCTGTAAAATGCTTAAATAATTATTTTTTGGATTTGAATCAATATGACTCATCACAAGACCGTCTTTGATGAATCCATTTAAGCATTCGTAAATTAACCTGTGACAGATTATTGTTTCTTCCCCCCAACAGAAAATTTAAGATAACCATTATTATTAACAAAACTGATTGGATTTTTAGTCGACAGTGCCTGGTGATTCCATCACGAGATTACTTCATAATTCTTAATCATAGGATGTTTTGCAATTCTTTTTGCTCCACTTTATATAATAATGTTATTTGTCTAAATAGTTCTTTTAAAAATCAGACGAGATAATCTTTAGCAATTTTTATGACCTTGTCATTATTATCAGTGTTGTTTTTAATCATAATATATTTTCAGCTCTCTGTATTTCTTATCACCACACTGGTAACACAACTGGTTTTTTCCTCTAACACCCACACCACATTTCATACATCTTTAGGTCCTAAACTCCTTCTCCTTAAACTGTGTAAGTCAAGTCCACAGAATTCGTTTACGCAAGCTTTGTATTATTACGATATAAGATCGCTGTAGAAATACTGGTATCGTTGGTTTTAAGTGGAGCAATTATATCATAGTTCGCAGAAACAAGTTTGGTTACCACACCAAATGAAATATTCTGACAATCCATATATATCTGATTTTGAGAAAAAAATCAAAAGATCTTGGCAGAAAAATAATTCTTAAATTTCGCCAAGGAGGATCATATTATCATAAACTACATTGTACAGGATTAATTACAGATGATGCTGAACTCGATTTTATAATTGCTGATACAGCGAATAGAAACACATTTATAAGTGGAACTAATGTTAATTTATCAGACGGAACCATATTAGGTACAATTGTGAGTTATACTGATGGTTGAGTCACCTCAGTTTACTAATTTAAGATATTCAATGCTCGCGTATGTTTCAATAAATCTACGTTTGTTGTCAGAAACGCTACGGATTCATTTTATATCAATAAAAAACACATGATTGCTAAAACAACTTCATATCGGCACTTATGTATCATGAAGTGAATGGAGAATAAAAAAGAAAATATACTTAATTATTCTGAATCCGCCGACGTTGAAATTAATGATATTTATTACCAAAAAATATAAAACATCAAAATTGTCATCTGCGCCATCGGTATATGATCCTGCAGCTAGACATAAAACAATTTATCTCAATGAACCTCCAGGTTCTGGTAAAACAACTGGTGTCATTGAATTATTCTTGGTGTTCCCAAAAAGTTGTATTAACAAATACACACAGACTCTCAAGAGAAATAAGATAAAGATATATTAAATCATGCACTTATCACATTTTTATTTCGATCGAAGGGAGATAAATTGACTCCTGAACGAATGGGAGATAAATATATTCCAAGGATTATTGTTTGGGATGAAATATGCACCGTTTCATTAGAAACGTTAAAAATATTTCTTGATTTGTTATTGAAAAATATAATGCCGTGATAATATGTGAAGATCATGGTCAACAACCGCCTTTTTGTTGGATTGTCTCCACATAAATGACTGAATAACTTGTAGATTATTATGAAGAAATAAATGATTATCATAGAGCGCTTGATCCAGAATTAGGAGAGTTTAAGAAATCAATCAGATTACAACCGAATAAAATTCAGTGTAAAATAATGCGTGAAATAATTTCAGAAACTCCTGTTAACAATTTTGGGAATTTATGGAGACCAGCTGATTGGATAGTGGCAAGTAAAAAAATAGTTCATGAAACCCTTCTACAACAATTATTTATGTTACATAAAGAAAAAATTGCAAATATACCCGTAGCATTGTGTTATCGACCAGCAGATACGCGACGACATCGTCGTTGATATACCAGGATCATCAGAGAAACAAAATCTTGTATTAAATGATATAGTTTTAGTCCTTGTTAGTGTTGTTGAGAGAGAATTATCTATGGACAAACCTCCATGGACACTAGGATACGCAATGACGATTAATTCATCACAAGCATTAACCATCTCTGTTACAAATGTTTGGATCATATCCAATGGTCAAGCTTAGTTTATCTCGCAGTGTCTCGAGTCAGAAGAAAGATTTAGTTACGGAGAATTAATATGGGCTTTACAGAAAATAGTGATCAAATTCAGGAAACTAACGATGATATAGTAAGAAATAAATTAGTTATAAAATTTGTGACAAAAGAAATAAGCGAGACTTCGATCTCGATGCTAAATTTATCATGATATTGAAAAAACTACAGAATAATCATTGTGCAAGCTGTACCACATTAATGTTGTGGCAGTATTCAAATCCAATACATTTTACCGTAGACTGAATTAATAGTAATTTTGGTTATAACACGCGAAAATATGATGCTGACCTGTCTTGAATGTAATCGACGTCTAGGTGTTAGTTTATAGAAGTGAATGCGGTGTTAATTGTATGTCTTCAGGATTTAATTGTAATTGCTCGCGTACAAATCCACGTTGTGGAGCAGTTGAATCTAATATGTAGATGACAGGTCTACCCATGGATCTTACCACGCTAGAAATTGTATGTGATTCACAAATAAGTGCAAACAATGGTCTGTGTCTTTTGTTTAAAGATCTATTAAAGAATACATGACAAAAAATATTATCAGTTGTGGAGTATCATTTTGAAAAGCTGCATGGGCCTCAGGTTGTAAATTGGTTACTTCCAGGAAAAGCGAAATTATATTGTTAAGAATAGCGGGAAATACCTTGCGAAGAAAACTCAGTAGGGTAATTGGCCTGTAATTTGTAGGATCTGATTTATCTCCTCTATATTTATATATCAACCCAGTAATACAGACTTCTGAACAACACTTGTGTCTCAAGTCAGAAAAATCACGAAAGCTGGAAGAAAACTTATGTATGTTTCAGATATTCATTCAAGAAGATATCTTCACCAGGCGACATATTAGTACAGTGCAATTTTCTATATTTATTGGTTCTTCGTTCGAATCTGTCCGGTCATTAGTTTTCTGCTGCTAAATTCTGTGAAAATTTTCAAAATGAATTTTATCCGCACGGACATCTGATTCTTTTTCAATAAAATTTTTAAGACTGTATCGGTCTTTTTACCTGTTTATCAGTTTATATTTCAGCTATACCAGTAAATATTAGATTGTCGGGCATACGTCTGCTTTGCAAAGCAAGTATTGTTTCTTTCAGACTTGCAATTTCTTGGCTGACTGTTGAGATTTCATTTCCACTAAATGTTTAGTGATCTGAATGTTAATGCTTGACTGTTCGTCACTAATGAATTTCAATGTATTTTCTATATCTGAGTAATTTCTGGAGAGAATTGTAATAGATTTCTGCAATTTATAGCAAAGTGATGGGATCTATGGTAAGACATCGAAAGATAGGCGACGTTTGCGAAGGATGTTGACTTAATGGATAACATGGAGCTATTGGATTTGGCCTTTTGGGACCATATTGTATCATCCATAGTGTATAATGTCAAAGCAACGTCAAGGACGATTTTGCGATTTTGATGGTGCTAAATGTTTAACTTTAAGTTCTCTGGTTGATGAAGGAGGACATAAAGAAATGATACGGACTCATTGCGTTACACCATCTGCTGGAAATAAATAATATTAGAATTTTTTTAAAAAACACGCTCTATGACAAAGGTTGTAAAACGAAGATAGAAAATACACGTCAAATACAAATCAATTCTTTTTATAAAAAATCAACGATTTATATACGAGTACAGACGAAAGGGATTTGTTGATCGTATTAAGTTCGACGAAACATTACGGTCAAAGAATATATCTTATCAACGAAAAAGAACCTAAATATCCGTTTAAAACGTTCTTTTCCAAAGACAACGGAAAGAACGATAAAAATATAGATGGTAACAATAGAGAATTCAAGAGCATTAGATGAGTACATGTAGGTAAGACAATATAAGACAAGAAACATAGCTAATTATGTATATACTGCAGAAGTCTTTTCAAAACTTCTATTTATTAAATATTATGCTGAAATGTATAATAAATATGTTGAAAAATAAAAGGTCATCCGCAAAGAGAAATATGCAAGCAAAATGGTTACTTTACAAGAACTGTTAGAAATGGTTGAAATTAAAAGAGATCAGCATGTTGGTAACATTGTTATAGAGAGTTTTCAAATCAAACAGTGAACATTATTAAGAAGTTGGAGACCAGAACTATAAAGTGAAACATTAAAGCAATCCTATTTTTACAAAAATTGTTTAACGTTAGCTACATAAACAGCAACACTTACTATGTCTATAACTAAGCTGATACAATGTTTCGTTTTTAATATAACTCGTCCACTTCCAGTACCTACTACACCTAATCCTGCTGCACTATCACATGCTACTAATCCATCCCCTCCATGTCTCTTATCTCAAAGCAAATCTTTTTTGATAACATCAATAAAAATGGATTGAAATATAGAATGATTCATTTACTTGACTTAGATAAACCTGGCAAAATTTGTTTTCCGAAGTTGACAACGAAATAGTGCTGGTCTCATTATTTCCTTTCTAAATTGATACATAACAGTACATGTTGTTGGCATGCGGGTAATTGTTATTGACGCTGTATAGATCTGGTTATTAAGAATATTGTTAGAATATTCGTAACCAGTTTCAAAACGTGAGCCGAAACATTAAGCATTAATGTAAAAATAGTGTTTAGTTTTGGCCAGTATTAGTTATTTATGTTTTTAAATCACCAGTGGTCATCTCGCTAGAGGTAACGCATACAGCGTTTCGGAGGAACATCGTCCTCATAATATATCCTTTCTAAAAGATGTTTACAAAATTCGTCTTCTGTTTTCTATTCTGCCTTTCTGGTCACGCTGTAACAGACTGCTTATTAGCATGTGTATTGTTATCAGTAATTACTGTATTGAGAGTGGTTATAGGATTTAACCGTAATTTAAAAGAGTATATTGATTACTTGAAATTAACACAATATCCAACGAGAACAACATATTAAGTAACCAAATAAAGAAAGAAAGATAAAGATACTGGATTGGATTGGATTTTTATCGCAGATTTTTCAGTTTTTCAGTCATATCGCTACGATGTCTGCAGTGTGGCAATTTATAGTAATGTCTAGCACTGAGGCATCATGTAGGAATATGTCCCACTTTATCCTGAAACCAAGCTGACAAGTCCTAGCACCTACCTTTTAATGCTGAACGCAAAGCGATGCAGCTACTAGTACTATTTTTTATAAGTCTTTGGTATGGCGAGGCCGGGGCTCGAACCCGCGACCTCCCGCCTCAGAGGCGGATACTCTCACCACTAGGCCACCGGAGCGGTCAAAGATGAAGATACAATCCTTTTCGTGGGAAAATTTTCTTTACCCCGCCTTATGGAACTTTATTTTTTACTAATACTATAAATATTTTTGCTGCCATTTTTGCAATCGACTGAGCAAAGGGAATTGAGCTAAAACGTTACGTCTTTCTGTACTCCACTGGGGCTCGTTATGCCATGGATTATTATCGGCTGAAAACATTATTTTAAACCCCAAACAAAACCAAAAACAAATAAACTTAACTACATTGGTCCATAGATAGCGAACAATAAGGAAGGGTTGAGCGGTAATCCCGTAAAAAGGAATTCCCTTAAAAAAGAGTGGTAAAAAGGTTTACTTCGAGAAGGAAATAAACTCATCTCTGTTCATAAAAGAATGTAGACATATAGAATCTATGTTGGGGTTTGGACCGAGACAAGGAAATCTCAGTCAAGGGTTTATATTAGTTGTCTCCCCACGAGGCTTGCATGAGTGGGGAGACATATAATATAAACCCGCGACTGCGATTTCCTTGTCTCGGTCCAAACCCCAAGGTAGATTATTTTTCTCACCCAATATTTTCCTTTAAAGTAAAAAGAATTCTGCACTGGTGTTCACATCCAATGATTACATGCGGCGCATGAATATAAATATGTTAATGAGGGCTGTGGTGTGACCGTTGCTTCCAAAGTACACAGTTTATACGCGTGAGCAAAGATTAATAACAACATCGCATAATAATGAGGTATTATCATATTTAATATATGGATGTTATATGAAATTGACACAAAATAATTAATATTTATTACAAGAAACTGTTTTATTTTCATCAGTTCCAATTTTGAAAAGTTATATTGTAAATAATAAAAACGATATTGGCTACTCAGCTCTACTGTAGTTATACTTAGTACAAGCTGTAACGAAGAGTAACATCTTTCTTTAGATTATTTATGGGTAATTAGAGTTCTGTGTCACTATCGTATATAACTAGTGTATAACAGACCCTCCAAAAACGGACTCTAGCTGATAACCATGTCCTAAACTTTCAAGTTATCGGATTATTTTAACATTTATTTTTCTGTCCTGGAAATATGGCAACTGCTACAGTGAAATTTGCCTATGTATTAATGTGTTGACGGATAAATGTTTCCTTCTGGCTGGTAAGTGTATTATTTGTCATTAAATATTGTAGGTATATTTTTTATTCAACCGGGGCTCAGTGGAGATGCTTAATAAAATTAGGAAAAAAAACGTGTTTTATATAACACTTTTCTGGCTGTTACTAAGTTTTCCGTAGTTGTTAAGAGAGTTGGGAGGATATGAAGTGTATAGGTCTATAGTCTATATGCATGGATCAGTGTTTTCTGTTAGATTGTTCATTTCACACACCATTGAGAATTTTATCCTATCTGTAGCACAGTCATTTTCAGGTCAGCTTCATTAAATGTAGCTAACAGTATCTAATTTGTTTCACACGAAGTATTAAAACTAGTTAGGTATCTTTAGCTACGTTTAATGACGCTGATTTAAAAATGTGTTGAGCTAGGCCTGCATATAGGATAAAATTGACTATGCTGTGTGGAACGAACAAGCATAATACCAAAATGCTCGACATCATATGCGTTTGTCTTTGTCTCTCTCCAAATGTTTTTGTATGGTGTGTTCTCAAAGATGGACTTAACTTAAGTTAATATGTTTTTGTTATATATTTGTTGCTGTTGTTGTTGTTTGATTTTAGCATAACTACGTCAGGCACAGCAGAAGACAACAAGGGTTTCTTTTCTTTAAAGTAGTTCTGAGCGCGTGGACCCCTTAACTGAGACGACTGGTCTGAGATGACTAGACTGAGACAAGAAAAGTAAGGTTAGCAAAACAAGTAGATTTCTCTGTCGCATGGGTGAGAAATAAACCAGTCACTCAGCTATCAAAACGTTAGGCCTATCAAACCACAGTATTTGTACGCGGTGAAATAGCTCAAATCTAATGTCTCTAATATGATGCATTTCCCACTGTCTCCTGTTCCAGATTAACTGGTGCAAATATCCGGTCAACACTACATAACACTAAATATGGAATTTTTTATCCAGTGTTAATCCTTTCGCACGAATATCCAACAACTTCAAGTTCTTAAAGTAGAAGTAAACAATTTACATATTGAGGCCCAGGCGAGGCGATGGGTCCATTTACCCGCTGACCTGGGTTCGAATCTCCGAAGAGTACGAATTAAAAATGGTTTAACCTGTATGATATTATTATTTATATCAAATATTAATTCTGCCTACTATTATCAAGCATTCTTCTATAAAATCCCTGGATGGCACATTCCGTTCTGTCTGGTGTATATTTATTATTCTCTATAATTAATTATATATACCTTGATTTCATTCATAGGAATCCCGAATGACTCTGTAGATAGATGAGAAATAATTCTTAGGTCGTCATAAGAGTACACATAACACCGATTAAGTAGCATCATTTTTTGTGACGTGTGTTTAGTCGTGAAAGAATGTGGACTTGTGTGTGCAGGTAAGGCAATTGGTATTGTTTAGCCGCGGACCTGGGTTCGAATCTCCGTAGAGTACGAATTAATAATTATCTAACCTGTATGATATTATTATTTGTATTCTTATGTTACGTGTTTAGGCTCGTAACACAAGAAAGAGTGAAAACAACAAGCTTTGAAAAATAAATTTATTTCCCTGGAAAAATTCAATGAAAATAAAAAAAAGTATGAACTTACGGTTTTAAGAATCAAATCTAAAAATACAAATTTGTATGTCCTAATAACAAAATGTTCTAATGATTTCAATTTCTAGTCCCGACGAAGAATCCAAGATGGAAGACGATGACGTATGCTGTAATCTATGGTGTTGAAGTGTACAGTTCCTTGTAGAAACAAGAAATATCACTCCGGTTTTGGAAATCTGAATAATTCTTTTATAAAAGCTGTCCTTGTTCAACAATTTCCAGGGAAAAAAGAATTAATCCTTTTGAAATACCTCCAGAGAGCACAACATACAACTTCCAGTGTAAGAGTCCAACTAAAGACTGAGAATATCTTTCCAAAACAAAGGTTATATCGTATTCTTAAACGTAAAAAGGGGGTAACGTGATCATGTTCCAGAACCTTGTCGAAATTATGCACTTGCTAAAGATCACGTACGCCCAGTGTGGCCCTGACGAAAACCAATTATTTTAGTCTAAGCAAAAAAAATATATATATATAAATTGTTTACATCTTAAACACGTAGTCGCATCATGACATCGGCAACGACCAATCATTTTAAAATAGAAATATAACTTATTTACGTGGTTGCTACTAATTTTAAATCAAGGTCAGGATCTTGACCAACACCTGGCATATTACAAAACGAACAGTCAAGGTCAAACTATTTTCTGAAAAAGGTATCAACTCTAGTGAATAAATTTACATTACAAAAGCATGTAATGAAAAATAAAAATCATTAAGCTGACAAACAATTAAAATTTATATATATATATATATATATATATATATATATATATATATATATATATATATATATATATATATATATATATATATATATATATATATTAGATCAGATAAAATTAAATCAAATATACCTAACAGTGATAAATATTAATTCTGATTACCTTTAAAAAACATTCTTCTATAGAATCTAGGGATAGCACTTTCCGTTTTGTCTGGTGTATATTTATAATTCTCTCTCTCTCTCTCTCTCTCTCTCTCTCTCTCTCTCTCTCTCTCTGTGTGCTTGATAATATTAACAGAATATTTGTAAAGACGAATAAAAAAGCATCATAAATTTTAAAGAATTTTAATTTGTACTTTAACGAGATGGCACCTACCACATTGCCTGTACGCACCCGCTCCTATTCTGTCTCTTGTAGAATCTATAGGCAGCACTTTTCGTACTGTTTGTTGCGTATTTATAAGTCTGTGTAATTAAGTATATACCATGATTTCTGTCTTAGGAATTCAGAATTAACCTGTACTTAGATGTGAATTAGCTGTTTTGCGAACCCATATACCATCGACTTTGTAGCATTTTGAAACCTCGTACGATTTTATACAGTTTTGTAAAATGTAACGTTAGGTCTATCATCAATTATTTCGATCTTACAAAGGATACATACACCCCATTACCATTGGCTTTACTTGTGCAAAATTCAGTGAACTCTACTTGCTGTTTTTCAACATTCGTCTGTAATTATGTGTGGCTTGTGTTTTAACCGGTTAATTTTCCTAAAGGTAAATTCCATTTTATTCTCCATGATATTAGGCACTCTTTACATTTGATTTTCTATTTAGTCAGTCACGTCTACTTCGCTCTCATTTGTAACATTTTTACAATACGCTGCTTGCACCATTGACTTTTGTTCGATACTTTCAAGTATTACTAGGTATCAAATGAAAGCTCAAAAACGAACTGCAGCTCCTAAATATGTATACCTGCACACTGTGAAAAGCGCACTGAATTTGAATATATACCCGTAGCATAGAATCATTCCTAATATTAAGTGATTTCAGTTAATTTTGTGTTAATTCGATGCCTGCATAATAGAAAAGGTCCTGTATTCAGTTCGGTGTTGTACCCTTCTGCTTCCTGTCTTTACATATTTTATGTCTAACAAGACATTATTTTATTTGGTATTTTCTAATAGTAACCCAAACCACAACAAGCAGACGATTTTGTCAATCATTTTCTGAATTTAATGTATCCATTTTAGTTTAGATTCTCTCTAACTCCACAATGAATCTCGCATTTATTATTTTATTGTATCATTGTTTTAGCATGCATGTGGAAGACGTGAATTCAATTATACAGCATAGGGTAAGAAACCAAACATTAAACATACAAATATAGAAATCCCAAGTTGATCTGATAGGGTCGACGTTACGCTATTTATGCTGTCTTGTAACATAGCAATATTTGACCATGCTATAATCCAATTCAATTTTATAAACATATATTTATTATTTCTAAATACCGACTTTGTTGTTTTCATGTTATATTCGGGAACCGTATCATATTTCTGTGTTTAAATAAAGAGTTGTGTAACATGACACTCAGAAGATCCTGCAAAGTAACACTGGAGCTTCAGCCCCTGCATCCTTAGTGTGCTAATGCTAATGTCGCACTTATATGGAGACGGCAGAAAGCTTAAGCCTATAATTCCACCAGGCCTAAATTTAATTATGTCACAAACATGCCGCTTTTCTGGCGCCTTTCCAAAAGATCAAAACTTCAACTTGACGATAAGTTTAAATTTGTCAACTGCTGCTTGCTGGTGCTAGAAACAAGCACCAAAGTCCGCTAGAAGAGATAGCCGTAACCAATGAAAAAACACTGTGTATACAATTCTGATTCTCCATACACATAACTTAAGGGCTTGGGTTTTGCTTTACATTTAATTTTGTAATGGCTCCTCTTTCTCTGTCCATCTTCCTCCACCGAAAATGATCTTTATTTAAAGACCTGGTATGCTTGCAATCATAACAGTTCCATCACTGGAATTTAGATCACCACGTATCATACGGATTGAGTCACTCCTGGCGTCTTGATTCTTCTCTTTTTATCATTTGTACTCTACAATGTCATTTTTCTTTTGTTGCTCGATTACATCTCTATGGTCTTGAATTAAGAATTAAATTAGCTAATTGCTCGGTTTGAGAAACAAGACTTCCCAATAATCAACAAATAACAATTACTAAAATCGAGCAAAGCTACAAACGGACACCTCAAAACAAGAATCACATACCCATGATCTTATTACGTTATAGTGCATTCATTCCATTCATTCGTGGCGCGTGCAGTGGCATGGACAGACGTGTCTTATAGTTCTCCGTTGTAAACCACCAAAACCTTAGGTTTTATTAGACGTTTCGTGATGTCGTGGGTTGTTTTCATTGATTTGTAGATTCTAGACTTGAACTGATTGCAATCATATGTTATCTAATCACTGAAATATAGTACTTTTAATTTATTTATAAGGCTTCTACAAAACCGTAACGGAAAAGGAATGCCATATGTAATTCACACGCCTCAGTAACTTATATCACTGGCATAGACAGCATCCTCTTTTACCGAGCGTTCGTTGCGATAAAATTGTATGAGTTTGACACATGCTCTTGTCTTGATTCCACTAACTTTAAGAAAATAATGGCAGTTCTAAGAGAATCAATAATGGTTGAAGTGGCATAGGTTTCCACCTGGCAATACACTGAGCTTAGTATGGTTGTTTCTAGTAGCGCTTTATTGATCGTTATGAAGCATCTCTGTACATCGTGTTAGAACGCCGTTACGGGTTTTGATCAATATTCTCAGTAGGAGAGAAGCTTTCCGCTTAGATCAAGAGTCCTTAAGATTGTATACACTAGACATTAGATGGCTGAACGGTAAAAGGTCATATCTGCATTTTTTTACGAAAAATGAGTAAGTGTCATGGTTGGAATCTATCAATTCAATATTAAGTATATATCTGCAACCAATGTACTCTTCTCTGCTAATTATCAGGGAGTTGTTAATAGGGTCATTATTTTGGGATTGAAATAAATAGTTTCAATATCGAATTACTTAGGTAAAATAGCATAAAAAAATTAAATTAAAAAAAAAGAAGTGACATTATTTGATGTTAACAAAGACAAAAGTCCATACTTTTTCTGCAAGTATGGTCGTTTAATATTTGCACAAATTTTGACTTTAACCATAGTTTGCTTACTTTTACGTAGCTAGTCACTTGTGATACTTTCATCACTTTTTAAATTCTTTTGTTGCAATTGCTATTACCTTGCAGCAAATATATAATAATTTGAAATGCGCATGAAGTTATAACAATGAGCATATTTTTCTGCTGTTCTTATTGCTTGTTTTAGCATGCAGTTCATAATTAGTCATCAACACTTCCTTTTCCTGGTCTACCATTACGTTAAAGCATTTTGTTGTGACCTTAATCTAGATAGCTATTTAGTCAGATATTTAACCGATTGACATTATTGCAGCAGAAACAATATATCAACGGAAGTGACCAATTATGAGTTAAAAACGATTTTCCTTTTGATAACGCTCTCAGTGAATGACCGGAAGAAACATCGAATACGGTCGATACCTTAATTTTAAAACAATGCAAATCAAAATATCGCCAACAAGAAAGGAAACTTCTGATATTTTACAAGAGATAAATTTAATGCAATAAACCAGAGAAAGAAGGAAATGAAAGCTATATATGGCTTGCAGAAAATATCACACCAGTCACTTCAAGAGGCGATTAGCAAGTAATATGACTGAAGGACAATTAGTCCAGATGGTAACCGCTTAATGAATGATGTTTTGGAACATTTACATTACCGTATGTCATTCAAGGATATGAGAGATAAAATTGCTGAGTCTAGAGGAAACTATAATTTATTATTGATGCTTTTTTATTTTTTGAAAGAACTATCATCTGAAGTACAACAAAACAGATTCATTATTATGACTTAAGAGGTGAAAATCAATTCTTTGTGGAATTCAGACTTTAGTTTTCTGCCGTTACAAATGGGGTCTGTCTTGAGCCATCGACCCAGTATGTGATTACAAAAAGATCTGAGTATACTATGACATGCTGAACAAATTTCTTGTGCAAGAAAAAACAAAACAATAAAGGTATGAGACACTTTATGATGTTGCGGGGAAAAAAAGACATATAAAAGAGAACGAAAGGTGATATACGTCTATGAATAAGTGAGTGCATGAAGGAGATCTCAGTGTAACAACTTCTATTGATTCAAATGCTTCTGCAATTGTTCGAGCTGAAATAGTTCAAACATCATGAAAATACATACTTTGCCTGAAAGCAACTACAAATTTACAGGTAGAAATGTGTACCCCATCCGAACATCAAATTATAATTGTATACGTCCAAAACAAAGGAAGCTTTCTATACAAATCCACACGACTGGAAGGTAGACATATTTGTTCGCAAAGGAATTCAAACATAAGGCTGATCCCACTGGACAGTCAAATGTTTAAAATCATCCAAATGTTTCATCAGAAGAAAGACTGTTGTCTAAAATGTTTCCGCCATGAGCACCAAAAGACTGGATGAAAATTGGAAGAGACTTGCAAGTAAACGAGAAATATAAGAAAAAGAGTCAACATTTTATTTAACTGTACACATTCTAACATTCGATTTACAATCTCTTCTGATAACTCCTTTTTTAATAGTGTGATAAAATAAAATACATAATGGCCGAAGTGGTTTGAGCGTCCGCCTCGGATGCGGGAGATTGCGGGTTCCAGCCCCGGCCGAGTCATACCAAAGACTTATAAAACTGGTACTAGCAGCTGACTCGGTTATCGCATGGCATTAAAATGTGTGTGTGTGTGTGTGTGTTATAGACCTGGGGGTTCTAACAGCTTTAATATGATGGATAAGGAGGGTGGTTGCGACTTGATATCTCTATTAAATGGTGCATGTTGTATGTCAAGTGTGATCGCCGGTCATGTGGCAACAAATGTCATCGAGTGAATCTTTTCACATCGTTAAATACTAACGACATCTTCTGGAATCTTATTTTATAAAAATTTGTCACACCCAGAAATATGTTTATGACACTTAAATTCCCATCCAAATCATCATTTCAAAAGCACTAAGCCTCATAACTCCAACAACTGACATCACAAAAAATATGTCTGCAGGCAAAATGGCCGACACGAAATTACATGACCGGTTCCAGACAGTAAATTTGTCAAGTTTACAGTTTTTATTAAATTTCACTTGTTGATTGTAAATGCTGGTCTTCTTTTATACAAGTATAAGTATGTTTTGAATATTTAATAGTGTATTCTTCATTTTTATGCTGGTCAATATATTTCTAATGTTATCAGCATTCATCGGTAGTTCTCCTCACCCAAGCTTAACTGTCTTGGTTACGACTTCAAGTACGTTGACGTTTGACGGACACGACATAATAGCTAATGTTTATATATTTGCTAATGTCATAGTGTAAACGGACAAGTGATTATAGTTAAATTGTATATTAACCCTCAGTTTGCGTCGCAGGTTGTAGATTATCTTTTCGGCATCATCAGACTTGTTTGGCCTCGCGGACAAGCAATGATTGGTTCAAAGTACGTCACATGACTATTGCCCGAAGAGTAAAAATAGGAGCGAAATTCGAAATTCGGCAGATAGCTGTCAACATATGTGCTTCTATCTACATATCACAACATCACATAAAAATGAACACTCTATTGAGGTAGTTATAATTATAAATTTATTGAAAGACATTAAGAAGCTCATAGATACTTATAAAAATAAGACAAGTCAACTACTTTTAATTTCTCTATTCTCCAATATAGAGTGGAATTATATATATATATATATATATATATATATATATATATATATATATATATATATAGTACAACAATATGAATGAATTAAAATCACTGCTAATGATTCAGGCTTAATATATAAGTAATATTGAGTCATAATAAAAAGCAGCTATCTCCTGCCACACTAAGAATTCTGGGCTTATTTTCAAAATACTTGCTCCGTGGGTCATTCTTTTCTTTCTGAATAATTACGTTGAGGTTATCAAGGTCAGCATATTATTGCATTTGTGTTTTGCTAATGTTACACCTAATCAAATACATACATTCATATTTTAGTTATATTTCTTTTATTAGCATCTTATTACAATTTCATAGTCAAAACTAAAAAGGTCCTGACTGAGAGCATTTCTTTAATGTATTATTACCTTTACACAAGTTAACCCAAACCCACCCCGAATCTATTGCAATATATATAAATATATTATTTATATCACATACACTTACATATATTAGCCCTTTGGGATTGACCTCAGGCAACTGTACATTGACCGAGTGAATGAACTCCTCACATTTCTTCTGAGTATGTCAGCTACAGAACGTAGTTGTGTGCCCTTTATTGCTATATACAATCACCTTTGCATATTGAGAAGCTGATTGTTTCCTGTTTTGAGTTTCTATTTTATTCACAATGATTAAATCAATATAAGACACTCTTATGGTTTAAACATGAAAGCTGGTTTTAATGAAGAAAGCAGAGCATTACAAACAAATGGTTATCTCCATCATTCACAAGAACGAGCGGCCAGTCATGCATCAGAGCATAGAAATTTGTGTGGAATAGAACTTAAGCGAAATGATCAACCAGTAAGAGGTAATTATAATATTTTGATATATTAACATCTCATCTAGGTAATTGTTCTGCTTTAATAATAGTACTGTCCACCATAGAACTCTCTCGAACTCTCTCTCATCCTTTGGTCGGTTTCGCCTACATTCAAAATTTCAGAGACATTGCAACGATGGTTCATATATATATATATATATGGGGCCGCCTTTGGACATTTTTATATTTGATTAATAATAATTGAGTTTTAGAACTCTAATAGGATTAGGAAACAACAGCTGCAACATCTAAACATGAAATACATCACAGTATGTAACCAAGAAATTTACCGTGTAATGTCGACAGGTTTGCAACTTTGCATCTTCGATTATATAAACACTTTAGATACATCCCAAGGAATGTGTAAACACTACCTTACGACGAACCATATTCTTGTCGATTACTTGGTCTGAGTTCAAATTCAAGGGTTTTCATCGAGCGCATTTTTTCTCTCTCACTCCAGATTGCAGCATATTTTGCCCTTTTTCATGAGAGGGGAGGGGGAGCGGAAGGCAGAAACGATTGCGATGAAATTGTGTACCATAATAAATTCATTTCCAAACGTGTATTATTAATACATGTTATCGTTATTTTCATACGTCAGTAATGCTCAATGAGTGGACAGCGCACAGTTTCAAGGGCGCCAATGCAAGAATATTCATATATGGGTATTTCACAATTGTATGTACCAATGGTACTGGTTTATCAAATTATTTATACCATCACTTTAAAAGCCATCTCATTTTTAATTTATGTTGTATATATAAGAGAGAGAGAAAAAGAAGACGGGAAATGGACAATTACGCATAAATGGAATAATATTGTTTGCAACCTGCACATTTTATTTTCAATAATTCTCTAAATTTTCTTTACAGTCACACGATAACCAATAAATCTTAACTAACCCTAGCTGCTCGCGGGGTGAATTTGAGTGCCCTGAGTACTCGATGTCTCTCTGCTTTATATCGTCGTTCTACCCTAATCTAAACCGGTATGTCTCAACCCCAAAGAGATTTCTATTCTTCGTCATCGTCTTCTTGATTTAATCTGCTTGGTTTCAGTGTTCTAAGGCTGCGTATCCGGTAAGATATTTTTTGTTTCCCGGTTTAGAAACTCCAGTTGCGGGTTTGAGCAATAGTGCTATATCACTGAAAGTGTAGCCATGGGATATTATTTCAGGATAAATGGTATCGATCAGCGTTTTCCTTCCCTCCATATTTAAGTAGGTGCCAGCTGTACTAATATCTTTGTCTGTCTCATCGATGGCAGGATCTACAGGCGGCACCAATGATTTGTGTTCCTTGTCTGTGTCTCGTTGCTCTTCCATGGTTTTGTTTTAACTAGTATAGCGTTCTATTTTCAGCCGCCAAATTTGCTAAAAATCGCGAAGCTTGTGCATCGACGATGAAGCACTCCTACCGGATGGTGTCTTCAGTGGCAAACATGGACGTAAAGCTAATAATAATGCTTTCCTGTGAGACGTAATCGAATGATTGGTTCTGATGTGATTATGTTTCCGTACGACACGTTACACGGATTTAAAGAATTGCCCACTTTCTGTTACAAGGACTTCCGTGAAGGTTAACTCCGTAAATTTCGTCGATGCTAGCGCTCTGAAACAACTGGCAGCGTAGCGATTTTATTGTCTGTCGCTATGATGCTATCTACTAGTTCAGCTTTTTGAACTTTTTTTGTCCTCAAAGGCAGACATTTGCATTCATCGGTTAGAACATTGTCCTGCAAAATCTTAACCCTAAGCTTAGAGCTGGAAGTGGTCGTGGGATTGTAAAAGGAGTTCCAGCCGTGTTCCAGAAAGTGGAACTGGTCATAGGGCTCAACTTTGCACACAGGGGATAGAATTGCATGTTGATTTATAATTAGCTATAATAAAAAAATGTACTCTCCAGTAGTGCGTCCAGCTCATCATCATATTTCCTTGGTGTCATTTACCCTCAACGAAACAGTTCATTCAAAAGTGTGATAATATATATAATGTTGCGTGACAGAGATTTTACCAGTCTATCCACAATCTCTAATTGTGTTTCTTGTGTGGCCCGGAGCTCGTCAACGATCCTGTTAAACTGTCTCTACCCCCTGTTCTTTATTCTCAAGTGTCATGCTATTAACACTACAACGCGTAGAGTTCTGGTTCTCGGCTCTCCACTCTACTCCACATTTTAAACATTGTTGAACTGTACTTCCCCGCATAATCTGTGACGCATAGATACCACAGTAGTTAGTTGCTTAGTTTTTCCCTCACAGCTCAGTGGTCCTTGGTTTGATGCAAACGCTTTCTATTCGACGTAAATCTTCATATCCGAACCTAATCGATAAACCACCGACGGGTTTGGTCCATACCCAGAGGTCGGTTCGTCCAGCCTGGTAAAAACCAATGTGCTGGCATTATTTTTCTTATTGCCCCAACTACTTGGACCATTATTGATGGACGAGAGTGTGTGGAGTAACATAGGGTGATTGTTGTTGGGTGGAACTTGTTGGTGGCTGGTGTGAGTGTCTAAACTCCACTTTGACATCTACGTAACGCGTAAATTTCAGTAGTTTTCCGCTATATACTGCTTTGTACACTTTACTCACTACATAAATCATTTTTGCTTATTGCAGTTGCTAGCTATTTTAAGACTTTTTACTGTGTCACAATCAATTAGATACTCACACAGTTTACAAACATTTAATGCTCACAAAACATCCAGGTTTGACGATACTCTAGTTTTGATCTCGCTAAATATCCCTTATATTCTTATTACGTTTGCAAAGTTGCAAATTTTCAAGTTCCAAATGCTTTAGGAAATTTATGTTGCAATTTGAAAAAAATTCCATAATGCTTGATGCAGAGGCTGAACCTTTATTGACTTGTATCATGAACGAAATTATTCTTGCCTTTTGTTGTGAATATTTATTTTGTAATGCCTTAAATACCATTTTCTTGGGTTCCTTGATTAAGGACCAACTTTGTTATAGTCCTTCAAAAATGGATGAACAAGCGTCACGAAAGTCTTGTTAATTGTTGCGGATCCGGAGGAACATCAGTATGAGATTTGACAATGCTTCTGAACGTATGCCGTACATGAAAACTATTTTAATTTCGCAATTGATGAGTGTTAGTTTCCTTGCATCCAGATTATTTTCTTTGTATTTTGATATATTTTACAGACTCCACTTTCCTTTTCTATTTCCGTTGAAGAAAACGTTATTAAAAGATCAAACAGAAAATCAGTAACTTTTGAGACCTTAGCAAATACTTTGTCTCCCATTCAGCTAATTTATTGCTTGTTTACGATGGAACAAAACTCACACATCTGTAACTTTTCTTTTTCTTATTTTACATAATTAGTTTCGTTAAAAATAAAATCCTTCTTATTCGAACAATATTCAGTAATATTACATTTTATCTTCAAGTCCATTTGGATATGAATTATCAAGAATCACCTTTCTAAAAACAGCCAAACCATAATTAAGTTCGATGTTAGCATAAAGTCTATCAATAACTTCTGTAGCTTGAATACAGTCTTAAGATGTTCCATTTGACTTAGTAATTTCAGAAAAATATTTGTATCTTTAACATATGAAGTTTTTCCTCAACCAAAGGGCTTAAATATAAATCTATCCATTTAGCAATACGCTCGGTCTCACTTGAACAATTTGTACAATGGATCAACCTTTCAGAACTTATTTGGCATCATCCAGTTTTTAAACGGTTTTTGAATTTTAAAAGAATATACAAAATATTTTGGTCTTGATTGAATTAGAATTAAGTAGTCGATTTCTATTTAAATTTAACACAGCCTTCACCTAACTTTCTACGTTCACGTCTGACTTTCATTATTAATTGGTTTTGAAAGAGGTTGATAATATTCCAAATCATCTAATTATCGGTCTACTATCAAAATATATTAATTCGGAGTCCATGACAAGAGTGGCATTTTCCTTATCCGCCTTCTTTATTACCAAAGATTTTTTTGCGGATGTATTTGGCAACGTAATTCTGCACATTCTCCGGTAACTAAACAGATTCACAACTGGATTAGTCTTTGAATTTGGACTCAGTTGGACTGCTTACTTCGTCTTTGAGTTTGCCACATAGGTAAAATCAACTTTTATTGACAAACGTTTACCAAATCTGTATATCATTATTCAACGTTGGAAGAGTTTAATTTGTCGGTATAAAATTTAGACCATTGAAAGCAAACCTTGCTCTACTTAAGCCAGAACCTAACGTTTGATTTACCACTGAAGGTCCGAGTAAGGATTGCAAACCAATAAAAATGTGGACCAGTGTTCATTATTTGTGGCCGCAGTCTTTTCTATCAAATGTATGTTGTCAGACCATATAAGGAACTTGAAGTCTTCTAGTTCAAAAATAAGATAAAAAAGTCATGGGAGAGAAAAGAATATAACATGCCTAAGGCCCTGTCTTCATTAAAGTTCACATTCTGATAGCAATTCACTGATTTAAAGAATATATTTGCCTAGAAAAATATCCTTTTAGGCTAAGCAGCCTTAAGTTTTCGAATTGATAGTCTGAGCACCTTTTGCCTATCGTTAATTCCATTGTCTTCATTTACATTGTCGACCATTGTATGCGGCTCAGACCTCTTAGCGAAAGGTGTCAGTTGTCGTATCTTTATACCATGAAAAGATTTTATCTTATCGTTCACGAATTGACATTTGTCTTTGCCGATTATTTGTTAAATTTGAAATGCAAATTGTACCACCTCTTTATAAAACTTAGGTAGGGACCAGTCATTGTATTTCCTGTGCGCATTTCGAGTGCGTCCTCCATGTTGGAGGGTCTGGTATACGATTCCACGTTTGTCGAAACAGGATTTCGGGTACATATTAAATTTTTGTCAAGTTCGTCCTATGTTTGGGAGTTAGAAGTATTAGGTGGACGTACTGTCAGTGGAAGCGATTTTGGATATGTAACAAAGACAGATGGACCAGCCGTCGTAGATGAGTTCATTCTAATTCTCTCTCTCTCTCTCTCTCTCTCTCTCTCTCTCTGGTCGATTGCTTAAAAACGATTTGTTTGTAGCTGGCCGTGTTATGCGAAATGAGGTGTTGCCAGTAGATGTGATTGAAGGAAACCTATTAGTAAGTATGATTAGGAAGGGATATGATCGGCTTGTTTGTTTATTAAAACGTCTTTCTAAAACGTCTTTGTCTCGGTTGTTGTCAGTTTCAATGAACACTGTATCACTTTCTGAGTGCAGATCTATGCAGTTTTTCTAAAGACGGTCCTAGCTTCAAAATATGTAATCGGTGAATGCATTTGTACTATTTTCAGAATGCATCTTACACTCCGGTCTAAAATTAGACCTATACAATACTTATTTCACCCAGTGCCTCGTATTCCATTGTTTATTGTGCCTCCTCATACAGTTTTGAAGTAAAATAGACCAAATGTTTTCCGCTTTTCTCAGTTCCAAAAACAAAACGGGACACTGGGCTTGCAAAGTTGAATGAATCATTCTTTGCGGATACCTCAGAGACCTTCAGCTCTGATAAACTGATTTGCCTTTGAAGTGTCCGTCCCACTCTTCCGATCTGTCTGGATTTTCCGGAAATTAAAGACAAATATTGATTTACATAATGTTTTTAATGCTTTTGTATTATTTTGAATATATAGTTATCTTTTTATTTTCGATGAGGACGTATTCGTACGGTTCCCCTTACCTAGGTTTCCATTGGTTCAGCCTTCTCGTCTACAATATTTTTCATAAGCACTGGTTCCCTTGCCTGTTTGATTTTGTGATACTTGTCAGGCATAGGTATATGTGTCCATTTTTGTTGGCACAGAGACTGGTGTTGTATTGTTCTGTTTCTTGCCTTTAACCTATATTTTTTTTTTTATTTATGGACCCTCCTTTATGTTCTAATTTGTTTGGTTCATTTTAATTTCTATCGTTTCATTAATTTGGGGAAAAAATAAAAATAAAGTTTTAAATAGAGGAATATAAACTTGATGATTTTTTTTCCTTTTTTAAAATGCGTTTAATGTGAAAAGTAGGCGGTAGTATAGTTCAGAAATAATTAGTTTGCACGTTGGGTCGTTAAAGGTACCAGTCCTCTAGTGGAAGTGATCAGTCTATAGTGGCACTCTATTCAAATCCAAATTAAAATCACAGATAACATTTATTTGCGCTTGTACGTTTTTCGTTTTTATCTTATACCTCGTTGCTTTTTAAGCTTTCTTGAATTGTTATCTTTTATTTAAGAATCTAATATGTTAATTTTTTAAGCACTATAACATGTTTTATGTTATTGAGATATAGTAGATATTCTTTACAGTAAATCGATTTACTAATATAAAATGAAATTAAAGGTATAACAGTTTATTTTAAAATTTGGTTTCTACGATTGTCTTTAATTTTGAAATTGTCCACGATTGGTCCATTTATTGTCGATAGTTGTTTGGTTGTGTCTTTATCTTTAGTTTTGGTTTGTTATAATTGTGGTCGTTTTTACTCAGTTATCATATAGATACACACCTATACCTTTAGTGTCAGGATTTTTTTAATCCTTCTGAGTTTGTGTCCATACATTTAACTATATGTTAAATTAATTACTATATATTATATAGTTTCTCGTAATTCTGAGATACAATAAGTTATCTTGTTCTATTTTTCCATACTCTTGAATAAAAATTATTCAAATTAATACAAATACTCATATTTGCCCTCTAAGCAGTGTTCAGATTTATTACTGGCAACTGTGTATTGACCGAGTCAATGAACTCCTCACATCGCTGGGAAGTGTGTCCGCTAATAAATGGAGTTCTATTCATTTTATGGCTATTCACGATCACTTTTTTATTGATAAGTTGATTATTTTCTTTTTTAGTTTCTATTTTTCTTCACATTGATTAAATCAATGTAATACACACTTATGGTTTAAACATGAAAGACTGTTTTCATGAAGAAAATAGAGCACTACAAACGCACGGTTAGCTACGCCATTAACATGAACGTTCAGCCATTCGCGTACTGTCGCATGGAAATTAATATGGGATAGAAACTAAGCGAAATGATGAATTTTTGTATTTTGGCTAAAATATTTCAGAAACTTTGTTTGTTTTTTTAAATTTGATATGCCCTAGTTTTTGAAATCTTTAGTGAGATCGACAAGCTTTTTCTAAAATGGCATCAAAACCGGAAATCTTTCTTTCATATCCTACCCAGGAACAATTAGATCTTTTCAAAAAAAGGTTTTTTGATCTAACTTGCCAGACAATACGATCTTTCTGAGGTAAAGGCTTCCTTAACGAAACAGGAAATAAGAAATATTTTGGTTCAGTATTTGTTAGAAAAGAATGTTTTGGATAAAAGTGCTTTGGTTTCAGTCAGTAAGTCTGGATCAGACTCTGACACAAAAGTGAAGGAATTAGAATTAAAATGGAATTGGAGTTGAGGAAGCTGAAGCTTCAGAAAGATAAAGAAGAAAAACACATGCAAATGAAGTTGCAGATGGAAAACAAAAAGAGCAAATGCAATTACAAGCAGAAGAAAAAGAGAAATAAAGACAAATGCAGTTACAAGAAAAGCAGATGCAGTTACAATATGAGCAAGAGGAGAGAGAGCGACATGAAAGAGAGAACGAAAGACAAATGGAATTACAAAAAGAACAGATGCAAATACAGTTACAAGAAAAACAAATAGATAAGAGAGAGAGAAGGAAGAAATGGAATATCAATGTAAAATGAAAGAAATGAAACTGGCAAATGAAAAAGATTCGTACTTCAAATTCAAATTTAAGTTTTGATCTTGCAAAGAACATTAGGTTAGTGCTCCCTTTCAAAGAAAGAGAAGTGGACAAATATTTTATTCGTTTTGAAAAAATTGCTGAAAATTTGAAATGACCAAGGGAGCATTGGACTCAATTATTACAATGTGTACTCACTGGTAAGGCTAGTGATATTTATAATTCACTGTTACTTCACAAAAGTGGTGACTATGATGTGGTTAAAGAATGGATCCTAAGGGGTTATGAGTTAGTCCCTGAAGTTTATCAGCAAAAATTCAGAAACTACAGAAAAGAAGCTGGACAAAATCATGTCGAATTTGCTAGAGAAAAAGAGCAATTATTTAATAGATGGTGCTTAGCCAAGAAAGTTGAGCGAGATTATGAAAGTCTCAAACAACTTGTATTACTTGAAGATTTCAAAAAATATGTCTATAGTGACATCAAGTCTTATCTTGATGAGCATCAGATTGAAACCTTCGAAAATGCTGCTTGTGCTGCTGATGAGTATTCTTTAACTCATAAAGTTCCCTTTGTAAATAAGACTTCTACTCAACAGTCTTTTGGCAGAAAAGTATTTCAGCCTAATACAAGCCCTTCTAAAACTCAAATTGGCACAACTTCTAAAAATCAAACTTCGGAGAAGCTTGATTCAAGATCCTTGTCTCTTCCTACGTGTTCCTACTGCAAGAAAAAAAGACACGTTATTTCTGATTGCTACAAACTGAAAAATAGGCATTAGAATCAAGATAGACCTATTCCAGATGCTCTTATTTCTAAGAGGTCAATGTCACTGTCATGTATTGAATGCAATACATTTGTTGGGTCTAACAAACCCAAGTCTGATTTGATTATGTAGAATTATAAACCATTCATATTGAAGGGTTCTATATCACTCTTGGGTTATTCGGCAAATTATATCCCTATTAAAATTTTAAGGGACACAGGAGCTTCTCAGTCTTTTATTGCCGGGTATTTGTCTTTTTCTGAGAAGTCTTCTTCTAATAAGAGTGTTCTTATTCAGGGAATAGAGTGCATCTTTGTTAATGTTCTTCTCCATCGTGTATGTTTGTCATCAGACTTAGTTTCAGGACCCATGACAATAGGAATGGTCTCTGTTTTACCTGTTGAAGGCATTCATTTATTACTAGGCATCGACCTAGCTGGAGACAAGGTTGTGGTTATTCCACTTGTAACTGACAAGCCGTGCTTGGATCAGAACGTCGATCCAATTGAAAAAGAATTCCCTGATGTATTTACAGCTTGCGCAGTTACCAGAGCTATGGCAAAGAAAGCTCTTGAAAATGATGTTGATAAGGAAATTATTCCTTTAGTTGACACATGTATTGGTCAGGCTTTTGATGAGATCACGTTATCTCCTTGTTTGGATCAATCAGAAGTTATTGATCACAGTGATCCTCTTTTAACGACTCATTCTTTTTATTCTAATCAGGGTGATAAACGACAATCACTTGTCTTGGAACAGGAAAAAGATCCTGAGATCTCATGTTTGTTTCAGAAGGCCGTTAGTGAAACTGAAGCTACTGAAGTTCTTGTCTGTTATTTCATTAAAAATTGAATTCTTATGAGAAAATGGAGACCTGCTGATAAAGAATGGTCAGTGAACTGACAAACTGTAGTTCCAAAACCTTATAGACAGTAAATACTTAGTCAGGTCCATGGAACTCCATTGGCTTGTTATTTATGGATCAATTAAACCTATCTTAACTCATTTTTATTGGCCAAAAATCAAAAGTGATGTTGGTAAATATTATAGATCTTGTCATACCTGTCAAATGGTAGGAAAACCAAATCAGAAAATTCCCAAGGCTCATCTAAAACCTATTCCTGCCTTTGACGAACCATTTAGTAGAATTATGGTAGATTGTATTGGTCCCTTACCTACCACCAAGTCAGGTAACCAGTATCTTTTGACCATTACGTGTGCGTCAACAAGGTTTCCAGAGGCAAATCCCTTGAGGAATATAAACTCTAAAACAATAGTAAAAGTTTTGATAAAACTTTTATTCAATGTGGCCTTTCTAACTCTAAGCAATTGGATCAAAAGTCAAATTTTAGGTCCGGAACTTTCCAGTCTACTTTGCTTCAATTTGGCATTCAGCAATTCACGTCCACAGTGAAACTATGGTTTGACAGAAGATAGTACGGCCCTTACAAGGTTAAGAAGAAAATGAATGAGTTAAATTATAATAGTATTGCTCCTGGGATCTATATAAATTATAGGAGTGCCAGTATATTGAAAGGGATAGCCAGGTTAAACATGGAATTAATTTAGTTGTACCTATCCCACTCAGTGAAGATATAAGTGAAGGAATATCATCGGATTATACTAACATTCGAGTGACAAATCTTCGGAATTCAGAAATTATGAAAGATCGTCACCAGAAACATTCACATTTGCAAGACCAAGAAAAAACAGTTATTTTTTAATATGAGCACTTATTTTCAGACGTTCCTACAAGGACAAACAAACTTTTCCATGTCGTTGAAATTATAAATTCCAAACCTGTCTAACAACACCCGTAAAGGATGAACCGTCTCAAACATGAATACTTGAAAAAGGAAATTCAATATTTGATGGAGAATGATTTTATAAAAACCAGTAAAAGTGACTGGAGTTCACCATGCATATTTGTTCCAAAACCAGATAAAACTTTCCGTATGTTTACTGATTATAGGAAGGTGAATAGTGTGGGAAAGAAACAGATTCATTCCCATTACCAAGAATCGACGACTGTATCGATAAGATTGGGATGCCACGTATGTCACCAAATTTTACCTTCTGAAAGGATCTTGACAGATTCCACTAACGGAATGAGCAAAGGAAATTTCGGCATTCGTGACTCCAGATGGACTTTACCAATATAAAGTAATGCCGTTTGGGATGAAAGGGTCGCCGAGTACATTTCAACGCCTCATGAATATGATTACCTCTGGTCTAGACAATTGTGATGCTTACATCGATGATGTCATCATCTACAACGACACATGTAAATAACATTTAGCAACAATTCGTAAATTCATTGACAGACTCACAGATGCATGTTTGACAATTAATTTATCTAAAAGTGAGTTCTGCCGTGCTAGCGTAACTTTCCTTGGACACATCGTGGGACATGGAGAAGTTAAACATATAGATGCTAAGGTCAAAGCTATCTCTGAATGTCCCGTACCTGTTAATGAAAAGGATCTGATGAGAATTTTAGGTATGGCTGGATACTATCGAACATTTTGTTCCAGTTTTGATTTAATTGCTGAACTTCTGACAAATTTATTCAGGAGGCTTTTGACAAGTTAAAAGAAATACTTAAAAGCGGGCTAGTACTTACAGCTCCAAATTTCAGACAATGTTTTATACTGTCTGCTGATGCAGGTGCTGTTGGAGTTGGATCAGTTTTGATTCAAGAAGATGAAAGTGGTTTTGATCATCCAGTCTGCTATTTTTCTAAGAAATTAAATAAGCACCAAAGAAAATTATTCAACAATTGAAAAGGAATGTTTGGCTTTGATATTGGCATTACAACATTTTAAAGTTTAACTTAGTTCACCTCCTTCTTCGATTATTGTATTTAGTGACCACAACCCCCTTATTTTCATTAGCAAGATGAAAAATAAAAATCAAAGACTACTGAGGTGGAGTTTGTTGTTACAAGAATATAATCTTGACATCAGGCACATCAAGGGAAAAGATAATTTAATAGCGGACGCACTTTCCCGTGTTTAACAAGATGTTATTTCATGTACACTGTGTAATTTATATGAGTTCTTTTAAACCTCATGTATAATTAGTCTGTGGTAAAACGGAAGCATTTTTGTGCAAATCTTTCTTTTTCTTTATGGGGAAGCGTTATGTATATTTGATTTAATTATATCTGATTTAATATATAATTATTTCAATTTAACTGTTTGACAGTTTTAAAATTTTTATTTTTCATTACATGATATTGTAATGTAAATTTATTCACTAGAGATGATAATTTTGTTAAAAATGTTCGACCTTGACTGTTAGTTTAGAAACACTAAGTGTTGATCTAGATTCTGACCTTATTTCATAATTTGTAGCAACCTTCGTAAACAAGTTCTATTTTATTTTTAAATGATTGGTTGTTTCCAAGGTCATGATGGGACTTTGTCTTTAAGATATAAACAATTATTTTTTTATTTCTTGGAGTAAAAATGATTGGTTTTTGTCAGAGTCACACTGGGTAGACGTGATTTGTAACAAGTAGTTGCTTCTATAAACTTCCAGAAGATGATCACGTGACCCTTGTTTACGTTTTAGATAGCCCATATAACCCATGTTTCGGAGAATTAATCCCAGTAGAAGTTGGACTGTTAAACTGTTAATTGTATATTGTGCTGTTTGGAGTTATTTCAAATTACTCGGATTCAAAAGCATTAATTCTGGTATTTTTATGGAAAATACGTGTGCTCATGTAATATTGTGGAACAAGGAAGTGTTTTATTAAACTTTATTCAGCTTTCAGAAACCGGAGTGATAATTTTTGTTTCTACAAGGAACTGTAGACTTCAAATCAGTAGAACATTTTGTTAGTAGGACTTCTAAAATTTTGTTCTCGGATTATTTTTTGATCATTTTTTGGATTTGATTCTATAAAACCGTAAGTTAATACTTTTTTATTTTTACAGAATTTTTCCAGATAAATAAATTATTGTATTTTTAAAAGTTTGTTGTTTTCACTCTTTCTTGTGTTACTGTTTACTCGAGCCTAAATAAGTGACATATGAAATTGGGCGTTCGTCCTACGGATAATTTTGAAATTTGGATAGAATATTTGAGAAAACTTTGTGTTTTTTAAATTTGAATTCCCCATGGTTTTTAAATATTAGTGAAATCGGCTAGCTTTTTCTAAAATGTCACCAAAAGTAGAAATCTTTCTTTCATATCCTACCCGGAACAATTAAATCTTTCCAAAAAAGATGACTTGATTTAACTGGACAGAAAATACGATCTTTCTGAAGTAAAGGCTTCCTTAACGAAACAGGAAATAAGAAATATTTTGGTTCAGTATTGGGTAGAATAGAATGTTTTGGATAAACATGCTTGATTTCAGTCAGTAAGTCTGTATCAGAATATGACACCAAAATGAAGGAATTAGAATTAAAATACCCTTCCCATCCCTACCCTTCATTGCATTAAGACAAGTTTTCGTAATGCATGAGCTAAATCATTAATTTTGCTTTTATTTGCTCCTTATGTTGCGTTTTTAGGTTCTTATAATCAGTAAGAAATAAAAAGTAAAGACAGCAAGCTTTGTAAAAAAATATAATAATAATTTATTTCCCTAAAAAGACAAGTTAAAAATGGAAAAGAAGAATTTACGGTCTTAAGAATCAAATCCAAAAATAATTCAAAAATAATTCAAGAATTATAGATTATTTGTCCTAGTAATAAAATGTTCTAAGTTTGAGTCCCGAAGAAAATCCAAAATGGAAGGCGCTGACGAATGATATAGCCTTTATATACTGATATGTCTACAGTTCTTTGTAAACCACAATATATATTATTCCAGTCTTGAATTCGTAATCACATTTCAATAAATGTCTTTGTCCAAGAATTCTGTATGAGCACTCAAATATTTTCAGGAAAAAGAATTAATAATTCCATAAAGCAACTCAACTGGTCACAACACACACTTTTCAATGATCAAAGTAGAACACCAAACTAACTAAATTCTCCATAGGAAAAGGTTATACAGTCTTAGTAAGATGCAGAAAGATACCCGTATGAGGGTCACGTGATCAGTTTCCAGAACAAGGTAGAAGCTATTTACATGTCTAAGGTCACGTATTCCAGTACAGCCTCGATATCATTCTATTATTCCCACAATAAATAAGAAGTTTTTTTACTCAGCTGTTACTAATTTTGAATCAAGGTCAGGATTAGGTCAGCATTAGGTGTTTACGATTAAACGGTCAGGTCAAACTAATTTCTGGAAAATATCAAATTCCAGTAAAGAAAATTACATTATCATAACATGTAATTAAACATAGAAAATAAATAAAAACTTCCAAACAGATAATTAAATTAAATCAAATATAAATTAAATCAAATATACATAACACTCTCCCATCAAAAGGAAGATTTATATGACAAAGCGTTTTTTGGTTATATAATAATTATACATGAGGTTAAAAAGTATAAGAAGAACTCTTAGAAATTATTCACAGTGTACATGAAATAATACATTCCTATACAAGGGAAAGTGCATCTGATATTAAACTATCTTTTCAATGTATGTGCCAGATGTAAATATCATACTTCTGTAACAACAAACTTCACCTTTGTAGTCTTTGATTTTTTTCTTCATCTTGTCGATAAAAGTAATGGGGTTGTGGTCGCTAAACACATTAATCAAAGAAGGAGCTGAACTAATGTAAATTTTAAAATGCTGTAATCCCAATATCAAAGCCAAACATTCCTTCTCGATTCTAGAATATTTTCTATGATCTACATAATACTTATAATAATACAAATAAATAAGTATTCTATAAATAATTAATGATATTATATTGAAATCTCATTTCATAATGTGTCTTCTTTTCAAATGAATTAGTAAACATTTTAATGATATTAGTTTATACCTTAACTATTTAAGCTAATGTATAAGGCCTGTGTGAGAGGCCTGGGCCTGACGTCCAGCTCACCAAAGGAAAGTGAAGCGACTGTCACTCCTTTCCATGTGTATTGATCGCCGCATAACCACTGTCGGGCTCTGCTGGGCAGAAGGTTACTTGCATATAGCCTCTCCTACACTATTGTGTCCACAGCAGCATCTACACGCGATGGCCCCTGTTTCCACAGAGCATACTGTGTGGCGCGACCGAGTGCCTGACGGTATAACTGGGTGGACAGACTGGGCTCGTTAGCCTTGGCAGGCAGCCAGTCTAAGAGAATGAAAACTCTGACTCCAAACCCGGGCAGATGGAGCTCGTTAGCCTTGTCAGGCAGTTCGTCTAGGAGAAGGAAAGGAAACTCTGATTCCAAACCCACCAAGTCAAAGCACTAGGCCCTACAGTGAAAGCCCCCCCCCCCCGGATATCTCTGACGGGAGAGATCACTGAGCGTGTGCAACAGATGACCAGATGGGAAGAGCACTACTCAGAGATTTACTCCCGAGAAACGGCAGTCACCGATGCGACCCTTAGCAGCATAAAGAAACTACCCACCATGGAGGAGCTCTCCAAAGTGCCCTCCTTAGAGAAGCTCATAAAGCAATTGTCTCCCTCCCAAACGACAAAGAACCAGGTAGTGACTGCTCCAACCCGAAGCTATCAAACGTGCGAAACCAACATGGCTTCACCCGCTACATGAGCTACCTTTCCTCTGCTGCAAGGAAGGAGCAGTCCCCCTAGACATGCGTGACGCCACGATTGTGACCATTTACAAAAACAAGGGCGACCGCAGTGACTGTAATAATTACAGAGGGATCTCGCTCATGAGCATCGTTGGCAAAGTGTATGCCTGCGTTATGCTCAACAGGCTTAAGCTGCTGACGGACCGTGTGTACCCGGAATCCCAAAGCGGCTTCAGAGCAGGAAGGTTGGCGACCGACATAATCTTCTCCCTACGACAACTCCAAAAGAAGATCAGAAAGCAAGGTCAACCACTCTACATAATGATCATCGACCTCACCAAGGCCTTTGACCTGGTCTGCATAAAGGGCCTTTCTGAACTTTTCAGTAAGATCTGTTGCCACCCCACCCCCAAATAAAAAAAATAAAAAAATAAAAAAAATAAAAAAATTCGCAGCATGATAATCTCTTTCCATGCCGATATGAAGGAAACAGTCCAATATGATGGATTCTCCTCAGCCTCCTTCCCAATCAAAAGCGGCGTGAAGCACCTGGAGACATATGCACCTGGAGACTGACGTTAAGCAAGGGCATAGCCTTCGCTGATGCGAGGAGATGCCAGTTGGGGGCAGGGAAACATGAGAGAAAGAAGAGCGCGGCAGCAATCCCATAAACTCAGTCTTTCCAGTATGTCTGCACCACCTGCAATAGGGACTGTCACTCGCGCATAGGTCTGCACAGCCACAGCAGACGATGATAACTCCCCAGAGACAGACGACACTCCATGCGCGCTATTTGTATGGTCTCTCGAGACTGAGCCGCCAATGATGATGATGTTGTGTAAATTAGAATAATATAAAAATGTTCTTATATAATTGTAAAAAGTGGACATCTTAATTTTATTTAAGGAACATAACAAATTACAAATAATGTAATTATAACAAGGCTTTGAAAAAGAAATTTTATTTTCTTTTTAGATATCTTTCTTACATGATATTACAACAAATGAGTATAACATCTTCAAGGTAGTAAAAATAAATTATGGCACCCATTGTTAGAAAGTCTTATGTTGTATTAAAGGTATTGTCATTTAATATGTGATACAAATTATAAAACAACTATTGGATGATTTAAAGATGTTTATTGATGCTCTTTTTACATTGTTATAATTATCGAACAGACATGAAATACAAATATTAGAAAATAATTCTGTGTTGGCAACTGTCCTGAATGATGACCTCAGCCTCAAGATGGTAGATGTCTTCAAAATCTTCTAATATGCATATCAGTTTTAAAGCTGGTGAAGCAATAAATGCTACTTTAAATTATTTTGTCAAAAGTGAGAAGGTTAAATAAGGTGTCCAAGTACTGAATTCAGTATAGATCCAAATACATGCCATGATGTACTGACAAAACTCTATGGTCTTAAAATCATTAGCAGAACAGGTTGAAACCAATGGCATTGTAATGTTCACAAAACAATATTTCCCTAGAATACAATGCAAAATTTTAAAAAGAACATAATATTGTGAACTAAATCCCAAATGTTCCGAAATGTTATATCACAAGTTAAAATGAATTCCAGTGGTGTTATGAATGAATTCCAATCTTGAGCACTTTGTAATACCAGTGAATATTTATTGTTTTTTTTTTAAAAAAATCCTCTTTAATTTAAGACAGAATGCAAGCGAAGTTAAAGATAGGAATTGGTAATTTATATTTGTTTCTTCCTTGCACAAAAAATAACATAAGACAAGATATGAGGACCAAGATGAGGGTCATCTTAATGAAAATTTCAATCAAACTGTAAACATAATTTAAAATTTTCTGTCAGGATGAAGCTTGTGTCTATCACTCAAAAGCAAGTTTACATCTTTACACACAAATAGTAATATTAATATTAAAATGTAATTTACAACCATAGCAATAATTACCGATGTAAAATGTCGCTTATAAAAAGACATCAGTCAAGATAGTCTCAAACACCTACCCTCAGTAATTGGAGAAGGTTCAATCACACAATAAAAATTAAATAGACATAACATGAAATCACTGAAAAAATTCAATAGTTATAATAGTACAGTGTGTGATCTCTCTCTACCTCCTCAATCCCCCATACAATATTCTTCCAGGCCTTGTTACAGTGATTACTGACGATTATTTCGACCGCTCAGGTGGCATAGTTATTAGAGCGGGAGGTCATGGGTTCAAACCCCGGCCGAGTTATACCAATGACTTACAAAAATGGTACTAACAGCTGCCTCGCTAGGTTAGTGTTAGGACTGGTTGGCCTGGTATTAGGATAATGTGACTGGGTGGGACATCATGCTCCATATTTGCTGCATGTTGCCCGAGTGCTAGACATCACTATATAAAGCCACACTAAAGACATCGTGGCGATATGACTGAAAAATAGTTAAAGCTACGTTAAAAATCCTAATCACACACACACTTGATTATTTCAGGCCTTATTACAATGATTTCTTACTTTCTTTTTTTAGCCACCTACATTGTAATATATATTCTACTGTATCTTTCATATGCACATACTCTATAAATTATCAAGTTTATTAGAACTTTTTCTGATTTGTATTGATAACTGGAGCAATTGTATCTGTCAGATTCCCAAAGATTATTCATTTCTGATGGTCATTTCTATTGACCCATTCTCTTTAATTATATATAACTTCATTTTTTTTTCTCTTTCAATACACTTATAATTTGATTCATTCCTGAATTAAACTTTCTTTTGCAAAACTAACTGTTGTGACAATTGAAGCATTGATAAAAAGGTAATTCTATTTTTCTTCACAATTTCCCATTATATATATATATATATATATATATATATATATATATATATATATATATATATATATATATATATATATATATATATATATATATATATATATATATATATATATATATATATATATATATTAATAATAATGAGCACTTTGTATAACGCCTAATCTTTAGAAGCTCTAAGCTCTGTACAACATTAGTCAACCCCTATAAGATAAAAAACAAATAATGTTATGATTATAAAAACAAACACCATGAAACTAGAAAACATTAAAAAAAAAACATGCTGAGAATATTTAAGGTAGGAAATATTCTTAGGTCTTTAAGTTTGTTCTTGCAGTCGAAATAAGTGAGTTTTGAGAGCCCTCTTGAATGTGATCACTGTGTGTCTTTGTGCCTAAGTTCAGTGGGTAATTCATTCCACGTTGCTGGGCCCTGGTATGCAAACGAATGCTGTCCATCCGACTTTGTTTTCATAGTGGGAATAATGAGTATACGATTATCAGAAGAGGAGCGTAAGTATCTTGCTGGTGTGTACACATGGGTGAGGTCGGATAGGTATGTTGGACTAGAGTCCGACAGTGAAACGTAGCACAGAGAACAAATTCTGTGTTTGATTCTGGATCGAATGGATAGAAAGTGTAGAGTACAGAGCAGCGGGGAGGTGTGCTCTGATCGTGGTACTCTAAGTATGATCCGAACAGCTGTGTTTTGAACTTTCTGAAGTTTCGTGAGCAGATATTGAGATGAACCAGACATAATTGAGTTACAATAGTCCAGTCTTGAAAGTACTGATGAACACACGAGTGTTTTAGTGGTATCAACTGAAAGATATTTGCGAATTGAGCTGATGCGTCTCAGCTCAAGATATGTAGCCTTGCATATGTTCATGACATGTTGGTGCAATGTGAGAGTACTGTCCAGAGTAACACCTAGGTTTCGTACTGATTGTGTGAATTCAATGTTGGTGTTGCTGATATTTATTGTTTGAGGTAAAGGATGTGAATGAGAAAGTCTTTGTGTTGTGATCAGAATGGCATCAGTTTTATCATCATTCATCTGCAGCTTGTTACATTTCATCCGTGACTTCACATCAGAAATGCACCTCTCTACACCTTGGATGATAACATCAACTTCAGCTGGGTGGCTAGATTTGCATATTTGGGTGTCATCAGCGTACAATATATATTGGATTTAATTTATATTGGATCAAATTTAATTGTTTATTTGTTAGTTTTAATTTTCTACCTTTTCTATCATAATACTGAACCAAAATACTTTTTATTTCTTGCTCCGTTAAGGAAACTTTTGCATCACAAAGATAATATTTTCTGGCAACTTGAATCAATTCATCTTTTTTCAAACAGTCCAACTGTTTCTGGGTAAGATTTGAAAGAAAGATTTCCCCTTTTGATGACATTGTAAAACGAAGCTTGCTGATTTCATTAAAGATTTCAAACATGTAAAATAATGATTGGGATTTAAACATTTTCAAAACACATGGTAATTTAAATTTCAAAACACTAAGTTTTCTGAAATATTTTAGCCAAAATGCATATATCCCAAAGACGAGCATACAATTTTATTTGTTACGTATTTAGGCTCTTATAAAACGAAACAAAAAAACAATGAAGACAGCAAGCTTTGTAAAATTTAACAAATAACACATTTCCCTAGAACAACAAGGGAAAAATGAGTAAAAGAACTTACGGTTTTACGAATCAAACCCAATAATAATACAAGAATTGAAAGATAGAAGTCCTAGTAATAAAATGTCCTAATCAAACTAAGTTCCAATCCCGATGAAATCCGAAATGGAAGGCGATGATGTATGCTTTGGTCAGCGTCGTACTGATGTGTCAACAGTTCTTTGTTGATTCACAGAAGACATATTCCAGTTTTTTAATTATATATAAATTTCGATAAATGTCCACGAAATATTTTAGAGCTTTAGTGTTTCCATAGAAAACAAACTTTAAATCCAAATAAAGTGAAGAAATCAAAATAATCAACCCAAATCTGGTCACAACATAAAACATTTTAACTTCTCAAGTTTTGTGGCAAGGATGACAACTTTTTCTCAAAACATTCAGCAATAAATCTAACTACAGTGCAAAACAGACGCCCGGATGTGGGTTAATCCTCTAGAAAAACCAGAGTTTGTAACAATTGCTACATGTTATTTGTAACGTACTCCAAGTAGGACCTCGATTCATCTTGATGAATCGTACTCTGAGAAAGAAACTTATTTACACAACGTTGTTTACTACAAACTATAACTGGCTCTGAATCACGGTCAGGAACTAGGTCAGCATTAGAGACAACGTTTCTATGAAACTGTTTACGTCAAAAATAAACAAATCAGTCCTACCTGACTTCTATTCCAGTAAAAAAAAGTTACATTACAATGGCAAGCAATGGAATAATAAAGATCAAACTTACAAACAAACAAGTAAATTAAATCAAATATAAATTAAATCAAATAAACAAAACATAATGTCACCAACATTATGGCCAGAATGTATCTTTTAAAGTCACTGAAAAAAAACGGAAGTCACATGCGTGATGTGCATATTTAATTAGCATTGTTTGTTAGGTTTTTTCGTTGTTTTTTTTTTAAATTTCGTAATATGCTATTTTAATGTAACATTGTCTGTTGGACGTAACTTTGTCTAAATCATCTTTATGTTCTACTTGACCTGAATTGTTGATTATTTTCAATTCTGTCAACAAATAAATTAGTTTCTATGTCAATTGGTTTAATATTATGATTATTATTATTATAATTAAAAAGTTTATTTGGGTCTCTGTCCAGTATGTTAGAATCATCCTACTAATTTATATATTACAATTTTAATAGCAGACTTTCTAATTATAGTTAAAAATTTATTAGAAGATGTTAATTGTGACCTGGAAAAGTTATTCATTCGAGCTTTAAGATCTAGCACAATCAATTTTGTAATATTGTCTTGGACAGAGACATTCACTGGGATTTATAGTGAATTCACACCTGGAATTATATGACTGTGTTTCGAAAAAAAGACTGTTGGTATAACAACACATAACAGACTGCTACTTGCATATCGATACCTTTAGCGTTAAACTTAATTTTGTATAAAGTTTATTCAGAACTTTAATTTATTAAGACTTGTATCTAATTATAGAATTATTTTGGGATTGAATTTGTAATACTGTATGTTCTTTGTTTCTCATATTCACTTTGTATTATAGCAAAATAAATTATTTCTTTAATGTTACAAAGCTTGTTGCTTGTCACCCTTTTCTGTTACTTATTTTAAAAATATAGACTCGTAATATGGGCTATAAGAAACAAATTTGCCTTGCCCCAGTGGGCAGTTAAATTTTTCTGTCCAGCCATTGTTTTAAAACAAGTTTTGTTAATTACAGAAATTACCTTTAGTATCGTAAGCATCTTACTGGTAGTATTTTCATTTACTTATTTGTGACAAAGAAAGTTCCTATCAATATGGTCAAATAATAGTTTATAATCAACAATAAAAAGCATAGAACCGGCTTCCTTGTTTTCTCATGAATTTGCATATCAATGTGTTTAGAGTAAATATATTATCTACAGTTTTATTATTTCCCTAACTTATTGTGTTTTGACGCAGTTAGCTAGTCTTTCATTAAAATTGAAGTAAACATTTTGCTGAGGATTGGTACAACGATCACCCCTCTATAACTCAGATACATTTATATTCACTATTTTGTGAAATGATGCAATTACAGCCGTCCTCCATCATTTTGAGAAGTATCCGAGATCAAAATATTTTTTCAGAATAGACACTAGTTGCCTGGGTAAAAATCTAAAAAAGTCGTTAATATTAGTAGATTTTCCGGAAATCAAATTTTTTTCGTATATTTTACTTCATTGTTCAGTTATTTTGCAGTCAGTTCATGGAGAATATTAAGTTTTGGCTTGATCTCGTAATGTGCATTAAATAATTTTGAAAACGTACTGACATCTGGCGCCGTTTAATTTTCTTTTAAACGTGGTATTTGAACATCCTAAAAGTCTCTTGAAAAGTTTGGAATCTTTTTCTAATTGTGTTTGTTCTTATCGAGAACTGAATTTACCTTTTTTATTTTGGTTGTGTTTATGCTTGATTGTGTTTGCTTAATACATATTTCTATGCTGCTGTGGCCAAGTTATCTGTCCTATTATTAGTTCTGAAGTTTCTAAAGGCAATAACTGCGCAATGTTTTTTCTGCTTTACAGTCTGCTTCATACGAGGCTTAATTATTGACTTAAACCCGATCACTCAATTATATATATAATTTTGATCTTCTTTCATCGTATGTGCTGATTCACAAATACTCTCCAAATAAGAATTGAAACAAGTGTCAAGTAGATTATGCCCTATTACTTTGAGTAGAGAAATAGATTTTTCCTATATTGAAGGATGATGTCTTTGATAAATATATTGTTTGTTTTATTCCATTTACATATCTCTCCCATTAATTTAGCTGCGAGGGTAATAAAATCAGCTAGAGCCAAATGAAATGTTATTGATTGATGAAAAGATTCAATCCTATTACCATTTATCCGTGCAAATACGGATTGATCTAAACGTGAATAGTCTATGGTTGTAGCAGAATTATCTTGTATGCATGTAGAGTTTCTAGTACTTCTTTTTATCTCAACATCTTCCATTTACAATCCTCATTCATGGTAGCTGACAAAACTTCACAATTCGCATTATAGTGACTAACCTCCTTTTTATCATTGCAAACCTTTGCCCTGAATCTACATTCACGACATATGCTAAATTTTTATCAATGGTTTTACTATTGTATACTTTAAAATAGAGTTTCGTGGAAGAAAAGCTATTGAAATCTTCACAAATTTATAACGTGCTGATTCGTTGTTTTTTTTTTATATTTCGTAAACATGTATTTTCTGTATGTGTTGACGAGTGTTCAGCTGATAATATACTACACCAAAAATCAGGTCCTTTTGAATTGTTTGTTCATAAGGAGACAATTTCAGCCAGACAAGTTATTTTTTTTTCTTTCACGGTGATAAATATTGAAATTGTGCCTTATATGTTCATCTACATTAACAGCAATATCTCCTGAATAACGTATGCACTAGACTCTTTATTTCCCTAACTTACGCAGAAAAACCATTTATACCAATTTTATCATGTTTCCATCTCTGGACCAGTGCAAAAATATCAAAATCAATCATACCATTGACCAAATCACTTCAACCCGTATTAGACTGAAATATTCTAGATACAGAACTTCATTTCTCTAAACCTCCGCACACCGTGCTATAAAAGGCCACTTTCAGACCCCTATTTCCTTAATTTTCGTTTATACGTACAATATCCTGCAGTGATGTCATTGACTGGATTGTTGCTGGGGATTTAACTGTTTTTTCTGCATTCGATAGACTATAGATAACGGCCAGTATATTTGGTGGAATCATTAAACACACTTTCAGTTCTATTTATGATCACCTGTCATATTTCAATAAGGTTCCTTTACCATATCAAGTGTTGAAACATTTTAATATTCATTGTCAGTTCCAATCACTCCACGTTCTCATTGTCTCTTCGCACATGTGCTTTGTTTCGGGATGTCCTCGGGCTACATCAATTTTCGATTAGTCTATAGGCAATGTTTGCCTTTTATATTATCTGGCTGTGTGTTCCACTTCATATTCTGGTAGTCTGGATGCCATAAAAGAATAGGCTGTCTCTGCTTAATTTGGCTTTTTTTTCAAGCTTATTCTTCCTAGTCAAAAAAGGTTTGCTTCTAGACTTAACATTGATTTACTGAGGAAATTCACGTTTTCTTGTAAAAAGTTGTTGTGCGTCTTTGTCTTCACTTAATTAGTTCAACTGTAATCAAAGATGTCGAATCTATCGTCAAGGCGTTTCGTTTCACGTCAGAAGGTATATCATTTATGAGCTGTTTAAGATTACTTGCTCTTTTCGAATTTTCAGAGCGACATGCGGCTAATGGTCTAAGAATCAACACCGAATAATGAAGACTTATAAAACAACATCCATTCAGGTGCAGTCATGCACAAATTTGATTCTTTATTGAATACTAGTTTAGATAAGTTTTCATAATTCATATAAAGCTGTATGATTTTTGTTCTAATTAAATAGATAATATGAAATAAGGTGCAGCCTAGACAGTAATGACCCGAAGTCAAACATGCACATGATCTCACTAAGCTCAATATTTATTGTCTCATAAAAGGCAGGGAACTCATTGGTTCTCTGTGCTTATCGCTCGTTTCCTTACTGTATCTATTTTTAAAACAAAATATTTCGAAATGGTTAAATAAATCAACACGTTCTGAACTTTTGCATGAAAGCAAGACTTACAATAAAGTATGCAGGAACAATAGCTCTTATTTCTTAACTCCATACACTAATGAGCATTTCGGACACATTGTGAAATGGTATGCACTGTTTCATTTTACTTTTATTTAGGTTTTGATACCAGTTTTAATTTATATCTCACTGATTACATCCCAGTATTTAATTGTTATGAGCTTCAGATCGGAAAATAAACTGACACGGAAAATTATTGAGATAATTTTATTTTCTAAATTAGAAGTTAATCAAAAACAGCCACATACTTCTAAATTCAATATTTACTTACATGTCGATATGAAAGAATGGCAATATTTGATACGAGCATGAAATGTTTAACACTTAAACAACTAATTCAACAGCTAACAATACTTCACAAACCTAACTAACCACGTATCATAGTCAGCACGTCATAAACCCAAAAACAATGTAATATCAATTTTATTGCATGATTTAATAAATCAACACTCCAGAACTCAACAAACTGAATTTGTCACGTAAAAAAGAATAGAATGTGCCAAAAATCCCGACTGCATCCTTTTTAGATTGTTCGTTTATTTCTTCTTCATGTCGTTTTTCTGTCGTATCTGTCTCCTTAGTATTTGTTTATCATAGTGTATGATATCTTTTCAACTAAACATGAAAAAGTCCACCTCAGAAGTAATGTTTATTTTTCACCTTTCTCCGAACATGTCGATGGAACTGATGTACTATTTCATTATATGAGGATATATATATATATATATATATATATATATATATATATATATATATATATATATATATATATATATATATATATATATATATATCGAGTAATTTAACCTACTAACAATTATATTCTTAAACATGATTATTATATTTCATAGAATATCTTTTATCTTTATTAGTTTCCCCTTTACCTTTTCACAAAAATCAATTAGTTGAATAGCAAATGAATGAGTGACATTAATTGCATTTATATAGCTGCGATCGCAGAGTTAAAATTAAATTCTTGAGAAAAACAAAACAATTATGTAATCGTGCTCGATGTTAATGCAGTCAATTTGCATTAAGATACCTTTCAAAAGGGAAACCAAATATGACATTTATTATTACACGATTCACCTCCTACCCACACTGACTCCAATAGCTTAACATATATAAGTGATGATCGAATTCTCAAGTTTATTGAGCATGAATCCAACTGAAATCCAATGGCTTCAACGACCTACAAAGAGTGATGTCATTGACTGGATTGTTGCTGGGGATTTAACTGTTTTTTCTGCATTCGATAGACTATAGATAACGGCCAGTATATTTGGTGGAAGAAGAACGTGAGAAAACCCAAGAAGAACCGCCGACCCAATGGAATCTACTGGCAAGGTTCCGTTCGAACAGTTTTTGTAGGAATATATAAGCACCAAACAAATATAAATGAATTTGATTGAACAAAGGCCGGTCCACACGAAAAACTGTATTGCAAACACAGCAATATGGCATATGCATATAACACACTTAGCTTATTTGCGAGATCATTGGCCAAGATCACACAGAAATAGGGACTATGTCACGGAAACCCTCCAAAGACAAAAATGTCCATGGGTACATGTCATATAAATAACTTGTCACTTTCCGGCATAGGGAAGAAAATATGGGAATCCGCGTAGACAGGGACCCTGGAGTACGACCTATTCAAACGATAAAAATAGAGATACATAGAAAAACCCATGCAACAAAAAAAAACTATGGAAATAAATTTTTATATCAAAATTCTTTTTGTTATTTTTACTTTGAAAGCAACACACAAAAGACATGAACAAATAAAGGCCTTTCAGTGTTTCGGGAAAGAGCCATTGTGGGGACACATGCGAGGCCAATAGATGCCATAGCTAAAGAGCGATGGAGTGCCCACATATGAAAAGGCAAAGTTCCCAACGTTGGCTGAGACTAGTACCCAATCGGCCAGATTAGTCATCTATCAAGGCAAGCACCCTGCAACACTCAGCCATCCAGACACCAGGATATCATAAAGCAACATAAGACGTGCAATTTCACTGTCACATGCATTTCCGTTATTTTTTATATGTTACGAATAAGAGAACTATTATCTTCGCTTTAGGAAAGTATGTGGTAGGTATATCCATCGCTAGGAGAATCTATTTAAGAAAGAAGTCCATTCCGATTGGTTGCAATTAAATACACAGCCTTGCAGATTGCAATTTTATTTAAATATTCGAACTTCATGCGAAGTGTTGTGTTATGCTAGTACTACTTTATTTCAACTATCTTTCTTACCTTTTCATTTCTATCCATTTTATCCTGGTTATCCTCCAAATGAATATATAATTGTTTCACTAAAATAGTTCTAAAAATACCTCATTTTCTTGAAATTTTATGGGCGTAATATCTGATTTTAAAGCTGATGATTTGTACTCTAAATTCTTAACAAAAGAAATTAAAACGATTCGTAGGGCATCCGTTGAGATATGAAATTTCAGCAGCTGTTGAACTTTGCGTAAACATATGCTGACAGGAGAGTCGTTCGGGTGTAAACGTATATATTTTGGTAGGAGATAAGTGCGTTGAAAAATTTGAACGGTATTCTTCAACAAACTGCTCACACGAGAAACAATGATAATCACGAAATAATCAGTTTCAGCACGTAGTTACATTTCGGCTTCCTAGTAAATTGAAATCAAATTTCATATCATAGTTAGATGATGTTATTTGCCTTATAACGAAAGCTCTTGATAGTACTACCTTAACATACAACCCTTTGAACAAGAGGTGTGTTTAAGTATATTTTATCTCTGCTGCCCTGCAAAAATCCAGCAACGACTTACTGAAACGACAACATCAGGGTCCTTCCTTCATCGACAGCACTCGAATATATCCTTCAACTGGTTTCGAAAATTGGGATTCATGAAGGCATATATAACAGGGTTTGCGACGTTGTATAGAAAATACATGTAAAAGACTATGACATTCATTGGTACAACCTTCAAAGCCATCAACCAGGCTGGTAGAAATGCAAAAATAAACACCAAAGCAACAACAGACAACATTAAGGCAGTCTTGATATTTGCAATTCGTAGTTTTTCCAACTTTGCTTTAGAAACGCCGCTGGGACGTACAAGGGCATCTCTGTCTGCATCAGACTGGGATCCGTTGTTCCCTTGAATTTCAGTGCTTGCCTTTTTTATACGTAGAGAATTTTCTACGCTTTTTGTTTCTTCACCTATTTCAACCACCTTATTACCTTCGTTGTGCAGCATGGTAAACTCGGTTTGTTCATGCTCGACTGTCGATGATGAAATGCAACAGGTACAGTAACGATTTCCTACGATTCTCAATCTTTGTCGTCTACTTGAAACTCGTTGGTAGATAGATATGTACAGAAATATGACAATTACAGCACAAACTCCGAAAAGCGATGAGTAGAACATCTGAATCCCCTTAAATGTGAAGTCACTTATCAGAATCGTGTTTCGGGAGCAGGTACCATTGTATACTATACCCTTTCTGGTACGCATATTATAAGAATACGTATCATTAGGAACAAGGGTTTCATTTGCATTAAGAAACTTATTTCGTTCCTCAGTTCCGTTGCCTTTAAACGCTAAGGACACTGCATCATCATCATCATCATTGTAGACTCCATACACTAGGCAGCAGAAAAGACCTATACATACAGCAATCATAGCCAGCACAAACACTATGAGTTTGGCTCTTACGAGCGTCATAGTATGTTTGAATGGATGAACAATACACAAATACCGGTCTAAGGCAATAGCCACCATCACAAAGGCTGAGAAAGGTATAGTTGATGTTATTAAGAAATGATATAATTTGCAAATCATATCCCATTCAACTTGGAACTTCAGTAATTCTACAGTTATGGTAAATGGCATCGTGATGAGAGAGGATACGAAATCCGTCGCCGCTAATGTCAGAATAAAAATGGTTGACGTGGGCATCTGCTTCTGTCTGGAGAATACATATATAACTAAGGCATTACCAACAATACCACCCACCGATAAAAAGGCAAGTATACCCATTGCAGCATGAAAGAGCGCTGGATTCTCATCCTGAACGACACTGCTGTCGTCAGGAGAGATTCGAACGTCACCCGTCACGTTAGATGACCACATCACTCATTGTCTGGAAAATAAAATAATAAATATATATATATTGGTGTCGAACATCATGAGGCACTTGATCAGATTATATTGCACTGGATGGTATACGATCATAATATTGTAAACAGTAAAATAAATCGACATTATTATATGCTCATTTTTTTCCCCGTTAACTTTACATTCTCGGAATCGTTCAATATTCCCCGATACTGAACGCGCGCGACAATACACATATAGCATTCACGTGAATAAAGGAACTACTTTCTATTGTAAACAAACAATGGACTCAGACGCCAACACTTTTGAGTTGTAAACAAATCATGTATACTCGCGTAAGAGGCTCTTTACGTTGTGGTTGTTTAAATTTGTTTCTGAATGAACTAAAACATGTTTCGTGGACTGCAAAACAAAACCCCAGCTGTTTTGTCACATTCCGCGTTGATGCTATGTTTCGGATTTAGGCTAGCAATATTATATAAATGACGGAAGATTAGGTCCTTACAAATAACATACAAGTGACAAGGCATATACTGTTTTCTTTAGCTGGTAATCAGAATGGCAAAATAAAATTTACTTACAGTTTTACAACCTGAATTTCCTCAAAATGTATTTTCTTAATTCTGCAAATCCGAATTACATGAGCCATGTCATCAGTTTTCAATCTGGATTACACATTTCGAAATTGTTCTGTAATTTCGATGATAAGTGCAACTGCATCCTCCTTATTGCACTCAAAATGAAATAAGCATTAAATTACATAGCGTCTTTTTGATAATTGCATTTGAAAGACTATTTTTCCCACATTATGATTTCAAACATTCTATGACAGAAACAGAAACACATTTGCAGACGTAAACACGCTTCTCCCGCGCCACTTCAATCCGATGTATTTCATGTATAATTTGCACAGATGAATCCAGTCCAAAATCACAAACTTTCATCGAATCGAAACAAAATACCAAAATATATTCATTTCAGATCAAATGGAACAGTTGTTGCAATGCGCATTCATTCACAGTATGATTGCAAATTTCAATTTTAACTAGACACGCCATTTTCTTTCGAAAGTTATGTCGAGCGCGCGACTAAGTTCAAATTTATCTGGGCGGAGTTATGTGCGCATAAATAATGACGTCATTGTGTAATGACACATCTGTGTGTATTTAGTTTGGAATACGGCATTCATTGATTTACGTTGTTTCTTGTAGTGTATTTTGTTATATAATTAAACCTTAGGTAGAATAAAAAAAATGAGCATATAATAAAAAGGTTACTGCATTTGCATGGGAAAATATGAACTCGTTTTGTCGGAAGGATATACTGCACTCACAAGTTCGTGCAGTATTCCATCCAAAAAACTCGTTAATATTTTCCCATACAAATGCAGTAACCTATAAATATTTAAGACCATATACAGTAAACGCATCATGTTTTACGGATTACACAGCTCGATCCGGTGGACGTGGACAGCGAAGCAGGGGATTCAGTGCCCACTATGAATGTTGGAAGTCCACTCATTCCGGTAGATTTTCCACCATTAAAGTGGAAATCCACTCAATCTAGTGGATGTCCGTCACCGATATTTGTTTGCAGCCGTTGTGGGTTTTATGTAAACTCGCTTGATTATATAGTATTATCTTCGGGAGTAGCCACTCTAAATAAACAGAGAGAAACACAGAGAGCGTAAACCCGACCATGGTAGATGCCAAAGTGATACCTTTACCCGTACAAACTCTACAATGGTAAAATATGTTCTTATATGTATCATTTACCTGACTAGGGATAAAGAAAGACGAACGTGGATAAGATTTATCAAATTACTCCAACACGAAATGTAATTGTCGTTGGCAAGAGCCATTGAAAACAAAAACGATCAGATTCGTCTCGATAATATGAAAATGGAGCGGCTGGCTGTAGTTGCACGTGCGAGACAGCTAAAAAACGTATATTGAAATCTATTCAGATTCCCATAGAATGAGAAGAATAGCCCAAACAACACAAAACAAATTAACGATAACAAAAATTATCGACTAAATTATTTTTTTCATTAGCCAAGAGAGGCTTCAGGGTTTGTCACGTACATGCAAAATGTTGGTTCTTCACCACGCATGTCCAAAATAATTGCCGTCTTGGTCGGTTAGAAATTTGTAACAGCGATGGATTATGGCATCATAAATAAACAGGATTAACGGGAACCAACACGATCACATGACCGGCGAGACATCGGAAAAAATGTTTCAAGAATCAATCACTGATGGGCCTGTCCTTGTAAAGCTTGCCCAGAGGCGGTATGGCTACCGTCGACTGCGTCACATAAAGAAATCGTCAACGTGATATTGATAATGCTCGGCGATACATGATCACTACCACCTGTGAAACGCTGTTATGTCGGAGATCGCTATACATTATGTCTCCAATTCCTATAATACGTCGAATAATCTCTCCAAGGATAGTTAACATTGAATCCCCTACTCTTTAATCTTACCGGTTTTAGTAAACACCACTAAGTTATATTGGGTCGCACCTGGAACTCGCAGAGTAATAGATGGCAATGTGATATTGTTCGTGTTTAACCTTTTATGGTGATCCTGGATAAATAACAACCTCATTTGTGTCAGCATCGGCGAGACGTACAAGATCAGTTGGTTCATCTCGTATTGCATATTTTAATAAATCAATGTCACTTTAGGGCTTGCCGTAGCAGATCTTCCGTAAATATGACGTCTGGTGGTATGGTCATGCACAACTTTATGAGGCGTGTGTTTGTGTGCGTGTGATTAGGATTTTTAACGTAGTTTTAACAATTTTTCAGTCATATCGCTACGATGTCTGCAGTGTGGCAGCTTATAGTGATGTCTAGTACTGGGGCATAATGCCGCAGACATATAGGATCATGTCCCACCCAGTCACATGATCCTAACACCAGGCTGACCAGTCCTAACACTAACCTCTTAATGTTGAGTGCCTAGCGAGTCAGCTCTTAGTACCGTTTTTGTAAGTTTTTTATATGACTCGGCCGGGGTTCGAACCCACAAACTCCCGCTTTCGAGGTGAACGCTCTAATCACTAGGTCACCAGAGCGGTACATTATGTGCTTTATGAGGCGGTGCTGATGACCCTGACGCAGGATTAAGTACAGCAAGTGCTTCTGGACCGCATATTGGTGGATCCGTTGTTGTTTGTGTTTGTAATGTTGAACACCACATTGGTATGTCACCGGCTAAGATACTATACATGAAAATTCGTAGTACGAATTTAAATATATTATGGTTTGTTTTTGTAAATAACACTATTTTATTTCAGTTGAATATTCTACAACAAGGAATAATTAAAAATTATCTGAAACGTTCTTGTTTATCTTCAGCATGAATTTGTTACATTTTAACAGATATCTGCGGTAGTATAGTGGCAATGTCGTTGGATTTCAAAACCATTGCTGTTATACTCCGTGGGTTCGAGTCCCGTAATCGGCATATTGCTGGCGGGTTTAAGCTGTAGTTATTTGAGTGGGAGCCTCCAGCCTAGCTCGAAAGTTAACCGGACATTTACTAATAATTGATAGTTTTGTACCCTGGGGATTTCATAGCGGGAAGGGGGTAGTGTGTTCGTGTACTAATTATCAATGATTAGTGATTATCCTGACCGTATAGCGCATGGTTAACAAGCCTCGATCTTTTTTTCCAAAATGCTGATTAAAGCATTAAATCAATTATGCTAATAAATACATTAAAGCTAGACTTGCTAATAAAAGCGTTGAAGCACAAGTTTACATTTAAGTGTACAGTAGCTTTTTCATGGCATATCACGTAAAAAATTGATCATTGTACAATGTAATATTTATATATGAAAACATTATATAAACACAAGGAAAATCTTGCAAACAGAGCTTTATCAGAGAAATCTAGTTTTTAATTTAGGATATTACAGTCTTAAATCTGTATATTGCCTTTTTGTTTAGTACATCATTCTTTGTTTTACTTTACTTTGTTCCATTTTGCATCTGACATAACGTAAAACGTAACAAAGACTATAAATTATTATGGATCAATTTATTTAGCAACTGTATTTGGTTATCACCGTTACGATTCCTCGTTGAAATATACCGACAGCAGCAACGGCAACGATACAGACAAGGTAAGAAAAATATTTTTGGAACATGCAAACAGAATTAAAACTTCATGATTATACTTAAGATGTAAAAATACAGGACATAATAATACATAAATACAAAGCTCAATCAGTGTGCTGTATACAAATGTACGCCAAGCATGAAGGGAAGACTCATAGGTTTAAAGTAGTGGTTCACAACCGTTCTTTTCTACGACCCTGTACTGACCACCAACAGGACCTCTCAATCTCAGGCTAATTATATAATGTAAACGAAGTCTTTTGATGACCCTTAGCGTCCATACTGAAGACCCCCTGCGATCCTTATTTGCATCGTGACCTGAGGATGATAAATGCTGGTTTAAGGTCGTCCAAGATTGCTCCGGCAAACGTCTACGAAAACAAAATGGCCCACGATCATTATTTTTTTAAAGGTTAAATAATTTTTTTGATTTATTTTGAAAGAAGAAAAAACTTTTAAAAAAGCTCTATACGAGTCTTCCGTCACTGTTGAAAACAAAATATAGGTCACGCAGCTGTTCAGAGCTAAGTAACTTGGCGCCGTGATCATTATACTTGTTTAAACGTATTAACCCTGTCTCTCTGGCTAAAAAGTTACAAATTCACCCGCTTTCGGGCACAGGCTCCTAACATGCAAATTCTCTATCAGAATATATCAATGTTAGGAGGCTGTTTATTCCTCTGCATCATGTAAATCTTTATTCACGGTAGGCGTTAGTAGCACAATACAACATTTCTGAATCCTCCTTTTTTTCTCTATCACAGAATGAAATCATATGAAAATGAAGGATAAAGATTCAGACTGTATGTGCAGTGCGGATGAGATATATTTAATTATGGCGTATTTAGTATAGTGTAAAGACTGCCGCATGATAGCTTGTAATGTATTCTCATAATGCACAAAAACTATTATTTAGAAAAGATTACAGCAAACGCAGTCTAAATTGAATGTGTAACAATCATCAAACCAAACGGTTTTTGCTGGATGACATTTTACCACCTTATGTACACTATTACAGCAGTGGTATTATCTTACCCACTGTGAGAAGGTTTCGGCCAATACGTCAATGCTGAAGTCTCTAGTGAATACTGTTTCGGCGTATAGATAAACAACATTAGTAATACCGATATGTTTGTAACTCTAACATCTGTTGTAACGAAGTTATAGAAAATACAAATTTTGTACTCTGAGACTCAGTTCAAATTTTTGACTCGGTGATATTCTCGGCTAAGCGCCCGGGAATGAGTACTAAAACTGAGATGAGTGGGAGCGTGGAGGGGATGGTTTAGTTTTCTGAGAAAAAAATGCAGGTTTACTAAGAGAAGATTCGAATTTCAAGTGTTATGGTTTGCTTTCTCTTTATTTACACATATCAAGTCTATGTATGATGCATTTTGCAAAGAAATAAACACAAAGTCACTAAAGGACTCATTAATTCGGAGTTATTTGCCGCGTTCGTGAAAATCTTTATATTACCATTGTATAGTTAAACGTTTGTGTTAGTCAAATACCAGCATGTTTGTACCTATTTAATCTGGCTGAAACTAAACTCGTAATGTGCATAAGAAATAATTTGCAGTTTTCCAAGTGAAGAAGCTGTCAATATTCTGACATTTGTAAGTTCAGATATATCTGTAAAAACGCCCCGTAATCTTCAAATGTAACAGAAAGCATTTCGATGATTATTTAGTTGACGACAATAATAATAATGAGTAAAGAAACAATGCCAATAACTTTTTGTTTTTGTGTGCTTTCTTTTGTTTTCACTTTATAACCAACCATGGTTACCTGCTTATAGTTTTTCCTGTTCAAAAGGGATTTATTTCTAGAATGATGTGCAGAAATAATAATAATAATAATAATAATAATAATAATAAAGAGATAATGTTCCACCTTTAGATGACAGTATTATTAACTTTTTCAATTTTGCTCAAATGGTATGTGGTTCACATTAGTAAATATGGAGAACAAAATGTATTTAACTGTTATCTACTTTGTTTTAGTCACATATTAGTGGTAGTGATAGTAGTAATTTATGTTGTTGTTGCTGCTTTTGTAGTTGGTGTTGGTGTTGTACTTATTCGCAGTAAATTATTGTATGGCGTAAATAGAAAAACATAAAGAAAATTTTCTGTCATGTTTAAGTAAGAAATAGTTGCTATACAGTTGTCTAGAAGAAGCCTTATTGTGCAAGTGAGACCCTTCAAATGTTATCTTTTTTATCAGTAAGCAAAACTGGTATCGACCTGTAAAACTATAATGTTGCCACTTCATCGAATGAAGACTAAAACAGAGGTTTGTAGGAGAGGATTCGGAACTGCATTGATTTCCCGTATGAGAAAGAGACAATTAGATTACAGGACAAATCATTAAGACTAATCTACTTTATATAGGTTTATGAAATAACGTTGTAGATTAGTTTTCCTTTTATATTATATTTTAAAATGCATATTATTCAACCACAGTTAATAAATATGAATAATTATTGCTGAAAAAATAATTCATGTTTCGAGAGAAAGGAGTATTTAAATGCACTTAGTAAGGCATATATTTACATATAAAATGTGGCTGGAAGAATATGTCAACTATATAATGACCTCACCGATTTATTCAATGGATCTGATAGAGATCTGTGCTATGCATGTCAAATAATTATCCTCAGCCTTTTGTATTTTTCAAGCCTGAGTTCTGTTTAATGTACTTAATATTTCACATATTTAATCTATGTGACCCTATAGAGCCTCCTGAACGGTTTTAAAAGTCTCAGAGGAAATCACCATTTCTGAAGCTGTATTTTGCATCGAATTAGTTACATTATTATTATTATTATTATTATTATTGTCACGTTTGCCTGCCCGCGATTACGTAAGTCAGGAAGAAAGGAATGGGTTAGCGCAATGAGTATGTCGACCCTGCACTGTTACGGCGATTTTGTTTGTACAAGAACCCCCCGTTAGGTGTTAACCCTCGCATATAGATGTTAGAAGCTTTGTTCTAAGAACAAAGGACCCTCAACGCTATTGTTAATCTCCCCGCTTTGACAGATGGTCTGAGGCTTGTCTGTTAAACTGGACCGACTGGGGGTAGAATTGATATCCAGTCATAACTGAGGAAGAGTGGGGCCATCAATTCGAACCAGAACTTAACAGTCAGTCGACTGATAACGAATTAGTGATTTGTAAGCCGTCGTACTGGTAAAGCAGAATATAATTCACTCCGAGGGAGCCACTCGTGATTTGGCGGGAAAACTCTTAGCACATTCTAAGGACAGAAAGTTTCGTAAAGGTCAGTGAGTTATTTGCTCGATTGGTGCAGAATGTTACGGCATTGTAATTGTAATTAAGTGCAGTATGTATATTTACTTACTAGAATCGTTAGCACGTTGAATTACCCTTGTATTGTTTAATTTACATGCGTACTTGAGAAATGAGCTATGATTATGTAGATTGCTCGCTCGTCAGAATTAATATTGTATTTCGCTATTTAGTTACTTCCTAGTAAACTAGTGTATTTATTCATGTGATATTCTAGATTTTGCCATTGTGAATTAAATGGTAGCTTGTAAAATGGCTGCAGTGTGTAAATTTAAATAATATGAATATTTGAATATTTGTGTACACTTGTGGGAGTGTAATGTACAGAAATGCGTCGGATTATTGTGATATTGTCGAGAATAATGAGATTAAGGAAATATATATATTGATGTGACGCAATTTAGTGATTTCTGTATGATAAGTAGGATACCGCTCTTATTGCAACGTTGTTTAGAACGTGTGTGTTTTTCGATGTGCACGAATGCGTGACCAAAGATGTAGATAACCTTGATCTGATGATTGATTGATTGTTGATTTAGTGTGAGCGAGATGGCTAACACAAATGCTAACGTCCTTGTGTTTTGGTAGGAAGCTTTTGGGGACAGAGTAGTCAAGTCCCGAGTCTCAGAGAGACAGAATAGAAATAGGCGGGGAACAAGCCTCGTTGAAGGAGAAATAGAAAATAGAAGTAGGCGGGGAACAAGCCTCGTTGAAGGAGAAAGAGAGAAAGAAAAGGAGGAGGAGAAAGAAGACAAAAGGGGAAGAGGACAGGAAGAATCGGAGAACGCCGGAAGGAGGAAAGCAATTGGCGTAGTAAACACAGATGAGTAGAAACCAAGTACAGGGGAAGCCATCTCACACTAAAATCGCGTGATGAAATAGGTTGTCACATGGTCGAGAGGAAGTAGATTGGTTGAGAAATTAATATCGTTTAATTTGTATTAAATTGTTATTCTTTAAGATTTCACCTTTGTGTTCTTAATGATTTAATTGTCGGTATTGCTGACTGGGGGCTCGGAACTTTACCTCTCTCTATCACTAATTTCACTTCCTAGAAAAACGAGCCAGGGTGGGAATTCCTCAGTAATTCAAATAAATATTGGGAGCACCCCACCCCAACACATAACAATGAGTCACGTAGAATCTCGCAATTATTATTATTATTATTATTATTATTTTAAATAATCAATGTTTTCAGGCTTTTTTACGTTTCATCTGCATAAATCATTATCAGTTCAACTATGTTTCGACACTCATTGTGTAAGTAATAAGGTATATGACAGCTTGACTGCAAAGATACCTCTTTGTTGGAAAAATACTCTTAATGCTAGTGTGGTCTTCACATTAGCTTCCCTAATTTCTTTTCTAACGAGTTTCTGGACTGAAATATGATGACATTTTCAGTTAGAAATGTATTCCTCCATATTTTGACGATAGCCCCCAAGTAGTGGCATGGGCTACCTTTCAGACCATGGGATTTCTGATGGTGCGAGGAGCATTTTGGGGACAATGGGAATTTAACATGGGAATGGTACTTGGGGAATGATAGGAATTCAGCTTGGGAATGGAACTTGGGAGACACGAGGTTTTCCATTGGCCAATTTGCGAAAGCTACTTGTGGGACTAAAGGGAATTTAACATGGGAATGATGATTGGAAGACAAGGGAAAATTAACATGAGAGGAACACGGGGGGGGGGCCAAGTGATAACATTGTTGCAATTAGTTGATCTCAGTTTGGGCTATATAGCAAAATTTTAGAAGTGGCACACATGCTATCTAACACTCCGTGTGTACCAGGTACCTGATGCATTATGACTATATGCTAGTATCCGAGATTTATATATAAAGCATTACCTAGACCTCAAATTATATTGGCGGTGTTTGTAAATTTGCATTATTGTAATGATGATATAAATAGCTATAACCAAGAATAACCAACACTAAATAACGATGTGATTGAGAACTAATGCTACAGCTGCGAAATTGTCTTCGAATTTATACCGAATTTCAATTTAAATGAATTTACAATATGACTTTTCATTCAAATCGCCTTCACTTAAAAACCTACACTAAAATTACATAAATCTATCTTATTCGAACGTAAACTGATAACTAGCCAATTTGTATTGTCAGAAATGACCAAGACAAGAATAGCAGTAAATTATAAACCCTAAATGTAGAACTGAAATTAATCATACCGACTTTAGTGGAAACGGAAAAATTGTCCATACCAAAAATAATATAAGTTGGAGACAAAAAGTAAAACTACGTTTCGAATCCAGAACCCACTCTTTAATGCCTGTCCAAGTCCACTAGATATACAATCCAACACCAACATTTTAAATACAATTCAGCACCATCTTTCGATTAAAATCCAACACATCTTATATACCATCCAGTACAACATTTATACTATCAAACACACTTTACACACAATCAATAATGCCTTGTGAAGAGCCATACATACAAAAGGAAATGCAAACGCACAAATATGCTCTCCGCCACATCATCCACACAATCCAACAATCCATATACACGCTATCCAAAGTGCCTTTTGTTAGACTAGAGTGCAAGAGAAAGAGATGAAATCTCACAAAAATACTATCCAACATAAAATCACACAACATCTATATCATTTATATCAACATATCTTATATAATATCCCACTTCTGACACCATTGTAACAGAATTAAAACCGGGTGGGCTTTGGACTAAAGTAATTGCACAAACACAGTGTGTGTGAATGACGAGACTTGTGTATTGTACGATAAGATGATGGCACAAAAATAAATGAAACATTCTATGCAATACCCTACTCTCGCACGCACCCTACACACATTCACAAAAGAAAGAAATATCTATATATGTATCTAATGATAATGACTAGGACTGAGATGATGACGACAAAGTACTGAAACTACAGATGATAATGATGACGACGGTTCATATAACCGATATGCTATATAAAATGAAAGAAAACAAAATATCATAGTTCCGATAAACACCGGGTACACTCTGGTTCAATTTCCCACTGCATTTTTTACACAAAAAAAACCCACAAAATATCTCAGTTCTAATTTCGCTCAACTTCCCAGATTCAATCTGGCTCAACTACACCCTCCACCAGTTTCAGTCTGGCTCAGCTACACTCTCTACCGGTTTCAGTCTGGCGCAAAACACCTCCCACCAATTCCAGTCTGGTTCACCTACACCTCCCCTCCAGCAGTTTCAGTCTGACGCAACAACGCCTCCCACCATTTTTAGTCTGGCGTAAAAACACCACCCACCAGTTCCAGTCTGGTTCACCTACACCTCCCCCATCTCCAGTTTCAGCCCTATGGCTGTGGTTTTGTGGTTCCAAACCGACACTCCGTGACAAGATTCAAGCGATGAAATACCGCTTGTAACAAAGCCTTATTTATACTATATAAAAATACAAGACGTTCAAGACCCAAGGGTAAAGTAGCCGTGCATGTCGAGAAACATGGGCATCACGCTACAAGCTACCTACAGCGAGATGTACTCATTCAGAAAATATATGTCAATGTAATAAAAACAAGATACTCTAGTTAACGCTGTGCTCGCCGACAAAGTCAAATATACATTGTCGTCGTTTAATGCAAAACCGAATTATTTTCTTGCTTTATTCCGTGACAATACCACCCCCCTAAAAATGAAATGGACACATTTTGTGCAATTACGGAATATGAGTAAAAGAAAATAATCGTTACTAATATTGATTTGCTAGACTGGGTACAAATTTATCTAAATTTCCAATCATATCCTACTCAAGTAGTCTGCCCCTATATTTTCAACTCCTCTTATTGCCTCTAGACGGAAGCGATAAGGTTGTAGTGTCAGCACCCAGCGCATCAATCGAGCGTTAGCGACCTTGGCCTAGTTTAAATACAATAGGGGTTGGTGATCAGTCTCGAGAACGAAATCTCTCCCTAAAAGATTCGCACGATATTTCCCAATTCCCCACACTACGTCCAAACACTCTTTCTCAGTGACGAAATAGTTTTTCTCCCTAGGTAGCAATTTCCTACAGTAAAACTGCTCCCATCCCAATATCAGAGGCATCTTTTCTTTAAAAAAGAGTTTGCTAACATCTGGCAATTTTAATATAGGTGCACTGATTGGTTTCCCTTTCAGCGCACAAAACCCTCTAGCTTGTGGCGGTCCCCACTCCATTATGTTTGGCTGCCGCTTCTTTGCTAGATCAGACAGTGGACTGGCAATGGCTGCAAAGTTTGGAACAAATTTTCTATAAAATCCTACTGGACATAGAAACGAACGAACTTGCGTCTTGTTGTTTGTTTTGGTGCGTTTCTAATCGCTTCTGCTCGATTAGGTTGAGATCTCAAATGTCCCGAACCACTGACCATATGACACAAACAGTCTAAATCTGTAAATATAATACTTTATTTAGTGGGTCTCGCTGTGATGTTCGCTCTGCGGAGTCTATCGAAGAGTTCCGTCAAGACGGACACGTGCTCACTCCAAGTATCCGTGTAGACGAAAATGTTATCCACAAAGCTATCAACGCTTGCTAAACCCTTTAGCAACTTGCGCATCAAGTGACAACACGTGGCATTACCTTGAATTGAAACAGTCCTTTCTGGGTCGCAAATGCTGTCAATGCATGGGACTGTTGAACAATGGGAATCTGCCAATATCCCTTGGACAGATCCAACTGGGAAATCCATCGTTTGCCCGACAACTTCCCAAATAGATCCTCCATATCTGGCATTGGTTCTGCTTAGAACACCGTTAATTTAACTGTCGGATGTCGATAAAGATCTGTTCGTCCCGTCTTTTTTCTGACTAGCACTACGGGATAAGAATATGGAGAGTTAGAGGTTTCAATCATCTCTAAATCTAACATTTTACTCACCTATTCGTCCACAGCTTCTCGTGCGTTGTATTATACCGGATAACTTTTGATTCTAATGGGGTCAGACGTGTTCCGTTGAATTGTGGGGTTTACTAAGGATGTAAAACATGGTTTGTCGGTGAATACCTTCGAGCATTTATCCAAGACCGCGTTAATTTGTTGACGCTGGTTTTGGTCAACTCCGCACTCACAATGACTTGATTTACCCCTTCCCTCGCAACACCCAAGCGACACTCAACGGAAAGCTCGATTTTTGAGTCTTCTACGTCGTCGATGACTGCCGTACAAACTACATTTAAGACCCCTTTTTCTGCATTGTCGCTCTGTCTCTTGGTGTACAACTTAAGCATGTTAGCATGGAATGTCCTTATATTACCGTTCATGTCAATTTTATAGTCCATATCACCCTTGACCTCTTTAACTTCGTAGGGACCTTTCCACTGAACTGGTAACTTGTTTGTGCTAGTAGGAAGAATCAGTAGCACCTGATCTCCTACAGCGAATTTCCTATTTTGCGCTCTGCGTTTATAATACTTGGCATATCTGCATCCCGATTTCATTAGTTCATCACGTGCCATCTGGCATGTACTATCTAGTTTTTCTCGCAGATCTAACACTGGTAGGTAGATTTTATTTCATCGTTCGCGACATCACCTGTCCAAAGTTCGCGTAGTATCCGTATCGGGCCTAGAACTGTTTTTCCGTACAGCAATTCGAAGGGTGAAAGCCCTAACTTTCTAGCAGTACTTCACGGTAAGCGAACAGAACCGTGTTCAAATAGTGGTCCCAGTCTTGCGGTCGTTTCTGAGCACATTTTTCGTAGCATGTTTCATAATACTTCTCTACCAGTCCATTGCACATCGGATGGTATGGTGTAGTGTTCAGCTGTTTGATGGACAACAGCCTACTTATTTCACCACTGAAGTCAGAGGTGAGGTGGGCACCACAATCTGTGAGGGTGGCAACCCCACCTTCACAGGAAACTTTCGGCAATGAAATCCAAAACAACAAAAATGATAAAGTATAGAAAAGTTTTAATATATGGAAAAAAAATTCCTTTGGCTATTAAGAAACACAGAGCAAGAAATAAGAACTATTAAAAATATGATGGAGATTTCAAGTAGAGAGTATTATTAAAGATTCTGTTCTTGGAAATTTCATCTTAGTATAAATACTCAAAATTCAATATTTAATTTCAAAATTTCAAACAAAGCCACTTGACATATTTTATCCAGCAATATGAATGTACATCTTGCCTTCAAACAATCGCAATTTGAATGTAAAGACAATAGATTCAAATCCACCAATCCAAAACAAGGAAACATCCCATGGTCGGTATAGCGCTATGGCGCAAAATAACAATAATCATATAACGAACCCAAATCATATTGTAAGATACTAAGACACAACCATGTCTATTAACAACTTACAAGTGTATTTATGGAAAATTACATGGTATAGCTTTCATTTTGCCGAAACTATGCCAAAAATGCTTAAAATGAATAAAGAATACAAAAAGAAAAAACGCGTGGTTGAATGTTTTCAATCACGTTCTCGCTCACGATGATTTCAATCCGTTTTTCTTATCAAGCTCCATTATTGACAAATGACTACCCAATAATCAGAATATGGTGGGGATTGCAAGCGGAAGAAGGGATCTGCCTTTGGAATCTCCACCGTAAGCTCCGATTTTATAAATCCAAACCCAAAAAAGTTTATGATGTTATCATCACATCCATGCCAAAAAGAATCACATCCATGCAAAAAAGAATTCAAACATAATTATTTCAACCATATGCTACGTCATAACCAATTGAAACCTAATAAACATGGAATTCTTCATCTATGCTTTCATAATGAAGGATTTCTATCCTCATTTGACAAACATCAAGTGCTGAGGCACAATCAATTAAAACTAAAACAACAGAATACCTTTCAACCCTTGATATGCTAAGGCATATACAGACGCACCATATACACTCAAAAAACAAGAATACAAACTCAAACATTTATTATTCTTGGGATACATTAGATATAAACAAAACTTGTAAATTTGAAATATTTATGCTGTCCGACATCAAACATACAAGACACATCTCTCAACAAAAACGGACATATGACTCTAGCAAAGTCACTTCAAAAAATAATAAATAACACAAGAGTAAGGGAAGGAAATTAGCCCAGGGCTAAATAGCCTTTGGGGGTAATAGTACAACCCTAAAATCCGAAGCTAAATTGGTATAAATCAGGCCCACTGTCAGCCCGAACAAAGGGAAGAAAGTATACCAATAATGCTTCCTTATGGGATAAATGAAAAAAATCTAAGAACTCGATGGATAAAAAAGAAATCAACCCTGCACAATTCTATATCGCGTTATTGTTTTCTGAACAATAACACTTACAGACCTACAGACAGGGGAAACCCACACCAAAACACACTTTTAGAAAAACAGGGTGTCACTCTAAAATTCTAACCAGCTATATATGCTAGGATGGAGCTTAAGAGTGTCAAAAAATAATCCGTAAGGATTTCTTCTGGCACCCAAACCTACTAAAGATGTCAACCAATGCTTCAGCCACTCGTTCCGTTTCAATAGTTGGTAACGCTACGGCTTCGTGGTATTCTTTTGCGTAATATACATGTTCTTTCTTTCGGTAACGGGTTGTATTGGTCCAACAATAACCACCACCACTCTTGTAAACACCGTATCTATTAATGACATCTGTCCTTATGGCACTCTTGTGACCCTTCCCTTACATACGGTTTTCTGGCAATCATCACAAGACCGACAGAACCGTGTGACGTCGCCATTAACACCAGGCCAGTAGAATTCAGCGACTACTCTGCTGGCGGTCTTCGCCTTACCCAGGCGTCCTGGCATACTAGACTCATGTGCCACCCTAAGTACATGAGATCTGTATCTCTGGGAAACGACTACTTGCCAATACCTCTTACCCTTGGGAGTGGTAAACTCCCTTGTAGTGTTCGAGAAGAGTGTAAAACCCAATAAACATACTCCCACACACCACCTCTAATGTCCAACAGCCCGTACACGCATTATCCATAATTGCTTGTGTATGAAAAGATCCAGCAAAAAGTACTCTCACACACCACTTATTCTATCCAAGAACCCATACACCCAACATATCGAAAACGCATTGGTTTAACTTAGAAAGTAAGAGAAGAAGATGAAATCTCAAAAACATACTCACACACCACCAATATCATTCAACACCGACCCCACTATCAAAACATCTTAAGCAGCAGAGGGGGTGAACAGACCGAAACTAACTTTTTAAACAAAAACCCTTTATGAAACTATTCTTCGATTTTGACGAAATAAACCCTTCTATTCAGAATACAAAACAAAAAAAAAATGTCCCCCGAAAACTCGAAGAGTTTCCAGGGACAAACTCGTTGAATTTGCACTGGCAACTTGGTTTACTTCAATAAATCTGAAACAGTTTCCGTGGCGGGGTCGTCATTGAAAAATCCATGATCGCCCCCCCCCCCCCTCTGCTGCTCTGGGAAAACATTTTTATGTTAACCATACAATGTATCAAGTCCGATACGGTATCGTGTCCGCGGGTCGTGTAAATTTATTGTCACAAATCCGTGCTGGTTTCTTTGAGCGTGACTAAAGAAATTCTTAAACTTATTAATATCCATATCGCCGCTACACCAGGTTTGATGAATATTTCTCAGCGTATGAACATCAACTCCATTAAACACAGCAAGAAGATTACAGTTATCCCTGATTACTTTTGGTATTTGTGTGTAACGTTGAGTAACATAAATGACATCGGTGTTTTTATGACGACCCCGGGAAAATATTCTTGCAGGATTTTTTTGCTTGTCCAGCATCACATCATCATACACTACTAAATTATTTTTATCCCCGTCAAGATCCTCAACGGATGGGGCTTCTTCGATGTCAGTTATAATTTCAACAACATCTTCGCCGTCTTCACTAATCTCTTTTGCAGTCTTATTAAAATCTTTTATAACATCATAGCATCGCTGATCATCTACAGATGGTGCTACCAAATACAGCTTATCCCACTTCATCCACTTCATTATCATGTTCAACAGCAGTTGCGTTTTACCCGATCCTGACGGTCCTATGATGATCATTCTGATAGAGTTTGGTAGCACTGAATTATGCTTAACTGGCTCCTTTCTTCGCGTCGCAGAAAAATCTGTAATTTCCATTTGTATATAAGGAATAATAATTATGGATCTATATTGTGTGAAGTGTAAGGCACGAACCCCTACAAACGACATAACAACCATTACAACAAAAAATAACAGACAAGCACTTTCTGGTAAGTGTGCGCGATGTGGCACAAAAAAAATTTAGATTTCAAAAAAAAAGCGAGAATTTAGCGGAGGTGACATTGCAGCCAAACTTGGAAAGCTCCCCGGAACTCCCTGGGCAAAGTATCCCGGAGAAAAACATCTCCCAGGATACAATTACTGCGGTCCAGGGACCCGACTAGATATCAGACTTGATGAACAATCTAAACCAAAACCGGGAGAGTATCCGATAAACGCTATCGACGCAGCGTGTCACATACATGATGTTGCTTATCGAAGTAAAGATCTACAAGACAGGCATATCGCGGATGTGAAATTAATTCATGCACTAAGCGCCATAAAAAATAAATCATTTAAGGAGTCACTCGCTAATTGGTTAGTAAGATCAGCGATGAAATCTAAATTAGTATTAGGCGCTGGATAATTAAATAAAAATGCGAGCGATTTATTATTCCCCAATCGGATACTGGAGAGGTAACTCAGCAATTAATAAACTCGCCAACGCGGCATCAGTAACACGCGAGGTTGCCAAAAATTGGCTATCAAAACAAGCAATATGGCAAATCTACTTACCACCACCTCGACAAATCAACTTTGCACATTTTGATGTTAGTGTGCCCAATGAAGTTCATCAGGCTGACATACTATTCCTGCCTCATGATACTGTCCGTAGAAAAATATACAAATACGCGCTAACAGTAGTTGATGTTGCCAGTAGATACAAAGAAGCAGAACCGTTAGCGACTAAAACAGCGTCCGAAGTCGCCTCTGCGTTTAAACGAATTTATCAACGAGGACCTCTAAACTGGCCACGATTATTACAAGTTGATCCTGGCAAGGAATTTCAGGGCGCGGTGTCATCACTGACAAAGCAGCATAACGTTACCATACGACGAGGACATACTGAAATTCATCGGGATCAGGCAATTGCTGAGCGATTTAATAGAACACTCGCTGAGAGATTATTCGGATACCAGTACGCGAGGGAATTCATTTACGATACGAGATCTCGTGAATGGGTTGCAAGACTGCCAAACGTGATAGCCGCACTGAATAATGAAATTACCAGAACAACAAACATGAGACCTGTAAATGCAATCACAAAAAAATATATACCCCGCGTCAGTGAACGCGGACATGTTTCAACGCAGCCAGGGACGCTAGCGTCCCCACTGCTGGGTAATGTCACCGTTAGGTATTTATACGAACCAGGCGAACTAGAAGGAGGAAAAAAAAGAGCAACCGATCCCACATGGAGTGTTACTACACATAAGATATCCAGCATAACCAGATCAACTGGGAGAAACGCAATCTACAGATTAGATTCGACTGCTCCTCAACGCGGATTTAAACGCGAGCAACTTCAGGTGATTCCCGAGGATACACAATTACCACCCCGATCACTAAAGTGATCCGCACTGAAGTGATTCAATCATTTAAATAACTGCAGCAACACCTCTGCGTCGGTTACACTCAAGACAGGTCAACATCACATTTTCACGTGTATGACCGCGACTGCTATCTATTCTATCTACGGTGAATTGCCTTGGGTCGTTTTTCGAATACTGCCACAGCAATAAACAATTACAACTCGCACAGTGATTATTCTGCTGTTGTTGTAATTGTATTACAAATTCAACATCCAAACTTTGTTTGGGATCAAACTCTCTACCATTTTTTTTGTCGCTCTGTTTGTAACCGGCTAATTTCTTTCTTATTGTGTCATCAGCGATTGAGCTGTCGTTGACAACATCATCTAATACAATTCTTCGTAACTGAGCTATCCTTCTTACTCTTGACACGGCTAAATAAACTAAATTTGACCACTCGATGCGATCATCAACAATCCAAACTGTTGTATCTGAAATAGTTAGTCCCTGCGAACTGTGGATGGTCATAGCGTATCCTAGCGTCCACGGGGATTTGCTCATTTTCAGTGCCTGTTCAACAGCATCAACATCAACTGTGACAATATCATTTAATACTAAATTCTGTTTCTCCGGACCCGACGCAGTCAGGCGCCCTGGAATATCAACATCAATATTCTGCAATCGCGTATCAGCTGGTCTATAACACAACGGCACTGGCAACATGGGAAATTTCTTCTGATGTAACTGAAATAACCGCTGCTGAAGTGTGTCCCTGACTATCTTTCTACTTGCCACAATTAAATCACCTGGTTTCCACGTTTCCCAAAAGTCGCTCAGCGAAGTCTCTGGAATTATTTCACGCATTATCTCACACTGGACTTTATTGGTTTGTAGCCTGATCAGTGCCTTAAACTCTTTCAGCGTTTCATCGAGTGCTCTAACATCGTTAGTTATTTCCTCATAATAATCTACAAAAGTTTTCAGCCACTCGTGTGGAGATTCACCTGTAAATGGGGGTGGTTGACCATGATCGCCGCACATCACCACTGCGGTATTTTTCTTTAGCAGCCAATCCAGAAACTGTTTTAATGTATCCAACGGCACAGTGTCTATCTCATCCCAGATGATTTTCTCGGGAATATATTTCGTTCCCATTCGTTCAGGTGTCCACGTGCCGCCGCTGTATTTGAAAAAACTGTGATACGTGCACGCGTTAACATCCCGTTGTCTCATCTCCCTGGCAAGTCTGTGTGTGGGTGTTAGCACAATCATGTCAGAGTTTCTAAATAATTCAATCGCTCGAGTTGTTTTACCAGAACCACCAGGACCGTTCAGATAAACTGTTTTGTGTCTTGTAACAGGATCGTGCACCGGCGGCAACAACGAAGTTGCCCCCGACGAAACCGTCGAAGACATTTCTGCGCTGCGATACTCATCCACGATTTCAACGTCAGCTGATTCACAATATCCTTGTAACATTTCATTCTTTATTCTCCACGAGCCCCACGATGGATCATCCGATATAACATTATCCAACAGCGCTGAGTGTTTTTTATTAATATAAAATGAATCCGTTGCAACTCTCACTGCGACAACAGGGAATCTATTAATCATCGACAACAAATTTATGGATACATAAGCTAGCATCGAAGATCTCAAATGTGTGTACTGAGATGATTCTCCGTCGATATAACTAAAAACAGTCCCTAGTTTTTCCCCGTTTGACAGAAACACATCTTCGCGGTTACAGAACATGTTGTTCGTGGCTGCATCAGCGACAACAAGATCCAATTCAGTCTTGTCCATGATTAATCGACTGTGATGTTGTTTATGATCATACGCTCCACCTTGAGTGAATTTCCCTATTATTCTTCGTCCTAGATCTTTTGCTGTGCTTTCGTCATTTCTGAGTTTGTTTTTAAGTACTTCAGGAGCTTTCTTGATGATAGCGTCGATAGAAGTTTCCGGATGTTCTCGTGACCAATCTTCGATGACTTCTTCTAACGTAACCGGCGTTGGAGTTGGCAACCAAACTTCGGTTTGACGACAATAACATATAATCGCTTCGCTGACCGTCAGCGACAACAGTATTCGACTGTCAAGCATGTATCGCAATAACACTATCGGTGCCCATCGCTTCTCAACGAAATGTCTGCCAAACCAAACATAACACACAGGATGTAAATCCTTAGCGAATTTAAACGACGACACACAAGCAAATCCGGTCAAGTCAAAATCAGGCAATGGTCCGTTTACAGCAACTCTTGTCATCGAGTTTGTAACGTGGCCAAACCGTTTAAAATATTCGCTGCATTCTCCACGCCCAAGGAAACTTCCGTCATGTCCACGGATATCATACCGCGGTGATCATATCGAGTATTCCACAAACCGCCGTGTCCGTATTCAACACAGCTCTGTTGGATATCCGCAAGAAAACTTTTCGGAGTTGGTCTCCATGAATTTCGTTCCCGGGCTACATGTGCGGCAACACCCGGGACAGTAAAACAGTGTGTCAGTAATGTATCAGTGTTGCCCGCATGATATTTTTCTGCGAGTTTTTTCATTTCCTGCTGTAACGCCATTGTTCTGTATATTTCCCCGTCGGGTCTCACAAACTGATCATATTCTCCATCTTCGCTACTTCTGAATAACCACACAGACACTGGATCGGTTTTACTTATCTGATAAATAAAATCAAACATGCTCCCAGAATTGCTTTGCAATTCCGGATAATACTTCACAACACGGTCTCGCGGGAAGATCCTAACCGAGTCAGTCCAGGCGTGACTGTTATGATCGATAACAGTTATTGGTGTTCCACGGGAATTGAAACCGTTATAGGAAATTTTAGTAATCGCTCTAGCTCAGCAACATCATTTATTGACGCTCCTTTATCCGCTACTCGTGTCGCCCACGCTGTTATTTTAGTTTGTCTTAGCGGTGTTAGGCCGTTTCCTCGCATTGCATTTTTAAAATGTTCCATTACTCGCTCAGCTACACAATTCATCTTTGACTCTGTCAACGGCGACACCTTCATCGGGTTGAGTTTATCAACGCTTGGTTTCTTCATCGGATAAATTCCATAAATGACTGCGGTCACAGGATACGCTCTGGCATAATATGGTATATCAATCCCAACAAGTACTCCCGGGTTTGAGTCTTTACTTAACAGAACGGTTTTTCCACGAACCCCCTTGGCATCAAGAACAGGGTCTAGTTTGTCTCTGATAATCCACTTTCCGTCGTCGACTCCAACAATAAATTTTATCTGTATGAAATATCTTCTATCGTCGAGATACCCAATTATGTTACGCGCGATTGTATCGTTCATGGTAGCATCAATGATACGGCCACGAGAAATGCCCGCGTCGGGGATAATTTTATACGAAGACCACGTGTGTGCGGCACCATCACGACGAAACTCTTCTTTGGCGTTCTTGATAACACCAATTACCGTTGCTAACTCTCTTCGTCGTGGATCAGCGGTTAACCGGTCAAGATCGAATCGAGAACCTGATACGGGTTTTATTCTGGATAGTCTTTCAAATTCCTCCATATTATAATTAAGACAAGTATTTAAATAGACAAAAATATTATATATAATGAACCGATGCAAGTGGATTAAACTAAATTCATCAGCGCCGTGTAGCAAACCATGCAGACACGAATACTGTGGACAACATGCTCAACAGGTCCGCGGTGGGAGTCTAGGACCGATACCGTGTATCAGATGCGGCATTGGAGTACGAGGAAAAACGCAATTATGTTCAGCGTGTGGTGGAAAACGCTATCGAGAACTAAAACGGTATTATGATAAAAAAAATCCAGACTGTGATAACACTCTCTCGGAGCGTGATTACATAAATAAGTTTTCAGACAAATTAGACAAATGATTTGCTTATAGTATAATGAATCAAGAATTCGTCCCACATCCAACTATTCCAAATTATGAGGCAAACCGAGATGGCATAGTGAGACACTGCACGCGAAGACGACCAGTTGGTGGAGTTGATAATGGTGGTTATTCAAGATTTACTGCCACGTGCGGAAAGAGGTATTTATGTCATCGTTTTATTTACGAATGTTTCTTTGGAGTGATCCCTAAGGGTTTTGTCATTGATCACATTAACGGTAATATACTTGATAACTCTATAAACAATCTTCGCGTGGTCACTCAGAGCAAGAACTGCCTACTGGGTAACACAGGGCGTTGTAAAACAGTTGCAAGAAGAGCTATTAAATCTATAAACGCAATTACAGGTGAAGAAATTGTATTCCAGTCAATAAACGCCGCCGGTAGGTATTTCGGTATTTGTCCACCTGCTGTACAGCATGTCGCAGATGGGATCTACAAAACAGCATTTTCCAAGAAGCTCAAACAGAAGATTTCATTCTGTTATATCATTGACACAAACAACGATAACTCAATATAAGACCTGTAAATGCAATCACAAAAAAAAATCCTAACAAAGAACAGTAACCCGGTGAAGAGTACCCGGTAAGTGATAACCGCTCATCTATCTATGTGTGTTTGTTTGGCGATGCTAGCATCGCTCAGTAAAGCATTTCTCTGGAAGTCCAAGGGACTTCTCATGCATTTAAAAATATGAAAATATATAATAATATGAATCACGAAAACATAAATACCATACTTGTTGAAATTAAAGAATTACAACAGCGAGGTTTTAATATTTTACTAGACACTGAAACAATTATGTCAGATTTTGAATCCCTGAATGAGCTATCACGGTTGGGGAAGAACAATCTCCCTGCCAGATATAGGTTCATTAAAAATGTACAGGATCGTGTTTACAGATCACTTGCCGGGATAACTGAAAATCAGGTATCTGAATTTATTCCACTGTGCCATGCAGTTGAGAAGATTCGTCTTGGATTGTCACAAGAGTATGAGACTCGAAAATTAATTAACACCAGGGTGAGACTGTTAAAAGGTTATATAAAGAATCTAGACGCGGAAATGCCTACAAATACTAGTATTTGTGACGCCGAAGAAGTATAAATACCACCGCGTGTGACTCACACCAGGTGAAAGTAGAACCTGAACCAGGGAATGAATTTCCTCGCCAGCGTGGAAATGTAAAGCACATTCGGGAATGAATTCCGGGTAAAAAAAAAGTGTATTATTTTTTTTGCCTTTGGAAACTCAAAGAGTTTCTCGGGGCGTTTTCAGATTTTCAGGATTTGCTTAAGCGCTTCAGCATCAATACAACAATGAGAATAGTTCATAATCTGTTCTCGTTGACACCAAACTATGATCATATGATTTTGCTGTAACAAAGTCAATTGTGACGGAGTTAACAAGAAGTCTTCGTCACCATACACGTCAACGATTATTTTAACGGGGAAATACTGTTCTGGGAATGTCTGTCCGAATGCGGTTTTTATTGCCTCGTGAAGAATTTGCTTATCATGAATATGAACTCGTGCGTGAATGTATTCACATTGATACATTATATACAACCGTTTTTTTTAAATGCGCGCTAGCACGAGAAACTCTTCGAGGAGAAACTCTTTGAGTTTCCAACGATAACTTATGCCGAACCACCGGGGAGAGCATTTTAGGATTTCACCAGTAAGTTCACGGAGACAGTCTCGCCACGCAGGTCCAACAAATTCCCCCTCTGGTCGGTGAGTTTGAAATTTATCGTTGACAACCACGGGTTTTGACACCGTAGATAGACCGGATTGATTGGTTCTTGCACAATCAGAAAACCAGGGGGGTCTCTTGGTGTGAACGTATACAGGATAAACCCCTGTTGTGCCGTCGTTGTGTCAGCGCTAGCGCTGCCTGCGCTGTAACTGCCATCGATGACGTCACATACAAGATTGACCGCAATAACATCTGTGATATTTACGATCCCCGGTGAGATGTGTCTGCCATCGGATGCTGTACTGTTGTCGTGCTTGAGAATAACAGGTTGTGGTTTTATTCGTTCGTACGTGGCAAGAATATCTTCGAAAGATTCCGCGATGAGATCAGAGACTGATTTTCTCAGCGTGGGCGCGTTATATCCCGGAAATTTAAAATTTGGAATATCCTTCACTTGAATACCATATTTAGTTGCAAATTCTAATCTAATTTCCTGTCCACGATCCCCAAAGACATTCAGAGGATCCTCCTTTATGGCATCCGGATCCCCGGCATCCAACAAAGACTGAATTATTTTTAGATTTATGATTTCCATGGCGGATACGAGTTTGTTTAGTTTTTCTATGGTTGTGATAATATTATTTCGGACATCCGCACGCGGACTTGTTAAATCAGAAATATAATCTTGGAAATATACTCGCAACAGTTGTAGCTGTTGTTTATGTTCTTGACTGATCGGAATAAATAATTCAGATTCTATATTATCAAAATTGTAAACTTTTAGCACTATACTTCCATCATCACGTGCAACTGCTACACTCCAATTCTTGAATGTACTATCTGGTGCCATAAAAGTTCCTTTGTTTGCTAATAATTTATCTGCAAGGGAAAAATAATTGCTGTACTTGAGGTCGTGTAGTACTTCTTTGTTGGTCATAAAATCCGATTTCGATGGTAGATGTGGATGCGGTTTAACCTCGGGTCGTTCTCGTGGCCATCCTAATACTGTTCGGATTGAGCTGTTATAAATATCCACGGCGTATCCCGGTGTTGAGATTTCAATGACCGCAGACAGCGTTGGTTCATGAGCTGTTATAGATATTTTGGCTTCCTTGCCGGTGATTCGTTTTATTTGGCGTTGTATCTCATTATTGATTTCTTCGATCTGATAACTCCCAGTGGGAAGTGTAATTGTATCCCAGTCGGGTTCGCGGGAGTCGACCGAGTCGACCGAGTCCGCTTTGCTTTTCCCGAACACGAACGAATTATTTGGCTGCTGACCGCCAAATGATTTCGACCTAACATTGGGCCAGCTGTGATACACACTGAGCTTTGCCAACGCGATTTCACTCACTGGAATTGGAGTTCGAAAATTAATACCAAATTCTGGTTTAGTCGAGGACACTGAGATCATTGTGGTCCTTACCGGTGTTGTGTTTGTGACTATTTGTTGAAGCAGTTCTTGTGACATTATTTATTTGTTTAGTTTTCAAATAGTCATTGTACGCATCTGACATTAGTTTAAATTCAGAATCTGATATCGACGCGGCGTCGCTACCCTGCACGTCTAACGATGATGATATCAGTGATGATAATTTCTGATATGCGGTCGTGGCTGTATTTAATTTTGTCGTGTAATCGTGTAATTTCGTGTTAGCACACGAGGATATTTTTTTTGCTATGATGCCGAAAACTCCTGCCGCGGTAGTGGTCGTACAAATAGAGATCGTGGCCGCGACTGCAATTACCGGAGTGACCGCTGATAGTATTACTCCCGCGGATGCAACAACGGCGGATACTGAATAAACCATAATGTCTAACACTGTTATGCGTCTGCGGTATTTTTTTACCTTTCGACTGGTTACTTCGATGACAGTTTTTAACTCAGATTGCCACTCATGGACTTGATTATATCGATATTGTTGAGCATCTGGAAATCCTTCGGATTTCAACGTTGACATTTATTTAAAAATCGCTGCCGATTTTCAATTACGCGGTAACCAATTGAGGCGTTGCAGCGACGAATTCCAAACAAAACCAGTAAGATGTTGCTGTTAAACTATCGTCCTCGGCTTCAAGCATAAATGTTTCCTCGGTTCCGCTGTTTAGTATTACAGTGCAAACCCCGGAATACTTATCGGTGGAATGTCTCCAAGGATATGTTGTGAAGATTTCAAATTTAGCGGCTGAAAACACAGACAACCTGTAAACACCGGTGGCTGTTGCTGTATATTTGATAGTGTTATTTTGTCGTGACCATGTTGCGAATCCCGATGATACCGTGAATACGATGTTGGTGATATGCCCGGGAGTAACTCCAGTGGGAACTTTAATCAAACTGGTTTTGTTAACGATATCAGGAATACCCGATACGATATCCTGCTGTGTTTGTTTGATCGTGTTAATGTCGGTCTTTACATCAGCGAGTTTCACATCGACGACTGGAGGAGGCCCAAAGAACTTATCCACGGTTTCACTGGTTTTTTGAAGGTTTCTTTGGAGTCTTTTAAACCCGTTCACGTGAACATCATACTCTGACCGCAGCGTATTTAGTTTACCGTTGACGATGTCCACATATTGTTTGTTTGACGCATCCTGGTTGGATTCGGGATTCGCTAACGCGGTTATTTTGTTGCCGCTCATGCTGAGTTCACCGGTCATTACGTCGCCGGATTTTATTACTCTGTCGATGATTAGGCCAGCAACGAGTTGGTACTGCGTGTCGACGTATTGTTTATTTGCGGCATCTTCGAGACCTTCCGGATTTTTTAGAATGGTTATTTTGTTGCCGCTCATGCTGAGTTCTCCTGTCATTGTGTCACCGGTTTTTTTCACACAATTTTTAATTTCATCGTTGATGTCTTTGATGATTTTGTTCGATATACTTGAATCCCTGATGCTACCACGGTCAGTAAAAACGGGAAAGTTACCAGGGACAGCTGTACGAACATTACGGATTAAATCATTCCACTTGATGTTGCTAGTTTTTAGTTTTCCTTGCTTGTCCTGAAAAACAGCAACTTCATCTGGGTCAACTCCGGCTAGATTCAAAAGATTATCGACTTCATCTCGGGTCGCATATTTTGAGAGATCAACATCTGTGCTTGGTTTACCTCTTCGTGTGAAAGGTCTTCCGTAAATATCCACCATTATTCTTATTGCTGTTTTTCAAATGCTAGCATTTCTCGATGCGGTATATTCATACACTACTTTATGAGGAGGAGTTGCTGGATTTCTTGAGATTGCATCAAGAACATTTAAAACCTCGTTCCCACAAATGGGCGGATCAACTAATGTTTGTGTTGGTAACGTCGACTGCCACACTGGAACATTAAAAAATCTGCTGTTGAGAGTGTGAGGCACTCCGCGGACATACCTGAGAAACTCAGTTGGCGGTGCTAAACCGTACGAATCGAAATAAATAATTCCGCGTGGATCGATCGCGTAAGCAACCCAGTGAGTTCCAGGACCGTCTTTGTTGTCGAGATTGATAATGCCAGTTTCTGGATTATTCGGTTGTTGCGGTAATTGATCTCGCATAAATACTCCTCTGAAATGTTTTATGCGCAATTTTTTAACAGCATCGAGTAAATCAAAATTAGAAGCTGGAAGCTTCAACATCGGGGACACAGAGTGGTTCCGTGCTAGAGATTTTTTGGATACCAGGATGCGGGAGTTCCCGGTAGTCTTAGCCCTGATCCGCTCGCGGATCTCCCCTTTTTTTTGTACCCGTGTCCGGTTGCTTTCTTTAGTGCCATTCCAGCTGCGGTTCCAACTGCACCAAGTGCTGCTGCCTTTGCTACGGCTGGTGCTGCCGCGGCAATCAACGCCGGTATTGCTGCGAGAAGAGGAAATATTCCACCGGTTTTAGTCATGTCCTTGATAGCTGCAGCAGAGAAATTAAGTCGGACACCGGTTTTTGCTGTTAGTGCCTTATTAAAATGTTTAATCTGAGTATTAGTCAACGACAGCTTGTCTGGACCACCAACAAGTTGATCTCGTTTTAGTGTTATTGATGTCCCGCACGTGCTTGCGTTCTTCGATTGCAATTTCTTTGTCTGACCGGAAGTCAAGGTGACGTTAACGTGACTGTATGACATTATATTTCAGAAACTAATCTAATTGTTGCATGTTTTTGGAAAACATCACATGTTTTCTACGGGAGCGTCAATAACTCTCATTCGTCCGCCAACACCTTCAAGCAGCATTGCTTTATCGGAGAGTATAACCGCGACAGCTCTAAAACCAGCAGGCGGGCCGGCGGGAAACTCACCTACATGAGCTTTGAAGTGTATATCAACGACAGATTGTTTGGTTAGATCCAAATGTTCCAGCGAAAAGTAATAAATCGGATACAGCGTTGTAAAATCCAGTTGTGATATCTGCAACCCGGTATCAATATTTTGATCACGTCCCATAAATGTCATCAAACGATGATACGCACGCGCGACCTGATTGTTTGTATAATCTATCAGTATGTCCTCAGATGGTTCTTGATGCCCGTTTATTCGCAGCGAAACCTCAGAGACATTAAGTTTGTCAAATATCATATTACTCTGTAGTTGGGAAGTCAACCTCGCATTTTGCTGGAGTGCAACAAAAATATGTCGCGGCGCTGATATTCCCTGTTGTGATGCTATGTGCCACGTAAACTGCCCGAGACCGGCACCTTGAATGGAATCTGTTGTTGTTGTTAACCACGATATCAGTGATTTACCGCCTGTGTCCATGAAAGAGAGTAATCGTTGCTCTTCAGTGATCGATGGGGACATCACTGGCATCCACAAAGCAAGCTTGAATAATATTACTTTACCGCCAGCAACACCGTCTTCTCGCCAGATGGCGTCAACGTCATCACTTTTTCGGTTAAGTACAACTGTATGATTGGCTCCAAAAATAACCTTTCTGACATGTCTGCAAAATCCAAAGATGTGAGACAGTGGAATTGCGCATGAAAATCTCCTACGGTCACCTGATAACATTAATTTACGTGTAGCAAAACCTAAATTGTAATCTGGACTAGGTCTTAATATTGAAAAATCAGCACCTGGCCTGGCCGCAAATCCAGCCGGTTGTGGGTCCATAGCAGTGCCTCGTGCTGTTTGTACTTGAATAGCAGATCTGTGTTCAGGATGATCAGAATTATCCTTAGCGAACATCATAGTCGGACCAGCTGATCTAGTGTAATCATCTGAGTATCTCGCTAATCCCAGGATTGTTGTAGCAACGTCAACATTATCCTGAATTATTTCAATTTCTCTTCCGTCAATGCTGTATGAAGCACTTTTGAACAGCGCCATGATACCGTTGTTAACAAAACCAACTCGAACATTAGCTTCGTATGCTGTATTAGCGGCAACATCTGTTACAAGTTCACCCGTGACTTCAAGAAATGCTTCAGCGGGCAGGAAATATCTACTTGTATCCTGGACTCGTAATTCAATTCGTCCGCGTTGATTAGGTACTGTTGCCTCATAAGAATAATACTGATAATCGCGCACGGACTCATCTTTTAGTGTTGGTGCATCCATGTCGAACGCTGGATCAGATATAGGTTTAAACATTTTATATAAAATTATTGTCTTCTAAAACGAAATCCGCTTCCTGATATCAGGCTTGTATTTATTTGTTCGGGTGTTTGGGTTACAAGCTCTGCAAGTTTTTGATTGGCAGCCTGATTTATTACTTTACTGACGTCCGCGGGCATAAGTTCAGTACTGGCCAGTTTCACCGGTGGCGGTTTTTTTAATCTACGAGTTAACCGTAACAGTCTATCCTTGATTGACGCGAATGCCTTCCCGGCGAGATCACCAACAGATCCAAGGGCTTTATCCTTGACAACATCAATAGCTTTCATCGACAATTGTTTTGCAATCGGTAACATCTTAGGGGCTATTCTTGAAAACAAACCAGTAACTGTATCACCGAGACCATCTCCGTAGGTTGCTCTGTAGACTGGTAATCGCGAGTTCACTACGCGGACTGGTAACACGCTAGCGTGTCTAGGTTGAGAATTGTGCACGATCATTTTATTTAATTATTGTTTCTCTAACTAAATTTGCTAGTCGCTGTAATAACCATCTGCGAGTTCATCAATGAGTCCCCGGTAAATGCCGATATCCATGATACCACGCTGAAATAATCGCTGACAAATATCAGCTGCTTCATTGATTATTTCCGGAGAGTTGTTTCCGGCACGTCTTCCTCCGATGAGAACTTCCAACCGTGATACGTCATTGACGATATTATCAGGGCAAGCAATAAAACCGGATCCTAAACCCTTTCCTGTCGTCGTTGGTGGCACAATTCTTGGGGATAAAATGTCTTGCGGCAAACTTTCAGGAGACGTTGTTAGGTCAATTATCGGCGACCTAGTTTGTTTGGATTTTTGGCCGCGTGGACTTCCTTCAGATGCAGCCTCGTATTCACCTAACGGAGTTAGGTCAGGATCTATTGCTCTTCGCCGTGAAGGATATTGTTGTCGTTGTGTGTGTTGCAACGGTGATTTTTCTTCTTGAGGTTGCGATGGTGGAATTTCAAGTTTACGTATAGCATCTACAAGTCTATCGTATTTTGTATCATCTCTGTTGATTTGTTTTTTATTTTCGCGTATACGATACGAATATTTGATAAAATTATCATCTGTCATAGAACCGTGTTTTGGTTTTAAAGACACATCTCTTTGAATCAATCCTAACAGTATTGTCTCAGGTAATTTCTCTTCTGGTACACTTTTAAGAAGTTTAATATAATCCGGCGTAAATCTTTCGGCGGGGTCAGTAATTCTCTCTGTTGCTCGCTTACCAACAGGTACTGACACAACAACTTCATCGGGTGGAGGCCCGGGTTTAAGTCCAGCTGAAATATCCTGTAAAATTTTCCTTTGCTCTATTAAAGCCTCTTTGGTAACAGCTGCGGATTTTTCAGTAGCTTTGGTCACGGGTTTAAATAATTCCTCCGTAGTCTCTGCAAAGCCTTCCCGTGCTTGCTGTCTTAGTTGTAATTTTTGTCTGACACTATCACGGACAGGAAGAAATTTCTGAATTGCTTCGAGACGTTCTCGAGCTAATCTAGTCGTATGTGCTTCTCCGATATTTGCCATTATTTATTTGTCAATGATTTAATTCCGCTAACATAAAAATGTTTTTCCTTGGAAACTCATTTCCCAGAGCAGCAGAGGGGGGGGGGGGGGGCGATCATGGATTTTTCAATGACGACCCCGCCACGGAAACTGTTTCAGATTTATTGAAGTAAACCAAGTTGCCAGTGCAAATTCAACGAGTTTGTCCCTGGAAACTCTTCGAGTTTTCGGGGGACATTTTTTTTTTGTTTTGTATTCTGAATAGAAGGGTTTATTTCGTCAAAATCGAAGAATAGTTTCATAAAGGGTTTTTGTTTAAAAAGTTAGTTTCGGTCTGTTCACCCCCTCTGCTGCTTCTTATGGTAGCTTAGTATGTGATAAAAGGAAATGAAATCCAACAAAGATACTATCCTGCACGCCACAAAATATATTATCCATGATACACCTATTGCACCCAACACACCCTATCAAAACGCATAATGTTAGCTTAGAGTGCAAGATCACAGAAACATAGAATAACAAACCACCTATATCATCCAACATTCCATACACACTATCCACAACAACGTGTGTTATCTGATAGTGTAAGAGGAGATAAAATTTGGAATTCCGTCATATCAAAAAGTTCATTCTGACAGTCAATAGGCAAGTTCAGATTCAGTATTCTTTTCTTAAGAAGGTACATAGCTTTCCTGGCTTGTTCTTAATTCCCAACAAATATCTAGCATTCTCCACTAGGCTCACCTCTAATAATTGGTAATTTCTGGAAAAAAATTGAGTTCCGAATCTCCTAATTTAAACTTTACATTTTTGCTGTTTCTACATTCCCAAAATTCATAATTTTCATTTAAGTTGAAGTTTATATTTTTGGTATTACTTAAAATCTTTGTCAAGATTAATTTGCATATCCCCTGTTTATCTGAAAATATAAAGGTATTACATAGAGTAAAACAAATAGTTCTAAATATCCCACAATATCCAGTAAATCAACTGTAATGCCATTACAATTCGAGCCCAATGTCATTTCGATATAGAGCAAATAATACAGTAGGAAGGTTCTTGCCCTGTCTAACTCAATGACTACAGTTTAATAGCCTTGATTTCTTTCCATTGTGGAATCTGCAAGACTTTATATTCATATACATATTCATTATCACCTTGAGTGTTTTCCGTTTTATACCATTGCTAATCAGTTTTCTCAATATGCCAACTCTCCACACGGTGTCGAAGGTCTGGGAAAATTTCGCAAACGCACAAATCAGTTGTTTATGTCTTCTGTTTAAAAGATCTATTAAGGAATACAAGATAAAACTATCAGGTTTGGGGTATCCTTTTCGATACCCTGCCTAGGCATCAGACAGCAAATTGTTTCCTTTTAGAAAAAGCGAACTGCTATTGCTAAGAACAGCAATGAATCCCTTCCTAGAACAACTTGGGAGGATCTGATTTATGAGCTTTATTTTCATATATCGGTTTAATCAACAATTATAACCTGGTTACAGTAACAAGAACTATATTTAAAACTATGTTAAAAAAGCTTATAAAAACTGGAAGAAAACGTTTCCCGTACATTGCAAGTCTTCATACAAGATGGACTTTTCACCAGGCGACAGGTGAGATTTCAAATATCTTAGTAATTTGAGTATTTTCTCTAAAGCAACTGGTTCTGGCGTAAACTGTGTACTAACTTTATAAGTTTTATCTACTGAGTCAATAAAACAAATGAAAATGAAAACATCCTGCAGGTTTCTGCACAACCAAAATGACCCTGATGTCTCACAGTGAAATTCTCGTAAAGCCTTAGTTCACTCGAATAGTACAGGTAATATAATTTTGCTGAGCATATGGGTTCTATATACAAATAAATATGCGAAGACGATGCTGAAGAGGATGTCAACTGGACAAATATTAATCCACCACTACTTGACAATTTTAAGTACTACGTATATAAAACTCGGGGACCGAATAATCGCGCACGAACGACTCGTAGAGTCAACTGTGTTGTGCTTATTTGAGTGAGATATTGTCTTTACATTTTGTTCGCAACCCGAGTCCCTGTTAATAAAAGTTATGATATTTGTATTTAAAGTGTACGATCAGACCAATGCAGAATGGTTGGTGTTAATGCATGTATCAAGCGGGTTTATTCGTTGATATGGAGCATGACGTATGCACTTAATTGAACCATTCTCTGAAGTGAAATTGGCCATTATGAATAACATATCATTATACTATATAATCGACTTTATCGGACTGATGGTAACCTCATTTTGAGCGTTACAGTTATTTGTATAGACTTTCACTCTGCTAAGAAGTAGTGTAATAATAGGCATTTCTCATTTTCGCAGTTCACACTAATGCGGTATGGTTAAAATTTAGGTATTGAAAATAATTCCAACGCTAGCGTGAATGATTTTTTTAAAGAGAAAAATTGACCTCCGTATAGCCATTTTTAATATTTGGGTAATACAATTATTAATGTTTGTTTTACATACAGTTACTACATCTTTGGATGTGGACCATATTGTGTCAGAATAGTATGTCAAACAATGACCGCGGTGTGTCTATAAAGCAATTTGTTGATATATCAAATTGTAATACGTCCATTAATATGCATATGTAAACATTGTTTCAGCAGTAGGCTATTACTTCTATACTCTCTAAATCAGTCATGGATTTCCTCTCATTAATAACTAGCTATGTATGGAAATAACGAGAGAGAAAAAATCTTAATAATACCCGATTTCTAAATGGATTAAACGCGGTACACAATTTCATTGAAGTCTCCAATGTTTTCTGTTTAATCTCTCTCCCACTCTCTCTCTCTCCTTCACACATACACACATACACACAAACACACAGACACACATATGCATAAGGGACAACATAAAGAGAAATTTGAGGAGTACAAGAAAAAACTAGTTTGGGTCTTAGGAAACCATGAACGTAACCTACAATTTCACAAACGAGAAGGAATTGTTATTGGATTTTTACACTTTGAAGTGTATATTAGTTCCGCTCCTTCTCCGATTATTCTGTTCAGTGACCACAACCACGATACTTTCATCAACTAAATGTAAAAAAACAAAATAAACGAGTGTTGATGTGGAGTTTCATATTGCGTAAATACAACATTGACATCAAGGGAAATGACAAATTGTTAAATGGTCCACTCTCACGTGTATATAAGTACTTTATTGCTTTATATTATATGTATTTTGTGTCATTTATAAGACGTATTCCTGTTATTTTAGTTATTATAGTATCATGTCTGTATAATATGTTCAAAAATCTTTGTTACATGAGCGTTTCTTTTCTTTATGGGGGTGGGGTATTATTTCTATCTAAATAGTGCGCTTAACTTTTATCCATAATTGTGTGTTGCAATATAAATTAATACTCATTTGCAAACAATATCTTGGAATAGCTAACTTTTGTACATGATTGTATATATTTTGAAGATAATGGTACTTTGCAAACAAGATGACATGGCGTTTTGACCTTAGAATGTTAAGGATGAAAACTTATGACCCACGTCCTGGTCATCTTATTGTGTCTTAGGTTTTTGTGTGTGGCAAAGTTAAACAGTAATAACTGATTCCTACTTTACGTTCAGTGTGTGTGATTTTTTTAGTTTTGTTGAGATATACTTTGTGAGGAATCATTATTTAAATCATCATTTAATTTTCACATTGACCTGATTAATACTATTTTGGGACTATTGTGTATTCATTAAAATACATTTTCGCTTATATTATGGTGATATTATGAAGACTGTTGGTACATAAGCACTTTCAAGATTGGAACTGAAACGGAACACTCTGAAGTTTGGATGTTTGATAGAATTTTTAGGAGTATTTGGGATTTAATTCACAGTACTGTAAATTCGTCTTACATTTTCGATTTGTATTCTAGGGAAAAAAATTGCTTGTTGAAATTTACAAAACTTGCTTTTCGCTCTCTTCCGATTATGGCAACAACGAGCAGATGTCGTTAATGAGGCCGCATTGATCTGTGAGCAATTGTTTATCAATTACATAATGGGTCCGAGGACGTGTTTCGCTTGTTGATGCACGAAGTTATTGGAGACATCGATCACGTATATCACCACACTGATTATGCGTTTTGATACACTTCCTAATTTACTGAAAATCAATGCTACGTTGCAGCGTGTTTTCGTAACCTCAATAACTACAATTTCATCAACAAAACCCAAATTTGCTGTGATTTTCTCTGCACAAATCAACGCGAGGTAATTCCTCACAAATGATATTGCACTTACGTCGTCGCGCATTTATTATACTACAGTGCCAACGTATACATTCAAATATAGTCTAACCGAGGACAATATAGAAATAAACAGTTATAACACTACCGACTCATTAGCACGCGAAAACACCCGGTCGCAGAATATACAGCCAGGCACCATAAGATTCAGGGATTGTTTCTACAGAGGAGTTCACCAACAAATCCATTGTGGTTGCATTCGTCGCTAATTATGTTGCACCAAAATGGACTCAACCGGATGAGAATAATTTCCACTGTTATTCGAAAAAGACGCACATCTCTGTTTATCAAGTTTTTTGGCTAAGAAGAGAACTATTTTTTTCGGAAACTGTTTGTCACAAAATCCCTTACACATTAGGGGCGCCGGAGCAGAGGGTACGGGACGGGATTCCCACTCCTGCTGGTGGGTCCGAGGATCATTCACAGCTTTTGTTTTGTCTTTAATTAACACGGGAATTGGAGCATTTTAGATCATTTTGAACCTATTCAAAGTAAAACTTAATGGTTCTTTTGCTTTGTTTCATATAATATATACAGCCATAAAAATAATGATTAAAAGTTTATATGAAATTATACGTTAACATTAAAATATTATCACTTCACTTCCGATTCAAAACTTCCCCGAATTGCCTGGCGTGTTTATTATTTGACAAAGACATTTGCGATAGCACCTATTTTCATGCTGTGCGTAACCTGTCTGTGAAGGTATATTGTCCTTAATGCGAAGATACGTTTTAGTTCATAATAACGCGGAAAACGATCTTTCACTTTTTTCATATGTAGCTGGCATTACTAAGATCAACTTAGTACAGTCACAACTTCTCAGAAGAGTTGGCAAGATGCTGTTTTCATCTATATTATCATTTCATTGGGTTTGTTTACATCCTCAACTTCACTTTTAACGAACAAGGCCAAATATGTCTTTCTCACAATTAAGTTGGATCAATCGCCTCAAAGTATTTTTGCCTGTACAGGTTTTTCTCCGCTGTGTGGTATTCATTAGACGCGTCTCCAGACTCAAAATGTTTCAACGGCACAAGAAAGTAAGCTCGTTGGCATCCACGTTTCAAGTTTCGCAGTAACTGTCCCAGAACTTATCATAAGCATTGTCGTCTCCAATGGTGTTCAATGTCGCGACTGTGAGCGATGCGAGTCTCTGACCATTCTTACTAGAGAGTCTTAGATGATACTAGTCAAAGACTCTGCTGCGATTGAGGGAACCAGGCACTGGCGTTTTCCAGCATCGAACTTCAATACCAACGTGGCATATAACATGTCAGTTTATGCATATTTCCTGTGTATTCGTACCAGATAAGTAGTGGATTTTAAGCACAGATTTTGCTGTGGTTCCGAATTATTTCCAATGCCTGTGCACATAGATACTTAATATAGGGGAAGGTTTGGGACAGGCGACAGTCACTCAAAGAAAAAAACACAAACAACGAACAATACACGAACAATAAATAATACATGTATTGAGATATAACAATCACACATTCCCACGAACACTCCCTCTAGTCATGATAATAAAATATTATATAAAATGAGATTAATATAAACTGAATCGAGTCCAGTTATTCAGCTCTATATTGTACAGTTACATCATTGCACAACATTAGCAACACACAAAAGTCAATTTTCCACTCGTAGCCAGGTACGAATATCACTCCACAAGCTAGATTCATGAATTGACACAAGTTTTCGTCCATATACATATATATGGTGTGCATATTGCTATGTATACTTAATTAAATTTGGATTTTTTGTTAGTTTTTTAACAAAAATAATTTTATTTCATTACATGTTATTGTAATGTAACAGTATTTGCTACACTTGACCTTGTCCAAACTGAGCTTATATCTGCTTGACCTGACTGGCCTTTTTTTTAAAAAAAAAAAATTATTTCATTTTATGTCAAAAACTAATAAAATATTCTCTTTATTAATGAGTTGAATATCAGAATATTAGAAGAAGTAAATATGTTTAATTGGGTCAGGTGTTATATGTATTTGATTTAATTTATATTAGATTTAATTGTTTATTTGTTAGTTTTAATTTTTCATTCAATTACATGCTATTGTAATGTAACTCTATTTACTGGATTTGACACGTTCCAAAAATTACGTTCATTCTGACCTGACTGTTTTTCGTAAACACTAATAATAGAAAATGTGTATATAATTCTGTCCTAGTTCCTGGCCTTGATTCAGAAATCAGTGAGAGCTGAAGTAAACAACTTTTTTATTTTTGTTTTATTCTTTCTTAGAGTAAGATTCATAAAGTAAAATCGAGGCCATAATTGGAATACGTGACAAATAACATTTATCAACTAGGTTTTTCCGGAAGACTGACCCACATGCGGGCATCTGTTTTGCTTCGTAGCCAGATATATTAACGATATTATGAGAAACAATAGTTTATATGTGCCTTAACACTGGAGACGTCCAAGTGTTATATATTGTGACCAGAATTGGGCTAAATATTTTGTTTTCTTCAACTTATTTGGATCCAAAGAGAATTATTTTTCTCTGGAAATATTTGTGCTCTAAACTAATTCTTGGACATGTACCGTTGTCGAAATTTCCAAAGAATTCAAACACTGAAATATTATTGTATGTGATTCAACAAAGAACTGTTGATACGTAATTACGACGCTGACCACAACATTCATCATCTCCTTCCATTTTGGATATCATCGGGATTCGAACTCAGTTTCAATATGACTTTTTATTACTAGGACATTATTTCTTTAACTCTTCGATAATTTTTGGATTATTTTTGGATTTGAGTCGGAAGACCGTAAGTTCTTTTTCTCAGTTTTACCTTGTTTTTCTTGGAAATAAATTATTTGTTAAATTTTACAAAGTTTGTTGTCTTTACTCTATTTTTGTTGCGTTCTGTAAGAGCCTAAACGTAAAAAAAAATATATTGGGCGCTCGTCCTTTTGGTTTTGGCTAAAATATTTCAGAAAACATTGTTTTTTGAAAGTTGAATTCCTATTGTGCTTGAAATATTTTAAATATCAAGTATTATTTTATATTTTAGAAATCTTTAGTGAAATCGGACAGCTTTTATACAATGTCATCAAAAGTGGGTGGAAATCTTTCTTTCAAATCATGCCCAGAAACAAATAGACCTTTTCAAAAAGAATTAAGAAGCAAGAAATAAAAACTAATTTGGTTCAGTATTTGGTAGAAAAGAGTGTTTTGGATAAAAGTGCTTTGGATGCGATCAGTAAGTCTGTATCAGACTCTGACATAAAAAGTAAAGGAATTAAAATTAAAATACATCATATATCTTGAATGATTATTAGTTAGTCCTTGTGGCTTATTTGCAAGGTTTGACGAATTCCAGCAAATCAAAGTGATCAGACCTATGTCGAATGTACATCGGAAGAAGCACGACAATTAGATAGATGGTGCTTAGCCAAGAAAGTTGATCAAGATTATGAAAGTCTTAGACAACTTGTATTACTTGAAAAGTTCAAGAACTGTGTCCATACTGACTTTAAAACTTATCTTGATGAGCATAAAGTCGAAACCAAGGAAAAAGCTGTTTGTGCTGCTAACGAGTATTCTTTTATAAGCAAATCTTCAACTCAGGTGACTTGTGGCAGAATAGTATTTCAACCTAATACAAGCCCATCTAAATCTCAATCTGGCACAACTTTTAGAAATGAGGTATAATAACCCCCAGTCTGATTTTATTTTGGAGAATTATGAACCATTCATGTCGAATGGTTCTATATTACTCTTTGGTGATTTAGCCAATCCCATCCCTATTAAAATTTTAAGGGACACTTCTCAAAGTCTTTGTTGTCAGAAATTTTGCCTTTTTATGAGAAGTATTCTTCTAACTTGAGTGTTCTTATTTAGGGAGTTGAGTGTGGCTTTGTTAATGTTCCTCTACATTGTGTAAATTTGTCATCAGACTTGGCCTCAGGTGCCGTGACAGTCAGAATAGTGTTGCTTTACCCGTTGAGTGCATTTATTTATTACTAGTCAACGATCTAGCTAGAGATAATGTCGTGGTTAATCCACTTGTAACTGACAAGCCCTATTGAAAAGAATTCCTGATTTATACACAACTTGTGCAGTTACCAGGGCTTTGGCAAGGAAAACTCTTGAGAATGATGTTGATCAGGAAAGAATTTCTTAAATTGACACCTGTATTGGTCAGGCTTTTGATTAGGTCACTTACACTCCTTGTTTGGATCAATCGAAAAGTATTGATTCCAGTGATCCTCTTTTAACTACTCGTTCTCATTATTCTAATCAGGGTGATAAACGAAAATCACTTGTCGTCGAACAGGAAAAAGATCCGGAGATCTGTTTGCTTCAAAGATCCATTGGAAACTGAAGCCACTGAAGTACCTGTCTGTGATTTCATTAAAAATGGGATTCTTGTGAAAAAATGAAGATCTCCTGAGGTACCTGCTGGTGACGAGTGGTCAGTGAACTATCGAATTGTAGTTCCAAAATCTTACAGAGAGGAAATACTTAGTCTGGTCCATGAAACTCCTTTGGCTGGCCATTTAGGGATTATTAAGACCTACCACACGATCTTGACTTACTTTTATTGGCCAAATATTAAAAATGATGTTTGTAAATGCTATAAATCTTGTCATACTTGTCAAATGGTAAGAAAACCTAATCAGAAGTTATCTGCAACCTATTCTTGCATTTGACCAACCATTTAACAGAATTAATGGTAGACTGTGTTTGTCCCTTACCAAAGACCAAGTCAGGTAACCATTACTTGTTGAACATAATCTTAGTGTTAACAAGGTTTCCAGAGGCAATTCCTTTGAGGAATATTAAATCGAAAACAATAGTAAAAGCCTTGATACAGATTCTTTAATCAATTGGCCCTTCCCAGATCTGTCAAATCTGGTCACGGGTCTAATTTTATGTGCGAAATTTTCCAGATAATTATGCTTGAATTTGGCATCCAACAATTCAAGTCAAAAGTGAAATTATCATTTGACAGAACTACAATGGCGGGAACTTTTGGAGTTCTGTCTCTCTTGCTCATTCTTTAAAATTTTCTTCAGATTATATATTACGGCCCTTACAAAGCTAAGAAGAAAATAAATTACTTAAAGTATAATAAGAGTACTCTTGGGATGTAAATAAATTAAAGGAGTACAAGTATATTGAGAGAGATAGGAAGGTTAGTCATGCAATTAATTTAGTTGTACCTCTCCCACTTAGTGAATATTTAAGTGAAGGAATACCATCGAATTCTCCTGATAAGCATTCACATTTGCTACAGCAAGAAAGGAATGAACGTGTATAGTTATTATTTTAATATGAGCATTTATTTCCATATTTCTACAACAACAAACAAATATTTCCTTGACGTTGAAGTTGTAAATTCCACAACGGTGAAACAGCACCCGTACATGATGAACAGGAATACTTGAATAAAGAAGTTAAGTTATCTGCTGAATAATGATTTCATAGAGCCCAGTAAAAGTGACGGTAGTTCACCATGTACACTTGATCCAAAACCGGACAATACTTTCCGCATATGCACTGATTACAGACAGGTGAACAGTGTGACTAAAGCAGATTCATTTCCATTACCAGGAATCGATGACTGAATTGATAATATCGGAAATGTCAAGTTTGTTACCAAATTTGACCTTTTGAAGGGAATTTGGCAAATTCCACTAACGGAAAGAGCAAAGGAAATTTCGGCATTCGTGACCCCAGATGGACTTTATCAATATAATGTGATATAATGCGGTATGGGATGAAGTGTTTGCCAAGTATTTTCAACGTCTAATTAATACGATCATCTTTTATCTAGATAATTGTGATGTTTACATCGGTCATGTCATCATCCACAGTGACACATGGAAAGAACATTTAGCCACAATTCGGAAATTCTTTGACGGTCTCACTGATGCTAGTTTGAAAATTAATTTATATAAACGTGAGTTCTACCGTGATAGCGTAACATTTCTAGGATATCTCGTGGAACATGGACAGGTTAAACATAAAGATGCCAAGGTCAAGGCTATCTCTGAATTAATTCCCTTTGCATGTTAGTGAAAAGCAGCTGATGCGATTGTTAGATATGGTTGGATACTATCGGATATTTTGTTCTAATATTATCATAATTGCTGAACCCCTGACAAATGTATTGAGCAAGAAAAACAAGTTTCGTTGCACTGAAAAGTGTCAGGAGGCTTTTGATAATTTAAAAGCCATACTTAGAGTGCACCAGTTCTTACAGCTCCAAATAGCATAACCATACGTCTTTCCCTTTTGGATTTCAACGGGTTTCGAAATCAGTTTAATTAGGATTTTTTATTACTAGAACTTCTACTTTTTAATTCTTGGAATCTTCTTGGATTATTTTGGGATTTGATTCGTAAAACCCTAAGTTCTTTTTCTTATTTTTACCTTGTTTGTCTAGGGAAATAAATTATTTGTTAAATGTTTCAAAGCGTGCTGTCTTCGCTCTTTTCTTGTGCTCTGTAAGAGCCTAAACGTATCAAACGTTTTTTAGACTTTCCATAGTGAATTTCACAGGTTATGTTTTTGATTTTGTAAATATCAGGATTGTTCTATAAGTTTATTTTCCATCAGGTAGTTTTTTTATTTATTTTAGAAAATGCTAATTGTGACCTGAGGTCAAGTATTAAATTATATAATCTTGAGATTGTGAGGATTTGGTCATTATTGCTTTAACATCAAAGACTTTAAGTCGTCTTATATGTTGTGATCAGGAGTTTTGTTGAATTCAAGTATTTAATTTTCTCTGAAAATACAAAAGTGCTATGATGAAATTCTTGGATGAACACATTCACTGGAATTTATACTGAATTCAAACATGAAATTATATTAATGTGATTCAACAAAAGATTTTTGACACATCAGCACTTGTTAAGCTGTAACAGGCACGTCATGGCTTTCAGTTTTGGATTTCTTTGGGACGTGTACTGAGTTTTATTCCGGACTCTAAATTATTTAGGACTTTTATCTGTAATTCTTGGATTATATTTTTCTCATTTTCACTTTGCATTCTAGGGAAATAAATGTATCTGGTGAATTGTATAAAGCTTTTTCTTTCACCCTTTTCTTATATATATATATATATATATATATATATATATATATATATATATATATATATATATATATATATATATATATATATATATATATATATATATATATATATATATATATATATATATATATATATATATATATATATATATAACTTACAGACAGTAAAAATCACGTAACGATTTCTTAGTGTATATTGATCAATCTCCCAGCATGTTTGCCAATGTATTGGTATGCACGTGGAGATTTTGGTATGGATAATCGTTTACACGGCCAACGGGTTCAGTAATTGTATTTTCACCAAATTAATATTTGTATTTATAAAAATGAATCACGTAACGATTTCTTAGTGTATATTGATCAATGTAGTTTTACGTTAGCGTTAGAATTATTTGTTGCTACCTAAATTTTAGCTGTTCCAATTACTTTCTCGTGTGACGATCAGGGTAAAAGTAGTAACAACATGGGGCACTGAAGTGATATGACAAATCTTTATAAGTTCTGTCCATAACACCTATTACGACACTACTAAATATCCCCCAAAGTCACGTTAGATTCTGACTGAGCGGGATACTCTAAAAATAAGTAAACTGACACTTATAGCCCAGTAGGCATATCAACGCAACACCATATATCACATATTTGGGATATAAGAACACTGAAATAAACAAATCGACCTTTACTGGCACATATATATGTATATGTATATATTGCTTTCAGTATCTTCACTTGTCCAGTATGATTAGGGATTGATGTTTACTTTTGTAAGGACATTAGAAGAACAAATGTAAAGACTACATTCGCCTTCTTCAAATATAATTCAAAATCCGTCTTAGACTTAAATATCTTTCGACAGGATTTTTGAATTAACCAGAAAAGTAAAACAACAGTGCTCAATACTAGGACCGTTAAGGTCGAGATTAAGTGCGTGATCTCAAATATTGGCTTATGATTGATGTTTATGAATTATTCAGCAAAAACAACTGAGCGCTAAGTTTTCGAAAACTCGGATGTTATAAATATCGGAAACAAAATGGGTTTACAGGAAATCAACTCCGCAATACACCTTTTTTGCTTGGTCCGGGCCTGTGTTTACTGGCACAATGGTAAATAGCACTGAAGCGTAGGGCACTATTACCAAAACTATGAGTATCAATTACAATTAAGCGAATGCACAACATTTAAAGCTAGCGACTGTGCAAACTAAACTACTTATGTCTTTAGAAAATATTGGTAGTTTTCGTACATATATTGACATCAAATTTATGTTAAGTGTGTATGCATAAAAGAGATAACATTATCGCGTGTGTCTGAAAGAGTTAGGAGATTTACACACCTGCATTACTGAAAGGCATGCCTTGCGATAGCTATTAACAGTGGTTATTGAAGTAGAAGGTTATACTACAATGACATATCCTTTGACTTTCATGCATATTTCTTTTCTGAACTATATACATGTGCATTCTTCCAGCATGGAATGGATTTATATTATTCCCTGAGTGCAAACTGTTGCTTATACCTTGAAATTTAAATGCTAACTGAATTCAATTATATACTAACTAAAACAGTTATGTGCTTACTTAATACATACTATACTGTATCTTTGCATTGTCACTTTCAATTTCGCCATAATATAAAAGGAAATGACGTGTATTGAAGAAGTAAAACATCAGAGGAAGACAAAATTTGCCCCTGTGCTAAATGCAAATGGTAAAACCCGGGCGCTGATAAGGTATTATCTGATATTTATAAAGATCGACTTGTATAAAGTTTTCCGATATTACAAGTTTAAATTGAAAGGCCATTATCTTGTTTTGTGAGGGGAAAGCGGCTACCATTTTATGGGCTTAACGCCATTTTTAGTACGGCTATTCGTGGCGATGGTACATTTGGTGGAGGAAAACCCCAGGAATAACACGTGAACAAGAGCAACTTTTCTCACATATCCACGTCGGTTGAGCCGAGATTGAAACCAATGCGGACATGATTGCAGGAGTAGCTTTATACCTAATATTTAAGCTTGTAAATGTAATGAAAAACTCGTATCGACCTTAATTTCTCGATCATCAAAAAATAGAAAGAAAACAAGTCTTATCTTAATATTGGTGAAAACAAAAGCGTTATGACTTTACCTACTTTTATTCTAGTAGTTCTAGTAGCTTTGTCTATTAGAAATTTGAATCATTATGAAAGTGGGACACCTTTCGTTTTTTTATGAGATTATGCCTTTGAGCCATGTATCACTCAAATATTATGTTACGTGTTTAGTCTCGAATAAATAGTAACACAAAAAAAGAGTGAAAACAACAAGCTTTGAAAAAATACAATAATTTCTTTCCCTGGAAAAATGTAAAAACGAAAAAATATGAACTTAAAGAACCACTTCCAAAAATAATCCAAGAATACAATTTTAGTAGTCCTAATAATAAAACATTCTACTGATTTCAAGTTCGAATCCCGACGAAGAATCCAAGATGGAAGACAATGACCTATGGTGAAAGCTGTAGTGTTGAATTCAACAGTTCCTTAGAGAAACAAGAATTATCACTCCGGTTTCTGATAGTTGAATAAATTTTTATTTAAAAAAAAACTGTCCTTGTTTCACACTGTTACATGAGCACACGTATTTTCCAGAAAAATAAAAGAATTTATCCTTTTGAATCCAAGTAATTTGAAATAACTCCAAAATGCACAGCATACAACTTCTAGTGTAAGAAAAAGCCCAGCTGCAACTGAGAATAACTTTCCAAAATAGAGGCTATATGGTCTTCAAAAATGTAAACAAGGGGTCACGTGATCGTCGTCTCGAATGTTATAGAAACTACCTACTTGTTAAAGGTCACGTACACTCGGTGTGACCATGACGAAAACAATTTTACTCTAAGAAATAAAAAGTAAATAAAAATTGTTTACATCTTAAGCATGAAGTCCCAACATGACCTCGACAATAACCAATCATTTTAAAATAAAGATAGAATTTGTTTACGATGGTTGCTACAAATTTTGAAACAAGGTCAGGATTTAGATCAACACCTGGTGTTCATAAACTAACAGCCAAGGTCAAAATATTTTCTGAAAAAGTATCATCTCTAGATAATAAATTTACATTACAATAACCTGTAAATAAAAATAAAAAATTAAAACTGACAAACAATTAAATTGAAATAAATATATATTAAATCAGATACAAGTAAATCAAATATACATAACACAATCCAGCACTGATTACATTGAACCAGAAAGAAATATATCTCTGCTTATAATATAAGAATTTATTAGGTGGTATTAAGGTATTGACATAGGCATGCAACAACTGTTTATGATCTTATACACATATTATCTAGTCGAAGCTGGGTCTGCAAAAGTGCTCTGAATACATATAGTGGCAAGTTAAAGTTAAAATTAATACAAACATAATAAAACTATGTTTTTCCGTAAGCAATGCAGAATAGCAGATGATATTTTATTCTTCTGTTAAGGAGTTCCTTTCACACTTGACTAAACAAATTGAGACTTCAAAAATCAATATCTGCAGTGGATAGATATTTACACAAGTTTCGAAATGTGTCTCCAAATGTACAATGTCAAATTTATGACACAATAATTTCACCAATTCCTAATTATGGATTATATGTATCGAGATTTATTGAAGGAAGCACTGTTACAAGGTAATACGTTTATAGTTTACTGGGGAGGACACCCTTAGAGACCAAAATCTACAACCGCATTCTTAAATAGGGTACATAACCTTTCTCTTTATATAATAGAAAACGTTTATCTGTCATATATATCTTTATGCTTAATGACACAGAAAGTAGTTCTAGAAGGAAAAAATGGTCATCGTTTGTAAGAGATTTATTAAACAGTTCCGGGTCTCGTTTCACTACGCAACAATACGATTGTCGTACATTTTAAACAAAGAAACAGTACCCTGGTCGTCGGGGGGGGGGGTCTGGATAAATGAAACTGTCGGGTACATAAGTGCTTTCTTATATTTGCTCAAACAAAGACTAACTGACCAGTTTATCCAAATTCGGCAATCTAGAATCACGAAATCTTCGGGAGCCAGATTATATAGAATTATGTCATCACAGTTTGGCCATAAGAAATATTTGGATATAAGACCAGTGAAAATTATTTTAAAAAATAGGGATGTCTATCCAAGCGTTACATACCCGGTCAGGGAGCAGAATAATACCACAATGGATCCCACTAAATCAAAGGACTTGTATTTTTTTTCAAATTACTGGACGAGGAGTGTAGTTTTGTATTGGAATGCCAATGTTATCTGCCACTAAGTAAGAAGCATATAAACTCTAATTTATGAAAGAGCCAGGTTATACTAATCTTTATGAAAATACTAACATTCACAAAATCTTTCTAAGTCAGAAATCTGGTAAATGTTATTCACAGAACATTAATTAAATTACTACAACGACAGTAGTGAAGTGGGGCACTATAGGGACAATGGGACTTACCATTAAAAACACCCCTGGGTCACTATAGGGACTATGTAAATTTAACATGGAGAAAATTGCTGGGTCACAAGGGAATTTAACATGGGAATAGATTTTGGGTTTGTCTAGGGACAAGGGGAATTTAACATGGGAGAAAAAAAACTACTTTAGGGACAAGGGGAATTGAACATGGGAGAAAAAAATAGCAATTCTAGGGACAAGGGGAATTTAACATGGGATTTTTTTTTTGTTTTCTTTTTAAAAATAAAAAAATAAAAAAAGGGGTAGGCAATTGAAAGTCTATCTCTTTTCGAAAGACGTGGGTGGCCCTGAAAAGGGCCTTTGGTTTTATATATGCCCTTAACATAAAGGGCATCTGTGACTTCTTCTTGTCCTTAGGCTTCGTCTAATGGTAGGACCATACACTAACACTCTTTTGAGGCATCCTTGCCTCTCCACGTAAATCCTACGTATCCACAGGCTGGTGGCGGTCCTATGGACAACTGTCCATTCGGATCGGACATACATCGGTATGTCCGTCCTGAACATCATTGTTGACACAAGGGTGGAAGATTCAACGTCGGTCCACATGCTGAGGCGCCGAGAACAGGTGAATGAATGCAGTGAACTGCGCTTATTTATAGGTAGAAGAAGGATTGAAACGGATTGAGTTCATTGACCAATCCAAACACGCGTTACATAATTCAGTCAGCCCGCATCCAATCCGAAGAGAGCAGTCTGTGACGTCACGTGGTCTATATAGATTCGCTAGCGCCTGTGTGCAGTCAATTCATGCAACAGTTATTCAACATGACGGAAACTCAGAAAACGATCAATTGGGGTGCACCAGCAGTGGAGACCACCCAAGGGAACCCGGACTTACTTTCAGAAGAGGTAAATTGGGATTTTGTGGATTTTCTTACCTCGCAAGAATTTGTTCCGGAACCTTCGTCACCTTCTTCATTACCGCACGTGGAGAATTTTAGACAGAGACAGAAAGAAGAATTGGAGAAATTTATACAACGACAAAAGGAAGCGGAACAAGCTTTTCTCCTACAGCAACAGCAGCAAGAAGAAGAGGTATGAAAAAAACAAGAAGAAGAAGTAGCACTAGCAAAGAAACAAGGGTGTGAAAATCAAACGGTCACGGTACTGTTAGACATTTTAGCGGAGTTAAGAAGTCTGAAACAAATGTATCAGACTTCTTTATTACGACCGAAGAGAATACGACCTTCCCGAGCTAAACACTCCAACCCTGTGACTAAGCCTACCGTACCACCCTTAGTGATTTCAACCAAATCATCATCAACAGTACGCAGTCCAGAAGTAGGCCTTGGCCGTGGCAAAGGCTTAAGGCAGTTAAAGTTGATTGCTTAAACTCACCCCTACACCAAGAAAAAGGCCCTTTTCAGGGCCACCCACGTCTCTCGAAAAGAGATAGACTTTCAATTGCCAATAACTCAAAAAAAAACATTATATCCCTATAGTACGTGTCTGTGTATATGAGTGCGTGAGTGTAGCTTCTTATTTAAAATCAGAACTCAAAGACACTTACCTTTTTATACCTAATTTATTCTTTTATAAATATTTACAATCCAATTCACAATTCACAATTCACAATTCTCAACATAACACTTTATAAAGTTCATAGACTTCTTCTGTCTCATTGTTTAGTCTCTGTTTTTTTCAATTTCTTCACCGTGACAGTCTGTTCCTCCTCTTCCTCCTCACTTTCTTCCCTTCTTCTTTTCTTCTCCTCTTTCTTTTTCTTTACCTGGCTGCTTTCTTCCTCTAAGGAATCCCTCTCTTCTTCTGACTCTTCTTGTTTCTTTTTTGGGCAATCTGGAGACCCATGTCCTTTTTCTTGACAATAATAACAGGTATCTTGACTTTTGTCTTTTCTAACCCCTTTTTTTCTATTTTGACGCTCTGGACACTCTGAAGACCAATGCCCTTTCTTCTGACAGATATAGCAAGTATCTTGATTTTATCTCGCAAGGAAGAAGAGTAGTCTGTCGGCTGGTCTGAAGAGAATTTTCTAATGACCCCTCGCAAAGCTCTGATGAAATGTTCGATTTGTGTAGTCTCTTCCATCGTTGTGCTCGGTTTGAGAGTGAAATGAATAGTGAAAGGACAAGACACACGCCCTTTTATATACGCTGGTCTGCCATGACTATAAATTAGTCCATGGTGTTTAAACTTTAGTCATTTGACGTTTTGCTATCAAGATGAAACGATCCAATTCATTCGAGAAGAAAGAAGAAGAAAGTAAGAGGCAGAAACATGATCTATCGCCTCGTACCAGGGCTGAAGTCTTAGCACAAATTCATACCAGTGATTTTGAAGAGGACATGAGTGAACCAGAATCTGAACCCTCTAAACAAAGTTCACCACCCTTAGTCAACCCTGAAAAGTACTATGACATTCGAGAGTCGGAAAAGCGTCCCTCAAGAAAATTTAGAACCACGGCTTACAAATACACGGTGAAGTTTAAAGATTTCAAGTCCGAAGTACCGTTAGAGAAAGCAGAAGTGTTCATCACCGAGATGTGGGATTCTTTGCTTGCCACACTCAAGCGACAATGTCAACCCAAAGAAGACGATCGCTTGAGACTTTCCATACAACACGACGGTTTGAAATCCCCTGTTTGGATCGAGTTTAGCAGCCCTGCAGAATTGACCGCTTCCAAAGTCATGGACAAGATTCAACACGTGCAACAATCCAATGACCAGTTTGACATCACCGATGGAAAAGCCATACTGGACATGACCCACGTCTCTCCTCCTCAAGGGACTGGCCGCAAAAAGGTCTTATTGGTGAACGACCTTCGCACCACCAAAAAGAGCCTCGTCCGAATTAACAACCCTCAAGACCAGATGTGTTTAGCCCGTGCCATTGTGGTGGGACGAACCTATGCGAACAAGAACGACACGGTAGAATGGAAAAGAGCCTGGGAGAATATTCGAAAATCGGACCGAGCCAAACAACGAAGTGAAGCAGAACTCCTGTTGCAACAAGCCGACTTGCCCAAAGACACACCCTGTGGCATTCCTGGGATGCAAAAATTGCAAGATATCCTAGCTCCACGCTACACCTTGAAAGTGTACCCTCAAGAAGTACGCGGGCCTCTGTTGTTTCGAGACCAAGATTTTAAGGATGGAAAATACATTCACATCTATCATCACGATGACCATTTTTATACCATTACCAGTATCACTTGATTCCTGGGTTATGTTTATTATTGTGAGAAATGTGACTATGGTTATAACAATCGAGAGCAACACAAGCATTGTGGATCGAAATGCTCAGGATGTTTGGCCTCTCCACCCTGTCTGAGCGAAGGACAAGAACCAGTGCATTGTTCAACTTGTCTGCGCACGTTTGTCAGCCCTGCCTGTTACCAACAACATCTGAAGACGCAAGGTTCACAGAAGAAATGTGCTTGTCAACTCCTGAGATTGTGCCCTACGTGTGGACAAGGCATACGTACCAATAATGTCAAGGCACACGTATGTTCAGGAAAGAAAAAATGTCGCATTTGTCACCACATCGTGGACTTGGAACACGAATGCTACGTGCAAAAATACCAACCCCAACCAGAGAAAGAGGACGGTCACAAGAAGAAGAAAGGTAATTTCATCTTTTTCGATTTCGAATGCATGCAAGAGACCGGCATTCACATTCCTAATTTCTGCGTGGCTCATCGAGCGTGCGAAAAGTGCATTCAAGAACCTATCTTCAGTCATTGCCCTCACTGCAGCAAGATTCCTGGAGGGCGTGAAAAAATCTTTCGAGGACCGAACACGCTAGCCGATTTTGCACAATGGGTCTTAGACCCCATCGACAAGACGTGGAGCCAAGAGGACATCGAATGTCATCGTCATGCCACAGTGATGGCTCACAATTTCTCCGGATACGATGGACAGTTTCTTTTGAGATACTATACGGAACATGGCACCGAACGTCCTAAAGTCACTTTGAACGGAGCCAAAATCATTTTCATGCAAGTGGGACAAGTGCAGTTTAAAGATTCGATGAGTTACTTAGCCATGCCTTTGAGTCGAATGCCTAAAACGTTTGAAATGACAGAAATGGCTAAAGGGTACTTTCCACACTTTTTCAATACGGAAGCCAATCAACACGCCGTTCTACCCGTTTGCCTGAGGCTCACTATTACGACCCCGACAACATGCGTACCGAACAACTAGAAGCTTTCTACGCTTGGTACCAGGCTCACGCCTCCGACCCTTTCGACTTTCAGGAAGAAATGCTAAAGTATTGTCGTTCCGACGTGGACATTTTACGGCAATGCTGTGGAAAATTTCGAGAACTGTTCATGGAACACGGAGGGGTCGATCCTTTGAAAGAAGCTTGCACCATTGCCAAGGCGTGTTCCTTAGTGTACCGGCAACGATTCATGCCTGAAAACACCGTGGCTGTCATCAGTCCTCAAACGACCAACTATGTCAAACGTCAATACTCGATCAAAGCCCTACGCTGGTTACATTATTTGTGCGACAAGGAAGACAAATGGAGTCAGCATGCCCGCAACGGAGGAGGTGAAAAGACCATCGGAACGCATTCGGTCGATGGCTGAGACTTAGAAAACCCCAAGATCGTGTACGAGTTTAACGGTTGCTTATTTCACGGATGTCCTATCTGTTACCCTAACCGCGACACTAAAAATCAGTTTTTACAACGAACCATGGAAGACTTGTACCAGGCTACTTGTCAGCGACGCCTAAAGTTAGAACAGCAAGGATACCAAGTGGTGGAAATGTGGGAACACGAGTACGATCACCGTTTGAAAACAGATCACGAGTTTAAACGCCTCGTGGAAAGTTACCAGTTCATGGACGCGCTGAACCCAAGGGATAGTTTGTACGGAGGAAGGACCAATGCCACCTGTTTGCTGTACCAAGCCGACGAAGAGAAAGGAGAAGAAATGAAATACTTGGACGTGTGTTCGCTGTATCCCTATGTGTGCAAATATTGTCGCTTTCCTGTAGGGCACCCACAATTGTTGATAGAACACATCGACCTGAAAAACATTCGACAATACGAAGGTCTGATGAAGTGTAAAGTTTTGCCTCCCACGGACTTGTACCATCCCGTGTTACCTCACCATTGCCAAGGCAAACTGATGTTTCCTTTGTGCCGTACTTGTGCAGAAACGTGCAACCAAGATCAACCTTGCCATCACACCCAGGAAGAACGGGCCTTGACGGGGACGTGGGTCAGCGTAGAATTGTTCAAAGCTCTGGACATGGGATATCAACTGCCAGAAGTGTACGAAATTTGTCACTTTCCCAAGACACAACAATATCACAAGGGTGACCCCACTCAGAAAGGCATTTACGCCGACTACGTGAATGCCTTTTTGAAACTGAAGCAAGAAGCCAGTGGCTATCCGTCCTGGTGTCACACTCCCGAAGACCAAAAGACATTCAAAGAGAAATACTGGGCACAAGAAGGCATCTCTTTAGACCACATCGAGAAAAACGAAGGCAGGCGATCGTTTGCCAAAGTGATGTTAAATTGTTTGTGGGGTAAAATGGCACAACGCCCGTGTTTACCCAAGACGGAATATTTGACAGAACCTTCCCGCTACTTTCAGATGATTCACGACAAAACCAAATACATGAAACACGTGGACGTCGTTCGCGAGGGTTTGATCTTGGTCAATTACGAAGAAGATCTGGACTTTGTACAAGAAGACCCCTTTGGAAATGTCATCATTGCGGCTTACGTGACAGCTCATGCTCACTTAAAATTGTACGAAGCTTTAGAACTGTTAGGGGAACGTGTCCTGTACTTTGACACGGACAGTTGTATTTACATCCATCACCCGAGTCAACAGCACCCTGACATCGAAGGAGACCGTTTAGGAGCCTGGACAGACGAGCACCCCGACGACAAGATTCTAAGTTTCGCCAGTGGTGGCCCTAAATATTACGGCTACGAATACCGGGACCAACAAGGAGAAGTGCACACGACGTGTAAAGTGAAAGGATTGACTCTGAATTATCGTACCAGTCGTGTGGTCAACTTTGGGGTATTGAAAGAAGCCTTGCAGTCTGGAAAAGATCAACACTTTAAAGTGACCACCTATCAACCCAACAAGATTGTACGTTTACCCACTCACCACATCGTCAGTCGACCCTTGGAAAAAGTCTATCAAATCGTGTACCAGAAGCGAGTGCGACTTCCCAATCATTTCACCTTACCGTATGGACACGTCGGTATAAAACATTGGTTGTAAGAGGATAGTCACCCACAAGAAACATGACTTCGCCACAGCAAGAATGAGTGAGAAACCCGATGAGAACTCCAAGTTCAAACCCTACCCTTTTCCAGTCTTCTTACCTGACTATTGTGATTGTGCCCGTCGATTGGACACGTTTCAGAAATGGCCTACGGATAGGGAAGGAGAAGAAGGTAATTCTTCGCATGTTTTAGCTAGAACAGGATTTGTCTACTTGGGACCTGAGTCAGGATTGGGATACGAAGTACAGTGTTTCGCTTGCGCACTGAAGTTACGAATGGATCTATGTATCTACAAAGATTCAGCTATTCTGGAACATAATCGATGGTGTCCGCACTGTCCTTACCTTTCTATGGCGTTTCCACCCATGACACTACGGTACAATGATGACGCCACCTTAGAGACGGTACCTTCCAAAACTAGATATAAAAACATAAAAAAGGAACGATGTACAAGCTTGAGACTGCATTGCGACTAGTATAAAAAGGGACTATGGTCAAGATCGATAGTTCATTGTGACTACCAAGACCAAGCGAACATGATGAATACTTTCAGAGAAACACACAACAAGTTCAGACAGACACAATTCAAGTGTGGGGCTTCGGAAGTAGAATGGGATTGTGAGCCTTGCGATGGGAACGATGCTGTACGCTGTGACCTTAGCGATACCGTAAAGTATCATGGGAACTTTGTTTTCACTGCCCCATCATGGAAAGTGATGCTGTGCGTGCCAAACCTGAGGGATGCGAAAGCCATGCCGCTCGTCCTCTTGGACACTTTACTGGGTTTCGTTTTAAAGGTGAATGTTCACCTTCACGTCTACCCCCCCCCTACGGATGTCATCCAGCCCTGAGCAAACTCCTGTCCATGTCACCCAACCCTCATCGAAACGAACCTGTGAAAGACGAATATTCGTTCCCTGTGCGTCTGTCGGAATACTGCGACTTTGAAAATCGTCTTCAATCGTTCAAAGGAAAATGGCCTAAGTATCTGGGAGGACCGACCCCTGAAGAATTAGCCAGAGCCGGATTGTTCTACTTGGGCGAAAGAGATAAAGTCAAGTGCTTCAGTTGCGGTGTGTCACTTCACCACTGGGAACCACAAGATTCGGCCTACGTAGAACATGCTCGATGGTCACCGAATTGTCATTACTTACCCTTAGTGGGACCGAGACATTGAAGTAACTTACCATAATCTGTTTATGGATACTTTACAAGAGAACATTCGCGCTTTGCCTGTGGAGTTGAGAGAAAGGATTTACCGAGAGCTGCTCAAAATACAAGTGAAACGTAAAGAACAATTGCATCCGTTACGTCACCAGATGTTTAATCACTGGTACCTGAATGCTATAAAAGGACTGATTCAGTTGAAAGTGTTCCATTGGACAGACATTGATCAACAACCGCCTGGTTTTAAAAAGGATTGGTTTAATATTGATGATCCTATCTACTACAATGTAAACTTACTGCATCGAATTACCGACATCTTTTACACAATGTCAACTTAGTGAAAGAGGAAACTTCTGAACGAACTGTAATGTGTAAATTAGTGATTTAAATTTGGCACTGAAGTAAAACCATGTCTGTGCAAACGGTACATTTCTTCTGTCAGACAAAAGAGGATTTAGTATGACCTGTTTATGGATACTTTACAAGAGAACATTCGTGCTTTGCCTGTGGAGTTGAGAGAACGCATTTACCGAGAGCTGGTCAAAATACAAGTCAAACGTAAAGAACTGTTGCATCCGTTACGTCACCAGATCTTTAACCACTGGTACCTGAATGGTATAAGAGAACTGATTCGTCAGAAATTGTTTCAGTGGTCAGACCTTGTTCAATACTTCCAGGGCCCCGATGATCCACGTGTTTATCATTTTGGTTACTTCGAGGAAGACAAGTTAAAGGATTACCAACATATTTTACGTGGAATCTACTTAGCGGAAGAGGAAACTTCTAAACAAACTCTGACGTTTCGGTTACAGTATGCAAGATTTAGATTCCCTACTGGAGAACGAAGATCTCTGGCTAGAAAGTACGTGTATTGTTTCCGAAACAAAGAGACTATAAAAACAGGCTGCCATGCCACAACTTATGTCACATGTAATTGAACAGATTCCGTGGAAGGAACTCAATGACCATATTCAAACCGTGGATCATTACCATCGATTATTACAAGAACTGTATCCATTCAATTTGGGTCGAGATGTGATGTGTGTCTTAGTGACATGTTTTCTGGGATTTCGTTTACCACCCGATTCTTTGTGGGCTCTTTACGATCAGTACTTACCACCCCAATGGCCTTAAATGGTCACGAAAGACTCCTTTTGCTCAAAACCTTGCGTTTTCATCTGGATACTTCTCGACCTCTACGGGAAAAAAAGATTCGTCAATTTTTAGCTACCGAAGATGTGTATGACGATGTGTGTGTAGCTTGTGACTTACAGCCCCATTGGACAGATGTCCGTGCCTAGAAAGAATGGGATTTTGAGGCTTGGACCCAAGAAGAGGCCCAGTATGCACGAGAGTTGTTCAAGGAAAAAAGTCACTTTTCAACCTGTGTTAGTGACGGTGCCAGAAGAAGCCGTCACCCAGGACAGGACTGTCGTGGACATGCCTAAAAGACCCTTTCGGGAGGACACTTGTGTGACCTTACCCCCTATAGAACTGGTCAGAACTTTACCCAAAACATGTTGTACAGACACTTGTTTTTATTCCACGTTAATGATTTTCATGTGCCTTTTATCGTTGTACTTAAGTCTTTGTCTTTTATGTATTTTTGTCTTTCGTATTCATGTTTAAAACATTCAATAAACGTGTCCTGAAAAAGGTATATAAACTCTTGTGTTGTTTGTTTTCGTGTCACAGGTGACATTCCTGACACTATGGCTACTTCTGCTGTCTCTGCTCCCTCTTCCTCCACTGTCAAAGTCATCGACGAACACTTAGATCGTGCCAGTTGGGAGGCTTTGTATCTTCGCCATCCTTTTAACATGCTCATTGCTGGACCTAGCGGTTCAGGCAAAACCGAATTCGTCAAACGTTTGATCGAACATAAACATCATTTGATCGATCGTCCACCTCAACGCATCGTGTGGTGTTACAAAGAGTGGCAATCGGCGTACAGTCTCTTGCGAGAAAGTCAAGGCGATTCCATCGTGTTTGTGGAAGGCATTCCTCAACAAGACGACGGTATCGTCTCTGACTCCCGTCAAACCCATTTGGTCATTTTCGACGACATGTTAGGAGAAGACGAAGAAGAAATTAAACTTTGGTTTACGCGCAAAGGGCATCACCGTAGTGCCAGTGTCGTTTACATCACTCAAACTTTGTTTCAACAAAGTAAAGCCCATCGCACCATCAGTCTCAATGCGCATTACGTGGTCTTGTTTAAAAGCCCTCGAGATAAATCGCAAGTGCAAGTCTTAGCCAAACAGTTAGGAACGCCTTGGCTGACTCAGGCGTACGACGATGCCACTCAAACTCCACACGCCTATTTACTCGTCGATTTGAAACCTACGACCCCGATGATTTGCGATTTCGTATCCACTTGTTTCACCACTGGGGCCAAGACGGAGGGCCTGTCCTGTACACGTCTCCGTCCTCGGCTTAACTCCACTGCACAAAAAAAATCTATAAAAACCTCAGACACTTTTCGTCTGTCTCACACAGCGTCAACATGACGTCCCTTCAATCACATATCCCTGTCAAATTGATTCGTGCCTTGTATGGCATCAGTCGAGAAAAAAATCCACAAACACGAGCTCGTGTCTTAGAAGCTAGTCTCAAAGAAGTCTTACGATGGTTCACGGTGACAGCACGTCAATTACTACAGGGGATCATTCAGATTCCTCATCAAACCAAACGCTTTTTTGATCGAAACAAAGTCGCTTTGACCCAACTGGCCGATCCTCGCATCGACACTCAAACCAAAAAACAAATCATTTTGAAACCTGGAGGGAGCGGTACTCTAGGAGGGGTCATCATTCGCTCCCTCTTAAGATGGGATCCTAATGCTCCCAAACTTCTCCCCAAGAAAAAAGTCAAAAGAAGCTCCAAGAAGAAAAAGAGCCACGGTGTCAAGACCAAGTCCCCAAGGAGACCCGTGTCTCCAAGAACTTCTCCAGTGGCGGGATCCTCCTCTTACCAGTCACCACCCCGGAAAAAGAAAAGAAGCCCCCAGAAAAAGAAGCAGAGAAAAAGTCCCCAAAAAAGAAAAGCCCACAGAAGAAAACTAGTCGCAAGAGAGGCACTTCCGCCAGGACGCAACCTTACACTCGCAAACCACGACCTGCAAAGGCGGTGACCGCGTCTCTGGTAGCCTCAGGTTCATTCACTTCCCCGTTGATGACACCAAGAACTGAAGTGTACTTGGAGACGTTGATCACACCAAGAACTTCTCCGTTGATGACCCCAAGAACTTCCCCAGTGGCAGGACCCTCCAATTTAGTGACAGTGGCCGCTGCTCACAAAGTACCTTCTCCCAAAATCAAAGTTCAAGAAAGATCGGGCATGTTACAAAGTTTACTGGATTTGTCCAAGCAAGAACTGGCTCGATTTAGTCCGTGTCATGCCTGTCCTGAAGTTGATACGCCGTAAAGACAACCAGTGGCGACGCGTTCCAGTATAAAAAAAGCCTGTGACCGAGTAGGGGTATCAGTGTTTTGGTGCTCCTGAAGATGTCACCCTCTAGAAAACATCCCTCTTCTAAACAACCCCAAGGAAAGAAAAGGAAAGGGCTGCCTCCTCGTTTAGTCAAACATGGGGACATGTTATCTGTCCTGTCCAAAGCTTCTCCACCTCTACGAAAAAAACTCATTCAATCAGCCTCCAAAGAGGTCATCGATACCGTGTGCGAATGTTGTTTGAACGTGTTGAAAGGCACGATCCCTTTGTCCAAACACCAGAAACAATGCTTAGGCAAACATCGTCACGTCCTTCGCCAAATGGTTCAAAAGAAAATTCCCATTCGTCAAAAGAAGAAGATGTTGGTTCAACGTGGAGGAATTTTACCCCTCTTGCTAGGCCCATTGCTGAAAGGAGTCTTGGGAACCATGTTGGGAGGACTGATGGGAGCAAGACAAAAAAGCCCTCTGGAGTCCCAAGATCTCAGAATCGACCCCTGACAACCCCATGGAAGGACGAAAACTAGCTTTAGTGCCTTACAAACGATGGATGGAATACCATCGTTGGCAAGAACAACGCACCCCGCATTTACCTCCCAATCCCCATTTGAGCGAGATGTCCCAGTTACAACACGAATTACAGTCCTTGATGGATCGCCAAGATTTCTCCGAAACAGAAAAATCGCAAAAGTACGGTCAACTCTTGCAACGACTGCAACTCTTTCACCAAAAAGCTTTAGACGAAACAGCTCTTCCCACTCTGAAAGATTTTAAGACCTTGATGAAAAGTCCAGCACCATCACCAGTACCACCACTACCAGTGACCAAGACAGAAAAAGGAGGAGAAGAAGAAGAAGGGTTTCAAACTCCACCAGAAAAAGTACGCAAGTTAACAACACCACCTACCTCCAGAATTGGATGGATTAAAAAGATGATGACCACCCCTTCTTCATCATAAGAGAAAAAGAAGGTGAAGACAGAAGAGAAGACAGAAGTGAAACAAGAACCGATATCCCCCGCTCAGACATCCTCCTCTTCAACACCTATTGCTGGTCGCAAACGCAAAGCATTGCAATCCAAGAAAGTACCCCAAGAGAAGAAGAGTAGCACCTTCCAAGAGTGGGTGCCTTATTAACACACAAACCAACAAATGGAAAAAGTCTTAGCCAGCATTTACTACGATCCCTCCCATCCTGCAGGTTACGCAGGAGTGCAAAACTTGTATCGTGCTGCCAAAGCGCGACTGAAAAGTCTCCATTTACCTCAAGTGCAACGATGGTTACAAGAGCAAGCTACCTACACTTTACACAAACCCATTCGACGCAAGTTTTCCAGAAGTCGCACCCGAGTGGAAGGCATCGATCATCAACGGCAAGCCGATTTAGCCGATGTCTCTCATTTGGCCAGCTACAATCGTGGCTACAAATATTTGTTTTGTGTCATCGACATCTTTTCCAAATTTGCCTGGGTCGTACCCTTGACTTCCAAATCGAGCAGCGAGTTAGTACGAGCCCTGCAACGAGTGTTGAAACAAAGTGGTTGTCACCCTCTTCGATGGCAAACGGACAAAGGTACCGAATTTCTGAACCAAGCTTTCCAAAAAGAATTAAAGAAACGTGACATTCATTTTTTTTACCACCGAGAATCCTGAAACCAAAGCCAGCATCGTGGAACGTTTTCAACGCACTTTGAAAGAACGCATGTGGAAATATTTTACGCATCACCACACTCTGAAGTACATCGACATCTTACCGCACCTGGTGCAAGCGTACAACCAATCTTACCATCGAAGCATCGGACGTGCCCCGCAAGAAGTGACTCCTGAGAACGAAGTGTTGGTGTTTGAGCGCCTGTTTGGTACGTCCCCGACGAGGGCTGTCCCCAAGAAAAGTGGAGTGTTGGCCGTAGGAGATTGGGTACGCATTGGCAAAACCAAACGCACTTTCGACAAAGGTTACTTACCTAACTGGACTACCGAATTGTTTCGTGTCACAGGACGAGTGCATGGCCGTCATCCTGCCGTCTATAAATTGGAAGACATGAACGGAGAAGCGCTCAAAGGAACGTTTTATTTGCCCGAGTTACAACGTGTTACCAAAAAAGAAGACGACGTGTACGACATCGAAAGCATTCTCGAACGCAGAACCCGTAAAGTGGGTAAACGACGTGTCAAAGAAGTCAAAGTACGTTGGAAAGGATATCCACCCAGTTTTGACTCTTGGATCGACGCTTCGCAAGTCATCGACTATAAAAAGAAGTGGCCATCATGCCCTTTCACACAGACGTAGCTACGTCGACCACTCCTTCACCCAGTTCTTCTCTGCAAGATTTACAGAAACAACCCTTGTGGGTGTGGTGTGGAGAACGTGTGCCTAAAACGCAAATCGTCTTTTTCTGCCAAATCTTCGTGGTGTATTGTGTCATCGGTGCAGCCATCGCCAATTTGAGTTTGCAACAAGGAGACAAACAATTGTGGACCATTTTATTGAGCAGTTGCATCGGTTACCTGCTTCCCAATCCCTCCCTGAAATTCTCTTCCAACGGGAACAACGGGAACCTTGTGTCCAGTGCCAGTGTGAGTCACCACTCCAATAACAACAACAACCCTATTTTGGGCGGAGACACGCCTCTGACGTCCAGTAACGCCTCGGAAAGCCACAGAACTCTGGAATTATGAGTCACCAAAACCAATTTTACTTAACCTTACCCAGTGACAGTTCCATGGAGGTGTTTCCCAAGAACACGTTGTGCTGTTACACGGCCAAATTACCTCAGACCATCCAATTAGATCACGAAGCCCATTGGGAAGTGGCTTTAGTAAAAATCATTCACCCGACGCAAGTCCTCAATGTCCTTCCCAATCAAAATTTTTTTGATGTGGAAGTTCATGACGAATAATTGCAACAGTACTTGGATACCTATGGCAAATATGACAAGAAAACCCCTGGCACAAAAAATCAAAAGAACACCACCTATCACTTGTTCGTTCCCCCAGGCTATTATTTTAGTGGTCAACATTTGGTGAGCACCATAACCTCCAGGTTTAATGTCATGTTTCTGAAAGCTTTGGAAAGTGTCAAAAAAAGTGTCACCATGGAATACCACAAAGCAGCTCGTCGCTTTTTGATGAAATTTGACGGGAGTAAAATCGTGTCCATTTTATTTTGTCCTGAATTGTTTGACATGTTGGGCGGAGACATGGACATGAGAATGACCATGCTCAAGAAAAACGAATTACCAATCATTTACGACAACGAGTCTTTTAGCAAGTTATTTCGTGCCCCGGTAGAACTGAACCAAGGACTGAATTTGATGTTTGTGTACTCCGATGTAGTGGAGTACAACGTGGTGGGACACACCTCTGTGCCGTTACTGCGTGTCATTCCTTTCAAAGTGGATTCTGCCACGATCGCTGACGAGGAAGGTGGAAACACTTACCACATTCACCGCGAATTTGTACATCCTCACTATTTGCCTGTCAGTAAGTCTTATTTGGACACGGTCAACATTGCTATAAAAGGAGATCTGGGACAAAATATTCCATTCACCAAAGGAAAAGTCACGGTGAAACTCCATTTTCGAAAACGGTTCTCTCACGACTCGTAAGTCATGTATCCAGTGTACCGAGGGGTTGCTCGACAGCGAGGACACGGTTTAGGAGATATGTTAAAATCGGCCTTTCGTTCGGTGGCTCCGGTGTTGAAACCGATGGTGACACGCGGATTGCACGCCTTGAAAGATGCGGCATTGACACAAGGCAAAGAATTTCTCCAAAATATCATCATCGACAAACAAAACCCAAAAGAAGCCTTCATGAGGGCAGGCAAAAATGTCTTGCTGCAAACGGGTAAAGACCTTTTGGGCCGACGAGACACACCTATAAATGCCCTGCACGCTACCGAGTCAGACATTCAGCAAGGACAAGGCAGAAAGGGACGACGAAGAAAACACCCTTTCACCAGACTTCACAAGTCGAAAGCTAGAAACGCAAAGAAAAGAAGAACCGTTCGAGACTTAGACGTTTTCGATTATTGAGAAAGAGAAAAAAATGATGCACTGAGAGTCTTGCGCTTGTTCCAAGTCGGAACTGGATCTGTTTGCCATGCCACCCACCATGATGACCATGCAAGAATCACAATGGGTGGAATTTCACCCCGTCTCCTCTTTGACGGATTCCGCTCCCATCGAGTTTAAAATCAAAGGTCAGCCCGAAGATTACATCGATCTGAATAGCAGTTACCTGTATTTGAAAGTCAAAGTGATCAAAACGGACAACACCAATCCAGGAGGCGATGGTAGAGTAGCTCCTGTCAACAATTTCATGCATTCCTTGTTCAGCGAAGTGGACTTGTACTTGAATAACAAACTGGTCAGCAGCAGCATGGATACTTACCCATATCGTGCCTACCTGGAAAATCTCTTGACGTACGGAAAAGAAGCCAAGAATACTCATCTGGATGCTTGCGTGGTATGGAAACCTGACACGGCAGGTGTGGCCACGTTTGGCGACACAGTCCTGACAGAAGATGACAATCCTCACAATGTGGGGTTTAACGACCGTCGTAAGAAAATTCTGCAAGGGCGAAGTTTAGAACTAATGGATCGTTTGCATTTGGACATGTGGTTACAAGAAAAGTATTTGCTCAACGGGGTGGATATCCGTCTGAGACTGAATCGTAGCAGTGCCGCTTTCCATTTGATGGCCCATGCCAATGAATACAAAACTATCATTCAAGAAGCCCGACTTTACGTGCGTCGTGTGGAAGTGTTACCTAAAGTGGGAAACGACGTCAGTCAGACGTTGAGTAGTAGAACGACCGCCAAGTATCCGATACGACGCGTAGAAGTGAAAACGTTCACCATTCCCGCTGGACAGCTATCTATGATCGAAGATCATCTGTTCCAAGGACAGTTACCCAAACGTTTGATTGTTGGTATCGTCAGGAATTCAGCCTTCAACGGAACCCACGATCAAAATCTTTTTAAGTTTCAACATTACAATGTGTCCAAGATCGAAGTCAGTCGCGACGGCAAGACCTTGTGTACCCATCCCTTTGAGCCTAACTTTGGTGTCGCGAAGAATTATTTGAGATCGTACTTGTCCCTGTACGAAGCCACCGGACAGTTAGGAACCAACACCAGTCACGGTATTTCGTACGACGATTATGCAGGAGGCTATGCTTTGTGGGGTTTTGATTTCACTCCAGACCAAGGCAGCGACGAGGGACATTTCCACCCTATAAAATCGGGTCAGATTCGTGTGGAACTTCAGTTTGCAAATCCACCTCCAGATCACACAGTGAACGTCCTCCTGTATGCAGAATTTGACAATACCATAGAAATCAACAGTTTGAGAGAAGTCATTCTAGACTATTAGAAGCCATGGAAGACTGTTATCCCTCTTTACCTAGTGAAGAAACTTTGAAGATGGAATGTGGGACCGGGGAAGAAGAATCTCAAGACAAAGACGAAGTTACCATGATGAAGTCAAGATGGCCAGAACAAGAAGCCCATTTAGTCTCCTGTTTTGCCAAACACTTGGTCGAACAAATGACGGAATTGATCAAGAAAGATTGCTATGGATGTCAAAACGATCATCCCAGTCAAATTCAACACGATAAATGCCTGATGCTGAGTCAAGAAGAACAATTGAACGAGTATCTGGACGAAGCTTGGAGTCTCATCTCGGACGAAGTCGTGTTACATCAGTGGTATAAATACTTGCATGAACATTCTTGTCCACCATTAACCACTCAAGAGATCAATCGTATCGAAGCTCTCCTGAATCAGAGTGGGGAGACGAAGCGAAGAAACTGTTATTTGTCAGACATTTTCAAGCAAAAAGTCAGGATCGAATTGATGACTTATTATTACCTGTGAAGAAGAAAAAAAAAACACACAAAACATGGATATCTGGGAACTTTATTACCTTTTGAACCACAGTTCGTACACGGCTTCTTGGAATCCTGTCGTCTGTGCTAAAGATGAACTCTCTCATCGCAAACCTCAAGACCATCTAGCTTATGTGATCAACACGGACGACAGTCATCTCCCAGGAACCCACTGGGTAGCCATCTACTTTCCTCAAGAAGGATGTGTGGAATATTTCGATTCGTACGGATTGCCTCCTTTGGAAGACGATATCATCGACTTTATGAGAAGAAATGCTCAGACCACCCGATTCAATAATGTGAAATTACAAGGCACAGATTCCTTGGTGTGTGGACAATATTGTGTGTATTTTCTGCATCATCGCAGCCTGGGCTATTCCTTAGAACATTTAGTGACTCATTTTGATCCTCGTTCTTCTTCTAGAAACGATGTGAAAGTAGATCAATGGTTTTGTGACCTTTATGCTTATCTTTGTCTCAAGCTAGGAAACGTAGTGTCCATCAATGGCCTAATGACTTCCAACAGTGGAAATCACAATTTCATTCACAACGTTGTCAGCCTTGTCCAAAATAATGTGTGAGTTGAAAAAAAATGTTTGTGATTGGAAAAAAATGTTTGATGTTATATTGTTGAGTTATTGTTAAAAAATCATAGAGTTGTTTGTTAGTGTTAAGTGATTTTGAATAAAAAATATTGTGTTTTGAAAAAAATGTTTGTGATTGGAAAAAATGTTTGATGTTATATTGTTGAGTTATTGTTAAAAAATCTTAGAGTTGTTTGTTAGTGTTAAGTGATTTTGAATAAAAAATGTTGTATTTTGAAACAAAAAATGCCTTTGTCTTTTGTTTGGCTATAAGAAATTTGATTCATGCTCTTTGACTTCTTACTATCCCTCTCACGACACTCATTGAACGTTCCGGCTCGAAAACCGTGGAGGGATGTTTTCCTTCACGTCCGCGCTTTGACTTTAAAGCCGGGGTAGCCTCCAGTCTAACCATCCATTGTCGACGCATCCTCCTACGAAGATGTGCTCCAAACTAGCTAAGCTAAACGAAGCCTACGTGAACTTGCATAGGGTCAGACACAGTCTGATACCGAAGCCAGAAGAGATAGAGAATGTGAGAATGCTAAAAGTCACTGAAGACCTGATAGAAGAGCTCTTCAGAGAAGAAGTGAACAGGGAGAAAGAAGAATGGACAGAGAAGTACAGACTTCAGAAACAGCAGAGAGAGCAGCAACAGCAGCAACAACAGCAGCAGCAGAAACCTGAACCTGACAGAGGCTTTGTCGATTGTCGTATCGACACCAAAGAGTTCTTCTTCTCTTTCCGAAGAAGCATACCTATCGTCAGAAAGTCTATCGTCAGAGGACGTCGCATTCTTAGAAACTAAAAGATCGCCCTAACTTCAACTTCGCACACAAAAAAAAACAGCCCTTTTCAGGGCTACCCAATACTCTAGAAAAGAAATAACAATCGATTTGCCAATGTATGTAGAGTAGTGTGAATATAAACACTGACTCTTTTGTGGTGTGAGTGTTTGTGATTGTAGATAATGATCATGTTTTTTTCTGGTGTTTAACGTGCGTGGAGAGTAGATTTGGGGTTTGATTGCTTTGCGTATGTGGATAGTATATTGAAGTGATTAATGAAAATTTTTAAATTAGTAATGGGTAGTAAAAGTGAGTGAGTGTTTCTTTTAGGTCCGCGCGTTGTTTGGTCCTGATCTAGGTAATATAACTTAATACTTAATCAAATCCCACAAAGACTCACAACTCCACCCTGAAGAATCAGATAACACTAACACCAAAAACAAATCACTGTCAAACCCGACAATAGAAAAGTTACTCACAGAGATCAAAGCCGAACTTATCAACAACCACCACTACATCGTGGATAAAATAACACAGATAATAAGCATAATAAGCAAAATCGAATCAAATTTGAAGTTAACATAATAACCCTCAACACAAAACAATCAATAAATGACCACCCCAATAATGGATTATACAACAAACCGGAACATTATAATATGGCAATGGAATGCTAGAGGCTTAATAAGTAATATCAGTGAACTCAAAGCCAAATTACAAAGCTTAGAACACAAACCAGATATTATATGCATTCAAGAAACAAAAATAACAAGTAGAACCAAACAAATCCCCAAACTCCCAGGATATGCCCCAGGTCACTTCAAAAATCGAACCACGGGACAAGGAGGTGGGGGTTTAGCCATCTATATAGCAGATAACATCCCGAATGTAACAACAATAACCATAACACCAACCCCAGGTAGCAACGAAGCATTCGAAATTCAGTCCCTCATAATTCATACAGGCAAGGGTCAAATACAAATATTCAATATTTATGACCCAGGGGGAACATCAGGCACAGCTAACTTAATTACTTACAAACAAATAAATGATCACAAACGAGTAAATCAGATCGTCATCTGTGGAGATTTCAATGCCCATAACGAGCTATGGGGGGGGCGGTGTGACGGACAAAAGAGGCAAATTGATTGAAGAATGGACCGCAGAATCTAACTTAGCCATTTTAAATGACGGTACAAAAACACGCCTTAACCCAGAAAACGGTCTCATGTCCGCCATCGACCTCACCATTTGCTCGCCATCAATAACCCAGGTGGCGGACTGGAGAGTGGATCAAACTGACCCCTTGGGCAGTGACCACTTTCCAGTAATAGTCACCCTGCAGATGACGGTCCAATACAACTCGCTAAAAAGAACCCCTAGATGGATATATTCAAAAGCAGATTGGACCTCATTTAATGAAACACTAAGCAAAATAGACACCAAAAACATAGAAAATGATAATATTAATAAATATTACGAAGACCTGATTGATACCATACTAAAGGCAGCCACCACTAACATACCCAAAACCAGTGGTAACCCACATAAACAAGGAGTCCCATGGTGGAATGATGAATGCAAACAAGCCATCACTGATAAGAAAAAAGCCCTCAATAAATTCAAACGCACTAAAAACTCTATTGATTTCACTATATATAAACAAAAGGAGAAAAACCTTAAAAACATAATTAAACAGGCAAAGGAATCAACTTGGCATAATTACTGCACGAATATCAATATCACAACTAGTACCAAACAAGTCTGGGATAAGATTAGATCAATTAGAGGAAAGACAACTAACACCACTCCAAAAATAGCTGGAGCCATTACTAATAAAGAAAAGGCTGACCGACTAGCTCAGCATTTCTCAGATATGAGTAGCAACACCAACCACACCCCAGCATTTCAATTACATAGGGACAAAGTAGAAAGAACCCATAGTAATCTCTTTAAAGACCTCGGTCCCAAAGTCTCGAACCTAAATAAAGACATTACAACTTACGAATGGGACCTAGCATTGAAAACCAAAAACGAAACTAGCCCAGGGGAAGATCAAATAGGATACACAATATACAAAAATATCCCAAATAACATTAAACAAACAATTATTAAATTACTAAACCAAATATGGACCTCAGGCAAACTACCCGATAAATGGAAACACGCAATAGTAATTCCAATACCCAAGCAAGGAAAAGACCCTAACGATATTAGCTCCTACAGACCCATTTCCCTAACAAACAACATTTGTAAGATCATGGAAACCATAGTCACCAACCGACTCAAACACCACCTAGAGAGCAATAATTTAATCTCCGATAATCAATGCGGATTTAGAAACAAAAGATCCACCACGGATCAACTAATACGATTAGAAACCGCAATTAAATTGGCGTTCAACTCCAAACGCAAAGCTGATAGGAATTTAATTGCAGTATTTATTGACCTCGAAAAGGCATTCGACCTTGTATGGACCAAAGGCTTATTAGCCAAACTCAACCACTACGCCATCACATGTCGAATGTTTAAATTCATTGAAAACTTCCTCGCTGACCGTAAAATATCAACCAGAGTCGGCGACACCTACTCTGAACCACACACACTTGAAAACGGTACACCACAAGGGAGCGTACTCAGCCCAACCCTTTTCAACATCATGATTAATGACTTGGACACCAACTTAACATCAAAACTAATTGAACTCTCACAATTTGCTGATGATAGTGGATTATGGAGAGCAGGAAACCCCTCCAACCACAAAGTAATCAGCGATATTCAAACAAGTTTAAACAAAATAGGGAAATGGGCTGATAAATGGGGTTTCAAAATATCCCATGAAAAAACCATAGCAGTATTATTCACCACCAAACGTAAATTACAAAATCAGTTTCCCAAACTCACCATCCAAAATCAAGAAATTAAATTCGTAAATGTAGCACGATTTTTAGGAATGCATTATGACTCCAAGCTAAACTGGGGACACCACATAAACGAACTAGTCAAAAGGTGCAATAAAGACCTTAACCTCCTTACAACCCTTAAAGGAACCACCTGGGGATCCAATCAAGAAACCTTACTAGCTTTATATAAATCGTTAATTAGATCTAAACTAGATTATGGATGCCAAATTTACAACTCGGCACCGCAAAATAACCTCAAAAAACTAGATAGCATACAAAGAAAGGCCCTAATTATTTGCACTGGTGCACTACCATCCACATCACTAGTGGAACTTCAAATCTTAACTGGAGAACTGCCGCTCCACCTTAGAAGACAAGAACTCACCCTCAGATATGCAGCCAGGCTAACAACACACCCCGACACACACCCCACCCGGCTAGCTATAAATAAATGCAACATACCTTTTAGAACTAAATTATCACAAAACATACCAGCAGGGAAATTAGTCCATCAATTAGTTGAACAACTTCCTATAGACAAACTCCAAGCAGAAATTGCAAATCACTATGACAAAGAACCATGGATAAATATCAACCCCACAGTTAACACCCTCATTACGAAATATGGCAATAAAAACGAACAGGAACTCAAACTAAACACAATCTGTACAGAAGAAATCAACTCAAAATATTGCAACTACATTAAGATTTACACTGATGGATCCAAAATTACAGAACCACCCAGAACAGCAGCAGCTTACGTAATCCCCGAACTTAACATTAAAGTAGGACGAAGACTACCTAACCTCTGCTCTATATACACAGCTGAATTCTGGGCCATACTTGAAGCACTCAAATGGATCAAAGAGAACAAAATACCCCAAGCGGTAATAATAAGTGACTCGCTAAGCGTCATAAACTCAATACTTAATAACAACACCAAATCAAGAGAAAACTATCTTAGGCAAACCAATTTATTGTTAAAAATACTGAACAATAATAACTTACAAGTAGAATTTATGTGGATACCATCCCATATTAACATACCAGGTAACGATATGGCAGATATAACAGCTAAACAAAAACTAAACGAAACCACTCACATCAACCTAGATTATAGCATATGCGAACTCAATAGCATATCTAAAACCCTCATTGATAATAAATGGCAGGAATTATGGAACACAAGCACTCAAGGCAGGAAACTAAAAACCATCATTAAAGAAGTATGTAGAAATAGGAAACCACCCAAAACAAAAGGCAGTGAACAAAAATTCATAAATAGAATACTCACGGGCAAAACCAAGCTGGCTAACAGCTTCGGACAGTACATAGGACCACAACCACATAACCCTAACTGCTACCACTGCAGGGTCCCAGAAGACATAGAGCATATTTTTAACAACTGCCATACACTTGAAAAAGAAAGGGCTAAGTTTAAAGTTAAACAGCATAAAATTGGATCCCCTACAACATACCCAGAATTCTTGATGAACACAAACCCCAATATTAATCTAACATTCAAAAATATCATAAGTTTTATACACGAATCCAATCTACTCAAAAAAATCTAAGAAAGTAAATCAAAGACCAGTTAAAAATATAACAAATCACTGTTTGGGAATTATGACGGCCGGCTCGGTCTCGTGGGTTCACAGACTGACACAGCCGTTCATAGCCCGAATAATAAAAACCAGTTAAGGACGAATATTACAAAATCACTGTTTGGGAATTATGACGGCCTGCTAGGTCTCGTAGGTTCACAAACTGACACAGCCGTTCATACCCCGAATAATAAAAACCAATTAAGGCCACAAAAAATTAAAATAGGAAAATAGGAATTAATTAAAACAGGACTCCATAATAACATACAAACAACCATAAAACAAGTTTTCATTCCAAACCAATAAGATAGGGAATCAAAATAAATAAGGAATTCATGAATTAAAAAAAAAAAAGAAAACGAAAAAAAAAAAAAAAAAAAAAAAAAAATACTCCTAACCGTCTCCTTGTCTCTTAAACAACATCTGGCTGAACTTTTAAATCAAGCTTCCACAGCTATTTCTATTAACATACTCAGCCAAATCCAGGCAATGTTGGCAGACGACACTGAAGAATTTGAAACTTCCACGCTGGCAGCGGCCCTGGAAGTATCATCATCCAGCGGCGATGAAGCTGATGAACCTGCACCACCTAAACAGAGTGGAAAAAAGGAAGGCTCTGTCTACCGGAATATCGGACTGGGAAAGGCAATTGATGATATCAAAAAAGCGGGCCACTTCGTCAATGCCACAAGACCGGGTGTCCTAATGTGACGTCATCGCTGCCGACCAATCGTGGCGGGAGTCACATACTGCTTGGTTTGACACCTGGGGCATTTCAATCCAACTAAGAAACACGAGTGTGTGGTGTGACTATTCCCACTCATGTCTATTAGCCTTTCAGTCAGGTTGTTAAGGACTAGTTAGTCCTACACCTGAGTGGCTAAATTAAAAAGTACTCTTTGAGTACATAAAAGCCTGGGGGATGAGGCTCCTTTTCCTTCCCCCAGGAGTAATTAAAAATCACGCAGTGCGTGAATAAAAAAGTGGTACATGTTCAAAAGAACGAAAACCACTATAATCCAACTAACTAACTAACTAACTTTTGTCTTAGGGGATGTTTTCCTTCACGTCCGCGCTTTTAGTATAAATTGAAAATCGCTTAAAGACGTACTACAAGACTACAAAATCGATAGTTTCCCGTTTCGGCAAGCTCTGGCCTTAACGGAAGTTTTTGTTTTTGGAAAAGCTGTTGTGATCTTTTGACCACCAAATACGTGCAGGGTGCAGCAAGGACCTGAGGGAGGACGACCACAATAACTTGGATATCAGCCCGCCTAGCAGCCCGCCTAGCTGAAAACGGCAGCCATTTTTATCTGACTGAACAAAGGAATCCAGCCTACCAGCCCGCCTAGCAGCTACCTTTTGAACACCTCATAGTATTTAACTGTTAAATACAAGGTACGAAAATTACTAAGCTTTCGAGCAACAAAAACTCTGTGCTGTTTTAAAATCCAAAACTTTAATTACTATATCTAAATCTTTTTCATCTAATTTGCCGCCTATTTTCCCAAACAGGTTCTAGGAATCATACTAGAAATACCTGGATTGAATCCGCACACGATATAGCTCCAATAACGAAGTGCGATTTTCAATCAAAAGAAAATAATAACGGCAAATTAATCTCTCTCCTTCTATATAACAAACCTAATCTCCTCTAGCTGTTAAGCACCAATCCAAAAAACAGGCACTAGGAACCATACTAGTATACGCCTGGACAGAATCCTTACATTACTACAAGCACCGGTATTATTGTGAGACTTTCTGTCACAAGGATTAAAAACAGCTCTCTCATCTTTTCTTTACTATACTACCTAATTTACCTCCAACTAATACTATGGCATCTCTAAATTTAACAAAGCAGGCAATCCACGATAGGAACACCAGAAATTACAGGGAAGTTAGACAAAAAAGGAAAATGGACAAAATAAATGCCAAAAAACACACTACAGATTCTACTCCTACACACATAGGAACTTTTAAAACTACACCAAACTCCAAACAAATACAAGCCACGGAATTATCCTTCACTTCCTCAACCCCGGACTTTGAATTGATTAGAGCACAGGCAGTAAAACTCAGCCCTAGTTCTCCCATCATATTCAATACTTACGATACCTTGCCGGGGGGGGAGGTTTTGGAAAGTACCCTGGCCATGGAAAACAACACGATAGACCTTTCTTTTAGAACACCAACCCCCAATTTCCAAACATTGGCATTATCCCCTAGAAAGCTACCTATAACTATACAAATTGAGACAAAAACAGCAGGGGCAGGAAGTTATAGCGAGATAGCACAGCAGGGGATTAAGCAGACTAACAAAGGAAACTCAACAATAACGCCTACGGGCAAAACCCAAACAAAACCCTTAAATCCGACCAAAAGCTGTGCAATTAAATACCATAATAGTCAAACCCCGGGGCCATCCAAACCATTAACGGAAAAAGACTTACTCTATAGTCCAACCGATTTAGAATCCACCCCCATCCCCGTTTTTACAACAATCAAACAAAAGGGATATTTAGGAAAAGGAAAAGGACCCTTGAAACAAAAATTGGAACCAACTAACATGACTAAGACAAAACAGACTCCAGCAAACCAAAAACCACAAATAGAAGAAATTACCAAATTAGAGAAAACCACCTACCCCCAAACAAACTGTACAAAACATGCAAATCAAAAACCAAAATGTAAGTACCACCCTTTAGAACTAACACTATACATTAAAAGTAGAAACCCCAGATTTACCAACATGACTACAAACAGTATCATAGGAGCCCTACAAAGAAATCACTCAGGGCAGCTCAAAATAATTAGACCTAACACAGGATACATAATAGTGCACTGCGGCACTCAAAGGCAAATGGCCAAATATTTAGAAATAAGGGACATCAACACTATACCAGTCCAAGTAGAAAAACACCACCAAACAACCACAGGAGCCACTCTCAACTCAAATATCAGAATTCCAAACAAACCTAGGTACCCAACACAGGAAAAGGCAGAGCCACCAAAAACAATTTTCAAATCAATCCTGAAGTTAACCAGGAATCTGCAAAAATTAAACAATGAACAAATCACTGCTCAAATCAAGGAAGGTGGAACCAAAATCAATAGAGCCTTCAAACTAAGGAACCACCATGGATTCGAAACTAACACAGCAGTAATAGAATCTAACCTACCCCTATCTACAATAATTAAACTAAACCCCACAGGAATCAGATATAAACTTGAAGCATATATCAATAAACCCAGACTATGTAACAATTGTCAACGCTGGGGCCGCTATGGCACTAAATGCAAATACCAACACACGTGTAAACAGTGCGGAGGTAACCACAGAGGGCAATGCAAAAGGGAAACCCCACTATGTACAAACTGTAAGGGAAACCACCTCCCCGACACATCAAACTGCCCCCATGCTATTAGAGAAGAACAAATTATACAACTAATGAACTCTAAAAACATGAGCTACCATCTAGCTAAACAGGAAATATTATTAAACAAGCCGAAGCAAATCGTATCTAACAGCACAACAAACTTGAAAGCTGTCACTTCAAAAACTCCTAGTAGACCTACCATCCCACACCCACCCTCCCCACAAAGGTCGCATATCATTAACACCACTCAAATCAAGGATCCAACAAATATTACAAATAACAAACTAGACGCACTAGAAAGTAGGATCAAACACCTAGAAACTATACTAAAACTCATATTGGAACAAGTAGGATATAAAAATCCACAACCCCATAGACCAATAAATGAACATAACCATCATGTATAGTACAACAAATAGGGACATAACAATATGGCAATGGAATGCGAGGGGACTGTCAGGCAATATAGATGAGCTAAGACTAAAGCTACAAAACTTATCTATAAAACCTGACATAATCTGCATTCAAGAGACAAAAATCACCAACAAAATAAGGGCCCTACCAAAAATTCAAGGTTACGCCCCAGGGTACTTTCAAAATAGACTCAAAGGGCAAGGAGGGGGGTTAGCTATCTTCATTATAAATAACATGCCCAACGTAACACCAGTGCCCATACCTCTTAAAGTAGACGAAAATCAGTCAGTGGAAATTCAATCACTAATAATAAACACTGGAATAGAGAACATCCAAATATTTAATTTATACGATCCAGGAGGCAGTAGTAAAAATTCAAACATAGACTTATACCGACAAATTAATGACAATAAACAGGTGGACCGAGTAGTCATATGCGGAGATTTCAATGCGCATAACGAGATATGGGGAAGTGATCGAACGGACAAAAGAGGCAGGTTGGTTGAAACTTGGATAGCAGAATCCAACCTGACCATACTAAACAACGGTACCAGAACTCGATTAAACCCCGAAAATGGTACCCTCACCGCCATCGATCTAACCATATGCTCCACATCAATAGCACAGGTGGCGGAATGGAGAGTGGATCAAACTGACACCATAGGCAGTGACCACTTCCCATTGATAACCACCCTGCAAATGACTACTCAGTTCAATTCACAACAAACACAACCCAAGTGGAAATACGAAAAAGCAGATTGGAAAATGTATAAAACCTTACTCAGCACAATAGACCACAAGGATATAGAAAATGATAATTTAAACACATACTATGATAACCTGATTAATACTATCAATCTAGCTGCAACATCTAGCATACCTAAAACAAATGGCCGCCCCAACAAACAACCAGTCCCGTGGTGGAGCGAACTATGCCAGCAAACACATAAAGATAAGAAAAAAGCACTCAATAAATTTAGACGCACAGGAAACTCACTGGATTTCACCACTTACAAAAACAAAGAACAGGAACTCAAAAAAATCATTAAACAAGCCAAAGAAACTACTTGGCAAAAATACTGCAAAAGTATAGATATCAAAACCAGTACCAAACAAGTCTGGGACAAAATTAGAGCCATTAGAGGAAAAACATATAATAGCACACCAAAATTACCAGGGGCAATCACAAACAAAGATAAGGCTGAAACACTAGCTAAGCACTTTGCAAAAATGAGCAGTAATAAAAACCACACCAACTCATTTCAACAACATAGAAACAAGGTAGAAGGAACCCATAGTAAACTATTTACTGACCTTGGCAATAAAAATTCCTACTTAAACAAAGATATTACAACTGCTGAGTGGGATAAGGCACTAAGCACCAAAAAAGAAACTTCCCCTGGAGAGGATAAAATAGGATATATCATGTATAAAAATATTCCAATTAACATCAAAAAATCAATAATTAATTTCTTAAACAAAATCTGGAAAACAGGAATACTACCTGATAAATGGAAAACTGCTATAGTTATTCCTATACTGAAACAAAATAAGGACCCCCACCACGTCAGCTCATACAGACCTATCTCATTAACAAACAATATATGCAAGATCATGGAAACAATAATAACTAATCGCCTAAAATGCCACCTAGAGCAAAATAATTTAATATCCGAAAACCAATGCGGATTTAGAAATATAAGATCCACTACGGATCAACTCATAAGACTGGAAACAGCGATCAAATTAGCCTTCAACTCAAAAAGGAAAGCAGATAGGAATCTAATAGCGGTATTCTTAGACTTAGAAAAAGCATTTGACCTAGTATGGACCAAAGGCTTACTAGCCAAATTAAATCACTATGGAATTACTGGTCAAATGTTCAATTTCATCGAAAACTTTTTAACAGACCGCAAAATAATAACTAGAGTCGGAGACACACACTCTGAAATACACCCCCTTGAAAATGGAACTCCACAAGGCAGTGTACTCAGTCCCACTCTTTTCAACTTAATGATCAACGACCTAGATAAAAATCTGGCAACCACACAAATTGAAATTTCGCAATTCGCGGACGACAGCGGAATATGGAAAGCTGGCAACCCCAGCAGTCAAAAAACCATACAAACTATACAAGATAGTCTAAATAACATAGGAAAATGGGCTGACAAATGGGGGTTCAAACTGTCACAGGATTAAACAGAAGTCATAATATTTTCACCCACACGTAAACTAAATAAACCACAACCGACTTTTACAATAAACAATCAAGTAATTAAATATGTTAAATTTAAGAAGTTCCTGGGTATGTACTTCGACGAACACCTAAATTGGGGAAAACACATACAGGAAGTAGTACAAAGATGCAATAAGGACATCAATCTAATAAGAAGCCTTAAAGGATCGAACTGGGGATCCAATCAGGAAACACTGTTAGCAATATATCGGGCACTAATAAGATCCAAACTTGATTATGGGTGCCAAGTTTACAACCTAGCACCAGCAAAACAACTAAAAACATTAGAGCAAGTACAACGAAAAGCCCTAATCACAATAACTGGAGCATTACCATCAACTTCACTAGCAGAACTCCAAGTACTAACAGGTGAGCTACCGCTCCATCTCAGAAGACAGGAATTAATACTGAGATATGCAGCCCGATTACGAACACAATCAAACACTCACCCCACCTTATTAGCAATAGAGAAATGCAACATCTCCTTTAGTAACACCCAAAAGCACCACGTACCAACAGGAAAAATAGTGCACGAATTAGCAAAACTACTTCCCATAGACATAAACCAAAAAGAAAAATACAATAACTTCGACCCTGAACCTTGGTATAACGAAGATCCAAACATCAATACCTCTATCACCAAACATGGTAATAAATTAAATCAAGAACTGCAGCTGCACACTATAACATCAGAAATTTTAGCAACTAAATATGCAAACCATCTACAAATATACACAGATGGTTCAAAAACCACTAAACCCGCAAAAACAGCAGCTGCATACGTAATCCCCAAACTTAAAATACAAGTTGGTCACCGACTACCGGACCACTGTTCAATCTACACAGCAGAATTCTGGGCAATACTACAAGCACTAGAATGGGTGGAGAAAAACAACCCACCCCAAACAGTAATAATAAGCGACTCACTAAGCGTCCTTACAACCATTCTAAATAACAGCACCAACAGCAGAGAAAATTTCCTAAATAAAACCAACTTAATACTAAAGAAACTAAAAAGCAATAAACAACAAGTAGAATTCCTATGGGTCCCATCCCACATAAACATACTAGGAAACAATCTAGCAGATGACTTAGCTAAACTAAAACTGAGCGAGCTAAACCACGTACCACTGGCTTACAGTGTTAGTGAAATCTACAGCCTAATCACAGTCATGATAAATCAGAAATGGCAGGAATATTGGGACAATAGCAAGACAGGCAAAAAACTACATACCACACTCAAAGAAACCACTAGAAATAGAAAACCGCCTTTACTTAAAGGGAAAGATCAAAAAGTAATAAATAGAATTTATACAGGAAAAACCAAGTTGGCCAACAGCTACGGAAAACACATAGGACCAAAACCTCACAACCCAAATTGTTACTACTGTCGGGAGCCTGAAGACCTGCACCATATCTTTAACATATGTTATAAATTACGGAAAGAAAGGGAAATTTTCAAAACTGAACAGAATAAAATAGGATCGACGAGTACATATCCAGAATTCCTCAATAGCACAAACCCCAACTTAAACACCACATACAACAATATCATTACTTTCCTTAAAAAAACTGAAATTTATACAAAAATTTAAATATAATTAATTAGGAACTGGGACGGCCGGATAGGTCTGGTGGGTTCACAGCCTAACACGACCGTTCAGGGACCTGATAAACTAAAACAAACTAAGGAATTATTTTTTTAAAAAAAAACGAACTTTATACAAAAATTTAAATACAATTAATTAGGAACTGGGACGGTCGGATAGATCTGGTGGGTTCACAGACTAACACGACCGTTCAGGGACCTGATAAACTAAAACAAACTAAGGACAAATCCAAACAATTATAATCAAAACAAATCCACTGGCTGATAAAACTTTACAAATAACAAGAATAAAATAAAAAACACCAACCATTAAAAAAAAAAAAAAACTAGTACAAAAACCAGGAAGAAAAGTACAGGGGGGTAGGTGGTGAAAATAAAATCCTACTCCACTCCTCCTTACCTATCCTTCTCCTAACATCCTAACCAACAGCTACAAAAACTCTTTTCTCTATACATAGGTGACAGCCAAGATAAACCTAGATATAACTATGTAATCCCAAAAATAGAACGCATAAGGTGGTCGCAAGAATAGACCATCAGGGATACCCTTATTAAGACCCCAAAACTTACACATATGAGGTAGTCGAAAAACCCAACGACTATCAGGGCCGGCGGCACAATGCTGCAAATATAACAATAACATAGAACAATACCCCAAAACATTACAAGCATAAGGTAGTCAAAAAACCCAATGACTATCAGGGCCAGCAGCACAAGGCTGCAACCAAAACTTATAACTAGAAAATAGGACCCTAAATAATTACTCAATAAGATGGAAAAAAACACCAATTCCATCCAGGGCCAGCAGCACAATGCTGCAAAACAAACCAATCAAATTGCTGTCACCTATTAGCTAACATCTACCTCGATAAACTCTACCTCTCTTAAAAACAGCACAGTTTTTTATTCAAATTCCAAAAGACGGAAATTTAGAACAAATATCCTGGATCGGAAAAACCCTGCTAACCTGTGGCAAGACAACTCCGCCCGAGCCCGACCACTTTCACCCCTTACCACGGACAGACATCAAAACCCATACGTGCAGTGCACGCATCATAAATTAAAACGCGAACTAGATCGGGTCCAATCCCACTGGTCGCTCATCAATGCAAATGAATGACAGAGTGCGTGCTGGGTCCAATCCCACTCTTACAAACACAAACAAATAATAGGCCTTACAATCAGGTTGATATGTACACAAAAGTACTTCGACCTGACGGCCCAATCAAAAAGTGTTCTGTGAACACATAAATGCCTGGAGGAAGTGGCACCATTCCTTCCCCCAGGAGCAATCAAAAAGGTGCCTGTGGCACCACAAACCAGTGGTACATGCTCATTGCGAGCGCACACCACTATAATCCAACTCAACAACAACAACAAAAGTCTAGCTACCCTGTTCATTCGTTAACAAGACAATGAATACCAGAATTGTAAAGCTTCTAGAACTCCAGATGCAGATGGAATATGCCAGGCGCATACTAAATGAACTGGCCGCGGAGGCCATTGTCGAAGAGGGAAGGATGAAAGAGGAGGAAAGAAGAAAAAAGAAGAGGAGGAAAAAGAGAGAGGAAATTTCAGAATCCCAGAGACAGAAGATTGGGATTCTGAAGCCACTTATCCCACCTCTGCTCTCCCCCCAAAAAGAGTGAAAGGAAACTGGGGAAGAAGATGTGTGTGTGGTACCAGGCTTGGAAGGTGCCATCATTAACCAGGTGTCATGGAGTTCAAAAAACAAACAGCCCTTTTCAGGGCTACCCAATACTCTAGAAAAGAAATAGTAATAGATTTGCCAATGTGTGTATGTAGAGTAGTGTGAATATAAACACTGACTCTTTTTTTTCCTAGTGTGAGTGTATGTGTATGTGAGTGTAAGCGCTCACGTACGTTTGTGTGGATAGTAGATTATTGGTTTTTGTAAGTGTTTAAGTTGGATTGTGTGGATAGTAGATTTGGGTTTCATTTTAAAGCTTTGCGTGTATAGATAGTAGATTTGGGGTTTGTTTATTGCTCCTTCACGTATGTGGATAGTAGATAATATAAAATGAGAAAAGTAGGGGATGTTTTCCTTCACGTCCGCGCGTTGTTTGGTCATGATCTAGGTAATATACATTTTGTTTAACAAGTTTAAACAAAATAGGGAAATGGGCTGATAAATGGGGTTTCAAATTATCCCATGAAAAAACTATAGCAGTATTATTCACCACCAAACGTAAATTACAAAATCAGTTTCCCAAACTCACCATCCAAAATCAAGAAATTAAATTCGTAAATGTAGCACGATTTTTAGGAATGCATTATGACTCCAAGCTAAACTGGGGACACCACATAAACGAACTAGTCAAAAGGTGCAATAAAGACCTTAATCTCCTTACAACCCTTAAAGGAACCACCTGGGGATCCAATCAAGAAACCTTACTAGCATTATATAAATCGTTAATTAGATCTAAACTAGATTACGGATGCCAAATTTACAACTCGGCACCGCAAAATAACCTCAAAAAACTAGATAGCATACAAAGAAAGGCCCTAATTATTTGCACTGGTGCACTACCATCCACATCACTAGTGGAACTTCAAATCTTAACTGGAGAACTGCCGCTCCACCTTAGAAGACAAGAACTCACCCTCAGATATGCAGCCAGGCTAACAACACACCCCGACACACACCCCACCCGGCTAGCTATAAATAAATGCAACATACCTTTTAGAACTAAATTATCACAAAACATACCAGCAGGGAAATTAGTCCATCAATTAGTTGAACAACTTCCTATAGACAAACTCCAAGCAGAAATTGCAAATCACTATGACAAAGAACCATGGATAAATATCAACCCCACAGTTAACACCCTCATTACGAAATATGGCAATAAAAACGAACAGGAACTCAAACTAAACACAATCTGTACAGAAGAAATCAACTCAAAATATTGCAACTACATTAAGATTTACACTGGTGGATCCAAAATTACAGAACCACCCAGAACAGCAGCAGCTTACGTAATTCCCGAACTTAACATTAAAGTAGGACGAAGACTACCTAACCTCTGCTCTATATACACAGCTGAATTCTGGGCCATACTTGAAGCACTCAAATGGATCAAAGAGAACAAAATACCCCAAGCGGTAATAATAAGTGACTCGCTAAGCGTCATAAACTCAATACTTAATAACAACACCAAATCAAGAGAAAACTATCTTAGGCAAACCAATTTATTGTTAAAAATACTGAACAATAATAACTTACAAGTAGAATTTATGTGGATACCATCCCATATTAACATACCAGGTAACGATATGGCAGATATAACAGCTAAACAAAAACTAAACGAAACCACTCACATCAACCTAGATTATAGCATATGCGAACTCAATAGCATATCTAAAACCCTCATTGATAATAAATGGCAGGAATTATGGAACACAAGCACTCAAGGCAGGAAACTAAAAACCATCATTAAAGAAGTATGTAGAAATAGGAAACCACCCAAAACAAAAGGCAGTGAACAAAAATTCATAAATAGAATACTCACGGGCAAAACCAAGCTGGCTAACAGCTTCAGACAGTACATAGGACCACAACCACATAACCCTAACTGCTACCACTGCAGGGTCCCAGAAGACATAGGGCATATTTTTAACAACTGCCATACACTTGAAAAAGAAAGGGCTAAGTTTAAAGTTAAACAGCATAAAATTGGATCCCCTACAACATACCCAGAATTCTTGATGAACACAAACCCCAATATTAATCTAACATTCAAAAATATCATAAGTTTTATACACGAATCCAATCTACTCAAAAAAATCTAAGAAAGTAAATCAAAGACCAGTTAAAAATATAACAAATCACTGTTTGGGAATTATGACGGCCGGCTCGGTCTCGTGGGTTCACAGACTGACACAGCCGTTCATAGCCCGAATAATAAAAACCAGTTAAGGACGAATATTACAAAATCACTGTTTGGGAATTATGACGGCCTGCTAGGTCTCGTAGGTTCACAAACTGACACAGCCGTTCATACCCCGAATAATAAAAACCAATTAAGGCCACAAAAAATTAAAATAGGAAAATAGGAATTAATTAAAACAGGACTCCATAATAACATACAAACAACCATAAAACAAGTTTTCATTCCAAACCAATAAGATAGGGAATCAAAATAAATAAGGAATTCATGAATAAAAAAAAAAAGAAAAAGAAAAAAAAAAAAAAAAAAATACTCCTAACCGTCTCCTTGTCTCTTAAACAACATCTGGCTGAACTTTTAAATCAAGCTTCCACAGCTATTTCTACTAACATACTCAGCCAAATCCAGGCAATGTTGGCAGACGACACTGAAGAATTTGAAACTTCCACGCTGGCAGCGGCCCTGGAAGTATCATCATCCAGCGGCGATGAAGATGATGAACCTGCACCACCTAAACAGAGTGGAAAAAAGGAAGGCTCTGTCTACCGGAATATCGGACTGGGAAAGGCAATTGATGATATCAAAAAAGCGGGCCACTTCGTCAATGCCACAAGACCGGGTGTCCTAATGTGACGTCATCGCTGCCGACCAATCGTGGCGGGAGTCACATACTGCTTGGTTTGACACCTGGGGCATTTCAATCCAACTAAGAAACACGAGTGTGTGGTGTGACTATTCCCACTCATGTCTATTAGCCTTTCAGTCAGGTTGTTAAGGACTAGTTAGTCCTACACCTGAGTGGCTAAATTAAAAAGTACTCTTTGAGTACATAAAAGCCTGGGGGATGAGGCTCCTTTTCCTTCCCCCAGGAGTAATTAAAAATCACGCAGTGCGTGAATAAAAAAGTGGTACATGTTCAAAAGAACGAAAACCACTATAATCCAACTAACTAACTAACTAACATTTTGTGTCTTGGGGGGATGTTTTCCTTCACGTACGCGCTTTTCGTATAAGAACCCACAACGTTCGTCATTCACACCATTCTGCAAAGAATAAAAAAGAAGATGGCTTCGAACCAGCTTGATAAAATGAAAACATTGCAAGACGTGCTGGACAATTTGGGTATGATGGAGCAAATGTTAGTTAACTTAAACGAGGATCACTATTCTTATAGCCCCCATCGAGTGAAGATGGAGATTAACAACTTACGAAAAGTAAAGGAAATGATCAGTGATCTGTTGAAAGAAATAAAGGAGGAGAAGGAGGATGAAAAGGAAAGGATAAGGATGAGAGCATGGAAAGAAAAAATTGAAAAAGAAGAAGAAAATGAGAAGAGGAAGAAAGAAGAGGAGGAGAAGAAGAAAGAAGAAAAAAGGAAGGAAGAAAAGAAAGAAAAGAAGAAAAAAGTGTAGGACAGAAAATAAGAAGCTGGTGGAGAAATAGAAGAAATTAGAAGATGAAGAAAACCAAAGGCCCTTTTCAGGGCCACTCACATCTCTCGAAAAGAGATAGACTTTCAATTGCCTACCCCTTTTTTATTTTTTATTTTTAAAAAAAATTTTAAAAAGTCCCATGTTAAATTCCCCTTGTCCCTAGAATTGCTATTTTTTTCTCCCATGTTCAATTCCCATTGTCCCTAAAGTAGTTTTTTTTTCCATGTTAAATTCCCCTTGTCCCTAGACAAACCCAAAATCTATTCCCATGTTAAATTCCCTTGTCCCTATAGTGACCCAGCAATTTTCCCCATGTTAAATTTACATAGTCCCTATAGTGACCCAGGGGTGTTTTTAATGGTAAGTCCCATTGTCCCTATAGTGCCCCACTTCACTACTAACGACTGATACTTAGAAATTACCAAAATGACATGTTTTAATTAGTTCGTTATTTATTATTTATTTATTTATTTATTTATTTATTTATTTATTTATTTATTTATCATTATTATTATTATTATTATTATTATTATAAATGTATTGTTATTTTTATCTCCATTTATTGTTCAATACAATCATTACCAATCATATTTCATTTATTCTGTCCTCATTATACCAACACGAAATAAATTTGGAACTCACGCATGTGATTTATAAGCAAGCATTTTCTGATGTACTGGCATCATACTCCATGTATATACATGCATGGAGGTATGTATGCGCATATATATCTATGTATCGTATCTATATATGTATCTATGTATTTATCTATCTATCTATCTATCTATCTATGTATCTATCTATTATCTATCTATGTATCTATGTAAATATATACATTTATGCAGAGACATGGAGAGACAGAGACATACGGACGGACAGACATAAAGATATACAGACGGACGGACAGACATACAGACAGACAACAGACAGAGATAGATAGATAGATAGATAGATAGATAGATAGATAGATAGATGGATATATTTAAAACTATATGGTCATAAAACAAGCGACCTGATAGAGAAAACCCATCAAATTTTTGTTATAATTGAGAAGAAAAATTTATTTCCCTAACAATATAAAGTGAAAGGATTTACACTAACGACTCCGAAAGTCCTAAATGTTCTACTGATTCCAAAAGTTTCCAATAATCAGAACGCGTTATATATATATATATATATATATATATATATATATATATATATATATATATATATATATATATATATATATATATATATATATATATATATATATATATATATATATATATATATATATATATATATATATATATATATATATATATATATATATATATATATATATATATATATATATATATATATATATATATATATATATATATATATATATATATATATATATATATATATATATATAGAGAGAGAGAGAGAGAGAGAGAGAGAGAGAGAGAGAGAGAGAGAGAGAGAGAGAGAGAGAGAGAGACACACACACATCTGTCTGTGTGTGTGAAAGAAGTGATGACATTTTGATATGAGGAAAAAATATGTAGAAGTGTACGCAATTCAAAATTTAGTATACTGAAGATTAATTAGATTTCAAATGTTAGATGGTACTGGTACTCTCTCATGCTGTTTTACTCCCAGTTTACCGTTACATATCATGTAGATTTTCCTCCGGCAAGCTACAAGTGATGAGAAGCTTAAAGCCTATAAAACAGACTAGACTGTCAAGTCGCATTATCTTTCAAAGAGATTTTTTGATTAGCAAATAAATAACCTACCGTTTTTGAAATAAAATCATTATAATATGTATTCGTGATTCTTATAACGGCAAATAATAAATCAGACTTTAATAGCCATAGATTATTGATTCCGAAGTCTATGGTATTGCCATATAACTTATTTTAAAACGTTTTACAAAATTTAGAATGTTTTGAGGCTTATATAGGATAAGAGATTCATAATCAAATTTTGACACATTAAACATTGCCTCAAATGGCATTGTGACAAATGCAGTCATTGTCAAAGCCTCGAGTTCTATAGCTATTACCAATGATTCGTCACTTCTCCATATGTGTCATTCTGGCGTTGTTGTTGTTGGGTGTAACACCATTTGTCAGCACACGATAGGCTATGCATGGCGGCCAGTATTAATGGTGGATGAAGAACCCGGGAAAACCCCGGGAAGAACCACCGACCCACGATAAACTACTGACAAGCTTTCTCACATAACCACATTGGCCGAATCCTGGACTCGAACCCACGCAGACAGAGATGAGATGGCAGTGATCCAAAACGGAGAGTGCTTGAGACCACTCGGCCACTGTGTCCTTCTAGTTTTCCTTGGAGGATTAAGTAATTGAATATTATCACCCGCTAATTGATTATGATGCGACCCAAGAACAAGTCAGTCATAAAATTAATGTATTCATTATTTCTGCGGTCTCATTCTTTGAGCCTTTTAAAGAGGCTCTAGTCCGCAACATCTCAACATGTTAACCCTCTATATATGGCAATATACCCGCAGTGTCATCACCCGCCTAAGTTGTTATAAACGTAGTAAATAGCACTGAAGAGAGCAAATCAACTTTTGCAAGTATGGGTGGATGAAGAAATGAAGATGAAAGAGGTGTTTCATTTTCTACATTGTAGATTGGGAAAATTGGTGAAGACTACATTGAATAGAAGGGACGAGTCATTTCTTTAAAAACAATACCCCTGTCGAATGCTATTACACAACCCTAAACATGTTAAGATGGGGATTATATCCTTTAATTAGTGCTGACAGACCGGTGAGGAATGTCAAAAAAGATCAAGGCCACCTGGCACAAGGAGATGAAGAAAAGAAGAAGATGAATTTCCTTCAAAAAGTAAGAACGTGGTGAAAGAAGTGGAGAAAATAAAACATGAAAACTTTTCTGCGCCTCTCCACTGCCTCTAAAAGATTTAGTCCATTACCGAAATATTTGTGTACTTATGTTGTATAAGTGTGGGTTGTTCGTATATGTATTTTTAGTATTATTTATCTTTGTATGTATGTATGTATGTATGTATGTATGTATGTATGTATGTATGTATGTATGTATGTATGTGTATGCTTGTCCCTATAAAAATACTTCAATTACCTACCTGACTGAGGTTAGCCACATGCAACCCTGTTGCCATTTTTTCCCGTAAGTCCATTACCGCGATGTCACCCTGTTCATTTTCTCTTGTAACTATACTATCCCACCATGTTAATTTCCCACTGTCCCTATAAAATGTGTGTCCCTATAAAATATCCTTGTCGCTCTTTTCAATATCACTTTTTTCAATAGTATGTCCTTATTTCGCCTCAATTAACTACTGACGAGGGACATGTCCATCCTATAAAATCGGCCAACTTCGTGTGGAACTACAGTTTGCTCAAGTTCTAGTAAACAGTGAACGTCAACTTGCATGCATGATTTGACAATATTCTAGAAATCATCTGAGAAACGTGATCCTGAAGTCGAAAAAAAAAAAGGTTGAACACTAAATAATAGAAACAACGAAGTTTGTGTTTAAATCTTCAGCAGCAACAGAATACACGTGGAAAAAGACAAGCATACAACCATGATGCACGGATGGACAGAACGAAAAAAATTGTAGTCTCCTGTTCTGCTTCTAAATTGGCTACAAATATTACATGCCTAGCCAAAGAGCATTGTCATGATTGTGGGATCAATCATCAAAGTTAGAGACAATGTACGTGGAAGATACAGGGGTCCTAGTCTCAAGAGAAGATTCAGAAAAAGTGGCAGAAAGGTTTGCGTCATGATCCTTTATCTCTCTTGACTTCTCTGTACACGAAACAGAGCGCTAACATTGCCCATTCATCGACTTACATTACATATATTTTTAAAGAAAAACTCGAATGTGAACTGCTAATTATCATTACCTGTGAAACCATCGACTTATGGGAATAATAACGAAATAGTGCTTTTGCTATTTGTTTGGGGTTTAACGCCACTTTGCTATTTGAGTAAAATACTCATTATTCACTATTTGAGTGAATACATTTCACTACCACATTTTTTCTATTTTTTACTATTGATGTCAATACCACAATTTTGCTATTTGAGTAAAACACATCATTCTTTTCGTCGTGTGAAATCATTGTGAATCAACCACCTTTGTCCTTGTACCGTGTAAGGTCGTTTATTTGTATTTTCATTTGTTGCATTATTAGGTTCGTGCGGATTATGTTAATTTGTCCAATCTTTGGATCTTATAACGTACGTATTAATCATAATTCATTTCCCATTCAAGTCATTCATCATCAAACATTGTATTTGTCAAAAGTGTTCTTTGTAAATCCAAAATCCTACCCGGTCATCTTGTTTACAGTTTGTTGCCGTTTAATATTTTCTTTTCTTTTTTTGTGTGTGTGTTTTAAAGACATCTTCACACCATGACAGGTTGCCAGTATATTTAGTATATTTGGTGGAGGAAGGACCAGGGATAAATGGGAACTTCCTTACCCTCTGACTCAGAAATACTGATGTATCCTAATGATGAACATTCAAGTGGAAAACCTTGAAATGTTCAAGCCTATTTTATCATCGCAGGCAACAATCATCCACAAGGAATACATTTAATAGCCGTCCACTTTCCCAGCGACAGAAGTGTGAAATATATTTTATTCTAATGGATTACTTTATCTGGAAGATGACCTCACTGACTTTCTAAGAAAAATTAAATAATGAATGATTCCAGTTATTAGATTCCATTATGTGGGAACAATATAGAACATTGAGTGACTTGCTCTGTAGGTGAATACTAGAAAGAAAAAAAAAATGAAAACATACGACTGTTTTCTTTAGCTCAGAAATGTAATGTAAAGCTAGGTCAAAATGATAGCGTGTGTGTGTCCGTGTGTGTGATGAGGAGCTTTAAAATATTTCATTCATATCGCTACGATGTCTGCAGTGTGTTAGTTTATAGTGATGTCTAGCACTGGGGCATCATGGATCAGACATGTAGCAATTGTCCCACCTGGTCACATTATCCTAACACCAGGCTGACCAGTCCAAACATTAACCTCTTAATGCTGAGCGCCTAGCAAGACAGCTGTCAGTACCATTTTGTAGGACTCGCGGTACTAATTTAGTTCCCATAGTAAACCTATGCAAACACCATGATATTAAAAGTTCAGTAACCTAGATGAAACCTGGATGTCAGCTTCTGTGTTGAGGAAAGGATATGAACCGCGGCATTTTCTGGATCTGCATGTGTCTGAAACATGTGCTTTCAATTCCGCACCAAAGATTAAGGTGCTAATTTTAGTAATGAGTGTTCCAAACTCAAGACTGTTAAAGGCATGAAATTCCATCAATAAAACAATGTATCTATTTTTTTTTCACTTACAACTAGGATAAGCTCTCAAAAAAGATTATTTGTCCTACAACATAACTTACATTATTAACCAATCCTGGTCAGCCAAACCCATATATACTCTATTTTACGTTCACCCATTTCCAGACTGGTACCCATTCTTCCATACCATTTGTACCGTGTGTCCTGTAAGTCTTTGTTATGATTCGGCCCAGGGATTGAATCCACAACATTTGACTTCCAAGGCGGACGCTCGAACCATTTGGCCACTGGAGTGGTGTCAGATTGATAGTGTATTAGAACATTGAAAATCTTTTTTGGTATTCATAAACGGTGTGCAAGTACGTTCATTTTTAAAGTTTTATTTTGTTGGTGTTTTGTATATAAAGAGGAATTTATACCCTAACCTTCATTTCGTGGCTGATGTTACTTGTGAGAAAAACAAATGTTGATTCAGAAAAAAATCTTCTTGCGTTGTGTTTAGTATTCAATTTTATTTTTAAACATTTTCCTTCATATTTTCTCTGTCAATCTTTCTATCATCATATTTTCTTTCAAATCCGCTTATAGAACAGGGGGATGTTTTCCTTTTTTAAAAAATTGGTTTGCTTTGTGAATGGATATTTGTGTGATTTCATCCCCTTTCATTTACATCATACCCTTTTAATTGGATAGTATATGTGGGGTTTTCAGTTCTGGATAGTATGAGGTGCTCAGTAATAATCAAAAAGTGGGTATTGGATAATAATCGAAAGATGGGTGTTGGATAGTACTCAGAAAGTCGGTGTTGGAAACTTTTTCCACATGTTAAATCTAGGACGTTAATTCCACATTAACTATAAAAACTGTTCAAGCATATAAGTCAATGGCTTCTAACATTGGAACGATATAATCACGTTTGAGGTTAACGACTAAAAACAGTTACAATCTATCATCAATACTAAATATCCGTAGACTCCAAAAGTATCTCGCACATGTTAAACTAAAATTTTAACACAGAATTTCCCGTAAACCACTCAAGTGGCTCATATTTCTACTGCTCTCAAAACAAATATGATTATTACATTTAAGCACTACTAGTGCATTAAGTACTACAGTTTATTTCATCCCTTATGTGCACTATTGTCCATGCCATTATATCACACATTCGTGACGTTTACACGACCATCCAACAGGTTTTGTGGCTAATTAGCTATAGTACATTGCTAGAGGAACAGTGATCATGCTCATTTTCTCACTATGTTGCAATAGTTTATTGTCCCATCAGCGCACAAAGAAGATACAGTTAACTGAAAATGCGCATGCAAGAAAAAGGGAAAGTTACGGTATGAAAGATATTGCTTTCCTGTCGTGTGTTATTACACGAAGGTGTCATTTCTTGTTTGCCTTAAGTGATACGATTCAAACAACGTTGATGCTATAGGAAATTTTTGGGTATATTATGCCTGAAGATCCAAGACTCTGTTACATACGGCAAATGATATGTAAAACATTGAAAAATGACCGGCAACGTATGTGTGCATACATGTTAGTTATCATGCATGAAAGCTTGCAGACGTATGTATTTACATATATGTTTACATATATAGCTAAAGGTAGGGAGGAGGAGAGGAAACTGCAGTAGCTCATCTGGTAGATTCGAAATCCAAGGTTGCGGGTTCGAAACACGCCCGGGCCAGTCCCTGTCGAAGACCCTGGGGATAGCCACCGATCAACAGGAAGCTACCGGCAAACTTTCTCACATACTCACTTTGGTATAGCCGAAGCTCAAACCCATTCGGAGGGGAGGTCATTTGTAAATGATCTGTAATGAATTAACAACCAACTGGCCACCCAAAGTCCCATCCCAGTGAAAACATTAAATTATGCAAGATTTATAGATCTCTTCGAGGTTCAAATTTGGCTGTGTTAGTTAATGGACCCATCCCATGTACACTGTGAGCACATTTAGACAAATACTTTTACCTTCAGCTGCATTAATAAATAGGAAAACAAAATAGGTGACTTGCATTCTTCAAACAAACATAACCTACTAACGTTTTACTCACTTTCATATGTTATCAATTGGCTGTATAGATTCCTGCGACATTTAATATCAACACGAACAAACAATCGCAATTAATAATACTTTGAATAAGGTATAATACTGATGAGATTGAATCATATGTACATGAAGTATATGATTATCTTAGAAATTAAATGCTGTTATATTTCACAAAAGAATTATATTATAATATCAATATTGGTGTCAGCAACGTAAGGACTTTATGTCTAGTACCTTTTGATTAATTCGGCAGATTAAAGGTATTAATGATCTATAAAGTCATAGAATAAATATTGTTATTCTTCATGCTGAGAACTCCATTGGATTTTCCATTTTATTCCCTGAATATTAAACTGCATTATATTTTACTCATAAGTCTGTTTCCAAACGTCTCAGAAGTAACTATCATTGCACCATCTTTTGGTCATTAAAGTTAGGTAACTCGAAAACCATGCTTTTATTCTCACAATCTTGTTAGGAATTTCTTTCTTTGTTTCAACACGTAGGCTAACGATGTTAAGATATTAACTTATCTTAATGAATACCTCAAATCGATTTCAGCACTTTAAGAGAAAAAATTGAGAGAAACCTGCAGTAAAATACTTTTTTAGGATGTCCAAATACTTGCATTCGAAAAGATGTCACAAAATAAATCACGATTCACTAGTTATCCTCCCGTATCAAAATAATAAAACATGCTTTAATCCTGGACTGGCATACGTCGAGAAAATTATAATCTGTGCATTTTTTAAAAATTGTCAAAATTATTATGTAAAGAACAACTGATATAATATATAGATACACTGAGAAATTTATGTCACTCGTACGGAAAGATATGAGATTTAAAGAAAAATAATCTTAGTTCAGGTTTTCTCATGGCGAATAATCAATTGTGAATAATTTCAGAAGAGTATCACAACATACCTTGTGCTTAAGTCTTGTACAGCGAACTTTCAGCCAATAAATCGATTTTTCTCTGAGGATGCTTAAACTGAAAAGAGAAAAAAACACGCAGTGCTGTGAATGTGATGATTCCTAATAGGTATCCGTTTTTTTTTGGAATAAATAATAATAATAATAATAATAATAATAATAATAATACTGAGGACTTTCTATAGCGCCTAATCTTTAGAAGCTCTAAGCGCTTTACAACATTAGACAACACCTATAAGATAAAAAACATATAATGATATGATTACAAAAGCAAACACCATGAAATTAGAAAACATTAAAAAAACATGCTAGAAATATTTAAGGTAGGAAACATTATTAGGTCTTTATGTTTGTTCTTGCAGCCGAAATAAGTGAGTTTTGAGAGCCCTCTTGAATGTGATCACTGTGTCTTTGTGTCTAAGTTCAGTGATTAATTCATTCCACGTTGCTGGGCCCTGGTATGCAAAAGAATGCTGTCCATATCACTTTGTTTTCATAGTGGGAATAATGAGTATACGATTGTCAGAAGAGGAGCATAAGTATCTTGCTGGTATATACACATGGGTGAGATCGGATAGGTATGTTGGACTAGAGTCCGACAGTGAAACGTAGCACAGAGAACAAATTTTGTGTTTGATTCTGGATCGAACGGATAGCCAGTATAGGGTACAGAGCAACGGGGGGGGGGGGGGTGCTCTGATCGTCGTACTCTAAGTATGATCCGAGCAGCTGTGTTTTGAATTTTTGAAGTTTCTGGAGCAGATATTAAGATGAACCAGACAGAATTGAGTTACAATAGCCCAGTCTTGAAAGTACTAATGAACACACAAGTCTTTTAGTGGCATCAACTGAAAGATATTTGCGAACTGAGCTGATGCGTCACAGCTCAAGATATGCAGCCTTGCATATGTTCATGACATGTTGGTGCAATGTGAGATTACTGTCCAGAGTAACACGTAGGTTTTGTACTGATTGTGTGAATTTAATGTTGGTGTTGCTGATATTTATTGTTTGAGGTAAAGGATGTGAATGAGAAAGTCTTTTTGTTGTGATCAGATTGGCCTCCGTTTATCATCGTTCATCTGCAGCTTGTTACATGTTATCCATGATTTCACATCATAAATGCACCTCTCTACACCTTGGATGGTAGCATCAACTTCATTTGGGTGGCTAGATTTGTATATTTGGGTGTCATCAGCGTACAACTGGTAAGACACTGGATGATGATCTATGACACTTGAGAGCGACTGAGTGTATAGAATGAAGAGAACAGGTCCAAGACCTGAACCCTGTGGAACACCACAACATAAATCAACTGGGCTGGAGTGTATTCCATTTGCAGATACAATTTGTGTCCTGTTGACCAAGTAGGACTTGAACCACAGTAAGGCTGTATCATGAATGCCAAATACATGCTGGAGACAGTGAAGTAATATATCATGGTCTATTGTGTCAAATGCTGCAGACAAATCAAGGAGGGTGAGGACTGTAATCTTTCCGCTATCCAACGCAGAGAGAATGTCATTAACTACTTTTAGAAAAGTAGTTTCAGTACTGTGGCAAGGGCGATATGCAGATTGTACATTGCTAAAAAGACTGTTTGAATTAATGAGATACAAGCTGGGATAGAACAACCTTTTCTAAGATTTTTTATATGAATGGGAGATTAGAAACTGGGCGGTAGTTCTTTAAATCGTTATGGTCTAGTGTTGGTTTCTTCAGCAGAGGCTTTATGATGACAGTTTTGAAAAATGATGGGAATTCCCCGGATGAGAAAGAGGTATTAATAACATCAGTTAGTGAAGGCAATACTGGATCTAAGCACTCAAGCAGGAATGATGTTGGAATTGGATCAAGTTCACGTGACTTTGGTGCACTTCTTCATCAGGATTGTACGTACGAAATCCATACAGAGAGGTTCAAACATCATGTATATTTATGTTTTCTGTAAAGTTTCTATTTCGTTTCCATTTCTACACATTTAAATTCGTGCGATGTTATCATGCATTTCCTATCTTTGCTTAAGGTCTAAATAAAGACTACTAAGGGATGTGTGATAACCCTATGCAATGTGTAGTAATCCTGAAGAACGGGATGAATTTGAAAGCAATGTTCCGCATTGGAAACAAGATAAAACAAAGAAATTTGAAAAGGCTCATCCATGTCTGAATTACCAGCAATCCATCGGACTTTGGGTAAGTAAACTAATGACGCTAATAGACCACCAATGGAGTGTGTCTCGTTTCAGAACAAGTCATATATTAGGTGAAATGTAAAAAGTCCCCCTGCTATAGAAAGTAGTGCTGTAAAACGTCTAGGACGCTTACCATGATTGTTTAGTGAAACAAAACAAAGACCAAGGTACATCATATTTATAATCGCTTTATTTTAATTAATTATAATGGAAGTTTTCCTATCAATGAATTTGTGTATAATACGTTAAAAAAGAAACTACCTAGGAAGCGGCTGCCTGAAAATTGCACGGGACTTTGAATAGTTATTCTGACAGCGATGTACACATTGTGGCGGGAAGCACTATTATTTTAGTATGCCTAACTAACGATGCGAACCAAGAAAGACATATTGAGCCTCCATACCATCTCTCACTTTTTGACCTTATATTAAAGTTGTGTTAGTACTTTTATTTATTAACAGATATATTAAGGGAATATAATGAATCGAACGCTTTTTTTTACAATACAGTATTGTAGCTGCTTTGAAAGAAAATTCGAAATTTACGTGCTTTTTCTAGTGTGAGTAGTTGGTGCAGTTTCTATGAGAATGTAAATTGGTTTTGTCAGTTGCTTGTTTTTTCTGAAAAGCGAGCACATTCATTTGATACAATGTTTAGCAATCAGATTGTTTCGACTCAGCTGAGAACGGAAATTAAGCGCTTTTCTTATTTTAAGTAGCAAACAGCGTAACATATGTGATTTATTTGTACTGAGTTAATTCAACTACCCCGAGGTTAAGCACAATTTAGCTTGATCTACCACATCTACCCCCGATGCAACCAGATCTCCTAGGAAAAACAAATGAGACATAACTATCCATAGGTTATATCATACTTTCCTTCCAAGCGTAATAAAACAATAAAACGAACACAAATCAGAAAACTGAAAAAGAAAATCCTTCTATCCTGATTTCATATTGGCGTACTTCTGTAAGTTCAGCTGCATAATCTTATACTGAGTAGTTGCAAGTTTATTGATTTTCTGTATGATGAGTAAATGCAAGTTTATTGATTTTCTGTATGATGAGTAAATGCAAGTTTATTGATTTTCTGTATGATGATATTGTTTTGATATAAATCCGAAACACAATATTTTGACAATTTAAATATAAGGCATATACATATGCAAAGGTGTGAATAAATGATGATATCCGATACTTGTTGTGATTAGAAAGGTGTATATAAAAGTTTGCTGTTGTTTATTCTGCGTTTATCATGGTATAAACTTTCAGTTGCCTAGTACACAGCAATGAATAGTAAGCTATGAGTCGTCCACTGACAGTTTATACCACGATAAACTCAGAAGAAAACAACATTAAACTCTTATAATGGCAATCCTTTGTAACTTTATTTATTATATATTGTTATTTTTAAAGATATTTCCTATAAGGTTTTGGGCCTTATTTAAGCTTATGAATTCTTGCTGAGGGCATCTGCTACGTAACTATTTATAGAACAGAGGATACTTCATTTGCAACGTAATAGTTACGTCAACATGAAACAAATAATTCTTGCAATGGTATGCAATGTGTGTGTGTGTGTGTGTGTGTGAGAGAGAGAGAGAGAGAGAGAGAGAGAGAGAGAGATTTGGATTTTTGACATAGCTTTAACAATGTTTCAGTCATATCGCTACGATATCTGCGGTGTGGCAGTTTATAGCGATGTCTAGCCGCATCATGCCGCAGACATGTGGGATGATGTCCCACCCAGTCACATTATCCTGACAACAGGCCGATCTAACCTCTTAAAGCTGAGCACCTAGAAAGGCAGTTTTTAGTACCATCTTTAGGTCTTTGTTATGGCTCTGACTTGGTTCGAACCCGCAATCTCCCGCGTTTTGAAGGTTACACAGCAGGGTCTTGATCTTTTATCTAAATTGGCATACGTGTTCTGAGTAGAAGTTCAATATTCAAAGCAAAGGATGTGTCGTTTAGTTTTACATACGAATGACTCTTGAATTTGATGATATCATGAGTTCATTATGACCTGGCAGAATCGTTATTGTCCAGACATGCGAGTGACCAATTTTCGATCCTTTAAATCTATTTTCGTATTAATTAACAGTTTATGCTACCGTCAGGGACTACTTACAAAAGACTATCGATAAATTGATATAATGTTGGTTGTCCAAAGGTCAAACTGTACAAGACATCAACCAAGACAGTTACGATATTTTTGCGAGATTTTTACCCACCCACTTCCACATCGTAACTATCAAGGCCAGCTTTTTACATTGGAGGTCTTTTAATCCAATTGTTATAATTTTAGTCTTTGAAACCAACCAACCAAAACCCATCTCTTTATCTATTTACTTATGGTCTTAAATTCAGATGTAAACAGCCACCGTAAAAATTATGTACTACATAGACCCTGTGTACTTCTTTTCAGATTTTAAGTTTTCCAGCTTTTTCAAATCTAATCAAAGAATGAGTGATTTATCTTCAGAAAGATTACAAAGATTTGTTGTTTGATTCTGTCTAATTAATGTATTAAATGTTTTAAATACAATATAAATCCACCGTTTTTATTACGATTTTATAGTCATACATTGTGTGTGCCTTCCGATTTAGTGTTTACATTAGTTACTTTGCATCTGATTCGATTTAAAGAAGGAGTATAAAGTAGTTCTCAGTACATTTTATACAGAAATAAACGCAACATGGTTATGCTCTGACCGATGGAAATCTTTTATACATTTGTTAATTGATGCAGTTATAATTATATATTACAAAAAGCACCATGGACAGCTCCGGTGGCCTAAGTGGTTAGAGCGTCCGCATCGGAAGCGGGAGGTCACGGGTTTGAGCCTAGGCCAAGCCATACCAAAGACTTATAAACTTGGTACTAGTATCTGCCTTCCTTTGCGCTCAGCATTAAGAGGTCATTGTTAGGACTGATCAGCCTGGTGTCAGGATAATGTGACTTGGTGGGAAATAATGACATATGACTGTGCAATGATGGCCCAGTGATAGACATCGCTATCAACTGCCACAGTGCAGACATGGTAGCGATATGACTGAAAATTTATTAATGCTACGTTTAAAATCCAACACACACAAACAAACCACCCGAACATTCATGAAACCTACAGTTAGAATATACATATGCAATTGGGGAGCACACAAGTCCATATATGAAATAAAACATATTTATGTTATAATGAAAGGAACAAATAATAATATATCCATAACAAAGAAATACAAACATTGCTGTCAACATTGCCCAGACAAGAGGGAAAAATGCTAACAGAACTTCCAGATGGAAGGCCCCAACAAAAGAAACACCGACAAAGGTACCACAGAAAAAGTGACGTGGCGGCCTTGTACGGCTTTTGCTACACAATTGCTCTTTAAGACGGGGCCACCAAAAGAGCAATTAATGTGCCGAGGCAAAGAGGTGGTCTCTACCTAAATCCTTAGCCTTAGCCGTGTGAGACAAATGTGGAACATTCGCACAGGGTTTCCGTACCTGGTCAAGCTGGAATCGTCATATCTGCAGCAAACACCCAGAGAAACACCTGGAGAAAGACTGGGAGCGGACACACTTACACATCACAGGAAAGCACCGTGGAGCAGATCATAATATACACAACCTCTGGCTTCATGTGATCTCGTAGAAAACCAAGGTACCGGTCGTGCCCCACAACTTGTCCGGCTACAACGGCCACCCTATTATGGAGGATATCATGGCGTTTCCCTGTGACATCTGCAGTTTATTGACAGTTTATTGACAGCCTTCAGTTCCTTCAAGCAGCACGGATAAGCTGGCCGCCAACCTCCAAACGACAAGATGTTACGCTGAGCATGAAATCGACCTTCTAACCTAAATGGGTGTATACCCATATGAGTACTTTTCTAGCTGGAATCGTTTCGAAGAGGAGCACGTGAAGTCTTCCGCGACACCTCAAATGCAAACTATGGCTTGGACACCGTCCGATTAATACAGATCGCTATGCATGAGTCGAGACGCAACATGTATCAAATTAGATCTGCTTACATACATAAATCAACACTTGTTTATCGATAGGCGAACAATCTGTAATGTGCAGGCCACGACCACAGCAAACAGCTGGATTATGTAACCTTAAACAAACAGACCACATGATTAGATCATGATACAGAGTCTGGCAGCCAGCAAGTTTCATTGGGTTGTTCACGACAACAAACATAGCCTAGAACTGACTTGACATATTCGAGGTAAACCCAGAGCATGCAGAGGAAGTCCACGATGTGCACAGTAATTACCTACTGGCCTCCGAGACAATAATCTCCTCAGAAGTGTGTCTCGGCGAATACAATTCTTGGTAATGTAGATCAGCTAAGGAAAATATTCGCTGACCGCACGAAGCCGATTCAAAACCTTTTAAGAATAAAGCGCTATGGTCGCCACAACTAAAACATGCAACCTAATAGTTATAGTTCTCAGTGTATACAGTTGATTCTACAATGTCCTTCTAAAAAGATGAATTACCGTCAATAATAAATCAAATTATGAAATAATATCCATATTCACCTTTTAATATGCTGCATATTATATCTCCCTTTATAAGGAAAACATGCATGGAAATATATGGAGTGAGACAGAAGATATTTAACCTGTTGACAGTCCAGCATCTCAAAAAAGAGCAGGTCAACCATTGACAATAACTTCACCGTGAAGTCATCTTTGAAGGTATCTTAGAATAACATATGATTTGTATTGATTGTCACACAGTGGGAAGGTCAGTACTGAGAAACAAAAGTAGAGTACATATAGTAAAATTAGTTGTGTTCTATGTCCAGTAGGGAGCTGCTTATTTCCATGATAAAGCACTTCGACATACTTATCCCTGAAGGTAACGCCAATGCAAACCGAATTAAAGGTAAAACTCGTTTAGGCATACTATATAATACATTCATGAGAAATACAAATATATGACATTTAATTGCTTGATACTTGCAGTTCGAACCAGTACTTGTGTTTTCCGAGTATGCTGTATATTTTATTCAGTTGATGATTCCCAGTCTTCTTTGCTTATTTTCCTTTGCTTCTTTTTCTTGACAATTTTTAAGTAGGTCATGAAATGAAGATTAATGACTTCGAAACGTGTTTTATTAATATTAAACCGCACAGCGCTATCAACTTCTCAGAGCAGCCGCTCATAAGCCGAGAGACACATTAATATTGATCAGTCGTCTGAACATACTCGCATATGCATGTACTATGCTAAGGATTTTGTAAAACAAATACGTACACATATGTGATTCTTGTTAAATTCTGAAGATGCAGAAGGTTTAATTTACATATGATTCGATTTATCAGTTTTGTTGAGCTTATTACTGTGAATCGTGTAAACTTGAGTTAAGATTGCAAAACTAACTGGTCTCTAATGTGGTGGTATGTAAGACACCACTGAATAACTCATTTCTGTAGCAAAACGATCTATCTACAGGTGTCTCAGTAACTGTCATCCTTTTAATATGTATGTATGTATGTATGTATGTATGTATGTATGTATGTATGTATGTATGTATGTATGTATGTATGTATGTATGTATGTATGTATGTATGTATGTATGTATGTATTAAAATATAACTGGTCAGCTATTAAGATGTTTAAAATCTTGGATGAGTATTTAAAAGCTAAGTAGGGTTGATGCACGCAGAGAGAGAGACAAAGAGAGAGAGAGATGGGTACACATCAGTGTGTATGTTTATTTCAAAACGGAATCATGTACATAGAAAAAAAGGAGAGAAGAAAGCAAAACGACGACCAACAAAATTCTAATATTGAATATTGTCTATTGTATTGAATATATCTGAGAAACTAATATCTGATGCAACAGGTCATGTTCCAGTTTAATTTAAGAACAAATACACCTAATAGCATTAGTATTTATCCGAATTTCAGGAAATAATTTTTCTAATGATAAAAAAAGCTTCCTTTAAAATATTATCATTAAAAGATTATACCAAGATTTAAATAATGCTAGCTACTGAACATTGGATTATTATTACAAATATATTTTAGCAGAATAAAAGCAATTTCTGTTATGAATATATATTTGCACTTTTTATACCGTTCTGCACACTAAATATGTCACTGCATTTGCTTTAATGTACGATGTTACAATCTGCACATTTCAGTACTTTGCGGAAAATTATATTGATTGATGTTTGCTAAAGAAAATGAGAGGATTCAACCTAGAAAATATTGTTTTAGTTTTTCATTTTTCCATTGAGGGATTCTGTATTAATACGCATATTTTACTGTTCGGATTGGGATCTATGTCAATGAAATTTATCAGACAAGTGTTTTAGGGCATATCATAAATAAAAAGTAGAAATGTTTTAAAATTTAAATATGCCCAAACGATAGGTACACAGTTATGTTATCACATGGTTGATGATGTGATTACAGCTTTATTGTTCTTACTTTACATTTCTTAAAGAACCTTGGGGCATTACTGGGCCAATTGTACCATTAGTGAGCGACATTTTCCGAATATTAGTGAGCCACGATGGGCTAAAAGTTACCAACATATGCCGTACGTCAGGGTAATAAATGTTTTTACGTAAATTTGTGTGCACACCCATGGTAATTAAAGTATCGACTACCAGGTGCGAAACCTAAACGTTTTCAGTCAATGTGGCAAACCAATCACCTAATCCATAGGATTTCAACAAACCTCTGTAAAGAACAATCACCATTTAAGAAGATACTTGTTGTAATGCTCGGTATAAAAAAGCACTTAATTCCCATTGAAAAGGAACTTAATAATTTTTGCAATTCATTCTTGATAATTATAATTAACAAATGTATTTCACTTCTAGACTGTACAATAAATAAAACGATCACTATTGGAAACGAAGTGTCACTTTACTGATAAAACCAACTGCAATTCTTAAATATGCAGAGGTTGTTTGGGGTAAATGCGTACTTTACGAAAGACAAGAAATTGAAAACGTTAACTTAGACCGCAGAAAGTGTGACAGTAACAGTTAAAAGTTAGGTTAGCTAACAGTTATGTACGGAATAAGATTGGTACAAACTTGAAAATAGACGTGAAAATAGAACAGTATTTCTTCAAGAAGTTGAATGGGACAGTTCTCTGAGGTAACTTAATAAATATGTTCTCCACAACAATGTAAACACACCATATCTAATGCGTAAAACAAAACTATATAGATTATCATGTCTTAAGCAATAATAACAGACTGGAAAGATATATTAGGAACGATCGCTAGATTTAAAATTTCAAAGGATGCCGAAATAGAATTATGCCATCCGTTTCTATTAATTTCCTGGATTGAAAAGAAAATGATCAAATGATTTCCGCTATTAAGACCACAGTGTATTTAGCTTGGACATCATTTCACCATACATATGATAGACTCTCCTTTGTGCACCTGATGAATATTATAGAGCACTGAACATTTCTTACTTGATTGTCAAACATATGCTGAAATCTAAGAAAAGACAATTTTTATTTCTAACGATCTGACTTTGCGAACATCTTACATAAGGAAACCACAGCTTACAAATGGGTGAAATTAAGACATTTTTAAAGTGCATGTAAACAATTTAATATTCAGTAAATTTGGGATTAAATATATGTCTATTGACGCAGCTTCAACATATACTATTTCATCAGCTTTCTTCGTGATTTTATTCCTACGGTATTTCAGTAACTGTTATGAAACTAACATACTTATATAATTCTCCAACACATTTTGCAGAATGTGTTATTGATTACCTATATTCTCTTACACATTAATTGTACATATTAGCCTGTATGACATTAATACAAGTTCAACGCATATATGTTTCATCTACTCTTATTGCAATCGTTTTCCAGCATTGTCCTTCGGTTGTGCTCCTATATTATTGTAACATGGTTTGCGAGAGAAGATGGATTTAGGTGAAGCATGTAAGCAATTGCTTTGTTTTTTTCCAAAATCGCTTACTTCAGTTAGCAACATGGTTGATGTTGAAGTGTTTGAAAATAATGTTTTTTTTAATCTGCTTTTGCGGCATCGTTATAAATGATGCACATTAATCAATACAACTTGTGCTTATTTTGAAATAAAACAAATGAACAAACAACAGAAAAAACGAAACAACACATTTTCGAGAAGACACTTAAATTGAACAACAGATTTTGAACATACTCATCAATAACACAGTTATGAAATACATATTGGACTGAATTAATGTAATATACTAACTGATACCAAATATCGTGTCTTATATAATTTTAAACTTTAACATTCTTCCTATTCTAAATAGATCAAACCAGAAAATTTGGATGGCATGAAAGTTACTTACCTTTTTGGTGAATAAAAATTTAATTCCTTTGTTACATTGGGGCAGATCCGGTGATAATTTATTTCATCTTCCAAGTTAGGTGCTTTACCAGATCTGCCTCTGCGATGAACTACTTCATCTCCCCAATGAAATGAGAGTGTTACACAAATAATGTATGAGCCGATAAGTCAGCATTCTTAAGCCTTTCTGAGCGCTTGCAAGTGTGATTCTCACTTTATTCAAGATACTGCTCTATAACACGTCACTTGTTCCTCGCCTGTCAGTACTCTGTAAGGTACCTTACAATCACGTGCTGTGTGTAATTTTCCATAATGGAGACCATTTGCGTCAGGAAGCGATTATGAATGAAAGTCCTTGATATGTTATTCCGAATCCTTTCATCATCAAATGTGAAACATGCTCTCCCAATGCAAAATCAAAATCTTGGTAAAAGGTACAGCAATATCAAGGGACTTCAATAAATGCTCCACCACTTTAATTTCCGCTGGACAATCATACACTGATGACTTAAATCAACTCGCTATCTTGCCTTTATAGATATCATATGAAAATGATCACATATCGTGTTAGTTACCGATGCCCATTAAGGACAAACTGAAGTTGCAGCAGGAAATGCAAAGATCGTGTTCCGATAATTTGGAAACGTACGCAATTATGTGTACTGCAAACCTTAGGTGGAATATGGAGGCTCGAATATGGATCTCGTCATGCAGTCGAGATGACATTTGATAACAGTGGATGGGTTGTTGTACGTGGTCTATTTTGCACCCATATCACAATATATAATCAAACCTGCGAAATGGTTAGCGTTGAATATGCCCATCTGTAATTAACTGAAGGTTAGGTAAGTAAAGTCTATACTCCGTGCTCTCGTCTTGATGTCACTACCAGATGAATTTTGTCCGGTCTAAATAAGCATCTATCTCAACAAGTATATTAAACCCAATCAAATGAAACACAATAGACTAAAATCTCTGCATTTTTACAAACGAGGCTTTGTCCACGTCACTAAGTGTATATGATAATATTTTTTAATTCACACTATCCCGGTATACTAGAAGTTAAAAAATCTGGACTAGACGTTGTGAGTGGATTTTAGTCCTAAAAGAGAATTGGTTTAAATATTTATAAGCTATATAAAGAATACTCTGGTCGTATTAGTTTAAATTGTTTTTTGTGATGAAAGCAATTTTAGTATGCTATAAGTTTAATACATAAAATATTTTTTTTAAAGGAGGCTGTGATCCGACTTTGTTGGTACTTATTTTAATTGAAAGATATTATATTTTCATTGTAAAAGAGAGATAATTGTATCAAGTGAAGATAATATTAACTTCTGAAATTGTACATTGAAATGGGAATTAATATTGGCTGTCCATCGCTGCACATGTTTTTACATACAAATTATAAAATTTAGTTATCTGATCTGAGATGTGATTAATTACACACACACACACACACACACACACACATATATATATATATATATATATATATATATATATATATATATATATATATATATATATATATATATATATATATATATATATATATATATATATATATATATATATATATATATATATATATATATATATATATATATATATATATATATATATATATATATATATATATATATATATATATATATATATATATATATATATATATATATATATATATATATATATATATATATATAGATAGATATGGAATAGCTGGTTTGAAATCATATACAAATACACGATTTGCCGTATAATTATATCTTATGAACAGTGGACGGATAATGACTTGCAGTATTCAACTAAACGAAGCTGTCTAATAATGGTCATGGTTTGGGTTTAGTCTTTATTAGTCATCTTCATCTAGTTTAAAGTTAACTCTTCTCACAGCCTTCTAAAAGTGAACAGAAATCTACAGTACTTAAAATATCATTTCCAAAGACATGTAGGTTTTAAAATTTTAGGTGGTATAAACAAACAGTACACACTAGCTATTATGAAATGTGATTGAGAGGTAGTTGAGGACATTATGAACATCATGGTAGAAATCATTAATTTAACAATCTTTTTCATGTTTTTCCACTTGTACTGCGGGAAACTGAACTAATATTCAAAGAAAGCGAGTTTCGTGTTTATTATCACTTCATTCCTTTCTCTTCCTAATTAACTAAAATTATAGCACACAAATGTGGCATCATAGCCGTTTGACAAAATTATATTACAATCATGATAAGATAGCAAATATGTTACATGAAAAGTTCATTATCATTGACTTTATATCTTTGCACGCAAAGCGAACAGTATTTCTTGATTGCGTATGAAAAATATGTGCCAGACAGCAAATTGAAGTTGTCACGCGATGTTGTTTTCAGTTGCTACTTTCCATTTGATGCATAGTAGCCTTCATGTATATTTTTATTTGTGCGCACCGTTGATTTTCAAATGAATAAACACTTTCCTTGAGGAATGAGTTATTCCATAAAGAAAGCTATCGCATATAAGTCACCTAAAGCTCTAAACCGAAATACGAATCATGAATTAGTCGAATTTTACTTCTCATTGCTTATCTAAAAACACAGAAATAAAACGATCGTTTTATTAAAATGTTGATCCCTTAAGAATCATGAGCCTCTAAGCAGACCACCTCTCTCTCTCTCTCTCTCTCTCTCAGTCGTAAACGTCTGTATGTTTTTATGTATGTGATTGTCTATTTCACTATGCATCTTAACTCTTCAAAATGATTAAACTATCTTCTTGAGACCAGAATTGGCCCATCTAAAGAGTTTTGCATATCAATCGCATAAGTAACTTTTAACAGAGATTTATGTTCTTATGCAAATGACTGTATTTATCCACGTATACATTTGGAGGTTTGAGTATTTTGGTAACGAATAGCATCTGTGGCACATTCGAAGAACATGGAAATTTCAAGAAGATCCTTTCCCTATAATGAGAATTTCACAGCTTCTATCTTTCTTTGAATAGGACTATACGCCGTTGATTTGTGACTTTATTTTGCCATCACCATCACATGACGCAGGCTAAAATCAGCCACACTCGTTTTTTCTCCGGATTCCGCGGATTTTCGCTAGTATTCTTTTACGATGGTCCAGAGAGAGAGAGAAACAGACTTACCATGTAGGCATTTATTCATAGCCTATCCCTATGTTTATTGCTTGTTTAATCTGTTACATTAGCAACTAACTCAGCGAGAGAAATTGGATGGGAGAGGTTAGTACGGTCTTCAGTAGGGTTTCTGCACCTTTATCCAATTTTCATCTAGCTTAAGTCTGCTTTTCTTTCTATTTCCTTTCTTATTTCTTTCCTGGTCTTGATCTTTTCCGCTTGTTTCATCATGATACTTCTTAGTAGGCTCTCAGAATATGTTAAGGCAGTGGATCCCTATTTTGCGTAACTTAGACGCATCAGCTCCATTCGCAAATATCTTTCAGTTGATGTCACTAAAACACTTGTGCGTTCATTAGTACTTTCAAGACTGGACTATTGTAACTCAGTTATATCTGGTTCATCTCAATATCTACTCCAGAAACTTCAAAAAGTTCAAAACACAGGTGCTGGGATCATACTGGGAGTACAACGATCAGAGCACACCTCCCCGCTGCTCTATACCCTAAACTGGCTATCCATTCGATCCAGAATCAAACACAAAATTTGTTCTCTGTGCTACATTTCACTGACGGACTCCAACATACCTATCCGACCTCACCCAAGTGTACACATAAGCAAGATACTTAAGCTCTTCTTCTGGCAAATCGTATACTCATTATTCCTACTATGAAAACGAAGTCATATGGACAACGTTCTTTTGCATACCAAGGCCCATCAACGTGGAATGAGTTGTCCACTGAAATTAGACACAAATACACAGTGATCCCATTCAAGGGTGCTCTTAAAGCTCACTTATTTCGACTGCAAGAACAAACTTAAGGACCTAATAATGTTCCCTACCTTAAATATTTTCAGCATGTTTTTATGTTTTCTAATTTCATGTGTTTGTTTTTTGTAATCATATCATTATATGTTTTTTATGTTACAGGTCTTGTCTAATGTTGTTAAGCGCTTAAAGCTTCTAAAGATTAGGCGCTATGCAAAGTCATTATTATTATTATTATTATTATTATTATTATTATTATTATTATCAATGGTGGATAAGGCCAATTCACACAGGTCTCTACATTTTCTAGAAGAAATCCTTAGTCGTCACATTCAAGTCCAAGTCCAAGTCTTTTTTCAATGCACCTACAGTGCAGTGTTCATAGGGAAATAATCATTTTATCTTATTTTCTTTCTCACAACATAGATCTACAATCAATTTCTATCTTCTCTACTACTCCACCATACCATCCCAAGCATCTCTCCAATCATCTGTGCAACTCATTTCTTTCTGGCTGACATGTCAGCGATGGGTAGCCAGACTGACAAAAGCACCACTTCATGTCTGAAGCGCGGTCATGAAGGAAAACATACCCTCACATCTACTATACGTATTACATACCAAGCAACCACAAAATATAGTAGCATGGACATAAAATACCCTCTCTTTTCAAGTTTTTACAAACACCCATATAAACACACACACACACACACACACACACACAATCACATCCTTACACGCTTCTTGTGGCATTTTTATCAGTCTCTCTTTTCTAGAGATATGGTTAGCCCTGAAAAAAATATTGTTTTTGTTCCTGTGCACCTGGTTAATGCCCACCCCGCCCATGCCAAGCACCTTACACATCTTCGACTCCAATTATTATTTCAATCAACTCTTAAAGTTGAGAGAACTGAGGGAGCTTGAGTACCTTCATACTTCCAATCTTCTTTTTGAGAGATTCTAAAGACTCTCCCTCCTTAGTCTTCTTCGTGTCTGTAGATGTTGGGGACGATGTGTTTCCCAATCTTGCCGCTGTCTCTTCAACTTCTCATCATAATCTTCAATCTGGGGAACAGCGGCTCTGTGTATCTGTGCTAGTGGCGGTTGGCTCTGCAATGGTTTTGTTGACACCTCTTAGCACCATCCCATCATATATGGCTGGTTAGAACTTAGAAGTGACATCCTGTTTTTCAAAAAGTTGTTTCTATCTCCTCCCGTTTGTGTGTAAGTAGCTATCTGGTGTACTAACTTCCCTATGTCAGTACTTACATTGAGCCTGATTTCCATCATAGTAGCTTAGGTTTAGGGTTGTACTATACACCATGAGCTAGGTAAGGCTATGGAATAATTTCCTTCTCTTTCCCTAGTAGTTGTTGTATTTAGTGACTTTGCCAGAGTCATATGTCCATGTGTGTAAATATTTGGTGCTTTTGTTGTTGTTGTATATGTTTATGTTTGGACAGCCTTTTAGGTCAAATTTGTAAAGTTTTAGTCCTTTTTTTATCCTCATCAAAAGAATACCTTTATTAAAATAATGCTTGTTTTGTATATGCGTGTGTGTTGTGTGTCTGTAGATATTATATGCCTTAGCATATGGGAAGGGGCTTTGGATACTCATGTTGTGGAAAAGGGATTGAAAACATCCTATTTGTTTTAAGTTTTAAGTTGACTGTGCCAAAGCACATATTGTATTCACAATCATGGTATTGGAGATCTCCATCATTATAGATAAGGTGGAGAACATCCAAATGTTTTGGTTTTATTGGATTGTGCCTCAGCACACGGTAGCTTTATCAAATTATTGTTGATGTTGATATTTTGTTTGTTAGAATGTTGGTGCCTTGGCGCCAAGATCTTGTTATTTGCGAGTATCCATAATAATGGAGTTATTATTACAAGTGTTTATGTAGTGTTTGTGTTGTGCCTTAGCACTTTATGTATTTGTGTTAGGGCTTAGTTTTTTATTGGTTGTAGGTTTTGGTTGTTGTTGTTGAGTTGTGCACGTGCCACTTTATGGTTTTGGTTGTTACAATATGTGGTTGATTGACATTAGTATAATAAACGGATTGAAATCTTCCATCACGCGGACATGATGGAAAACATCCTTTGATTTTGTAACCTGTGTGGTTTACCTATTTGTAGCATCATGCTGCTACCTAGAGGGATTGAAATTTTCTATCACGCGGACGTGAAAACATCCTAATTAGGTGAGTGTATCTAATATAGTTTTTTCTCTTCTTCTACATTCATTGCTTTAGAGCCTTCTTGAAGAATGTACCTCCTCATCTTGAGACATAGCTTTGGTTACACGTTTAAGTCGGATGCCGTGGTTGATTCATCAATATGTCCCTGCGGACATGACAGTTCAATTAAGGGGTAGATCAGGAGCCGATATAAATAATTTTCTCATGAATTTGCCAAATTGAAACCCAGTGCCTGGTGTGGCTTTCATGAAAATTGGGGAGAATGAAATTGGGTTAGTTCCCCCTAACCAGATTGTTGCTCTGATCAGACTTCGTGACCTTCTAATACAAGCTGGAGTTAGCTGCATCTGTGAGGGTGCTATGTTGCCCCGCACTCAGCCACGTGGTTTGAGCACCGGACAGTATTCAAGGTTGGCACGCTGGATAAACCGAGAACTCGCCAGGGTTTTCCAAAGTTCGGAAGCCGTTGTAGGGGTTTCCGACAACTTTATTTGGGCGGTGACGGGGTGCATATGTCCATGGAGGAAAATCGGTGGCTCCACACCAGGATTATATCTTCTGTCCGCCAGAGGGTGGGAGTAACAGATGAAGATGTCTGATATCATGTACACGTGTGTAATTTTTATCAAATTGTAGTAATAAAAGTTGAAAGTTAATTTTTGTGGGTAGGTGTATAGCTTTCAGGCCTGTATGATACCTTAGTATCCATACATATGTTTGATTCTGTGTATTAAGAAAGATTTATTACATAATGGAGAGGGATTTATTACATAATGGAGAGGCAGGGTTTGGGTCCTCTGTAGGTGTCAGTGTATGAGTTTGCCTTTTCCTGCTCCGCCACTATTTGATTGATAGACAAGGTAAAATTTAATAATAGGTTGGATAAAGTTAGTGGAGAGGTTCATGCTGAGGTCCCTTCGGATGTCACAAGGTGACCTCCCCATACATGTAATCCCGCCACTAGAGTTTTTTAACCATAACAAGTGGTCATTTAGCTCATGATATATAGCGAAAAGTTATTTTAGATTTGTGGTGAATAATTTGGATTTGAAATCATGTCATTATTGTAATGAGAGTTGAAAGGATAGCGGATAAATTCATACTGGGGTCCCTTAGGATGTCATTAAGCGACCTCCCCTTATATGATATCAATCAGTTATTGTTGGTTTTTAATTGATCAAATTATTTATTTGGTTGTTGAGAGACTCGATACATGCATAATACATGCATCTGAAGACAGGTGCAACGGCGGATATCTCTATCCGCAGATGTAGTTCGTCTTGTATAAACAAGAAATCTATGTTCTTGTTTTTGTATTTTGTCTGGGTGGTGAGTTCGGTAACCAGCTGGTTGATTGATTAGTAGGATTATAGTGGTGTACGCACGTTGTGCATGTACCACTGTTAATGGTCGCACAGCGACCGGTTAATTGATCCTGGGGGAAGGAAAAAGAGCCTCATCCCCCAGGCGTTTGTGTGTACAAGGTACACTGGTAATTATAGCCTTCAGCAGCGGGTCCTTTTGGTTCCCATTGCGGTCTGATTGGAGAGCTGTTTCATGAGTGGGAATGGACCCACGCACTCGTGATACTAAAATAATTTTTCTGTTTACCAATCACTGTGGTGTCGACCAATGCAGTTGTAACGTCAGTCGCAATTGGTTGGTGACAATAACGTCACACTGGGACACCAATTTTAGGCGGGTGGAAATTGTGCAATTGAGTCAAATTCAAATGAGTCTGATAATGTTCCTAACTCCTAACAATTGAGATAGTACTAGTGCATAGTGTACATAGTGAGATTCCCTAACAATTTTGCTTTTCTAATTGTCTAAGCGACAAATAAAAGTTTATTCACTGTTGGGTAATTAGGTTTAAATTTGTTGCAGGCAACCGAAACGATCAAGTCAGTTTTGTGTGGTTTTATCGAACTGGGAAACCAAGCCAAACTGGTCCCCTTAGACGTGGGTTTTCTGTCCTTAATTGACCTCCAGCCTATAAATATAGATGCTTTCATAAAATCGTGCGCTAACCTGATGTTAGCTGGAGCCGTTTGAAGTCCCAGTGCATTTAGTCGCCTTATGTTTGGGTCGCTTTCATCCTGTGTTGTTGCTACCTCTGGTTCCTGTACGGTGACTTTTAAGGTTTTGTCCGGTGGTGTGATGTGATCTGTGATGATAGCATGATTTCTCTGATATCAGCTAGATTTTGTGCTTGTTCTAGGAGTGGTCATGCTCTTCACTGGCGGAGGTGGTTGTGGTTGTGGTGGTGGAGGCTTAGAGACAATGTTGGCAAATGTCTCTTTTCATTTTATTTTATTTTTATTTCTTTTCTGCGGGGCTGGAGCGTGGTCCTTTTTCGCCTGGGCAGCCTTAGATTTAGTCCTATCCCTTGTTGCTGTTAATTGCTGGTAGTGGTGGTCTATCCGGCTGCTGTAGTTTATTCTTTCCAGCTGGTACTATTAGTTTGGAAGCTAAAGTAGGACTTTAGACTATTTCTTACTTATTTAGATTGGATTTAAGTGGCTTTCTCACATATGTGCATGTGCCACTGGTTTCTGATCGCACGGCGACCTGATAATTTATCATGGGAGAAGGAATGAGAGCCTCATCCCCCAGGCGTTTATGTGCACACGGTGCACTGATAATTTCAGCCTCCAGCCGCCGGACCTTTTTTTTTTGGACCCATTGCGGCTTGACCTCAAGGGCTGATTCATGACCCACGCACTCATGATACTAATAAAATATTTCTGTTTACCTGTTTGGTTGAGTGGGAATTTAGCTGCACTCACTCAGTTTTATGTTATTATATCGGAAAATTTAGTTTTGGTGTCCTGGCGTGGCAAGGGAGGAAACGCGCAGGGAGGCTATCATCTGCTGTCCTTGGTGGTGTCCACTGGATCGAGGTTGACGGTTGCGCCGAATTTTGAATTTAGATACTTACTGTTGCCAAAGATGAAAAGGTTAAGCTCCTGTGCTGTTTTTATATTAATAATTAGAAGGAGAGATATATAATTGGGTTAAGAGAGTGTGAATTAGAGAGAAAAAAATTATTATTATTTTTAATTTTTTATTTTTATTTTTATTCCTAAATTTGAATATTATTTTTGGTGGGTTTTTACTAGATTGTTTTGAGTGGGCGATTTCAATGAACCCAGGTGAAGTGGAGTGCTCTTCAATGAACCCATGTGAAGAGCCGTGTCCATGTGATGTGAACGGCTGTATCGGTTTGTGAACCCTCGAGACCTAGTTGGCCGTCATAATTATTTACCTGAGTTTGATATGGGTTTTGAGTGATTATTTAAGTAAGTTGTTGATTATTGATTATATCTTATTTTTTAGTCCTGTTATTCCTAGAAATCTTATTATATTTTGAGTAGTTAAATGCTTATTTGGATTAGATGAATGTAGGAAGTCTGGATATTTATAGGGGGATCTGATTTCCTTTTGAGCTTTCTGGTAGTTGTTCCTTGCTTTCCTGTATTTTGTGCAATCACTGCATATATGGTTTAGATCTTCTACAGTATGACAGTTATGACAGTTTATGTTTGCTGGTTTGGGGCTGATATATTTGCCAAAGCTCCCTGCTAGCCTAGTTTTTCCTGCCATAATGAGTTTTTGGTCTACACTGGAGCCCTTAGGTGGTCTATTTGATCGGTCAACTTCTGGTAGGAGAGTGTATAGTGTCCTTCCTTTGGTGGAGGTATTCCAATGTTCCTGCCATTTTTGGTTTATATAGTTCACAGCGAAGCTCTGTGCTTCGGTTGTGCTATATTTTAATGGGATAGGGCTGGGGTCTCCTAATTTGGTTTTTGCGATTTTGTCGGGTTGTTCGTTTCCAGGGATCCCTATATGCGATGGTATCCACATGAAGTCAACTATCTGATTTACTGTGAATAGTTCTTTGAGCATTACGAAGGCTCTGTCAAGGAAATGCTCTCTGGTCGAAGTGTGGCGATTTTTGATTGATGTGATTCACTAAGAGAGTCGCATATTATGACCGTATTTGGTATATTATTATCTTTTATCCATCTGAGCGCTTCAGTGATTGCCCAGAATTCAGTGGTGAAGATTGATCAATTCGTTCCCATATTCAGTGGCCTTGGTGTTGACCTTCGTGGTAGTTTGCATCCAGAGGGTTAGGTTGGGTGGCGAGTTTTGCCGCCTGGGATATTTGGTACAAGTTTGTTTTTAAATGTGATGTTACATTTATTAATTGCGATTTTGGTAGGATGAGTGTTGGGGTGGTTATTTAGCCTAATTATGTACCTGAGTATCATTTCTTGCCTTCTCAATTTTAATGGTAATGCCCCTGTTACGATCTGGAGCACGTCAAGGGAGGTTGACGGGAGTGCTCCGGCGCACACTAGTAGTGCTTTAAGTTGTACTGTGTCCAGCTTTTGTAACCATGTTAGCTTAGCAGAGTTATAGACTTAGTCCAGTTTTGATCTAATTAATGACTTGTATATCGTGAGTAGAGTGTCCTGGTGTGCTCCCCATGATGTTCCTTTTAGGTTTCGTAATAAGTTTAGATCATTATTACAGTTTTTAATTATGTATTCTATGTGTTATTTCCAACTTAGGTGATTATCAAAATACATGCCTAGGAAAATGGCCACATGGCAATTCGGATTTTGTGTGCAAAGCTTATGTTTCTATCAGTCCAAATTTCTATATGTTGATCTAATTTTTTCTTTACTTGTAAAATGTTGTGCACTTTATTGTCCTTCCCTAGCATCATACCTGGAGCTTTGACTTGATGTCTTAATTGTTGGGTGGGAAGGCAAATAGGATTGTCTTTCCATTTCCCTATTAGGAGAATTTCCGTTTTAGATTCGTTTATTTTCGAGTCTGAGTCCTTTCCCAAAAATTATATTGATTTATTAAATGAGTATATGATGTTTTAGTTGTAATAATCTTTGAGCAATCATTCGCATGTTGAAACGTTGTACACTTTGTTGTCATATTTGGTATGTTGATACCTTTTATATTATTGTCTTGCTGAATAGCACTGTGTAAAGCTAGGTATTGACCTATAACATACTGTAACATTGAAAAGGGACAGTCTTGTCTACCAGATCTTGAGATTTTGAAAGATATTTTTTGAGCCCCATTTGTTTGTACTTTAGAGTTTATGTCAAAATATAAGGTCATAATCGAATTGATAAAACCATTACCAAAACCAAATTTCTTGAGTATATTTATTATATAATTAATTTCAGTGCTGTCAAAGGCTTTTTTCTGGTCGACTAGAATGAACGCTCCTACCATTTTATTAGCTTCCATAAATTCCACAATTGTTTTGTTTGGTTTCCTTAATTTTGTTTTTTTGTGTTTTGGGGGAAAGTTCCTCCCGTTTCGGTTTTTTTTTTTGGCGCATCCGGTACATTTTGTTTCTTATCAGATTTTTGTGGGATTTTAGTGTGTAGTAAAACTACTGTTCCATTTGGGTGCGTTAGTGTTGGCGGTAAGGTGGTCTTTGTTGTGTTGGCGCTTGTTGTTGTATGTTCGGTGTTTGTGGTGGTGGTGTTAGAGTTGTTGTTATTGTCGGTACCGTTGCCGGTGGTGTTGTTGTTGGAGGAGTTGGTGTATGGGGTTTAAGGGCTAACTCTTGGAATAGGCCCTTAATGAGTTTTGTGTTGGGTGTATCTTGTTGCTGCTATTGCTGTTGATGTGATGTTGATGGTGTTGGTGTTGTCTTGTTAGCTCTGGGTATGTTTGTCTTTTATTTTTTGTTCCTTCTTCTTCTGGGTTTTTTTTTCCGTGAGTATGGTGGGTGAAGTTTTTTGCATTTGGCCTGTGTATTTTTTTGTGCTGAAGTGGAAAGTAAATCAAGTTCAAAGGTTGGTTGAGTTAGAGTTGTATTTTGTGGAGCTGTATGTCTTTCTGGGGATGCTGCAGGTGATGTAGATGGTGTTCGAGAGGGTGCTTTCGAGCTTGGAGAAGATGGGATTTCCATCTCCTCTTCGCTGTCTTCATTGTCTGAGGTGTTGGTCAGTGTGTTTGTGTTTGTGTTATGGGCTAATGCTTGTGCATACGATGGGGGTATTGTACTGCGAGTTGCATTTTGTGTGTTTGTGTTATTCTGTTTTTGTGACCAATTGAGCTGCATTTAGAGCAGGGCCTGCTCATGTGGCAGTTATAATACCAGCTGGTCACTGGTATCCCGTATATCTTGAAAAACTCCGTGATTTTCCCCGTATCTTTGACGTCAATTTTGATGACAATTTTGAAATTGTGTGTGTCTCTTTTTATGCCGAGTACTTGAACCCAAGTTCTTTGCTTGAAACCCTCCTTGCAGACGCTAAGGGGAATTTCGTGGCGAAACTTGGAGAAATAAATACCAGCGAATTTTCTTTCGAATAAACGCGTAATGGGGGTGGCCTCACAGAGGCTTCATTTGCCAGATATATCTTATCATCAGATTGGGCTGTATTCGCTTTACCTCCTCTTCATTGTCCTTTTCTCTTGAAGGTTTATTCAGTCTTTTAGTTAAAATGGCTCTTTTGTTGTCGGCCAAAATATGAAAGTCCTCTAGCAAGTTGAAAGCTGCCACTGGGTCAGTCCATATGTCTTCAGGATCAAAGATTTGTAAATAACCTCTGGTAAGCTGATTCATGTCTGGTTGTGCTGTTTCCTTCGTTACCGCCATAGGTAGTGAATTCCTTTTAGGAAATGATGCTACGCCGTACTCAAAGACATCTCTAAGACATCTCCTGTTGATGTTAGTAGTATAGTGGGACACCCTAGGGACAAGGGGACTTTAATGTTAAAAAGGGGTATATCCACTCTGGGTACAATGTACATTTAACATGGGAGCACAGGATATCCACTCTGGGGTCAGTGGAAATTGAACATGGTGGGATTGTCTAGGGACAATGGGAATTTAACATGGGGAATTTTAACATGGGTGAGACTATAGAGGGACAATGGATTGGGACTGTCTAGGGACAATGGAAATTGAACATGGTGGGACTGTCTAGGGACAATGGAAATTGAACATGGGAGATTTATATAACACAGACAATAGACAACAGACAAAACACTGATACAACATTTAAAAATATTTTTTGAAGGGGTTAGGCAAGAAAGTCAATTTCTTTTCGATATATAGGAGGGGGCCCTGAAAAGGGCCTTTGACTTCTATTTTCTCCATTTCTTCATCCATCCCCAGACCTTTCCCAAAATTAATTCCTTCTTCCTCTTTTCATTTTCTGGTAACCAGTCAGGATAACCCATGGACCTAAACTTCTCCTGCATCTTTATCCAATTCTGATTAAGTTTGTCAACGGCCTCTTTCTTCTTTATTTTTTCCTTATCCTGTCTTTCTTGATTTCACTTTTCTTTAATCTTCTCCACTTCTACCTGAATCACCTTTCTTATTAATTCATCACTCTTCTTCAGTTCATCCATACCCCTCTTCGCATAGAGCCACTCTGTCCAATACACTATATGTTCTAGGAAGCAGCGAACTTGGATGACATGATCTAGTGCTTCCTTCAAACGTCCCACTCTGACAAACGGCTGGGCAATTAATCCTCTCAACGTATTAACTTCTTCTTCTATCATCCCTTCTATTAGATTCCTGGCTACCTTTAGACCTTTGACTTGACTGGTTACCAAGTCTTTGGTATCTCCATACCTCCATTCCTTTTCTATCCTTTCTGTAACATATTCTCCATACATCATCCAGAAATAGATATCCCTCAATTGATTGTATAAAGCAGACACTCGTGTCATCTTGTCTCGGTTATTCCGTAGAATGGCGCGAATGACGAACGCTATAAGTTTTTATATGTAAAGCACGTACGTGAAAGAAAACATCCCCTACTTTTTTCATATTTTCTACTATCTACATACAAACAGGTGAGGATACAAATAACTAATCACAAAATACTATCCTCACACGCGGAGAAGCCACATCAAACCCAAAATATACTATCCACACACCCGAAGCAGCATAAACATAACCAAAATCTACTGTCCACACACGTAAAGCAGCAAAAACAAAACCATAATCTACTATCCACACACGGGAAGCAACAAAAAACATAACTATAATCTACTATCCACACACGGGAAGCAGCAAAAAACAAAACCATAATCTTACTATCCACACAGGGGAAGCAGCAAAAAACATCTATTATCCACACAAACGTACTTGAGTGCTTAAAAAAACACAAACACACACAACAAACACACACACACACACACACAATCACGAAGGGAAACGAGTGAGTGTTTATATTCACACTACTCCACATTCATTCGATTGGCAAATTGAATAGTGTTCCTTTTCTAGAGCTTTGGTTATCTCTGTAAAGGGCTGTTTTTTTTAAACTTCAGAGTCACCTGACTAATGCCTACATCTCCCTGCCCTGGCAAGGCAGGCACATCGACGGCTCCAGTCGTTCTCCCAGTTTACTCGTGTGACTGGGAGTGCAGAAGGAGGATGATTCGCTTCACTCTCCCAATCTTCTGTCCCTGGGATTGTCAAAACTTCCCTCCCTTCTCTCCTATTCCACACTCTTGGATGTTGTATCCTCCTTATATCCTGTGCACGCAGCTGTACTGGTACTGGCTGTGGTACTGGCAGATGTTGCGGTACTGCTGGTGGTTGTGGTGTTTGTCTCTGTGGAGGCATCCTTGCCTCTGGCTTAACCTCACACACAGCTCTCATCATAGGATGAGGCAAAATCGTTCTCTTTTTTCCTCCTCTTCTTTCTTTTTTCTCTTCTCCTCTTCTTCCTCTATCCTTGCTTCCTCTGCTAAGGTCTCCATGGCCAGCTCTTTCAACGGGCGTACTCGAGGTGCATCTGAAGTTCCGTAAGTGTTGTTAGTCTGGTGTTCATTCTTTACTGTTGAAAGGTAACGATGGGTAGCCAAACTGCCTAGCGTTTTCCAATTTATACTTAAAGCACGGACGTGAAGGTAAACATCCCCTAAGACCCAAAACTTATATTACCTATATCATCACCGAAAAAACGCGCGGACCTAAAAGAAACACTCACTCACCTTTTTTGTACGGACCATCATTATTTTAAAAATTTTAAAGTCGCACTTCTAATGTTTTCTAACTTATCATAGGCAATGGATTGTTATTTCTTTTCTATAGTATCCGGTAGCCCTGAAAAGGGCTGTTTTTTTTAATGAACGAGGAGCTATGGCAATCTTTTAGGTTCTAAGACTGCGTCATCCTCTGACTACATGCTTTCTCACAGGATAAGGTCTGTTTCTTCGGAAAGAGAAGGAGAACTCTTTTGGTGTCAACACGACAGTCGACAAAGCCTTTGTCAGGTTCCTGCTGCTGCTGTTGCTGTTGCTGCTGTCTCTCTGTTCTCTCTGCTGTTTCTGAAGTCTGTACTTTTCCGACCATTCTTTTTTCTCTCTGTTAATTTCTTCTCTGAAGAGCTCCTCTATCAGGTCTTCAGTGACTTTTAACATTCTGACATTCTCTATCTCTTCTTTCTTCGGTATCAGACTTTGACACGATGCAAATTCACGTAGGAGGATGAGTCGACAAGTAAATGGTTATTAGCTCCGACTTAATACCCTGGTCCAAGAGAGTTTCGATGCGACGGGTCTCCAGAGGCGTTAATAGAGGACAAGAATATTTACGCAAGTCTTTATACCACTGGTCCAACACAAATTCTTCCGAGATGAGACTTTTTCCAGATACTCGTCCTATTTTTCTTCTTGACTCAGCATCAGACATTAATCGTATTGAATTTGACTGGGATGATCGATTTGACATCCATAGCAATCTTTTTTGATCAATTCCTTAATTTTATCTCCCAGGACTGTAGCAAAACAGGTGACTAAATGTGCTTCTTGTTCTGGCCATGTGGACTTCATCATTATGCCTTCTTCGTCTTTGTCTTGGGATTCTTCTTTCATGGTCTTCTCACATTCCATCTCCAAAGAATCTCTACTATATAAACATTGATAAAAGTCTTCTATGGCTTCTAATAGTCTAGAATGACTTCTCTGAAACTGTTGATTTCTATGATATTGTCAAATTCTGCATACAGGATGACGTTCACCGTTTCATCATGGTCTCGGTCTTTAAACTGAATTTCCACACCAATCTGGGCGGATTTTATAGGGTGGAAATGCCCCTCGTCGCTGCCTTGGTCTGGACTTAAATCAAAAGCCCACAAAGCATAGCCTCCTGCGTAATCCTCGTACGTAATGCCATGACTGGTTTTGGTTCCTAACTGTCCAGTGGCTTCGTACAGGGACAAGTACGATCTCAAGTAATTCTTCCTATCAAAGTCAGGCTCCAAAGGTTGGGTACACAAGGTCTTGCCATCGGACTGACTTCAATCTTGGACACGCCAAAGTGTTGAAAGTGGAAAGGATTTTGTTTAGTTTGGATCCATTGAAAGCTTCATTCTCGACGATACCAAGGATTAAACGTTTGGGTAACTGTCCTTGGAACAGATGATCTTCGATCATAGATATGTGACCCTTGGGAATGGTGAACGTTTTCACTTCCACGCGTCGTATCGGATATCGGATACTTGGCGGTCGTTCTGCTCAACGTGTGACTGATGTCGTTTCCCACTTTAGGTAACACTTCCACGCTTCGCACGTAGAATCTGGCTTCTTGGATGATGGTTTTGTAATCGGTACTATCATCTATTAAATGGAAACGGTACTGCTGTGATTCAGTCTCAAGCGGACATCCACTCCGTCCAGCAAATACTTTTCTTGTAACCACATGTCCAAATGCAAACGATCCATCAGTTCTAAACTCTTTCCGTCTTTGATTTTGTCTCTTCATTCTACAAATCCCTCACTGTGTGGTTTGGCTGTATCAATTTCGGTTTCGTCAGATCGGCCCGCATCACTAGGTTCCCATACCACACAGGCATTGAGATGATTGTTCTTGGCGTCTATTCAGTACGTCAAGAAGTTTTCCAGTAGGCACAATAAGGGTAAGTATCCATGCTGCTACTGCCTAGTTTGTTATTCAAGTACAAGTCCACTCCGCTAAACAAGGAATGCATGAAATTGTTGACAGGAGCTACTTTCTCGTCATCTATAGCACGTCCTGTCTTATCTAGAACTTTGACTTTCAGGTACAAGTAACTGCTATTCAGATCGATGTAATCCTCGGGCTGTCCTTTGATTTCAAACTCAATGGGAACTGAATCCGTCAAAGAGGAGACCCACTGGGATTCTTGCATCGTCATCATGGTAGGTGGCATGGCAAACAGATCCAGTTCCGACTTGGAACAGGCGCAAGACTCTCGGTGCATCATTTGTTCTGTTTCTCAATAATTTAATAATCAAAACGTCTAAGTCTCGAACGGTTCTTCTTTTCTTTGTCTTTCTAACTTTAGAGGTGTGAAGTCTTGTGAAAGGGTGTTTTTTTCGTCGTATCTTTCTGCCTTGTCCTTGCTGTGGCGTCCGGGAAGCAGGAATGCTTGACACGGCAGTGTGCAGGGCATTTATAGGTGTTTTTCGTCGGCCTAAAATGTTTTTGCCCGTTTGCAACAAGACCTTTTTGCCTGCTCTCAAGAAGGCTTCTTTAGGATTTTGTTTGTCGATGATGACATTTTGGAGAAATTCTTTACCGTGTATCAATGCGGCATCTTTCAAGGCGTGCAATCCTCGTGTCAGCATTGGTTTCAACACGGGGGCTACCGAACGAAAGGCTGATTTCAACATATCTCCTAAATCGTGTCCTCGCTGTAGAGCAACGCCTCAGGACACTGGATACATGATTTACGAGTCGTTAGAGAACCGTTTTCGAAAACGTTTTTCATCGTGACTTTCCCTTTGGTGAATAGAATATTTTGTCCCAAATCTCCTTTTATTGCAATGTTGACAGTGTCCAAATAAGACTTGCTGACGATGAACGTGATAAGTGTTTCCACCTTCCTCGTCAGCGGCCGTGGCAGAATCCACTTTGAAAGGAATGACACGCGGTAACGGTACGGAGGTGTGTCCCACCATGTTATACTCCACCACATCGGAGTACACAAAGATCAAATTCAGTCCTTGGTTCAATTCTACCGGGGAGCGAAAAAAAACTTGGCAAAAGAATCGTTGTCAGAAATGACTGGTAATTCGTTTTTCTTAATCATTTTCATCCTCATCTCCATGTCCCCACCCAATATGTCAAGCAATTCAGGACAAAATAAAATGGACAGCACCTTGCTCCCCTGAGGAAATTTCACCAGGAGGCGACGAGCTACTTTATGGTACTCAAGGGTGACACATTTTTGACACCCTCCAGAGCTTTAAGAAACACGACATTAAACCTGGTGCTCACAAAATGTTGACCACTAAAAAAAATAGCCTGAGGGAATGATCAAGTGATAGTTCGACTTTTGAGTTTCTGAGTTATGTGTTTTCTTATCATATTTTACATGGGTATTCAAGTACTGTTGCATTTGCTGGTCATGAACTTCCACTAAAACAATTTTGATTGGAAACGACATTGAGGACTTGGGTCGGGTGAATGATTTCCACTAAAGCCACTTCCCAATGGGCTTCGTGATCTAATTGGGTGGCCTGAGGTAATTCGGCCGTGTGACAGCACAAAGTGTTATTGGGCAACATCTCCATGGAACTGTGGAGTGGGGTGGATTGGGAAGCAGGTAACCGATGCAACTGCTCAATAAAATGGTCCACAATTGTTTATCTCCTTGTCGCAAACTCAAATTGGCGATGGCTGCACCGATGACACTATACACCACAAGGATTTGGCAGAAAAAGACGATTTGCGTTTAAGGCACACGTTCTCCACACCACACCCACAAGGGTTGCTTTTGTAAATCTTGCAGAGAAGAACTGGGTGAAAGAGCAGTGGTAGCACTAGCTGAGGCTGTGTGAAAAGGGATGATGGTCATTTCTTTTTATAGTCGATGACTTGCGAAGCGTCGATCTAAGAATCAAAACTGGGTGGATATCCTTTCCAACGTCCTTTGACTTTTTTGACACGTCTTTCGCCTACTTTACGGGTTCTGCGTTCGAGAATGCTTTTGATGTCGTACACGTCGTATTCTTTTTTGGTGACACGTTATAACTCAGGCAAATAAAACGTTCTGTTTAACACTTCTCCGTTCATGTCTTCCAATTTATAGACGGCAGGATGACGACCATGCAATCGTCCAGTGACACGAAACAGTTCGGTCGTCCAGTTAGGTAAGTAACCTTTGTCAAAAGTGCGTTTGGTTTTGCCAATGCGCACCCAATCTCCTACGGTCAACACTTCAGATTTCGTGGGGACAGCCCCCGTCGGTGACGTACCAAACAGGCGATCAGAAACCAGCACTTCATTGTCGGGAGTCACCTCTTGCGGGGCACGTCCAATGCTTCGATGGTAAGATTGGTTGTACGCTTGCACCAGATGCGGTAAGATGGCGATGTACTTCAGAGTGTGGTGATGCGTAAAATATTTCCACATGCGTTCTTTCAATGTACGTTGAAAACGTTCCACGATGCTGGCTTTGGTTTCATGATTCTCTGTGGTAAAAAAATGAACGTCACGTTTCTTTAATTCTTTTTGGAAAGCTTTGTTCAGAAATTCGGTACCTTTGTCCGTTTGCCATCGAAGACGGTGACGACCACTTTGTGTCAACACCCGTTACAATGCTCTCACTAACTCGTTGCTCGATTTGGAAGTCAATGGCACGACCCAGGCAAATTTGGAAAAGACGTCGATGATACAACAAATATTTGTAGCCACGATTGTAGGTGGCCAGATTGAGAGACATCTGCTAATTCGGCTTGCCATTGATGATCGATGTCTTCCACTTGGGTGCGACTTCTGGAAAACTTGCGTCGAATGGGTTTGTGTAAAGTGTAGGTAGCTTGTTCTTGTAACCATCGTTGCACTTGAGATAAACGGAGAATTTTCAGTCGAGTTTTGGCAGCACGATACAGTTTTTGAACTCCTCCGTAACTTGCAGGATGGGATGGATCGTAGTAAATGCTGGCTAACACCTTCTCCATTTTTTTTTAATAAGACACCCACTCATTGATTATGCTACTCTTTTTCTAGTGTGGTATTTTCTTGGTTTGTAATGCTTTGCGTGTGCGACCAGCTATAGGTGTCATCATCTTTTTAATCCATCTAGTTCTGGAGGTAGGTGGTGTTGTTAACTTGCGTACTTTTTCTGGTGGAGTTTGAAACCCTTCTTCTTCTTCTGCTGCTGCTTTTTCTGTCTTGGTCACTGGCAGTAGTAGTGGTGGTGCTGGACTTGTCATCAAGGTCTTAAAATATTTAAGAGTGGGTAGAGCTGTTTCGTCTGAAGCTTTCTGATGAAAGAGTTGCATTCGTTGCAACAGTTGACCGTACTTTTGCAATTTTTCTGTTTCAGACAAATTTTGGCGATCCATCAATGACTGCAATTCGTGTTGTAACTGAGACATCTCTGTCATATTGGGATTGGGAGGCAAATGCGGGGCCTGCCGTTCTTGCCAACGATGGTATTCCATCCATCCATCGTTTGTAAGGTACTAAAGCTAGTATTCGTCCTTGCCTTCAATGTCTGAGATCTTGGGACTTCAGAGGTCCTTTTTATCTTGCTCCCACGAGTCCTCCCAACATAGTTCCCAAGACTCCTTTCAGCAAAGGTCCTAACAAGAGTGGGAAAATTCCTCCACGTTGGACCAACATCTTCTTCTTTTGACGAATGGGGATTTTATTTTGAACCATTTGGCGAAGAAGGTGACGATGTTTGCCTAAGCTTTGTTTCTGGTGTTTGGACAAAGGGATCGTGCCTTTTAAAACGGTCAAACAACATTCGCACACGGTATCGATGACATCTTTGGAGGCCGTTTGAATAAGTTTTTTTCGCAGGGGTGGAAAAACTTTGGACAGGACAGATAACATATCCCAATGTGTGACTTAACGCGGAGGCAGTCCTTTCCTTTTCTCTCCTTTGGGTTTAGAAGAGGAATGTTTTTTTGGGGGTGACATTTTTTGGTTCTTCAGGAGCATAAACACACTGATATCCACGCTTTGTCTCAGGCCGTGTTTATACTGGAACGCGTCGCCACTGATTGTCTTTACGTCGTATCAATTTGAGGACAGGCATCACACGTCGTGCAGGGGTACGCAACGGTCTAAATCGGGCCAGTTCTTGCTTGGACAAATCCTGTAAACTCGGTAACATGCCCGATCTCTGTTGGACTTTGATTTTGGGAGCAGGCACTTTGTGAGTAGCTGCCACGGCTGCTAAAGAGGAGGAGGGTGTCACCCGTGGAGGAGAATTCTTGGAGACACGGGCTTCCATGGTGTCATCAACGGAGAAGTGGATGAACCTGAGGCTACCGGAGACGCGGTCACCGTCGTTGCAGGTCGTAGTTTGCGAATGTAAGGTGTGTCCTGGCCGAAGTGCCTCTCTTGCGACTAGTTTTCTGTGGGCTTTTCTTTTTCTTGGGACTTCTCCTGTTTCTTTTTCTGGGGACTTTTCTTTTTCCGGGGCTATGACCTGGTCTTTTCTTCTTGGGGCTTTGTTTGGCTTTTTTCTTGGGGAGAAATTTGACCCAACTGGCCGATCCCCGCATCGAAACTCAAACCAAAAAGCAAATCATTTTGAAACCTGGAGGGAGCGAATGATGACACCTCCTAGAGTACCTCTACTTTGTTTCTGTCAAAAAAGCGTTCGGTTTGATGAGGAATCTGAATGATACCTTGCAGTAATTGACGTGCTGTTACCGTGAACCATCGTAAGACTTCTTTGAGACTGGCTTCTAAGACACGAGCACGTATTTGTGGATGTTCGTCGCGACTGATGCCATACAAGGCACGAATCAATTTTTCGGGAAGATGAGACAAGAGACGTCATGTTGACGCTGTGTGAGACAGACGAAAAGTGTTTTTATAGATTTTTTGTAGGGAGACATGTACAGGACTTACCCTCTGTCTTGACACCAGTGGTGAAACAAATGGGTACGAGAACGTAAATAATCGTGGGTAGTAGGTTCCAAATCGACGAGTAGATAGACGTGTGGAGTTTGAGTGGAATCGTCGTACGCCTGAGTGAGCCAATGCGTTCCTAATTGTTTGGTTAAGACTTATGGTACTGTGGGCTTTACTTTGTTGAAACAAATTTTGAGTGATGTAAATGACACTGGCATTACGGTGATGCCCTTTGCGTGTAAACCAAAGTTTAATTTCTTCTTCGTCTTCTCCTAACATGTCGTCGAAAATGAACAAATGGGTTTGACGGGGATCAGACACGATTCCGTCGTCTTCGTTAGGAATGCCTTCCACAAACACGTTGGAATCGCCTTGTCTTTCTCGCAAGAGGCTGTACGTCGATTGCCACTCTTTGTAACACCACACGATTCGTTGAGGTGGACGATCGATCAAATGATGTTTATGTTCTATCAAACGTTTGACAAATTCAGTTTTGCCTAAACCGATGGGTCCAGCAATGAGCATGTTAAAGGGATGGCGAAGATACAAAGCCTCCCAAATGGCACGATCTAAGTGTTCGTGTCCATGACTTTGAAAGTGGAGGAAGAGGGAACAGAGACAGCGGAGTTAGCCATAGTGTCAGGAATGTCACTTATGAAACGAAAACAGACGAGACAAGAGTTTTTATACTTTTTTGCAGGACACTTTTATTGATGTTTTAAAAATGAACACGAAAGACAAAAATACATAAAAGCCAAGAGCTTAAGTACAACGATAAAATGCACATGAAAACGATCAAAGTGGAATAGAAACAAGTTTCTGTACAACATGTTTTGGGTAATGTTCTGACATGTTCTACAGGGGGTAATGTCACACAATTGTCCTCCCAATAGGGTCTTTCAGTAATATCCTGTCCTCGGTGATGGGCTCTTCTGGTACTGCCACTAATACAGGTTGAAAAGTGACTTTTTTCTTTGGACGTTGAAAGGAAGGAGCACAACTCTCGAGCATACTGGGCCAGTTCTGGGGTCCAAGCCTCAAAACCTTTTTTCAGTCACGTACATCTGTCCAATGTAGGTGTAAGTCACAAGCTACACACACATCATCATAGAAGTCTTCGTTAGCTAAAAGTTGACGAATCTTTTTTTCCCGTAGAGGTCGAGAAGTATCTAGATGAAAACGCAAGGCTTTGAGCAAAATGAGTCTCTCGTGGCCATTTAAAGACACCACTTTCATGTTTAATTGGGTGGTAAGTACTGTTCGTAAAGAGTCCACAAGGAATCGGCCGGTAAACGCAATCCCAGAAAACAAGTCACTAAGACACACACCACGCGTCGACCCAAATTCAATGGATACAGTTCTTGTAATAAGTGATGGTAATCATTTACGGTTTGAATACTGTCACTGAGTTCCTTCCACGGAATCTGTTGAAACACTTGTGATAAAAACCTTGGCATGCAATAAATGTACTTTCTACCCAGAGATCTTAATTCTCCAGTTGGAAACCTAAATCTTCCAAACTGTAACCTACAGTTCAGAGTTCGTTTAGAAGTTTCCTCTTCCACTAAGCAGATGTTGCGTAAAAGATGGTTGTAATCCTTTAACTCTTCTTCCTCAATTCGTTGTAGTCGGTGAATCTCGAAGTAACCAAAATCATGAACATGTCGATCATTTGCGACCTCGAAGTGTTTATCAAGGTCTGACCACTGGACCACTTTCTCATGAATCAGTACTTATATAGCATTCAGGTACCAGTGATTTAAACTCCGCTGACGTAACGGATGCAACTGTTCTTTACGTTTGACTTGTATTTTGCCCAGTTCTTGGTAAATGCGTTCTCTCAACTCCACAGGCAAGCCACGATTTTTCTCCTGTGAAGTATTCATGAATAGGTCAGTCAGTACGATTGAATTTACAATCTTCTCCTTGAGTGAAAGTAATCCACATAACGATTAATTTCTGGCCACTGCCATTCAGGGTAACGTCCAAGAATGTCACTGAAATCTTGTAATGTAAACGGCCAAAAGCGTTATAATAGGATGTACCATATAAGCACACTATATAACAATATCAGCTCCACTGTACAAGTAAACGGAGAGAAAACCAAGCCTTTCAGAATCTTACGATCTGTTAGGCAAGGATGCCCTATATCAATGCTCCTATATGTATTAGGAATAGAAGTCCTTCATAAAGCAATTCAGCAAGATGACAAGATTAAAGGAATTAAAATCCGAAACATGCAAAATGAGTGCAAAACTTTCCAACATGCAGATGACTGTTCTAATATAATAACAATTAAAACATCGTATATTTTTTTGATAAACCAATATAAAGAATTTGAAAAAGCGTCTGGTTCCAAAATAAATACGGATAAGACAGAAATTGTATTACTAAATAACTGGATAAACAACCCAGTAGGATTACTTATACACCAAACACGCCATCAACTCAAAGTCTTGGGAATTACTTTAGGAAAAGACTACAAAATTGTAAACTACATGCACGTAAAAAAGAAACTAGAACAACAGAAGGAAATATGGACAGACAGGAACATTAATTTTGCACAAAGTCCAAATAGCCAAAATATATCTATATAACTCCTTATGGTATGAACTGAATGCAATCGAATTCGAGAAATTATACTTAAATAAACTGGAGTCAATTATTATGAAATTCATGTAGAAAAAGATACACATAATAGATAAACATACTCTACAAAAGGAGCCAGAAAAAGGAGGACAGGGACTTTCTGATTTAATAAATAGACAGCAAACAAATATAATACATAGATTAAACACACTAACCCCAACCCCAACCTATTTTTGGCAAGGTCTTTATATTTACTGGTTCGGAAAACTGTTAGAACACAAAAAAGAAAATATACACCTAGATATGACTAATGAGAAACCCAAACTATTCTATAAAATACATCTGCTAATTAAAAAGTTCCAAACCAATGCTGAAATATGGCAGATAACAGATAAAAAACGAATTGAAAAATTCATAAATGATAACAACAACAAAAAATCGAACCACGTAGAAAACAAAGAAAAAAAAAAATTAAATTGGCCCCAAATCTGGGCAAACTGTAAGAAAATAAAAGAACCTGATAAACAAGCTAACATCTACTTATACCTGCATAATGCTTGGTGGACAGGTGAACAAGCCTATTTAAGAAACATCATACCCTTTATACCAAAATGCCACTTGTGCAAAAACGCGATAGATAGTAAAACACATATTATTTTAGACTGTAATCATTTGATGGACACTAGAACAAAATTAATAAATGAAATTTTAAAAAAATGGAACCTTTATTCCATCAAACTTACTATACACAGACCAGATCACCGACAACAAACTGTACTTTGAAATAACGAATTTCATAAATAAAGCAATAACAGTAAGAAGAGAAACAAAATGGTAAAATGAGACCCCACAATAACTACCCACAATAACCCTGGACAGCCTAAAGGGCTAGTTTCAAGAAAACACCAGGGATCCCCCCCCCTTTTTTTTTTCTCTTCCAAAACTGGATAGCCGAAAAGGATAGTTCAATAAAACACAAGAAGGAAAGGAATAAATACCAATCCTCTGGCAACTGTAGAACCATAAATAAGGATGGCCCAGTCACTAAACAACAAACTTATACATATACACTTTGCTTCTAAAAATGGAGACTAACTACCACCACCACCACCACCACCAAAATACGTGTCACACCGGCAAGCACAAATTGATGACACAACTCAAGCAGTTCAGCCACAATCAAATTAGGGTCCAGATACCCTATATCATTTTCTCCAAGTTGAACAAAAATGATATCCGGAAGTGGCTCCAACCTTGTAGCCCTTTGCAGAAAATCACGAATACGGGCCCCTGGGCGCCCATCCATTGTCACTATCAGATCACCTGGCTGATGGCACAATGCTGGAAGCCAGGCGCACCAATACAACCTTGCAACGAAGCTATGTCCAACTATATGTAAATGCATAACAACTGTTGCAGTTCGCTGCATTCCCTCACCTGTTCTAGTCACCAAGATGTGGACCAACGTGGAATCCTCTACTCTAGTATCTTCAATGCTGTTCCGTACGGACTTACCCATGTATATCCGATCATCGTGGACTATTGTCAGGATGACAGATACAAGCGTTTGGAAGAGAAGAATCTACGTGGAGAGACAAGGCTGTTTAAAGAGGGTTTTAATTTACGGACCAGAAGTGAGAAAAAGTTTGAGGAAAAGGAGAAGACCTAAGTGATGCCCTCTATGTTAACATGGAATAAGGTTAACATAAACCCAAAAGCCCTTTTCAGGGCCCCTCCTATATCTCGAAAAGAAATTGACTTTCTTGCCTAACCCCTTCAAAAAATATTTTTAAATGTTGTATCAGTGTTTTGTCTGTTGTCTATTGTCTGTGTTGTATAAATCTCCCATGTTCAATTTCCATTGTCCCTTGACAGTCCCAATCCATTGTCCCTCTATAGTCTCACCCATGTTAAAATTCCCCATGTTAAATTCCCATTGTCCCTAGACAATCCCACCATGTTCAATTTCCACTGACCCCAGAGTGGATATCCTGTGCTCCCATGTTAAATGTACATTGTACCCAGAGTGGATATACCCCTTTTTAACATTAAAGTCCCCTTGTCCCTAGGGTGTCCCACTATACTACTGATGTTGTGCCGGAAGGGGAGTCGGTTCCTCCAGGGATTCAACACCTTAGGCCGGGTCTCCTTGTTGTTTCTCTACTCTAAGGGTCTCAAACTCAAACCAACATAAGGACCGCAAAAGTATATATTTTCGATGGCCCAAGGGCAGCACCACCTTTGTAACCTCTCGTGATACCTTGTAACGCCAATCATTTTGCAGGTCAACAGGATACGGTTTGGAGGGCCACATGCGGTCCGCGAGCCGCGTGTTTGAGACCCCTGTTTAGGTGCATATATTAGAACTGGTTAGGTCATCTGCTAGGTGTTGGGTTCTTCGCGGGTTGTATTTGGTGAGCCGCTCGCTTACTGGGTCTGCATAGGCTGCTCCTTCGTTTGCTGCACTTCTCCACCTCTGCGATATCTTGGACATCTCTTTACTTGTCCTGCTCCTTGCTTTGTTTGCCAGACTGCGGTTCCCATCTCAGTGGCTTGATTAGTTAGTCGAGAGGGTAGGTATTGAGCTACTACTCCTCGCTTCTCATTGTAATCAATTATAATGTTTGTGCGAGACAAGCGAGGAAACGAGAAGCGAAGCCACATCATCACTGAACATACCCCAAAACATCCAGAGATACAGATCTAATTTCCTCGTCTTGCCAATTTGGTATGATAGATTATGTGCCTTTCCTGAGTAAGAAGAGACTAGTCTATGTAGATGGGGCCTGCTACTAGTGGCATTGTTAGGTCGATTGCTTGCAACCGCAGGTCCATCTTTCTCGATCAGTATAGGGTCAACGCTATGCGCACTGGCATTACTCCAAACTCTATGCGGCTGGTATGCAGCTTTTAGTATATTTCTTGACTTATTAAGCATGCCCCTCCCCCACACGGCCCTTGCATGCATTCAATCGACCTAATAAAAGAACTACTTTAATTCTTATTGAACGTGATTATATATTGCAATACATTGTTTAGCGCCTAATCTTTAGAAGCTCTAAGGGCTTTACAACATTAAACAACACCTATACGATAAAAAAATATATATTGACATGATTACAAAAACAAACACCATGAATTTAAAAAAAAAAAAACGCTGAGAACTTTTAAGGTAGGAAAAATTATTAGGTCTTTAAGTTTGTTCTTGCAGTCGAAATAAGTTAGTTTTGAGAGCCGTCTTGAATGTGATCACTGTGTCTTTATGTCTAAGTTCAGTGGGCAATTCATTCCACGTTGCTCTGCCCTGATATGCAAAAGAACGCTGTCCATATGACTTTGTTTTCATAGCGGGAATAATGAGTATACGATTATCAGAAGAAGAGCGTAAGTATCTTGCTAGGGTGTACACATGGGTGAGGTCGGAAAGGTATGTTGGACAGTGAAACGTAGCACAGAGAACAAATTTTGTGTTTGATTCTGGATCGAATGGATAGTCAGTGTGGGGTACAGAGCAGCGGGGAGGTGTGCTCTGATCGTGGTACTCTAAGTATGATCCGAGCAGCTGTGTTTTGAACTTTTGAAGGTGTAGAGAGGTGCATTTCTGATGTGAAATCATGGATGACATGTAACAAGCTGCAAATGAATGATGATAAAACTGAGGCCATTCTGATCACAACAAAAAGACTTTCTCATTCACATCCTTTACCTCAAACAATAAATATCAGCAGCCCCAACATTAAATTCACACAGTCGGTACGAAACCTAGATGTTACTCTGGACAGTACTCTCACATTGCACCAACATGTCATGAACAAGGCTGCATATCTTGAGCTGAGACGCATCAACTCAATTCGCAAATATCTTTCAGTTGATGCCACTAAAACACTTGTGTGTTCAGTAGTACTTTCAAGACTGGACTATTGTAACTCAATTCTGTCTGGTTCATCTCAATATCTACTCCAGAAACTTCAGAAAGTTCAAAACACAGCTGTTTGGATCATACTTACAGTACCACGATCAGTGCACACCTCCCCGCTGATGCTCTGTACCCTACACTGCCTATCCATTCGATCCAGAATCAAACACAAAATTTGTTCTCTGTGCTACGTTTCACTGTCGGACTCTAGTCTAACATACCTATCCGACCTCACCCATGTGTACACACCAGCAAGATACTTACGCTCTTCTTCTGACAATCGTATACTCATTATTCCCACTATGAAAAAAAAAGTGATATGGACAGCGTTCTTTTGCATACCAGGGCCCAGCAACGTGGAATGAATTGCCCACTGAACTTAGACACAAAGACAACAGTGATCACATTCAAGAGGGCTCTCACAGCTCACTTATTTCGACTGGATCACAAAATCAGTACGAAACCTAGGTGTTACTCTGGCGCTTTAGACCATTCGGTCACTCGGGGCCCCTTGAAAACTATAACATTCTGTATAAATGAATTTATATGAACTTACGGTTTCCAGAATCAAATCCAAAACTAATCCAAGAATAATCCACGAATAAAATTTGTGAAGTCCTAATATTGAAATGTTCTGATTCCATATTCGAGTCCCGACGAAGAATTCAAGATTGAAGGTGATGACGTATGCTGTATCCTGTACTGTGTTGAAGTCTTCGGTCTTGGAAACCCAAATAAAATTTTCTTGAAATGTCCTTGTTCAAGAATTCTGTATATATATATACAATAATATTTCCAGAGAAACGAATTAATCTTTTAGAGCCCAGACAATCTGAAGAAACATCAACAAATAACTCAAAAACTCAAAAATTAAATACTGGTCACAACAGAAGAAAAGCCAGGACTCTGAGTTTTCTCTCTCTAAACATCACTATTAATACTAAGTATTTCGCAATTTTAGAAATGTCTAATTGCGAAATAGACGATTACGTGATCAAGTCAAAAATAGAAAACAAGTATTTAGGAGTCAATAAAACGTAGCACAAAATCCAAAATCACTTTTATTTGTCGAAACGTAAAGGTAATGCTTCTAAATGCAGTAGATCTTGTCAAACTTGTCAGGTCCCTTGCCTAACATTAAGTTTGAGAACCATTACATGTCGACCATGTGCGTCCACATGATTGATATCCGAATAGATTTAGACGAAGGGGTTCTTTCCCTCTTGTTTGTTGTTAAGGACTTAGTTCAATAAATATAATGAGTAGATTTTTGTCCCTATATTTAATTTACATTGTTTCTTAGTTAGGCTTTTTAAACTATATTTTATTTCTTTATATGTTAATGTAACATTGTATGCTTAAAGCCGCAATATTAATGCTTAACATTTGCCTCCCATTTATTGCATAAATAATGATTCTCATTAAGATAAGAAACATGGGTGTATATGGTAGTTTTAGTTTAAAGGATTTTAAGCGGTCAGATATGGTAATGTTAGAAGCAAATACTACCTAGTTCACATATGATACTGATAATGATTCTGACCCAAAGGAGTTGGGGTCTGCATTTGTCATCAATGTTGTTTTGATAAACTATTGCCTTGGTGTAAAACTACCAAATTGTTCTCTGTAAAGTGCAGTCGTCTTGAGCCCTAGCTTGGGTTAGCATTAACAATTCCCTGGGAATATACTTTGTGTTATATGTTACTGTTTGCATCTTTTGTACCCAGTACCAATTTGGCTTTGTCCAAAATCAAGTTCATTTCCTATCTTCCCTGAATTATTGATCTTGGTTTTGCAGTAAACATATTTAACTCGATCTGTGTCCTGAACTTGGACATTCACTATGAATTACCGAGTTTATCTGTTGTTTAATAAAACTTTTATATTATAATTTTAGTAGCAGACTTTTAAATATAACAAGGATTTTATCTTGCAAACATCATGAATCTTCTTGATGGGTTTTTCCATTTGGTAATGTTTTTCTTCGGTTGTTTATTTTATAAAATGTCAGCTTTGACCTGGAGACAATATAATTTTATTACTGGAGAAATTATTCATTCGTGATTTATGATCTTGGAACAACCAGTTGTATTGTGTTGTGTCCAGTAATTCCTTTAGGTTGAAATTTGTTTTTCTTCAAATTATTAAATTCAGGTGATTCTTTCTGGAAATACAAAAACTTGGATAAAAGCGTTAATTTAAACTTAAATTTCAAAAAAGGATGTAATTCTTGGATTGTATTATTGTGATCCAATAAAAGACTGTTGGCACAGCACTATAAGGGACATCACAGGCAACTTCAGCGTTAGATTTATTTTTATTCAGAACATTGTGACAATGACCTGTTTCCGTAAGTATGTATCAGTGATTATATAGTATAATAATCGTTATACTATTGTATGGTTAAGCCATGTCCAGAAGTGTAGATTCTATTTTAAGATAATGAATTATAAAAAGGTTACATATTTAGTCCCAAATTCTATATAATGCAACCGTTCACCGTTTTGGGTAATTTTCCATGAGATCGGTTGTGTTGCGATATAAGTGAGGTCTGTTGTTTGCAACATAGAGTGGTAATAGGATGGTATGCATTTATCGAAGGACCTCGATGAAACAATTTTATTCATTCCTATTTATATTCCTATTCTGATTTTATTTTGTCTACCGGTGTATTTAATTTTGTGTTTAGATTTAATTTGATAGGTATCATTTATTTAACTTATTCATTAGAAATGCTAAGTTTTCCAATGTTTGTTAAGTCTAAGTACCATTTTGGGATAATTCTGAATTGATTTAAAGAAGTTCTGAAAGATATTATCTCCTGATCTTAAACTCTTAGTGAATACAGTGTTTTTGATATTATGTGTATGGAGTGTGGGCTGGTAGAGGTGGCATGTACCTATATTTGTTTATGAGATTTCATCTTCTGCTCTTACACTCTAAACTAAAACAAGGTGGTTCGGATAGTGTGCGTATAGGGAGCTGGATGATATATAAGGTATATGAGGGTATTCTTGTTGTTTTTTGTCTTCTTCGCATACACTCTAAGCTAGCACAAGACACTAAGGTGACAATCAAAACTTAACACCTTTTACTATTAACCTTCCCATTTGACCCTATAAACCCTTTTGACTCAATAAACTCTTTTTGAGGCTATAGTCAACTTTATAATAATTATGTGGTCTGCTTCACATTCCCATTCTAGCCTAGGCCACACGTACTGATGTCAACTCTAACAATGTGACCAAGTCACCGCCCACCTGAGGTCAGTCACTTGAAAAAATACTACGTTTTAAGGTTACAAATATATACTATGGTTTTTCCACAGGATTTCCCACAAGGTGTAGCTGTAAATATATACTAGGTTTTCCATACAATATCCCAAAAGTTGTCGCTATAAATATATTACAGGGTTTTCCATAAAAGTTTCCCACAAGAGAAGAAACTCAAACGGCCCTTTTCAGAGACACTCACTTGCCTAGAGAATATAAACACCTTCACTGACCCCACCCCCCAAAATGTCTTTGTATTGTATAAATTTTTTTTTGTTTTGTCACATAAACACCTTTGCTCATGTAAGCATTTTGCCCTGTCAATATAAACGGTTTTGTCCTTACAAACCTCTTTGTGATTATATACCCTTTTGACCCTATAAAAGCCTCCCATGTGTGACCTTCCAATTATTAGCCAATAGATTTTTGGGGTATTTGTTTGTATATATTTGTTTTTTCTCCATAAACCTCTTTGTTCCTAGGAAACCATTTGGTACCAATAAACCCTTGTCCTATAAATCCTATGACGTCACCCATGTTAAATTCCCATTGGCCACCAATGCTCCCCGCCATTTTCTCTGTAAAAGACCTTATGTCCATACAGTGTCCCACTTAATTATTAATATGAATTATATTTCATTTAAAGAATGTTGAGCGTGTAATTCCTTCGTCGTTTTACGCATTCGGCAACTTGAAGCCGGTGGCTTGTGCTGCGAATAATTTGTGCTACTAATTATTTTACAACGTCAAAAAAACATATTTTTAAATCTTACACAATGAAAGATGGCTTGATTTGGGGATAAAATTCAGTTCTTAACTATTTAATAATTTTTTTTAAATTTAAAAATCTGATTAAATAATATGGACAAAAGATCAAAGGTGCAAAAATAACATTTTATCTCCATCAGCAGTCAGTGAAACTAATACTAATATACTGACATTAGAAATGTTTTCCTTTTATTTATGGCGGTGTGAATTCAAACGGCAAATCAGTTCAAGTTATGTTCGATGTTTATTGGCGAAATATGAAATCAAATAACCAGATATATTCCACTTTTGTTTTGTAGTTGCTGTTTCAAAATTAGCAAAATGTTAAAGGCACTTACTTGTATCCAGTAGGTACAATGCGCTATTTCTTATGGTATATCCCTCAGTTCTTGGGACAAATTATGAGGATTGATTATAAATTCCATTGTATCTTCATCCTTAGTTTTTATACCTGTAGGTATCCAAGCGTTTCTCTTCAGATATTGATACGATCAATTCATTATATATATATGTGTGTGTGTGTGTGTGTGTGTGTGTGTGTGCAACATATTTGTCTTAATAGTGGTACAACTGGCATACGTTTTTCGCGAGTAATACCTGTGTAAAGCTGCAGTGATGGTCTTATTTGATCTCTGTATGTAAATTGTCATGTTGTTGTTGTTCTTCTCGATAAAGAAGAACAATACAAATTGCATGCCTAACTGTTTTGGAAACAAAGCATATGATGAACATTTATGACAAATACTTAAGTTTGTCTTAATTATGAACAATTTGAAATTAAATGAGACAAAGAAAGGAATCAATTCTAAGTCCATGCTTTTAACGGACTATTATTTTACCGTTGTTACTTGTTTTGAATGTCAAAGGAAACACATCAGTGATGTAAAAAAGATAATATTTGTTACCTTAATTGTACGAAGCCAAGCGAGACGTATCTTCTAAATCGGCTTACTATTGATGATTAATTCATTCTGCTTTCTACTGACTTGCTAGAAATTTATGTCAGATGGGTTTATGAGACGTTTACGTTGATTATTCTCACAAGCATTGTCTTATATCATGAAGCTGTATACTTTTTAATGTTACATTTCGATGCGCAATTCTATTTTTAAAATAAAGCATGTTTGACATTTTCTGGCTGTTGCTAAGTTTTCTGTAGTTGTTAAGATAACACTGGACAACAAATTTTTACAAAAGTCATGTTACTGAAATAAAATTAGTCAATTCTTATCAATTTTTATGTGCTGAACACGAATATGACAGTCAAATTGCAAAATTGGCTCTAGTTTTTTTGTAATCTGCAAGAAATTAATGTTTACATAACGAAATGCATTCCAATAGTAAAAGGTCAACTGTAATAGCCTACCTATAAAAAATCAAGTCATTGACTACATCTTAGATTTCTTCGCCTGTCTCTTGTACAGCTGTTCGGGAGCATCTCTGAGGAGTGTCCAGCAGTAGTCAGCCAGCATTGTAGTGGACCATTTTCCCTGGTATCTTTGTTCCATTGTTGCGATATCTTGATGAAAACGTTCGCCGTGTTCATCACTAACAATACCACAGTTGCTAGGAAAGAAATCCAAATGGGAATGAAGGAAGTGAATCTTTAGAGACATATTGCAGCCAAGTTTCTTATACTTCATCAACATGTCTTCTACTAGTTCCTTATAGTTTTCTGCCCTAACATTTCCGAGGAAGTTTGTAGAAACTAGGCGAAAAGCATTCCATGCTTGTTTCGCGTCACCTTCCAGCAAGTTGTTGAACCGGTCATCTTTGAAAAGCTCTCGAATCTGAGGACCCACAAAAACTCCCTCTTTAATCTTTGCTTCGCTGAGTCGAGGGAATTTTTCATGCAGGTATCGGAATGCTGGCAAAGTCCGGTCAATGGCTTTCACGAAGTTCTTCATCAAACCTAGTTTGATGTGAAGGGGTGGTAGCAAGATTTTCTGAGCCTCAACCAGAGCTGGGTGTTGGATATTCTTCTCTCCAATGGCTACATTCTGCCTGTGAGTCCATTCCTTCCTCATGTAGTGCATTTCCCTTGCTCGGCTATCCCACTCGCATAAGAAACACATGTATTTTGTATATCCTTGCTGCAGTCCCATTAAAAGGGCAACTACCTTCAAATCACCACAGAGGTGCCAGCTGTACTTGTTATACTCAATGGAATTCAGTAGCTGCCTTAAGTTATCGTATGTCTCTTTCATGTGGACAGCATACGCTACTGGAATAGATGGAAGAATGTTTCCATTGTGCAAAAGCACAGCCTTGAGACTCAGTTTCGAAGAGTCCACAAATAGTCTCCATTCTTGTGGGTCATGAGTGATTTTTAAAGCATTCATGAGGCCCTCAATATCGGAACAGAATATCAGATTACTTTCCTTTCTGAAGAAAGGCTCCAATTGCTGGTGGCGCTTTCGATATGCAGTAATTGTGACATCTTCTTCTAGAAGATTCCATTGTTGGAGTCTTGATCCTAGCAATTCTGCCTTGTTCTTTGATAAGTCCAAATCACGAATCAGGTCATTTAGTTCTTCCTGTGTTATTCTGTGTGGGGTTGATGATGCACCACAGTGAAAATCTGGATCACTGCATGCTGATGGACCAGGAGAAGAACAGGTCGACTCACCTTTGTCTTCGTCAGATGAATCAAGAGAATATTCTGCTGGAGGTTCTGGAATAGGAAGTCCCTCACCATGTGGAACTGGTCTCAATGCAGACGGAATGTTTGGGTAGACTATTCTCGACTTCTTTCGCTTCGTTATTCCGCCGGAAAGAGGAGGAACCAAGCAGAAGTAACAGTCATTTAGGTGGTTGCTTGGCTCTCTCCACACCATTGGGACTGCAAACGGCATTGATGACCTTTTGCAATTCAACCACTGTGAAAGCTGTGTTGTACATGTAGCACAGCATATATGCGGAGCCCAAGGCTTGTCTTGGTCACCAACCTTGCATCCGAAGTAAAGATGATATGCCTTCTTCACTTGAGAATTGATACTTTTCTTCTGGTTGGCAAATGTCACTTCCCCACAAATATAGCAAAAATTGTCCGCGGTATTAACACACTTTCGAGGCATTACTGTTCTTTATTGTACGTAAATGGATAAAATAATAAGTTTTATGTAACAGTAGCTTGAACTGTCTCGCACAACGTCTAAAATATTTTAAATGCTGAACCTATCTGATTGGGCTTTATATAGTACACTGCTTACGTCAGCTTCAGCAGCCGCATGGCATTAGTATAATAGGCCTACACATGTATAGTACACTGCTGACGTCAACTTACTTCAGCAGCCGCATGGCATTAGTATTGCATTGCATCAGAAAATGATGCAATCAACTGTGGATGATGTGAGCATGATGGTATTATGCAATGTTACATCATTATTCCGGATGTTGCTGCAGTCCTACTGGAGAAATTTACACAGTGAAACATAGAAAATGAGGTATATGAATATCTTCAAAACGAGAGCCAATACAAATTTTTCACGGTTATATTCGTGTTCGGCACACCAAAATACTACAGATTAGGGCCTTTTCAAGTCAGTAATGATTTCACTGTTGACCAGTGTAATTAGGAGGCTATGTCTATAATCAATGTGCATGATCACTGTTTTCTGTCATAGTTCATTTCACACAGCACTGAGAATTTTATCCTATCTGAAGCAGTCAATTTTCAGATCAGCGTCATTAAATGCAGCTAACATTGTATAATTTGTTTGACACGAAGTATTTAAAACTAATTACGTAGCTTTAGCTATATTCAATGACGGTGACTTGAAAATGTATCGAGCTAGGCCTTCATATATGATAAAATTGGCCATGCTGTGTGTCTCTCGAATGATTTTGTAAGGTGTTCTCAAATATGAATTTACCCACTTACTTTGTTTTTTTGAAAATATATATTTGTTGCTGTTGTTTGATTTTAAAACAACTACGTAAGACACAGCAGAAGACAACAAGGTTTCTTTTTTTAAAAGTAGTTTAGAGCGCGTGGACACCTTGACTGAGATAAGAAAAATAAGGTTAGCAAAACAGCTGGATTTCTCTGTCGCATGGGTGAGAAATTGATTTTTAGGTGAGAAAAGGAAAACAATATTTGTAATAGCGTCATAATGATTCATGACATGTATGATGATAATCTATCAATGCGTTTAAAACATGAGCAAATGAATATTTTAACCAGAATCTTAAAGAAAATTCTCCAGTATAAAGACAAGAATGCGCATATCATGGAATTAATTTTCTTGGATTCGAAATGCTTCGTGCCTTGTGTGACGAGATTCTATCCAGGGGTTTATGAAGTAAATGTAAATGAAAAACTTTACCCAATTTGATCAAAAATGTTTACAACGTAACCGCCACCAAGAATGTGAGAAAAAAAAAATCCCACGTGTAAATCTGCTGAGAGAGAAAAGAATAATTTGTGCTGAACATTTACTCAGTAAACTACACCAGAGAGTGTGTTTCGTAGAAAGAATGGAGGGATTGGAGAAGATAAGACGAATTAGACTCCAGCAACGAGCATTTCAATTATAAAAATGACAGATTAACTGAAATTGTCTTCAAATGTTTAATTTTTCTCATTCTTTGCATCATTTTGCTTTGCCCATTATCGTATCTGCTCATTACATGTGCTTTACTGAAAGTATTAGCAATGAAGGTACTGATATAGTTTATGACATTTCTAATTTACACGTGTAAGGAAAACACAGATAGGCCTACAACCATCTTTGTGCTGAAAAGGAAATAGATTTTTCTTTTGGTCTTCCTTGCATGTGATTGATTGCTAATAGTAGGTAGTTTCGCCACGAGATATTTCCTGATTGTTAACATGCATTTTGCATTATGTAATCTTACAAAATAGCATCAGATACTCGTGGTTTTAAAATGTAATATTCTATATGGATGATAAGCAGTCCTGCTGTGTCGCACAATGACAATCATAGCAAATATATTTTATATACATCCCTGCATTGTCGTTTTGCATAAAGAATGTACGTGATCTAGATATAATCAATTAGTGTACGGTGAACTAAATAGTCTGATGCATGGCATCAACTTGAATTATCTTGTACAATAGCAAAACAGCGCATTCTTGCATTTAGGAAACAGTATGTGACGACTTACTTGTTCTGAATCTGGCTGTGATTATTTTCTCAAATTATGTTTGTCAGTCAAAACTTTATTTAAATGCAATAACTCAGCTGTGTGGTTTAATCATTGACTGAAGGTGAACTTATTTCAACCAGGCACTTGACTGACTGTTAGTCACATAACTGACATGTATTTACTTTGAGCATGATGTTTTTATTTCAATTCTTTTCTTCAAGCTCTTGTCGATAAAGGTTATGGTTCTGAACCCATTATGCAAACTTAAGACTGTCATTTGGTAATTCTACTCTTGCACGAAATACCGCTGTGCTGATTAGAAGTAGGTGAGCTAATCATCTTCCCATCTTTTAAAGCGTGTCCAAGCTTTATAAACATTATATTTATATTCTCAAATAGCGTGCTTTACTTCATATCGCTCTTCATGTTTAGTTTCAATTATCCCCGTAAATACCAAATTATCTGGAATGTTTTTAATTTGTATATCACTGAGGGTGTTTTCATTTTCTGATTTTCAAGTTGCAGAGTAGCTAGTGTCTTGTCTATACTACTTAGTTGTTTATCCGTGATTATTCTTTTGTTTGATCTTCGTTCCTGTTGCTCACAAAAGTAAGACCGTTATTAAAAGTTTTATCTTGACCTCATACACTGGATTTTCTATTGAAACTAACTGAACTGTATGCCTACTACATCTATTCATTTTACTGGATACCTTGAAGTCTTTGTCCATATTATTATTTTTTTTCATCAATACTCTCTACTTTTAAAATTGAAAGTTTGACCCAAATCCAGTCGTTTAGTCTTGAATTTATATATAATGTAAATTACTTTGGTAACTTGACTAAATGAGAGTCCCCTTTTGAAATGGTCCCTACCTGGATCAGGTTAGTTTGAGAGTCCCCTTCTGAAATGGTCCCTACCTGTATCAGATTAGTTCCGTCGTCAATTGCAAGTAAGAGCACCAATTAGACAAAAAGTAACCGTCCCTTAAATCTTTTATTTTTTTGTGTTAATTACATCCCAGATTATAACGTGAGGATAAAGTAAAGTATGTACTCACCATACTTACTATACGTGATAAAACTAGCATTATAACACGCGACCATGATGACGATTATATTATCACTTAATTAGTTTGATATTTAGTATTTCAGAGACAAATCATTCTGTTGTTGTGCAAAATATAATGCCATCGAAATTTTTTTATCAACTTTGTGACAGACGTCATCGGAATATTTCAGTGCTTCTTGGCGCAACTCTTCATGAAAATATTCAGTACGATAACATTATCAGACATGACATCTCTGGGAAATAATCATACAAAATTTACGATGGAGTAGGAAACATCACCGTGATAAAATCTGTTGTGCGCGTTACTGGTAATTGTAGGTCGAGTAACCACGCATGTGAGTTATGCTCAATCAATGACACCTTTTTAAATTTAAACGTGGAAGCAGATGCATTGTAAAATTTGTGCATGGTAGATCCAATGGGCTCAGTACCGTTGCAAAGTACGTCGGTGGTGCTGTCTGGTTTGAGAATGCTCTCTGCTCTACTATTTCATTCGCGCGCTCTTCAAAATTCCAGATTGATATGCTACTGGCTGCTGATTTTGCAGCCAAAACATGGAAGTGATGTGTTGTTGCCCATTCATTGGTAGCAGCGGAAGTGGAGAATGCATTATAAACTTGTGAAGAACCGTACAAATTCCGTCGATACGTTACGGCATCGCCACACCAGATTACCAAACTTGCACTGAGAAATAGGATGTGCCCCGTGTTGTTTCTGACGCATCTAGTATCCGTGTAGTGGCGGCTTCGTTGTTTGCCACCATTAGATAATCTGTCCCCACGAATTTATATCCCGACGTTAATATTGAGAGTTCCGGTCGAGATTCCTCTATTGGTAGATAATTTAGTACCTTCAAAATAGTTTTACTGTGAATACGATATCCCCTAGGTGTTATCCGTGATGGGTCACATCATGGGGCGCCCGTATAATTTTTGACCTTCCAATGACGTCACTCGGTACAATGTGATTTTGGAGTCGGTAACGATCATAATCAAGTAGTAAGAGCTATTGTTCGATCCTGAAAGCAGTTTGAACGACGACGTTTGTGTGTATGTGTAATCTCGGTCTATCCAGGTGGAACTATCAATGGTGTCTAACTATAGACCATGCTCGCTTTTGGAGTAAACCCAGCATTTTCAATCATCAGCCTTGGATTTTGCGAGCTGGTTGCGGAAGCTGGCCTGAATATGATGAGATCTCTCGTGACCTGACTCGAAACGACATATTTCCATTCACGGCTTTCATTTGATCACACCGTTTATAGTTTGACGAATTAATATTGACCGTGACATCATAACAAAGTTTTTATTATCTTGAAACAAGCACTGCAACAGCATTTACTCTACACTTTGGTATTGCGACGTGTACAAATACATCAGATGTAACACGATATGTTTTGTGATGTTTTCTGGGTTAGATAACAGAGGGAGATCAATGCGATCTCGAGAGACCACAGCGGCGTTACCGGCGAATAGCTCAAAGATTATTATGCTGGAGCAACGTCTAGATCTAAATACGATTTCATGACTTTATGTCGCAATAATGAATCTGTGCTAGAGAAATACAGGAAAGGCTTTGACGAGACAAACGTTCATGGGGTCTAAATTGACGACACTCACGTGTCCATTGTTAATACCAGTGTACTGCGTACATGTTATCGGCAACAAGATGTCAGGATATTGATTAAAACATTATGGTAGAGCCACCATACGTTGCATTTTAGCACTGCTATTATTGCCAATCAGTGTGCGATAATTATTATCACACTACCATAGTGGAAGAAACTATGTACTCGAGACTTGTACTCGATTACCTAAGGCTGATCTATGACACTCTCGTAGATGATTATTCGACGGAATACGAGTATGTCGAATGCCAATATACAAATATCACTAATCATAATGCGAGCACTCACCGAAAATCAACTGTGTATTTGCTTTCACGCAAAGCTTTTTTAAGAACTATGTGGAAAAATCCAGACAGATGCAGTTTCTCCAAAAGATGCTGTCAATTCTCAGATCACACTGCTTAACAACCGATGATCGTTGTTCAAGTCGGCACAGTACCAGATGAGCAATCAAAGAGTCGAGGAAATTAAAAACTATTTAACACAGGCGTGCTTAATTTGATCATGTTCAGAGACGATTACGTGCAATCGTGTGCTACCAGCATGTGGTGTATTAAGAGACACTAGCATTATCGCTTCATTGAGTACCGAATTTGCTGCTACGGCAGACATGCTTCCAGTGGCTGGTGTACATAAAATGACCTTAAATGAGCCACTGTCTGGGCAATTCTGCGTACTGTTTGGGATTTGTCGCATGTCGCACTCTCACCGATTTTAGTTGTGAAATTTGTACGATGCTTCCTCTCATCAGTATTTTGGAGTGTGCCTTGACATCGCACATTGTTTAGAGGTGTAAAGCTTACTCTCATATTAGAAAGAGATTCACCTATATAGGCTGTGGAAAGTGGACTACGACGCGTATCAGAAATCACCAAAAAAACGTCTAGTTTAATGTGGCTATCGATATGCTTTTTACAAGAATTACGACGGATGATGAAGGCATTATTACACCGCGAAGAGATGACGAGATAATAGCTTTTTTTTGCTATGCAGCCGCGTGCCATTTTTAATGAGTGATGAACAAACATCCGAAAGAATTATAAAAAGGTAGCGAACGATGTGGAACAATTTCAGAAAAAAGGGTTTGGTTGGATTCTCGTTGGAATCACCGGATTTACCGTCAACATTTCCAGGTACAATCCGCTCAGGGCAAGTCATTGTTTTCAATTACAGATAAAAGGTTAAGCCGTCAATGTTAAAAACACCGACAACCTATATTTCATGTTTGAATTATACTCTGAGCTTGATCCTGCAGCATAAAACCCAGATAGAGTCATACCATATCAAAACACTGGATTTTACTGGCATTCAGTTTTCTGTAAAAATCACGGATACTGCACGTTTGTAAAACAAAATAACATTAATATCAATGTATTTAGGTTCGATGAGGAAAGTAACAGTATTTAGCCACTCAGTTTGTCATCATCAGTAAACGTGGACAAGACCTGCACAGATTTAATGTACGATTTATAGCCAGATACGTAACGGCCACCGCGGCCATGGTGGCCGCGGTGGTCGCTACGTCTCTGGCCATAAACTTTGTTCAGGAACTGCTGGATATGGTGAATAAAATAAATTGCGTGATTCAGGCGCAAGATATTCTGACTAAACAAGGCAAAATCGACTTTGAGCGATCCACCCACTGTTGCTGACAACACGTGCCACTCAAAATTTAAAAAAAAGAGCATTTTGTTCCTGCGGTGTTGCATAATATCTGTGGGTACGACAAGCATCTCATCGCGAAAGCGTTTGTCAATTTTACGCAGCATACACCCAGTTCATTCCTAACAACTTGGAAAAGTACGTCTCGTTCTAGGTTGGTGAATTGAGGTTCATAGACAGTTTTCAGTTTATACCACTGTCGCTGTATTCATTCAAACATAGTAGAAATATATATGGACAAGAGAGGGTATGTTACGCGTAAATTAGTTTATCATTACGTGTACATGAGCAACTGGAGAAAACTTGAGGAGTGTCATGTATATTTAATTTAATTGTTTGCTTGGTAGTTTTACATTTTTTAAATCTCAATATGTTATTGTAGTGTAACTTTAATTACTGGATCTGCTTTTACAGTTTTGTTGGATAAAAATATGTATGGGAAGTTATACTGAACTAAAAATTAAACTAGTGTTTTCTGTGATTCAAAAAGAAGCTGTTGACAAGTCTAAACGTTGAAAGTTACAAAAGACAACACTTCCTTCCATTTAGGATTTCATCAGTACTCGAAATTAGTTTCACTTATGACATTTTATTCCTAGGACTTCTATTTGTAATTCTTGAGATATTTTTTGGGGATTTGATTCATTTTATTTGTCTCATTTTTTTTAACTTTTATTTTAGGGAAATAAATCATGTTTCATTTTACAAAGTTTGTTGTCTTCACTCATATTACTTTTTATCAAAGCCTAGCCTCGTAACAGGAAAATACGGTACTCTTCCTTGGGATATATGAGGTTTGCATAAAATATTTCAGATTTGTGTTAAAATTAAATTTCCCTAGTTTTATTATCTGTCAGAAAATTTTAAATGAAATCAACGGGCTCTTTTATAATGTCATCGACAGTGGTGATCTTTCTTTCAAATTCTACCAGAAACAGCAAGATTGTTTGAAAAAGGAGAAATTGATTCAACTTGTCGGAAAATATGAACTTTCTTTAACGAAACAAGAAATAAAAATATTTGGATTCAGATTTGGTGGAAAAGAATATTTTGGATAAAACTGTTTTGGTTTCAATCAGTAAGTTTGTATCAGACTCTAAAATAAAAGTAAAAGAATTAAAATTCAAATACAAGATGGAATTAGTAAAGAATGCTTGAACATTAGAAAGATAAAGAAGAAAATCAAATGCAGATGCAATTGGAGAAAGAGAAAGAATCAAATGGTATTGAAGATGAGAAACAGATGCAAATGCCGTTGCAAGCGCAGAAAGAGGAGAAAGAGACAAATGCAGTTAAAGAAAGAACAAATGCAATTACAGAACGAACAAATGATGTTACAGAAAGAAGATAAACAAATGCAGTTGCAACTGGATGAAGAGGTGAAAGAAGCAAATGCAGTTACAACCGGAGAAAGAGAAGAGAGAGACTGTCAATTGAGAATAAAAGAAATAGAGCTGGTAAGTGAAATGTACGTTCCCAATTCACATACAAATTCAAGTTTGAATGTTACCAAGAATATTAGGTTAGTCCCCATATCAGAGAAAAAGAAGTAGACAAATATTTTCCTGACTTTGAAACCGCTCTGGTAGCCTAGTGATAAGAACGTCCGTCTCGGGAGCGGAAGATTGTGGGTTCGATCCCCAGCCGAGTCATGCTAAAGACTTACAAAAATGGTACTAACAGCTGCCTCACATGGCGCTCAGCATTATGAGGTTAGTGTTAGGACTGGCCGGCCTGGTGACAGGATAATGTGCATCTTAAAGGGTTGTAAGTTGGTCCTTGAGGTTTATCGTTCATATGTTCATGAACTATGAAAAGGTACCTGGACAAAGCCACGTCGAATTCGCAAGAGAAAATATACAGTTATTTATTCGTTGGCACTTAAGAAAACTGTAAAAGCTTTTATATATTTCGAGGGAAATAAATCAATTGAAATTCAATATAATAAAATAAAATTTCAACTCCAACTGGTCACAACATATATTTGGATCCCGACCAACTATCCTTTATCATAACATTAATTATAAGAATAACTACGAAACAAAGATTATCCATGATTACGAAAATCTCAGACTTGTATCACTTGAAGAGTTCAAGAACTGTGTCCATGTTACACTAAGACTTATCTTGATGAGCATAAGGTCTAAACCTTGGAAAATGTTCCTCTTACAGCTGACGGGTATTTCTTAGCTCATACTGTTTCTTTTGTAAGCAAGTCATCCACTCAGCAGTCTTCTAGTTAAAAAAAATTCAGCTTAATACGAGTCCTTCTAAATATGAATCTAGCAAAACTTTGAGAAATCAAATTGATAAGAATAATCAAAAATCCTTATCTCTTTCTACGTGTAGCAATTGCAAGAAGAAAGGACACGTTATTTTGTAGTTCCTGCAAATTGAAAAATAAGCAACAGAATCAAGACAGACCAAATGCTCTTAGGTCAAGGGCACTATCATGTATTGAAAGCAATAGATTTGTTTGGTCTAATAAACCTGTCTGATTTTATTATGGAGAATTATAAACAATTCATGCCGAAGGGTTCTATACCACTCATGGCTGATTCGGTGAATCCCATCTCTGTTAAAATGTTAAGGGACACATAAGCTTCTCAGTCTTTTATCATACCTTACCTTTTTCTGAGAAATATTCTTCTAATGAGAGTGTTCTTATTCAGGGAGAAGAGAGCGGATTTGTTAATGTTCCTTTCCATTTTGCACATCTGTCATCAGACTTAGCCTCAGGACCCGTGACTGTCTGAAAAGTTTTTGTTTTACCCATTGAAGGCATACGTTTATTACAAGGCAACGACCTTCTGAAAACAAGCATGTCATTAACCCACTTGTAACTGTCAAGCCTTGTTTGGATCAGAAAGTCGATCCTATTGAAAAAGAATTTAGTGATTTATACCCGGCTTGTGCAGCTAGTAGAGCTATGGGAAAGAAAGCGCTAAAGAATGATGTTGATCATGAGAATATTCCTTTAGCTGATACATGAATAGGTCACTCTTTGGATGAGGTCACTTTAACTTCTTGTTTGGATCAATTAGAAGGTATTGATCACAGTAATCCTTTTTTAACAACTCATTCTCTTTATTTTAATCAGGGTGACAAACGACTTATCGTCCAACAGGAAAGAGATCCTGAGATCTACTATGTATATGGATTAAGGAAGATTACATCAAACTTTGAAAAATATCATGTCATATTGTTTTGATACGGGTAAAAATTGGGACGAAGGCATTCATTTACTGTTGTTTGCTGTTAGGGAATTAGATCTAGAATCTTTAGAATTCAGTCCTTTTGAACTAGTCTTGGACATGCTGTGCGTGGACCATTGAAGTTGTTAAAAGAGAAACTTGTGTATAACGAAGATACCGAAATTATTCTTCTGAATAATGTTTTCAATTTTAAGTATAAGTTGTCAATGTCATGTGAGGTTGGAAGAACTTATTGCACTCTACAAAGTCAAAAATGAAATTGCAAAGGAAAGGAGTTTTCAGGCTGATGATATAGTACTGGCTCTCATTCCCATTCCAAAAATCCTCTTCAAGCCATATATTATGGTTCCTACACAGTTGAAAAGAAAGTAAATGATTTAAATTATATCATACATACTCATGGGAGGCGAAAACAAAAACCACTTTGCCACATAAATATGTTAACAGAGGTAGCCAGTTTAATCATGCAATTCATTTAGTTTTACCTGTCCCACACACATGATTTAAGTGAAAGAGTGCAGTCGGACTCTACTGATTTCGGAGTAATAAGTCTTCGGAATTAAGAAATTATGAACGTTCTTTACCTGAAACGTTTACATTTACAAAAACCAGAAAGGCATGAACTTAAACAGTTATTAGTTGAATATCAGCATTTGTTTCCAGATGTTCCGACAGGACCATACAAAATTTAGCATGACTTTGAAATTGTAAATTCCACACCTGTGAAACAAAAGCCATACATGATGAACACTCAAACAGTGCCCAGTAAAACTGATTGGAGTACAGCCAGATACAACTTTCTGTATGTGTACTGATTATAGAAAGGTAAACAGTGTGACTTAAACAGATTAATTTCCATTACCAAGAATCGATGGCTGCATTTATAAGATGGGGAATGCAAAATTTGACCTTCTGAAAGGATTTCGGCAAGTTCCATGGACGGAAAGAGCAAAGTATATTCGGCATTCGTGAATCCAGATGGATGTGATGCTTTTTGGGATAAAAGGTTTTTAAATAATTTTCAACGTTTAGTGAACATGATTGCCTCTGGTCTAGATAATTGTGATGCTTACATGGATGATATCATCATCTACAACGACACCTGGTAAAAACATTTTTCGACAATTCGGAAAGTCATTGACAGACTTACTGATGCAAGTTTGACAATCAATTTATCCAAAAGTGAGTTTTGCCATGCTTGTGTAAGATTTCTAGGACATATCGTGGGACATGGGTAAGTTATAGCTATAGATGCTAACGTCAAGGCTATCTCTTAATTCAGTAAAAAGCAACCGATGCAATTTTTGGGTATGGCGTTGGTTAAAAATCACTCCAGCATTAAAATTAACTGGAAGCTTACGTGTTGTCAAAATGTTTTCAAGATTCAACACCGTAGGCTCAAATTGTCACAATCTTTTTCCATGGAAACAAGATGGTAGCTATCGCTTAACCGGCGTTTTTTAGTGCCGTTTTCTTGATATTTGTGCTTGTTGCCTGTTTTCAATTACGTTATTATGTTCATTATGTATTGGCTGTTAAATTCGTATGTGTTTCTTCATCTCCTTGTTTTGGAAATGAGAACAATTAGACTTTTTCTCAACTGTCTTGCTCCACTGTTTTTGAACAAACCGCCATCACGTGATACTCGCCAGTCAACCCGTTTATGCTACGATGGACCCTCATTAATTGCTTTAAATGATCATTCCTTGGTTCTCCCACTACATTGCGCTCTAGACTAAACGAACTAGGACAACATTCATCATTATCTAAATGTAAACAGAAGCGGAAAAACGAACGTTGTTTCAAAGCTGTCCGGCGTAGAACAGGACGAATTCCAGTTATCTCCCTTATTTCGGCTCAACAATTTAAAAACAGTTCGACCATTCATTTAGATAACTTAATTCAAATCCCTATTAATTCGTCAACCTTTGTGTCAACTATCCAAGAGATACCTCTGCGTATTGCATTATTCAATGCCCATTCAGTAGGACCACCGGAAAAGCGCACAGAAATAGTTAATTTTATCAACGACTAGAATATTGACATCTTGACAGAAACATGGCTAAAAATATCAGGCGATGAGCCCAAGTGTGTGGATCTAACACCCACTGGTTACTCCATCAAGTCGTTCCTCCGTAATTCTCGCGGAGGTGGAACTGATGTCATCACAAAGAACTCCATGATAAAACGTCTTAACCACACCACAACATTCAATTTCGACCAACATCGTTTGAACTAGTCCAAACCACACTCACACTGGGGCAAAGGTCAGTCCATTTTTTCTGCCTATACGTAGAAGGGCCTCCTGGTAGAAAAAACAAGTTGGCTGTCTCTCTCTTTTTGGAGCAGTTTCCAAATCTCCTGGACAATGGAAATTCGATAGATGGCAACCTGATTATTCTTGGAGATCTCAACTTTCACTTTGACTGTCCCGGAAACCCAAATACATCAAAACTCATTGATTCCATTAATGTTTTCAACCTCAAACAATCAGTTAACCATGGTCACATTTTAGACTGGATTCATCATAAACCTGATGATAGGATTCTACGGTCCTCCCTGGTATCCCATGACCTTGCATCAAATCACCTCTGCATTATATGTCATCTAGGTGTATCAGTCCCTAACCTTCCACCTTTACTGCTACTAAGAGAAATCTCCGGATGATAAATAGAACCAAACTAATGCACGACATCCAAGCTAACCAAACAACTTGCTTACCACCTACCGCAGAACAACTTGATAACTGTCTGCGTTCATTGCTTGACAAACATGCCCCAGCTACCAAGTGCAGAGTATCAATTCAAAAGTGTTCTCCATGGTATAGCAGTGTTAGGGACCAGCTTCGCACTGCTAAAAGAGACCGCATTAAAGCTGAGAGGCTTTGGCTTTCCACCAGACCCACTACTCATAAGCAGATCTATGAAGCCACTATGAAGAATGTCACAAATATAGTTCATGCATTGAAATCAACCCACTATACTACTAAGATCATGGACAATTCCAGCTGCAAAGAGCTCTTCGAGATTACTAACAATCTGATGTCAATGAACAAATCTACACCACTTCCAACTACCTTCTCTCCAGTCGTCCTTCCGGCCATGCTTACAAATTTCTTCCGTGACAAAGTACAAACCATAAGAGATAAGGTTGACACCACAGTTTTAATTGACTCGTCACCATACAGTTGGGATGCAGAATTTGAGCGGCAACCATTAGCAGCATTTGAACCAGTTTCTATGGATTTTGTACGTACAATCCTGAGGAAGAGTGCACCAAAGTCATGTGAACTTGATCCAATTCCAACATCACTGCTGCATGAGTGCTTAAATCCAGTATTGCCTTCACTAACTGATGTTATTAATACCTCTCTTTAATTCCCATCATTTTTCAAAACTGCCATTGTAAAGCCTCTGCTGAAGAAACCAACACTAGACCATAACGATTTAAAGAACTACCACCCAAGTTTCTAATACGCCCATAAAAAATCTTAGAAAGGTTGTTCTCTCCCAGATTGTATCTCATTTAATTCAAACAGTCTTTTTAGCAATGTACGATCTGCATATCGCCCTTGCCACAGTACTGAAACTACTCTTCTAAAAGTAGTTAATGACATTCTCTCTGCGTTGGATAGCGGAAAGATTACAGTCCTCATCCTCCTTGATTTGTCTGCAGCATTTGACACAATAGACCACGATATATTACTTCCCCGTCTCCAGCTTGTATTTGGCATTCCTGATACAGCCTTACTGTGGTTCAAGTCATACTTGGTCAGCAGGACACAAATTGTATCTGCAAATGGAATTAGACTTGTTCTCTTCATTCTGTACACTCAGTCGCTCTCTCATCATCCAGTGTCTGACCAAATGTAGGCTGATGACACCCAAATATACAAATCTAGCCACCCAACTGAAGTTGATGCTACCATCCAAGGTGTAGAGAGGTGCATTTCTGATGTGAAATCATGGATGACATGGAACAAGCTGTAGATACATGATGATAAACTGAGGCCATTCTGATCACAACACAAAGACTTTCTCGTTGACATCCTTTACCTCAAACAATAAATATCAGCAACACCAACATTGAAATCATACAATCAGTACGAAACCTAGGTGTTACTCTGAACAGTACTCACATTGCACCAACATGTCATGAACATATGCAAGGCTGCATATCTTGAGCTGAGACGCATCAGCTGAATTCTTTGAGTCGATGCCACTAAAAAACTTGTGTGTTCATTAGTACTTTCAAGACTGGACTATTGTAACTCAATTCTGTCTGGTTCATCTGAATATCTGCTCCAGAAACTTCAAAAGTTCAAAACACAGCTGCTCGAATCATCCACGATCAGAGCACAACTTACCGCTGCTCTGTATCCTACACTGGCTATTCATTCAATCCAGAATCAAACACAAAATTTGTTCTTTGTACTACGTTTCACTGTCGGACTCTAGTCCAACATACCTATCCGACCTCACCTATGCGTACACACCAGCAAGATACTTACGCTCCTCTTTTGACAATCGTATACTCATTATTCCAAGTATGAAAACAAAGTCATATGGACAGCGTTCTTTTGCATACCAGGGCCCAGTAACGTGGAATGAATTACCCACTGAACTTAGACACAAAGACACAGTGATCACCTTCAAGAGTGCTCTCAAAACTCATTTCGACTGCAAGGACAAACTTAGACCTAATGATGTTTCCTACCTTAAATAATTTCAGCATCTTTTTTAAATTTTTTTAATTTCATAGTGTTTATTTTTGTAATCATATCTTTATGTTTTTTTTTTTTAGGTCTTGTCTAAAGTTGCAAAGCGCTTAGAGATTCTAAAGATTAGGCGCTATACAAAGTCCTCATTATTATTATGATTATTATTATTATTATTATTATTAGATGCACTCCACGATGTCGTTTTTCCTGCAACGATGACAAAAGATGTTCTTGAGGATGACATTAGCACTTTTACGCATGGTCATAGAGAGTGTAGTTGATAAGGATTTTGCCCTGGCTGAACTCAAGCTAATGAAGTCGTGGCGATTATGGCGGGGTGGGGGTGGGGTGTAGGGGATTCAATTTTATTTCTTGGCCAGAACCAGTGATACTCTTCTGTAGTGTGTAGTCTCTAATTAAAATGGTCTGTGTCCGGAACAGCCAGTAGTCGATAAAACGCCAAAACCTGTTCGTATCCACCCTCACCAGTGACCAGAATATACACTTTGATGTTTTTCCTAAGAAAAACCAGGCAAATTGATGTTTTCCAAATCACATATAACTTTTTAAATCATATTATATTCAATAATGCTCATATTCATGAAAAGCCCGCTCAAAACCAGATAAGTCGAGATAATAGCCGAACCGGGGTTGAAAAATTTAAGTTTGAGAATGAACTGTTCCACCCCCGCCTTAGGTGTTCCTAATCTAGAATGTACGTCCACAGATTCCTAAAAAGAGATGCAAAACAGTATAATAACACAATGCAAACATACATGTGCAGCAACTATTGATATAAAATGCGACAGAGAATAATTCAAAATAGAATATGCAACATTTACTAATTAAAATGCGAAATAGAATGATGCAAAATACAGCATAATAATAAAACATACATGCATTAAATTGTGGTTCTGAATATAAACTAAGCAAAATCTGAATCATATCCTTAGAATGATATTATGGGCACAGATAACTAATTAAATACCGATAGACCTTAGAGTTAAGAAAGTCCAACTACTTTTTTCTTAAGATCGACAAATCACGCTTACATAAAAATAGTAGATCCATGAGGAATGTTAAGAAGTATGAAAATGATATTATGCGTGCCTCGGTTTTGATAGGTGACCACGATACAAATGAAGTCTGGTGAGATCTCCCCGAGTAAAATCGCTTTAAGTTCAAGCCTACTAACGCACACGTTTTACTGATGTGCAGACCTGTTCTGGGTTATCAATTGGGTCAATGTTTTCAAGGTAATTATTTTCAGCTGATCAGCAACATTCATATTTTTGATTTGGTATTTAATATACCATCGTGCCTTGACTGTTTCTGTAACTCATAAAACAAAATTGCCTGTGACTATATGATTATTACAATATGAACGATTCCACTATTTAAAAAACGGACGTGTCTTGGATATCCTGATATGTAGCCATAAATTGTATTTTACACTTTGCAAACTATTTTATCGTATATGAACTTTGAGAAAACTGGTTAATCAATGATGGTGACCAGTTTTTAAAACTGTTTTCGCAATGTGCCAATGGTAACACAACTTTATAAAGACTTTAAATGTGGCCTGTCAAATACCTTCTGGAAAAAGTAAAGTAACTTCCATGTCTGAAAAGTCTTTAGCCAAAGATAGCTGACGAGGCGCCCCAGCTGATCACCAATATGTATCCGTTTTATTTTTTACTGATTGCACGCCTTTTCTTCTATGTTCAGTTTAACAAAAGCGGGCCTGTCTTTCTTAATTTCTTCTAGAATCGGTTGTACAGCACTGAAGAAACTTGTGGATTATATCACATCACTACTTTACGAAAAGAAAAATAACAAACTTAATTACAGCGACTTCAGGGACTGAAGAAAGAGGTGACACCTTTGAATTCTGAAGTGAATATTTGAATGTCGTTTAAAATCTAACATCTTGATTATTTCAAGAACGGCTAATATCAGATCAATTTTTTTAAACAAACCATTACCTTCCTTGCAAACTTTAAGAAGATTGGAAGAATGGTGAAATTTACATAAAATGGAGATATTGGGGCTTTTAGTCAAGACATCTTTATGTTATGAATTGCACATAGAATCACACATAATGATCCCTGGCATAGCTAATAATTGTCTAAATTGAAAAGGATACACGTAGATCCAAGTTCCCGTACTTCTATATGTCTATCTAATTCTTTTTTCTTCTGTTTGTTACTCTGCAAGCTTTGGATCCGTGAGTCTTGGAAAAGAAGTTGAAGAAATGAAGAGACTGTGCCTTTTAAGTCGGATGAGCTGTTTATTTTTGGTTCTCTTGTTTCAATATATAAGTGAAAAGGAACCGAGGCGTTTATATTACTTTAGAAAGATTATAATACCATTGCCTATGAATTTATAGTGAGTGAGTGCTTGTAATGTATGTGGTTTCTATTTCTACAGTCTCTAATTGTTGGCACTATATGTAAGATACGTTTCCATCCTAATTCGAAATTATGTTGGTTTTTTCTTCTTCTTCATAGAATTAAATTTCCTCCTCTAATTAGTGTTAAACAACGATGAAAAATTTGCTTTTTATAATGATCAATGATCTCGAATCTATAAAAATCCCTATAAGAACTATAAATAGCAGTAAATATTACATATATATTGTTCCTTTCATTGATGGTATAGCTTTTGTGTGGGTCACTCCAATTGCCTGGAGTGCCTATGACAGTCTTGTCTATAAAGATTTAATATAGTATTTATGAAATTTCGCTGTACATGTAAATGTTACCTCACGGCAAATATTTGCATCAAAGTTTATGTTCAGCGAACAAATATTTAGGAGTCATCACGGTCATCAGAAGAAGCCAATTGAAGCATTAAATATAGTTTTTACATCACTGATGACAATATAGTATCTGAAATTAAATTTAGACTGAAATGTTTGAAGTCTAAGAAACGGTAAAAGAGTACAAAACGCGATTCGCAAAAGCAATTTCTACTACTTCAGGGACTTGCTGGGGCGAACTATAGAGTTTGTGATTCTTCAGCTCTCAAATTCGAATCAATGAAAGCACAATATTTTATATTTATTATTGATTGGCGTTCGTCGATAATATGAATAACGAAGTCATGACGGGGCATATTGAAAACATAGTTTTGTGATTTATTTAAGTGGCATTGTCTGATCCAAATCAAATTAATCTTTTAAATGATCCATCGTTATAACAGACCATTTTTGTTGATTATGGTCATCAATTACCATCAGCAGTTATAGTGCAATGGTTATTAGCTGCGATGTAAATATTGTTTTATCTCCACAGAAGAAAGTACAGAAAAATCTAAAAGGTTGTAGGGAATAAATGACAGTATAAAATGTACTGCTAAAAATGTGTTTTTATTTGCCAATCATTCTTGATACTAAATCCAAGAGCATGATGCTTGCTAAACATATATAATTTTTATCACTCAAACAATATCGCAAACAGTATATCTTAGCAGTTGTCTAGTTTTTACACTTGGGAAGTTTTCTAAAGTCGCTGACATTTTAATATGTGTTTAATATCTTAATAATGTATTATTTAGCAGTCGGTTTGGGAATATTTAAGCCAAAACCAAAAGACTCAAATGAGATTCAAGACAAATGTAATACTTACATCAGGTCACGCACCAAATACCGGATTTAATGAATGACACGTTTCACTTTCAGGAAAATTTCGCATCAGACATGAATACATTGCCTTAATGTAGCTGTCAGTTGCATGAGTTTTTCTTAACCACATGAATTATCTTAAAGAGGCCAACGCCAATGACATAAATCTGTCAACAGTATATAATTAATTTCTTTTATTCATATACATACACGTTGATTGAACAATATAGCCTTTCTCCTGTAGATTATCATTTAAATAAGGGATGTGCAGCTTATGGCCCGAAACCTGATTTTATCCGCATATTTTTATGATAGGAAGCTGCTTTAAAACCACTTTTTGATCTCGTTTTGAAGGAAGTCGCCCAAGCTTCGTTTAAACATATTGGACCTAACGGCATTCATGAGATTATGGACCCTTAGGCTGGGTTAGTTGTGAATCGTTTTCAGTATTACATGGATTGGTGTTTCCAGCTGCTCTCGAAATAAATTTGTAGGGCTTCTATTTCCGCAGAGTGGCAGATATTTATATTTTATAGAACAAAAAGGATGTATTTCTTTTTTATATGCAAAATTACAAGGATCTCGAAATGGAATATCACGTTGTTAAAATGCAGCTTATCAAACTAGAACACATCGGTAATATTTAATTTGCTTGACAAACCATGATTGAGGATAGAGGCTTTGTATGTACCTAATTTCAAACATGACCGTTTGTTGTTTAATGATTATTTGATTTCATGGTAACGACTTATTTACAACCCAAGCATGTTCTGGAAGCAAGCTTGTGACTCAAAAGATTTTCATTTTTTTGTGTCTTAGGTTTTTAAAGAAGGTTGTGGTAAAAAAAATATTCAATACTACTTTAATATCAGTCTGCGGAATCACTATTAATTGTGTTCAATTATAATTTGAAAAAAAAGTGTTTGGTAAAATTATTCATTGAAAGTACAAAGTCAAAGTTGTAATTGACGAATTGGACAAAACACTCCTTTGTGAATATTGAGGATAGATTCTGAGACATTTTGGATTATATCATTGTGGCACAGCAAAATTATTGGAATATCAACTCATTCTAGGCGACAAGTACATAAGCACATTACAGATTATTGTATTTAGTTGGAATATTCTATGTATTGACTTGATATATATGATTTAGGATTGTTTGGATAAAATTCACAATTGTGTAAGTCCCTTTTAAGTTTGCATTGTATTCGAGATTAATAAATTGACGAATTTTACAAACTGGTTGTTTTCGTTGTTTTTTTATTACATTTTTAACACAATAGAATTTGGGATCAGAATAAGAATAAAAAAACAGTTCAAAGATGTTTTAAAAATTGTTTTTATTGTCTTTGTTTCGGTATATCAAGTGGTGAATGGTAAAGATTTTTATCTCTCACATTATAACTCGAAAACATTCATAATAGTATCTAATGTCGAGAACTTTATTCAAATTCTAATAAAAATGGGTTAGTGTCTATGCAAACGAACAATTTGATTTAGCTTGATAAACATTTAGCAATATAGATTAAAGGAATTAAAACTGGCAAGCGGAAAACACAGACACACACGCATCTTTTACAGCAAGGTTTTGTGTGTGTGATTTGGATTTTTAACGTAGCTTTAACAATTTTTCAATTATATAACTACGATGTCTACATTGTGACAGTTTATAGTGATGTCTAGCGTGATATCCCACCTAGTAACATTATTCTGTCACCAGGCCGACCAGTCCTAACACTAACCTCTTAATGCTGAGCGCCAAGCGAGGCAGCTGTTAGTACCATTTTTGTAAGATTTTGGTATGACTCGGCCGGGGATTCAACCCACGTCCTCCCGCATCCGAGACGGACACTCTAACCACTAGATCTCCGCAGCGGCCACAGCAAGGTTTTGATGTTACTAATACTATTAGACTCTTAAAAGGAAAGAAGTTGATAGACAATTTCTTTACTTGATAAAGTGCTGAATACTTGAAATGGCCAAGATCGTTGGATTTTGTTGTTAACAAGTGTACTTATTGGCAAAACTCGTGAAGTCTACACTGATTATGATCTGATTATGATCTGGTTTAGTAATATATCTTGAAGTGTTATCAGTTGGTCCATGAGGCATATCGTATAGAAATTGTAGATAGAATTGACAAACCAATGTCAAATTTCAAGAGGAACGAATAACTTTGTGATAGGTTGTGCTTAGCAAAGATTTTCGATAAAGATTATAAAAAAGTCACTTAATTCATATTTAATTGAAGAAGAATTACGTCTATAGTGGTGTGAAGATCTATATCGATGAGCAAAATATAGAAACATTGAAAAATACTGCTCATACATTTGATAAATATTCCGAGTCTCACAAACCTTTCATGTGTAAATAAGTCTTCCTCTCGACAGTGTTTCGGTTAAAACATCATTTCAGCCTCTTACGAGTAATTCGAAATTCTGGCAAAACATTTAGTAATCAAACCTGTAATAAGACTGATCTCTATCAGCATCCGTCCGTCTTCAAAAGAAAATGGTGTAGCTTTTGCACCTTCGCGAGTGGTTGAAGAGTCCGACCCTAGACCTACAGTTTCTGTTGCACTTGATGCAGGTGAAATTCGATGCTTGTTGAGGATGTTCTTGTTTCGCCTTCCTCCTGGCTCTCTTTGCAGCTCTCGTTCCCTCGGCTTTCTGAACGCCTTGTCTGACACCTAGGTTCTAGGTGGAACGGTCTTCAAACACAGCTCTCATCGTAGTTGACGTTGATGTTGGCCGTCTTCATGTGCTTCTTGCAGACATTCTTGTAACTCAGACACGGCCGTCTAATTAGTCGCGCACATTTTGCTTGCTCGTTTGCATATATGGCTGGTTAGAACTTAGAAGTGACACCCTGTTTTTCAAAAAGTGTGTTTTGGTGTGGGTTTCCTCTGTCCACCCTTGTGTCTGTAAGTTAATGTGTATTAAATCAATAATGCGGTATACACTTCGCAGGGTTGCTTTATTTTTTATCCATCAAGTCATTAAGTTTCCTATCACATAAGGCTTCCTGATGTACTTTTTTCCCTATGTCCGAGCTGACAGTGGGCCTGATTTCCATCATTATAGGTTGGATGTAGGGTTGTACTATTATCCCATAGGTTAGTTACGGCCATGGAACAATTTCCTTCCTTTTCCACAAACAATATTTTTGTAATGTTATGTGACTTTGCCAGAGTCAAATGTCCATGTTTGTGTTTGGTTTGTTACATTGGTGTTATTGCATGTGTTTGTGTTTGGACGACCTTCTGTAAGTTGTCATTCCTTAATTATCCTATCGATGTTGATTGATTGATTAGTTGGATTATAGTGGTGTGCGCACGTTGTGCATGTACCACTGCTAATGGTCGCACAGCGACCTGATAATTGATCCTGGGGGAAGAAGAAGGAGTATCATCCCCCAGGCGTTTGTGTGTACAAAGTATACTGGTAATTATAGCCTTCAGTAGCGGGTCCTTTTGGTTCCCTTTGCGGTCTGTTTCATGATAATCAATGTAAAATAAAAGTCTCCTTATTTAAAAGAAAAATGTGTCTACATGCGTGTTCTGTATTTGCGTGTATGTTGGGCGTCTGTATATTAAATATGCGTACCATATTGGAGGGGGTGTTGGATACTCTTTATTCAATTAAAGGATTTAAGTCGCCTACGCAACTAGTGCTTTCGCGACTGGTTAAGTCTCGAAGGTCGAGAGTTTCAATTCATCGGGACTGTAGGAATGGAGTCACTACAGTCCCGCTTGTATGTGTGAATATCGCACTTTTTAATTCATGAACATGTCCGGTCGAGGAAAGGAGACAAGGGGCCCACGGGACTCAAGTCCAGTTGTACTAGTGGACAGAAATCTATTCCAGTGGTGTGTAAGTCACTCGTGTAATTTTCCTAATCCTTTGAGTTGTGTAATTTCATTACTATTTTTAATTAAAGTTGGAATTTGGTGTAAATGGTGTACTTTAGATTTTCCGAAATGTTGACAATCAGCTGGGTGTCAGGCACCTTATACATGCTTGGGTCACGCTGTGTTTACTTTCGGTTTCGTTTTGTTGGTGGTATACAAAGGATCGAGTTAGGGTTGTGCGTACTGAGCTTGTATCGAAAGAGGTCTTCAATAGCCAAAGGAAGAACCTCATATAAATTGGCAATTTGAAAGTCGATGTCCGTTTTCGTCTTTACTCCTTCATTCTGTGATACCCTCTTTCTTTCTTCTTCGTGCTGTTGTAGTGTTTTGCTGTTTTGTATGAGTTTGCTGTTCTGTTTCGACTCGATTTCCATTGCCTTAGATCTTGAGTTTGCGACTGGTCTTTTATCGCCACGATTCTTTGTTTAATAGCTATATTGAATTTAGAAGGCATATTGTGCCCCTTTTTGTTGTATAAATTAGTATGTTTGGTCTGAGTATGTGTTGGATTTACATGTCGTGTTAATAATTGGGGACGTTGTTGTTGTTGTTTATTTAGTACTGCATTATGTGTGTGTGTGTGTGTGTGTGTGTGTCTGTCCTTTTGACTTGGCTTAGGTCACCTTATAGTCTTAAGATGGTTGGGGCCTAAGAATATTTTGTGTTTTTTTGTATCTTACAACTCTAGTTGTCGTGTGTATCTGAGCCTGATGGCGGGTGTTTGCTATCTTTATAATTTGTATACATAGTAATGAGAATATATTTGTTGTTTTTCTCAGACCATGATGGCTAGTATTGTGTTAGCTGCATGCATACATGAGGGGGAAAAAATAAAAAAATAAAAAAATATTTTTAAAAAAAACACACACAACGACAACCATGGGCGTGCGCTTCATCTAGCAGTCTTGCCTTACTGCTTTAGCCCTTCTATTAATTGTCATTATAATTACATTTGGTTGGATTTATATGTTGCCATGTTTGTTAATTTGTTTGAGGTACCGGTACCTTATTATGTCCACGTATCTGGTATCGATGTTTTTGTTGCGTACCTTGTCCAAAAATTCAGGGTATGTTGTAGGGGAATTCATTTTCTTTTGGTAATCTTGGAAACCGACTCGTTGATTATGGTATCTGGGACAGGTGTTGAATACGTGGTCCAGTGTTCCTGCAGCAGGGCAATGTGGACAGTTAGTAATTTGGTTCAATTCCTTCCTGAGATGTTTCCCAAAGCTGTTTCGGAGTAAAGTTTTCCTGTTTTGATCCCATTGATAATCCGGATGTCCACGATTTCCAGGATTTTAGATGTCTTGATTACCCTTGTGGCCTCTTTTTGCAGTTGGTATAAATGTCTGCCCTTGTTGGTGTTGTCCCAGAGCTGCTGCCATTTCTTGTTCATTTTACTTCTTATCTGGCTATATATCTCGTACACTCTGTAATTAAGTGTTTCTGTTACATTGTTCAGGAGATTGTATTTCGCTCTTCGGTCAGCTTTATCGTTGCCAATCAGATTTATGTGAGAAGGTACCCATAGGAATTCGATGGTTTGTTGTTTATCCTCGATCTCTCTGATGGATAACATAGTGTCTTCTAGCATATTTGCTCTATTTTTTGATGTGCCAGTCTCTAAGGATTTGAGTACGTTTAGAGAGTCTGTTATAATGACGTACTGGCTGTGGTTTTGGGTCTTAATCCATTTGAGGACTCTTTTATTGTTGAAATAAGATTGAAAGATTCCATCACGAGGACGTGATGGAAAACAGCCTATTTATTTTAAGTTTTACCCTAGCAACATGGTCTATTTGATACGATACGATAATAAATTTAGGTCGCCTACGCGGCTAGTGCCTGCGCGACCGGTTAAGTCCTGAAGGTCAGGATTCTTAATTAGTCGGGTCTGTGGGTATTGTGCCACCACAGCCCCGTTTTTATGTGCAATGTCGCATTCCTTAATTTTGAGATTTTGGACATGTCTAAGCTAGGCAAAGAGGAAGGGGACCCCTGTGACGCTATGAGCCATTAGATGCTGATATGCCCTGGAACGCTGAGACTCGTACGATCAAATTTTCGTCCAGTTGGACACTTACTTTCCCAATAATGTGTCAGCCACCTATGCAATTTTCCAAATTTTTCGAGTTGTATAATTTTCTTTATTATTTTTTTACGAAAGATTGGAATTTTGTGTACATGGTGTACCTTTATTTTTCCGAAAAGGTGCCAAGCAGCTGGGTATCAGGTACCCTGTATACTTTTTGTATCCTGTTAGGTTGTTTAATTTTGGGTTTGAATTTTGATGGTTGTAATCAAAGGTTCAGATTAGGATTTTGTGGATAGAGCTTTTGTCAAAAGAGGACTTCATAAACCAAAGGAAGAACCTCGTTAATAGAAGGTAATTTGAAAGTCGATGTCGGTCTTCATTTTCTTCCTTCTCTGTCTTCTTTCTGCTTTCTGTTGTTGAGGTGGGATGTTTTTCGTTACAACTGAACTTTCAATTTTGTAGTCCGGTATGATGTTTGCGACTGGTCTCTCTGGTTATTAGGCCATTGTTCTCATTTGCTTGATGGAGTTTTGGAATTACATTGTGTCTCTAAGTGTTATTAGTTTTGTGAAAATGTTAGACTTATGTAATATTGGGCTTAAGATGTTGTGTTTTAGATGGCCTGATGACTGGGCTTTGTCACCTTATATTCTGATTTCTTATTGAGCGATATGGTTAAATGATGGTTTTGTTTTAGTATTGCCAATATTTGTCGCCTTGTGCGACCTGACCTGATGGCAGGGATTTGGCCACCTCATATATTACTATTTGCTATTGGTTCTTACAGACCTATGTTTATTATTATGTTAGTTTGGAGTGCACATGCTGACATGCAATAGAAGAGAGTTATTGATATAGATAAACAGACATACATATTCGTATACACCTTTAAGAACAATGAAGTAAATAATTTTTTTTTTTTTTTTGTTTAATACCGAATTATTATTTATTTATAATTATTTTTTTTATTTTTATTTTTTATTGTTATTTTTTTATTATTTTATTTATTATATATATATATTTTTTGGGGGTGGTGGTGTGGGTGCGTGATATAGACTTGCCTTTTGGCTCGAGATCTTACCTTATCTCTTTAGTCCAGTCCGGTGTGGATGTAATTAATCTTGTGTTATTTGTGATTTTAGGTCTCCTTTTGTTTTGATTTATTTGGCCCTTTTTTAGATTAAATTGGTTAGGGTATTTATTATATATATACTTTTTTTTATTTATTTATTTTTATTATTTAATTAGGTTATTTGTACGATGTTTATTTTTCCAGCTAAGTTTATTTTGATGAGACCGGCGTCCTTGCCGAGTAATCGGATCCTACGACTTTTCAAGGACATCCGGTTTTTTCAATACATAAGTTTAGGTTTATTAATCTGTTTAGTTATTTCTATTTTCAGGCTGATTATTTATATAGTGTTAACTTTCTGGCTACTTCTATTTTAATTAAGATATTCGTCCTTGCCGAATGCTCGGGTCATTAAGACTTTTCAAGGACATCTAGTCTCTTTTGTTTAATATTTTTGTTTTTTCTCTCTAGGTTTAGATTAATTAGCCTGTTTCCTAATTGTGTTAGTTTTGATTTCCTTGTTTTGTGTGTTTGTATTTCCAATAATTTCTATTTTGTTTTGTTCAATTTTTCACATCAAGGGATTAAAATTTGCCCATCACGCGGACGTGATGGAAAACATTCATGTATTTTGGTTTTAACTGAGTGTGCCTTAGCACATTTCACTATATATAAACAAAAGGAGAAAAACCATAAAAACATAATTAAACAGGCAAAGGAATCAACTTGGCATAATTACTGCAAGAATATCAATATCACAACTAGTACCAAACAAGTCTGGGATAAGATTAGATCAATTAGAGGGAAGACAACTTACACCACCCCAAAAATAGCTGGAGCCATTACTAATAAAGAAAAAGCTGACTGACTAGCTCAGCATTTCTCAGATATGAGTAGCAACACCAACCACACCCCAGCATTTCAATTACATAGGGACAAAGTAGAAAGAAGCTATAGTAATCTCTTTAAAGACCTCGGTCCCAAAGTCTCGAACCTAAATAAAGACATTACAACTTACGAATGGGACCTAGCATTGAAAACCAAAAACGAAACTAGCCCAGGGGAAGATCAGATAGGATATACAATATACAAAAATATCCCAAATAACACTAAACAAACAATTATTAAATTACTAAACCAAATATGGACCTCAGGCAAACTTCCCGATAAATGGAAGCACGCAATAGTAATTCCAATACCCAAGCAAGGAAAAGACCCTAACGATATTAGCTCCTACAGACCCATTTCCCTAACAAACAACATTTGTAAGATCATGGAAGCCATAGTCACCAACCGACTCAAACACCACCTAGAGAGCAATAACTTAATCTCCGATAATCAATGCGGATTTAGAAACAAAAGATCCACCACGGATCAACTAATACGATTGGAAACCGCAGTCAAATTAGCGTTCAACTCCAAACGCAAAGCTGATAGGAATTTAATGCAGTATTTATTGACCTCGAAAAGGCATTCGACCTTGTATGGACCAAAGGCTTATTAGCCAAACTCAACCACTACGCCATCACAGGTCGAATGTTTAAATTCATTGAAAACGGTACACCACAAAGGAGCGTACTGAGCCCAACCCTTTTCAACATCGTGATTAATGACTTGGACACCAACTTAACATCAAAACAAATTGAACTCTCACAATTTGCTAATGATAGTGGATTATGGAGAGCAGGAAACCCCTCCAACCACAAAGTAATCAGCGATATTCAAACAAGTTTAAACAAAATAGGGAAATGAGCTGATAAATAAGGTTTCAAATTATCCCATGAAAAAGCCATAGCAGTATTATTCACCACCAAACGTAAATTACAAAATCAGTTTCCAAAACTCACCATCCAAAATCAAGAAATTAAATTCGTAAAAGTAGCACGATTTTTAGGAATGCATTATGACTCCAAGCTAAACTGGGGACACCACATAAACGAACTAGTTAAAAGGTGCAATAAAGACCTTAACCTCCTTACAAACCTTAAAGGAACCACCTGGGGATCCAATCAAGAAACCTTACTAGCATTATATAAATCGTTAAATTAGATCTAAACTAGAATAAGGATGCCAAATGTACAACTCGGCACCCCAAAATAACCTCAAGAAACTAGATAGCATACAAAGAAAGGCCCTAATTATTTGCACTGGAGCACTACCATCCACATCACTAGCAGAGCTTAAAATCTTAACTGGAGAACTGCCGCTCCACCTTAGAAGACAAGAACTCACCCTCAGATATGCAGACAGGCTAACAACACACCCCGACACATTCCCCACACGGCTAGCTATAAATAAATGCAACATACCTTTTAGAACTAAATTAACACAAAACATACCAGCAGGGAAATTAGTCCATCAATTAGTTGAACAACTTCTTATAGACAACCTTCAAGCAGAAATTGCAAATCACTATGACAAAGAACCATGGATAAATATCAACCCCTCAGTTAACACCCTCATTACGAAATATGGCAATAAAAACGAACAGGAACTCAAACAAAACACAATCTGTACAGAAGTAATCAACTCAAAATATTGCAACTACATTAAGGATCCAAAATAACAGAACCACCAGAACAGCAACAGCTTACGTAATCCCCGAACTTAACATTAAAGTAGGACGAAGACTACCTAACCTCTGTTCCATATACACAGCTGAATTCTGGGCCATACTTGAAGCACTCAAATGGATCAAAGAGAACAAAATACCCCAAGCGGTAATAATAAGTGACTCGCTAAGCGTCATAAACTCAATACTTAATAACAACACCAAATCAAGAGAAAACTATCTTAGGCAAACCAATTTTTTGTTAAAAAACCTGAACAATAATAACTTACAAATAGAATTTATGTGGATACTATCCCATATTAACATACCAGGTAACGATATGGCAGATATAACAGCTAAACAAAAACTAAACGAAACCACTCACATCAACCTAGATTATAGCATATGCGAACTCAATAGCATATCTAAAACCCTCATCGACAATAAATGGCAGGAATTATGGAACACAAGCACTCAAGGCAGGAAACTAAAAACCATCATTAAAGAAGTCTGTAGAAATAGGAAACCACCCAAAACAAAAGGCAATGAACAAAAGTTCATAAATAGAATACTCACGGGCAAAATCAAGCTGGCTAACAGCTTCGGACAGTACATAGGACCACAACCACATAACCCTAACTGCTACCACTGCAGGGTCCCAGAAGACCTAGAGCATATTTTTAACAACTGCCACACACTTGAAAAAGAAAGGGCTAAGTTTAAAGTTAAACAGCATAATATTGGATCACCTGCAACATACCCAGAATTCTTGATGAACACACACCCCAATATTAATCTAACATTCGAAAATATCATAAGTTTTATACACGAATCCAATCTAATCAAAAAAATCTAAGAAAGTAAATCAAAGACCAGTCAAAAATATTACAAATCACTGTTTGGGAATTATGACGGCCGGCTCGGTCTTGTGGGTTCACAGACTGACACAGCCGTTCATAGCCCGAATAATAAAACCAGTTAAGGACGAATCTAATAAAAAAAAAAAAAATTATTTTTTATATACAAAATCACTGTTTGGGAATTATGACGGCCTGCTAGGTCTCGTGGGTTCACAGACTGACACAGACGTCCATAGCCGAATAATAAAAACCAGTCAAGGACGAATATTACAAAATCACTGTTTGGGAATTATGACGGCCGGCTAGGTCTCGTGGGTTCACAGACTGACACAGCTGTTCATAGCCCGAATAATAAAAACCAATTAAGGCCACAAAAAATTAAAATAGGAAAATAGGAATTAATTAAAACAGGACTACATAATAACATACAAACAACCATAAAACAAGTTTTCACTCCAAACCAGTAAGATAAGGAATCAAAATAAATAAGGAATTCAAGACGAAAAAAAAAATAAAAAAATTTTATAAAAAAATAAAAAAAATTTTAAAAAATTTAAAAATAAAAAAAAATTATTTTTTATTTTTTATCTATACTGCCTTCCGGATCTACTCTTAACCGTCTCCTTGTCTCTTAAACAACATCTGGCATGAAAATTAACACCTCTACGAACTCACGGAGAGAAAGCAGACCCAGTTACCACGTGACTCCAGTATTGCGACTCAACAAGAGAACAAACTACAACAGTCTACCTCTCACACAACTACAACACAAAGGACCGGGACTGAGAATAAGACTGTCCATACCAATACGGACCAAGATCCGTTAGTAACTCAACAACAACTGGCTGAAATTTTAAATCAAGCTTCACAAACTATTTCTACTAACATACTCAGCCAAATCCAGGCAATGTTGGCAGACGACACTGAAGAATTTGAAACTTCCACGCTGGCAGCGGCCCTGGAAGTATCATCATCCAGCGGCGATGAAGCTGAGGAACCTGCACCACCTAAACAGAGTGGAAAAAAGGAAGGCTCTATCTACCGGAATATGGGACTGGGAAAGGCAATTGATGATATCAAAAAAGCGGGCCACTTCGTCAATGCAATCCAATACATTAATTAGCGCTCTCTTGGTACACAGAAACCACGACCGGCACAATGGCATTATGGAGTCAGAATTTTGAGCCAGTTCTATTATGAAGCTTACTCAGAGTTCTCCTTGCGCCAGCTGACCGAGGTGGCTAAATACATCACTATACTTCATAGTTATGCCTTTCCTGGGGAAACTAACGAAGAAAGCAAAAAGCCCAGCTATGCAGGGAAGCAGAGGACAGACGGGGAACGTTTGCCTAAAAACAAAAAGCCCTTCTTAGGGCAACTAAAATTGCCTGTAAATATCTAATAGGGATCCATTTTGGCTTGGTATTCCTCCTAGATCAACTAATCTTACATCTGAATTGATCTGTTTTGGTACCGCCGTTTAAATTCTCACACTTACTCTTTTACCATGCGTTACTCAACTGCTATCAGTCGTTTAGACTTGACCGATTGGTTTTTAATTTCAATATGTAGACTATGTACACTAAATTCAAACTTGTTCGGAAAATTTATTCAAAATTTATAACTCTTATGATCTGATTATTTGCAGAGGTGGCTAACACATTATTGGTATATTTTGTCCATTAGTAAAACTGGACATGATTTGGAATAAGTACGGGCTGGCGTTTTGGGGAGTACATGACATCCATGGCTGGCTTTCCGAGTACCTTTCCTCCTTTACCACGCTCGGACAACGTACACGTGGCAGTATGTGGAACGATTTCCACCTGCCAAAAGACCAGGTGTCCTAATGTGACGTCATCGCTGCCGACCAATCGTAGCGGGCGTCACATACTGCTTGGGTTGACAACCTGGGGCATTTCAATCCAACTAAGAAACATGAGTGTGTGGTGTGACTATTCCCACTCATATTTATTAGCCTTTCAGTCAGGTTGTTAAGGACTAGTTAGTCCTACACCTGAGTGGCTAAATTAAAAAGTACTCTGTGAGTACATAAAAGCCTGGAGGATGAGGCTCCTTTTCCTTCCACCAGAAGTAATTAAAAATCACGCAGTGCGTGAATAAACAAGTGGTACATGTTCAAAAGAACGAAAACCAATATAATCCAACTAACCAACCAACATGGTATTGTTTTAAATTTATTATAGATATGGGTATTTTGTTTTAATTGATGGTGCCTTGGCGCCAAAACCTTGCTGATTGAAACCTGATTTAGGATTGGTTGGGGTAGATTGGATAGTGTGTAGTCATAGTGGCACATGGTTCATTTGAGTTTCCGCCTTTGACACGTCAAGATGCATATCCACATCATTGGTCACAGCTCCGTTGTAAAGTTAACGAGGAATGCCTGGCTGCCGCATATATGTCAACAGCCCAGCAGTGTTGCTGTTACCATGGAGGGTCGTTCATGTCTCCAATTATATTTCCCGACCTGTAATTTTGATTCCGTTACCGAATGACATTGTAAGCCTTGAACCGAACGTTATTGTTGGACATATCATCCAGTTATGTCAGCAATTGTTGGAGCAAGGTGTCCCCTTTGTGTATGCGGAGTCCATGTTGCCGCGCTATCTTCCCAGGAGGGCCCGGCAAGTGAACTTTGAATTGTCAAGAGTTCTGGTTGGAAGTTCGAGGATTGTTTTTTTTGTCAGATTTAAGGTTTCATGGAAGTTTATATGGTTGTAGATGGCGTGCACCTCAATGCACGGGGATGTCGCTGGCTATATACCAGGATCCCATCATCAGTACAAATTCACTATCCTCATTATTTCTGAATTTTGTTCATTATTTGTTTTGTTAATTGAGATTTTAGTTATAATGGAGAGCTATCGGATGGAGTCTTTGATAGGTGTCAAAGTATGACTTCTCCCTCCTAGGCCCGCCATTATTTAATTGTAATCATTTTTAATAATATATTCAGATTTTTTTATATATTTAATGTTTCGAGATGTTTGTTTTTAAATTGCTTTTTAGTTATAATGGAGGGTTCACAGACAGAGTTAAAGGGTCAGAGTTTGACATCTCTGTCCGAGAACCCGCCATTATTTAAGCAGAAAGGCTTGTATTGTTTCTAAGTCATAAAGCAGTTGGGTATTTAACTTTTTATTTTGTGATATATCTGTTTTAATTCCAAAAGATTAAAAAAAAATGGCTGATTCTGTACTAAAATGTTTGAGGCACAAAAGATTTTTTGTTGGTTATAGATTTTGTTTTCTTGAGGTTTGTTTTTGAATTACAATTTCAATTTTGATGGAGAGCTGACAGACAGAGTCCTTAAAAGGGGTCATCATTTGACATCTCTGTCCGAAAACTCGCCATTATTTAAGTATAGAGACTTGTATGTTTCAATGTTATATCAAATTATAAAGCATGTGTGTATTTAATTCTTTATTTTGTGGCATATTTATTTTAATTCCGAAATATTTTAAAACTATTTGATTCTGTACTTAAAATGTTTGAGTTATAGCTTTGTTTATTATTCTTATTTTAAATATAATGCCATAATGGAGAGTCAAAGGATAGGGTCTTTCATAGGTGTCAAGGTGTGACATCCCAATCCCGGACCCGCCATTATTTAAATAATTAAATATTGGGTGTGTTTATTGTGAAAATGTTGCTATGAGTTTGAATATACAATTTTAGAAGTGGAATCGTGTTCTTTTTGTTTTTTTCATAATTAGTAGGGAGGTCCATGCTGGGGTCCCTTTGGGTGACATTATGTGACCTCCCCACACGTGGACCCCTCCACTAAAGTTGTTTGTATATGATCAAATTAGTTGATATAGTTATTGAGAGTCAATGACTGATAATACATGTATAATACATGTATTATTAAGAAACTACACCGGCGAATACATCTATTCGCAGGTGCAGAGCATCTCACTTTCGTAGGAAGAAAATGTATTATATGTGTCGCATCGTGTATTGTCTGGGTGGTGAGGCCATACGGTAACCAGCTGGTTCTTAGTCTATTAGCTTGATGGCTGAAGTAGGATAGTCTGCAGTCAAGAAAGCAGCGAGCAACACGCAGTAACAAATGGCATATGATCAGAAGTGCCCACTGTGCAAAAAACATATTTTTAATAAAATACATACTATAATACAGTGTGAAAAAAGACAGATTCTAAGACAGAAGATAATTGACGAAATTAAAGAGAAGACTACATACAAGACACAGAACTTGTTATATCTTGACGGAAATTTTGACAAAAAACCTTATACGCAGTTACAAACTACATAGTAGACACAATGATGAAATGTGGACAAATTATAAAAATTGGAAGAGACTAACGGACGACCTTCTGCACAACGCAAACCTCCCATATAGGTGGGAGTAGGGGGATGGACAGGGCCCTTTATGGAGCAAGTACTATCGATGAACCACAGGGCTATATCACAAGGCGCCACGCGAAGTGAGCAGGCCTGTGGAAGAGAATGGAAAAATCCATAAAGGGAAAATAAATTAAACATAACACAAAAAGCGATATACAGGAAACATTTAGGTCATACTTCTCCTTCTTGCTTTCTTCTCACCCTTCTAATTCTTTTTTTAAAAAAATTAAAACATTTCGGAATTTTGGAAATAAATAACTAAAAGACAACCTGCTCAAGAGGGGAGAAGTACAATCTAATAAATAAAGTACAGACCCCACCTCGAGCACAGTTGTCGTAATTGGAAAAATACGAAAGGTGTGGTATACTATTCCTTTGGTAGGCTACCTCCCCTGTCCACCATACACTATGTAGGTACAGATATATGTTAGCTTCTTTGTTGGGGTCTTTTATCTCTTTGCATTTTCTCAAAATGCTAGCCCAATCTACTTCTTTTATTTTGGTTTCTACGTTATTTGGTTTTGGATTGGTCAAAATCAGAATTTGTTTCTCTATTTCATCTTTGTTTGTATATCAGCGTTTGCTTTGAATTTTGTTATGGTTACGGTAACTTTGTACGCGCATTTAGGGGTTCTAAGTGATTTTTGAAGATTAACATTCCTATGGATATCAGTTTTGTTATTGAACAGTTTGACGAAGCAATAAATATATATTCCCTGCCGATAATAGGTTGGGTTAGGTGTAAGGCTACTTAATATGTGCATGATATTAATGTTATTTTTGTGAGAGGTCAGGGAGACCTTGTCCGCCTACTTCCGAATTTCTTTTGTAATGTATGTTTTGTGGATTTTTTCCACAGAAATTTCATGATAATTGAATCTAGTTTATCAAGGTACACCTTGTCAAGGTCTATTATGTCAAATTATACCAAATGGAATTACATAAATACGTTTTAGCGATTTGAATTTTATGGGCAAAGCTTAGGTTTCAATGTGAAATAATATGCACTGGTTCCCGTTATACGTTCACCCCAGCAAGAACGATGATTGATCATTTGGTACTGTCGGATCAATGCATAGGTAGATTACGAAGTGTGCACATTGTTTCAGATCACGAAGAGCACGTGATATCTGACCACCTCCCTATCTTTACTTCCCTTCGTACAGTGACCTGTGGGAGAGACTTCAGACAGTCTATGAAGAGAAACAACATAGCCTGGAATAAATTAAACGCTGATATCTTGAAAAACTATCAATCTGAGCTGGACCTTCGCCTGAAAACTTTAGATATAGATACTATTTCGGACAATGTTGATAGCTTTTACCGGCACATTGTTAATGCAATACAGCAGTCAAGCGACATCGCGCTTCCAAAGTCTAAATTCAATTATCATGCCAAACCATACTGGTCAAATGAACTCAAAGAAGCACATAAACTTCAAAGACAAGCTAGGTATACTTGGATAAATGAGGGAAGACCGAGGGGTAGTCAATTTAATTCTTACAGAGAATATAAAGATAAGAAGAGAGACTTTAGAAACGTTCAAAAACTGACTGTGGAAAAATATATGGGGGAGGTCTATGAAGAAATTGAAAAAGCACATGAATGCGATGTAAGACACTTTTGGAAAATGATCAACATTAAGAGAGGGAACAATATAAATTTTTGTCAGGAACTATCAACTGATGGAGTTTGTGTCCGTGATGATGATTCCATCGCAAATGGCTTTGCTAGATACTATGAGGACATTCACACGCCGAATTTAAACGAAGTAAGCCATATCGAGGCCTTACAGACCAGTATCAGTTTAAACGAAGTAAGAGAAATCATTAAAGGTCTAAAGAAATCAAAAGCATCGGTCCATGATCAAATTTGCAATGAACATTTGATCTATGGCAGTGACTACCTCATCGAGTGTATGACAATTTTATTTACTCGGATGATTGATCAATCTTACATACCTGTAGATTGCAAAAAAGGGTTAGTAATACCACTGTACAAAGGTAACAGAAAATCAAAGAACTCCCTCGAAAGTTACAGGCCTGTTACTTTACTGCCTGTTATCTACAAAACCTTTGAGAAAATTATTCATGAACGTTTGGTAACTTGGCTCAAAGATACTAATTCTAGTATACCCAGTTCATAACAACATGGTTACCAAAAAGGTTTAGGCTGCACAACAGCGAGTTTTGTGCTGTTGCAATCAGTACAATATAATGTAAACATGGGTTCACGGGTTTTTGCTGCTTTTCTTGATACAAAAAAGACATTTGATACCGTGTGGCACGAAGGACTGCTTTTTAAATTATTCACGTTGGGAATTACGGGTAAATCCCTTTTGATATTTTTTAACATGTATACAAATTTACAGAGTAAAGTTCTTGTAAATGGGCAATTTTCAGATTGGTTCTCAATTGGCCAAGGAGTGAGACAAGGGGGTGTTTTGTCAACCTTGATGTACACAATATTTATAAATGACTTGCTGCTACAGTTAGAAAATAGTGGATTTGGAGCAAAGATTGGATCCTTAGCTGTGGGAAATCCAACCCTAGCTGATGATATTTCACTTTCGGCTATATATCCTAGCAATCTACAAAAGCTGTTAGATATAGCATACGACTACAGTAATAAGTGGCGATTCGAGCTTAGTGTTACAAACTCATACATTATCATTTTCGGACCCCAATACAAGAATTATATCAATATGAAATGGTATCTTGGCCAGTCATGTTTGCCGGTTACCGATTCGGCAACACACCTGGGTCACCGGATTAACTCAGAGCTGACGTCGCATGACGCAATACTCGATGCATGCAAGAAAGGGAAAAAATCTTTTCACGGTCTGTTTGGTATTGGCATTAAACCGAATGGTTTAAATCCTTTGGTTGCTGCAAATGTAATTAAACAGGTAATTTTCCCTTCAATGTTTTATGGAAGTGAATTATGGTGTAACATTTCAAAAAGTGACCTCGCTTTATTGGATAAAACTCTGAGGTATTTTGCCAAACATTTACAAGGTTTTCCAATACATACAAGATCAGACAGTGCCCTGGGAATGCTAGGATGGACATCAGCGCAGTCCGAAATTGATAGAAGAAAATTTATGTTTTTACACAGATTGTGTTTGATGCCTAACAATGTACATACTAAACGTGTGTTTAACGTTGCGTTATTTCACTTCATTCTGAGCGGATGCATGTCAAGCTGCGGGTTAATTTCAAATTTATATTATACCTCAAAGAAGTTTGACTTGCTCGAGTATCTAACTGATTATTTACATCATTCTGAAATTCCAGATAAACATAATTGGAAAGAAATTGTAAGGTCAAAAATTGTTGGTCTTGAAAATAGCCTCTGGAGAGTTCGTATGTCTAATCAAGCAGATTTTGATAGATTCTCTTCGATACACGAATACTTACGACCTGCCTCAGTGTGGCAGTCGGCTAAAACCAGACAACACACTAAGGTATTTACATATATAGCTAAACTATGGGCTGCTGTTCCACAAACACAGCTTGATATGTGTATTAGATGTGGGAATGTTTATACAGACTTGATACTTCATTGTTGTGTTAGTTGTCCTTATATGTCGAACTTTCGAAATTCTTTCTGGGATTTCCTTACTGATAAATTTCCCCTGAGCCTGCACATTACGTTATTTAATGCAGAAGATCAGCTGCAACTACAATATCTTTTAGGTAAAAGGTTACCATCAGGAGTAATCGACAAAGAAAACTCCAAGCTATTCGTCCTGTATGCAGCATACTTTGTCATGCAGTGTGCAGCTATCTTCTGTAAATAAGGTACTGAAACTTGCAACTTATGAGTTGACGAACACTTTGTTGATTGATATTGTGTAAGAATTTGTATTCTAATATAGAACATTTTTTTTTTTTTTTTAAATATTTATTGATTGTATTCAGATGATTTATTCTTATATCATGTAATCTTCCATGGAAGGAAATAAAGATGATGATGAGGTTCTATTGTTTTTTTTTTTTTGTTTTTTTTTTTGATCTGTAGCAAGTCCAGTATTTTGTTATCTTTTCCTAGTAAGACTCTTAAAGCTTTAACTTGGTGTCTTATCTGTTGATTGGGGAGACCGGCAGGGTTTTGTTTCCATTTACCAATTAAAAGCATTTCTGTTTTGGATGCATTTATTTTGGAGTCAGAGGCTTTTCCAAAGTGATTATATTAACTGGATGTAAGATGTTTTAGTTGTAATTATATTAGAATAGTCATCCTCATGCTGATAAGTTTTACATTCTGTAACCGTATTGGGTATACGAATTCCTTTAATATTATTATTCTGCTGTATAGCCTGGTGTAATGCTTCAATATACCTAGGACATACAGTAACATGTCTATATGATGTGGAAACTTTAAATGATTTTGTTTTAGCCCTATTTGTCTATACTTTAGAATTTATATCGTAATATAGTCATAATCCAGTTTATAAAACCATTACCAAATCAAAATTTCTTAAGTATGTTAATTTTGTAATTAATCTCAATCCTATCGAAAGCTTTTTCTTGATCAAAAAGAATTAATGTTCCTTCCATTTTATTAGCTTCCATAAATTCTACAATGGTTTTGATAGGTAATGTATTATTTGCTATATCCCCCCCCCCCCCGGCTGGTGAGGATTGATAATTTCTTCCATCGTTTTTTAATCCTATCAGCCAAAATTTTACTTATAGTCTTATTTAAAAGTGAAATTAGGCGCCAGTTTTTTATATCTTCAGGAGATCCTTTGTTTATATATATGTTTATATATATAAGGGTAATGATCCCTTCTTTCATTGTATTAGTAATCTGTTTATTGATGTATGCAGTATTATAAATGTTCTTAAGTAGTGGGATTAGATAAAGTTTGATTTTTTTTATATAAAATTCTGCTATTATACCGTCAGAGCCTGGTGATTATTTGAATGAGAGTTGATCAATTGCTTCAGAGATTTCTATGCCCTGAATTTCAGATTCACAATTTTCTCTTGTATCATTGGAAATAGTCGGTAAATGTATTTTGTTTAGGTACTTTTTGATTGTTTCATCACTTATATTTTGGGAAGTATAGAGTTCTGCGTAGTATGACCCTATATACTGTAAGATGTGTTTTTTACCTTTGAATTTTTCTCCATTATCATTAAGTTTTGTAATGTTTCTTTTTGAAACAGTCGTGGTGGCAGCCAATCTTCAGTAGGAGCCTGGAGAGTCCGCTCTAACTGACTAGGTCAAACGCCTTCACCAGGTCTATGAAGGAGATGTAGAGGAGTATCTGCTGCTTACGACACTTCTCATGCAGCTGGCGTAGTTGACCGGCTGGTTTAGGAAGCCACACTAGTACTCTGGTGGACGTGAGAGGCTAGATTTGCAAACGCGCAAGGGCGACACAATCGAAAGCCTTTCCGACGATGCTGAAGTAGGAGATGTGTCAGATTTGTTGCGATCGCTACGGTCTCCTTTATACTTGTACAAAGTGACGATGTTGGTGTCCAGTATGTCATGAAGCCACTGTGTCATGAAGGATGTATCCTTGTTCACATCGGAGGCAGAAGAGTATGTGCAGGGGCTGGATCAGTACTGACATCCCGTTTTGAGGACTTCCGGCCGGATGTTGTCGATCTCAAGAGCCTTTCCACAAGCGATGCAATCGAAGGCTTTCCCGAGCTAATCCAGGGTAGGCGGTGTTCTAGTTCCTCTATGACTGGCTGGTTTGGGATGGCGTCCAGTGCGGTGTCATTGACGACGCTTTGGCTTGCATACAGCTCGAGATAGTGCTCAACCATCGCTTCAGTAGTTTACCCGGGTCTTACGTCGGCCGTATTGGATTTGAGAGGGGCGGTCTCAGAGGTGGGTGGGTGGTGCTATTCGAATTTTTGATACCATTGTACATGTCTCTGAAACCCGTCTTTATACTGTTAAAGAGGTTCAGCCAGTAGGTGTTGTTGTAGTGTACTGGAGCTACAGCCAACATTTCTCTTTTCCATCCACTAGGAGAAACCCTGGAGCTAATTCAGGGTAGGCGGTGTTCTAGTTCCTCTATGACTGGCCATGTATGCCAGGAGGGCTTTCCTCTTCGCCTCAGTCACAGACTCTATCTTCTCCCAGTTCGCCTCTGTCAGTTTACTTATGAATTTCTGTCTTCTCAAGGTTGTTTGCACAGCAGGTGTTTATGCGAGGGTGACCCTTCATCTTGATGTGGTGCAGGTTAGTCGTTATTTTTCGCACCTTGCTGGCCACGTGAGAGTGGTAGCCTGGTGATGGTCAGGTCTAGCTGCTGACAGTGGGGGGAATGCGATGTCTCCATGACACCTAGTTGATCTCCTTGCACATGAAGAAGATGTTGGTCATACATAAGCCGTGGGCGCAGCAAATCTCCAGGAATCGCTGACCATTCTCGTTGATCTTGCCCCCTCCGAACAGCCGGGACAGGTGGACCAGGCCTCGTAGTCAGCTCCTTTACTAACATTGAAGTCTCATAGTAGGCAGAGACCTTCAGTGTTGGGTATACTTGATAATGCTTGATCCAGAGCCTCGTGGAACTTGGGTTTCTCCTAGTGGATGGAAAAGAGAGATGTTTTGCTGTGTTTGAGGATGTTGACAGCCGGAGGGAAATGCCTGATGATGCAGGATAAATGAAGGCGAATAGTGTGCTCTTTGCAGCAAATCCGACACCGTGATGCCTAGGTCATTCCGATGGCTTCCCTTCTCAAAAGAAGGTGTAGTTGGCTTCCCTGATGGTACCGCTGTCGGCCAGTCGGGTCTCTTGAAAGTAGGCAATGTCGACATTCAGGCGCGATAGGTCTCTGTCAAGAGCGGAAGTGTTCCGTGCGTCGTCGATCTGCTGAAGGTCCTCGGTGAATCCAGGGCACATGGTCCTGATGTTCCAGCTCGTGAAACGCAGAGCTGTCATTTCTTCTTTGATTTCGATGCTGAGTTTTGCATCCCACTTGTCGAGATCGTTCTCTAAGGTCTACACACCCAGTGAAGCAGGCAGGCTATCGCGGGACAGCACCTTACTGACTGGGGGCTGCCAGCCTGAGGCAGGCTGTAACTGTCAAGTAAGACACGGTCATCACTCCCATCGTCGGAAGCAATCCCTGGCGCCAAGCTTTACACCAATCGAGCTTTGACTGCTACTTCCTGTGTTGTGCCGACGTCTTACAACGATGCTGGAATGTCCTCTCCAGTGGAGCTACGAAGTCTGGGCAAGGTGGTATAGAGGATCAGCTGTTGCCCATTCAGCGGATCCCCCTCTCCACGCAGCTGTGCACCAGAGGGAACGACGAATGCCGAAACAGCCTGGCACCAGTGGAGTTGCATGGGTTGCCGAAATGACGTTGAAGTCTATATCAGACCACCTTAAGGACTCCATCTCCGGATTTTCTGTCAGGGTTTACTCCCTTAGCCTTTCTCGAGAGTGGGTATATCCACATGGCAGTGCAGGATTGGAATCGGAGTTTTCCTTCTCCTAGATGAGCTACCATCCAAGGTCTACCAGAAGCAACTGCTTTTAAGGCGCCAGTGGCTAAAATAATATAATGCAGAGGTGATCTGATGCAAGGTCATGGGATACCAGGGAGGACCGTAGAATGTTTTCATCCTCAAACAGTCAGTTCACCAACCCACCCATAAACATGGTCACAATTTAGATAATATTCTACGGTCGTCCCTGGTATCCCATGACCTTGCATCAGATGAAAACAGGCACCAAGCACAAATATCATGAAAACGGCACTAAAAAACGGAACAACTGCTTCAAGCCGGTTAAGCGATGCGGCATATAATGCAGAGGTGATCTGATGCAAGGTCATGGGATACCAGGGACGACCGTAGAATATTATCATCAGGTCTATGATGAATCCAGTCTAAAATGTGACCATGTTTATGGGTGGGTTGGTTAACTGACTATTTGAGGTTTAAAACATTAATGGAATCTATTAGTCACATTGAGCAGGCCCTGCTCAAATTGCAGCTCAGTTGGTCGCAAAGTGGAACTGTCCACAAAAACAGAACAACACAAACACAAACCCACCAAACAGAACTCGCAATACAACACCCCCAACTTATGCACAAGCTGTAGCCCAATACACAAATGCACCGACCAACACCTCAGACAAAGAAGACAGCGAAGAGGAGATGGAAATCCCATCTTCTCCAAGCTCGAGATTTCCCTCACGAACACCATCTACATCACCTGCACAGTCCCCAGAAAGACACTATACACCACAGTATACAATTACAACCCAGCTAACCCATGAACCTGTTATACCCTCCACCTTAACACAAGAGGATACACGGATACAAACAACTATGCAAATACAAGAAACCCCACCTACACCAGCACCCACAACCAACATAACCACAACCCCAACACAAAATACACCACCTAGGAAAGCCAGGAACAAAAAAAGAAAGACAAATACACCCAAAGCCAGCAAGGCGAAAGAGACAACAATAACACCATCAGCACCACATCAACTACAGCACCACCAGCAACAAGATACACCCAACACAAAATTAATCAAGGGCCTTCTTAAAGAGCTGGCCCTGAAACTGCAACCATCAATTCTCTCGACAAAAACAACAACACCACAGGCAACAATAACAACAACTCCAACACCACCACCACCACAAACATCAAACATACAACAACAACAAACACGATCACAACACAACAATGATCCAACTACTTCCAATGCCAACCCAGCCAAAGGGAAAAGTAGTTTTACTACCCCCCCATCCCGACAAGTCCACAGAAATCCACTAAAACACAAAATATACCAGACGCGCCAAAAAAAATAATAATTCCGAATTGGGAAGAACCTCCCCCCAAAACACAATAAATCAAAACTAATGAACCCAAACAAAATACAAACAAAACAAATGAAAACAACAACAACACTATTAACATAAACTAATAACTTTTCTCTAGGACTATTTTTAGTATACCACATAGATAATGAAAGCCATTAATCACAACTAAAAAAACATAGAAATGTAGTCCAAAAAACTCCTAAACATTCTGTCCATTAATGTTAATGGACTAAACAATACCAAAGCAGATAAACTAATTAACTTAGCAAAAAAGTACGATTTAATATGCATTCAAGAATTACATCGCATCTCACCTAAACTGATTAAATATGTAGAAGATAAACTCAATGTTATTATTTTGACTAACTTGAACTGCCTGAATACATGCTCAGGTGTTGGAATAATAATTAATAAACACCTACTTAATACCAAATGGAAAACTTTTGACACCCCCCTCGAATTAAAGGGTAGACTTTTACACCTCGTTATTAACAATGTACACATGCTTAAATATCCTCGTTATAGGTGACTTCAACACCAAAACAGAAGGAATCGATAGAACTAAGGGGATTACCCCGTTAGGTAAAAAACACATCAAAATTATTAAAGAATTCATTACTAATAATAATTTAATTGACTCTTACAGAATACTGCTAAGAGAGAATACACCTATTGATATGGAAACGAACAGTTAAGAATAGATAAAGCTTATATTAATAAAAGCTTTCAATATCACCTAGTAGATAGTAAAATCATACAAGCACAAATTTCGGACCACAAACCAATTGTATAATACTTAAAAGCCAAAAACCAAATAAATGTGGAATGAGTCATGGAAGATGAACAGTTCGATCCTCGACCTACCCACGTACCAACAAGAAATAACTGAACTTTTACAAAATATAGACCATGATTTTTCCTTCTATTGCTGGGACGAAATCAAATCTGAGATTGTTAAAATAACCAAAAAGTATTCCAAAATGATATCTGAAAACAATAAATTAATAGAAAATGAATGTAAAAAAATCATTGAGAACCCTAATACCCCAAATAATCAGAAGGATACGGCAAAAAAAAAAAACGGTTTGAACCAAATTGACCAATATAAGCTTCAAGGTACAAAAATTAGAACCGGAAAATATGATACTCTATATAAAATGGGGAAAAACATCTACAAAAAGAAGAAATTAAGAAAGTCTCTGAAAAGAGTATCACTAAATTTACTGACAATAGCGAAACCTTTGAAGGGAAAAAGCAGATATTAGAATATATAAGATCATATTATGAAAAAGACTATACATCACAAAACATAAATGAAGACACAATTCAAAACTATTTAAATAATATTAATTTACAAACAATTTCAGAGTACTCAAATGAAAATGGTGAAGCGGAAATTCAGGATATTGAAATATCTCATGCAATAGATCATTCTTTGCAAAAAAATAATCTCCAGGTTCCGATGGAAACATAGCACAATTTTATACAAAATTGAAACCTCACCTTACACCACTATTAAAAAACATTGACAACACTGCGTACATCAATAAGGAGATGACTAACACCATGAAAGAAGGAATTATTTCACTTATTTTTAAAAATAAAGGCTCTCTTGAAGATCTAAAAAAAACTGGCGCCCAATCTCTTTATTAAATGTAGATTATAAAATCTTAAGCAAAATAGAAGCAAATAGGGTCAAGAAAACAATGGAGGAGATCATTAACCCCCACCAAACGTGCGGAGGGGAAAGTAGAAATATAGCTAATAACACCTTATCTATTAAAACAATCATAGAATTTACGGAAACTAACAAAACGGAGGGAGCGCTCATTCTTTTCGATCAAGAAAAGGCATTCGATAGAATTGAAATCAACTATATAATAAATATACTTCAAAAATTCGGTTTTCGCAATGCTTTCATCAACTGGATTACGACCTTATATTTTGATATAACCTCCAAAGTACAAGCAAATGGAGCTCAAACCAAATCTTTCAAAATCTCAATATCTGTTAGACAGAGGTGCCCCATTTCTATGTTACTATACGTGATAGACATTGAAGCCTTACACAATGCTATCCAGCAAGACATAAAAGGCATTAACATACTGAATATGACTAAAGAATGTAAAAGTCTTCAACATGAGAAAGATTGCTCAAACATCATTACAACCAAATCATCATATACTCACCTAATAAATCAATATAATCTTTTCGGAAAGGCCTCGGGGTCAAAAATAAATTAAACTAAAACAGAAATTTTCCTAATATGGAAATGGAAAGACAATCCTATTGGCCTTCCAACCCAACAATTAAGGCACCAAGTCAAAGCCTTAGGCATCATACTAGGTAAATATAATAAAATTCTTAACTTTTTACAAGTAAAAGAAAAATTAGATAAGCACATAGAAATATGGACTGATAGAAACAATATTTGCTCAAAAAATTGAAATTGCAAAAATCTATTTATACAACTCTATTTGGTACGAATTTAATGTAATAGATTTTGACAAACTATATATTGACAAAATCCACTCAATCATTGTGAAATTTCTATGGAAAAAAATCCATAAAATTGCGAAACACACTCATTAAAGAAACCTGAGCTAGGCGGACAAGGCCTACCTGATGTATCACAAAGACAACATACCAATATTTTGCAAAGATTAAATAGTCTCACACCAAATCCAATATATTTTGGCAGAGCATATATACTTACTGATTTGAGAGACGTCTAAATTACAGAACTGATATATCTCAAAGCTTGAATCCTCAAATTTCCCGTAGAACACCAAAATGCGCTTTTAAAATATCCCTAACCATTACGAAATTCAAAACATCCCCTAGTGTATGGAATTTAACCAACAAACATGAGATTGAAAAAGAAATACTGTTTAACACGGCCCTCACACCGAATAAAGTGGAAAACAAAATTAGAGAAGTTGACTGGAAAAACATTTGGAAACATTATAAAGAAATCAAAGACCCCAATAAACAAGCTAATTTATACTCATACCTGGAGAAGTGGCCCACCAAAGAAATTTAATACCACATTTACCTAAATGCCTTTTATGCAAGACAGCAATAGATAGAAAATATCATAAGATAATAGAGTGTAACATATTTACCAATCAGAGCCAATTAATTAAAAACAAAATAACTAGGAAATACGAGAATTTCAACGATAACAATTTACTTTACACAAATGAAATCCACGACAAAACAATTATATATGGACATAATACATTTTATCTACAAGATAATGGAAGAAAGAAGGGGAAAAAATGGGCCTCAAAATTGTGTTTAACTGCCCCCTGCTAAACAACCTGATATACGCTCCTGAGATCCTCTAAGGGCTAGTTCTAAGAACACCAGAGAAATCTAGAAAGCCATATGGCTATTTCAACAAAACCAGATAATGCATTTTACTTTGTATAAAATGACTACAGGATGCTATGATGTTTTCCATCACGTTCGCGTGATGAAAAATTTCAATCCTACTACAGAATACCAGCTGGTTACCGAATGGCCTCACTACTCAGACAATATGATAACAATAACAAGAACACATATCTCTTCCTATACAGGACTCACTTCACCTGCGGATAGAGATATCCGCCGTTGCACCCGTCTATAGATACATGGTTTATGCATGTATCAGCAGGACTCTCAACAACCATATGATAATTTGATCCTTTAAATCATCAATGGTGGAGGGGTATCATATATGGGGAGGTCACTTAATGACATCCTAAGGGACCCCAATATGGATCTCTCCACTATTGCTTTCAACTCTCATAACAGTACTGACATGAACTCAAATCCTGTTATTCTCTACAAACCCAAATTTTTATTTCTTTGGAAATAACATAAAATGTCCTACCATTTATTATGGTTTAACAACTTTTGTGGCGGGATTACATGTATGGGGAGGTCACTCGGTGACATCCGAAAGGATCCCAACATGAACCTCTCCACCAATTCTATCTAACTCATTATAAAAAAATTCCCCTTTTTACTAACTGAAAACAGTCTTACTCTACCCATTAAACAAATAGTCGTGGAGTTAGAAAGGGGATGTCACATTTTGACACCTACAAGAGGACCCCAAATCCTGCCTCTCCACTATAGTTCACAACCCTAATTGTTCCCAATACATAAAACCAAAAATGTATGAATACTAAAAAATCATACAGGAAAAACAATCTTCAATTATTATCACTATTACCCCCATTCCCTGACGAACAAAAGACACATTGTCTGACAAACAGATAGATAAATCATACAAAACCATAGGATGTTTTCCATCACGTCCGCGTGTTGGAAGATTTCAATCCGCTTGAAATAACCGAAATCGAACTAATTTTGTGTCAAACACCAACATGTATACATAAGTGCTAAGGCACAATACAATCATTACTCACATAATTACCTTATAATAACTAAATCTTTTGGATACTCGAAAATAACATGATCCTGGTCACAAGACACCACCACATTAATAATATACACCCACAATAATTTGACAACACTAACATATGCTAAGGCATAATCAAATAAAACTAAAACATTATCCATAATGAGGGAGAACTCCAATACCACGAATGTGAACACATCATGTGCTACGGGACTGAATGTCTAGATTGAATATCTAAAACTTCAAAACAAATAGGACGTTTTCCATTACGTCCGTGTGAAGGATGATTTCAATAACTTTTGTACTACATGAGTATGGATTCAAAATATCTGATACTAAAACAGTAGTAATGCTTTTCTCCCCAACAAACAGAAAACCTACTACATACCCAAAACTCGACATCCAAAATACACCAATCCCATTCGTAACAGAAACATACTTTTTGGGAATGCTACTTAACGAAACACTTAACTGGAAAACTCACATAACAAACCTAATAAAAAAATGCCAACAAGACATCAACCTCCTAAAAAATATCAAGGGGACAACGTGGGGAACTGACCAACAAACTATGCTCATGCTCTACAAATCATTAATCAGGGCTAAACTGGACTACGGTTGCCAGGTGTATACCTCGGCAAACAAGGACCTGCTTAAGAAACTGGACAGCATACAATATAAAGCACTCAGACTATGTACGGGGACCCTACCTAACATCTCACTGGAGGAGCTGCACCTCAGACGAGAAGAGCACATATTGAGATATACTACCAAAAACTCAATACATCAAGACACCAACCCAACCAAAAACGAGCTCTAAACTACCCAGCAGGTAAGAAAGTACACATACTCTGTGATGAAATTCAACTATCCGGAATTCAAGCAGAACTATACAAAATCAAAGATCCTACTCCTTGGAAAAACTGCACGCCCAAAATAAACCTGTCGGCCCAGAACTTAGGATGCTAACTACAAAACCCACCAAATATACTAACAGAAATCCAGAAAATCATCGAAGAAACTTACTCTGGATTTCTTAAAATCAACACAGACGGATCTAAAGCGAAAGAACTAAACAGAACTGCTGCTGCAATAGTGGTGCCGCAACAACAAGTTGAATTTGGTGCAAGACTTCCGGATGGCTGCTCCATTTACATAGCAGATTTCTGGGCAATAAATGAAGCCCTCAAATGGATCAAGACCCAAAACCACAGTCAGAACGTCATTATAACAGACTCTCTAAGCGTACTCAAATCCTTAGAGACTGGCACATCAAAAAGTAGAGCAAATATGCTAGAAGACACTATGTTATCCATCAGGGAGATCGAGGATAAACAACAAACCGTCGAATTAATATGGGTACCTTCTACATCAATCTGATTGGCAACGATAAAGCTGACCGAAGAGCGAAATACAATCTCCTGAACAATGTAACAGAAACACTTAATTACAGTGTTTACCCAGATAAGAAGCAAAATGAACAAGAAATGGCAGCAGCTCTGGGACAACACCAACAAGGGCAGACTTTTATACCAACTGCAAAAAGAGGCCACAAGGGTAATCACGACACCTAAAATCCTGGAAATTGTGGACATCCGAATTATCAATAGGATCAAAATAGGAAAACTTTACTCCGAAACAGCTTTGGGAAACATCTCAGGAAGGAATTGAACCAAACTACTAATTATCCATATTGCCCTGCTGCAGAAACACTGCACCACGTATTCAACACCTGTCCCAGATACCATAATCAACGAGTCGGTTTCCAAGATTACCAACAGAAAATGAATTCCCCTACAACATACCCTGAATTTTTGGACAGGGTACGCAACAAAAACATCGATACCACATACATAAACATAATAAGGTACCTCAGACAAATTAACAAACATGGCAACATATAAATCCAACCACAAGTAATTATAATAACAATTAATAGAAGGGCTAAAGCAGTAAGGTAAGACTGCTAGCTGAAGCGCACTCCCATGGTTGTTGTTGTGTGTGTTTTTTTTATATAAATATTATTTTATTTTTTCCCCCTCATGTAGGCATGCAGCTAACACAATACTAGCCATCATGGTCTGAGAAAAACAACACATATATTCTCATAACTATGTATGCATATTATAAAGGTGGAAAAACTCCGCCATCAGGCCCAGATAGGGTTTCAGGTAACTGTTTAACAGTAACAGTAAAACAGCTGTTTTTCGTCCAAAATCAAAAAACAGTAAACAGCTGTTTTTTTCTAACCGTTTTACTGTTTCTAACGGACATTGAGACATTGGATTTTGACGCTCTCAAAACTCTTCTGAAGGCAATGGAACCTGTGAAACTTGCTGTTGAGAATCTAATGTTGATGAGTGCTGACACAATTTTAGAATTCATGTTCAACAAGCTCTCTAACCTGAATAATGACATTAGTACCAAGCTCATGGAAAATTTGAAGTGTCGCGTTGAAGAGCGATTGAATAATGATGTCATGAACCTCCTGCGCAGTTTCAAAGATCCATCTGTCGCCCCGTCAAAAACTACACTAAATTTCGCAGGAAATCTAGCGTCTCGTCTATTTGAAGTCAAGGATGTAGAAGATGTCGTCGAACAGTCGTCAAATGATGCTGAAAGTGTGAACTTGTCTCTTCAAGATGAATTGTTACTTCAAAAAGATGGATCATGAATTGCAGTCGGAGGGCAAGACAGTTTCAAATGGTTCAAGTCCGAATTCACGCTCTTCAGGAACTCTAGCCAGCGCACTGAAAATCTCCAGGAATTGTACAACACAGTTCTATCCATTAAACCGACATCAACGGACGTTGAAAGAGTTTTTTCAGTCTGTACCTATTTCTGTACAAAATTAAGATCGCGTCTCTCAGACAAGTCGCTTAATGCACTTGTATTCTTGAAATATGATTATAAGAAGTAAAAATGTATTGATTTAGAACTTATCAGGAAAGATATATAATAAAAACGGTGTTCATCACAAAAATAAGCTATTGACTGTAACATTAGTGAAAATATGGAAAAAACAGTAAAAACAGCTGTTTTTTTGAAAATTGAAAACAGTAAACAGCTGTTTTTCAAAAATGACTGTTTTTCAGAAACCCTAGGCCCTGATACACACGGCAACAAGAGTGGTAAGATACAAATAAACACAAAATATTCTTAGGCCCCAACCATCTTAAGACTATAAGGTGACCTAAGCCAAGTCAAGAGGACACACACACACACACACACACACACCACTGCGGAACTAAATAAACAACAACAACACAGTCCCCAATTATTAACACGACATGTAAATCCAACACTTATACTCAGACCAAACGTACTAATTTATACAACGAAAAGGGGCACAATATACCTTCTAAATTCAAAATAGCTATTAAACAAAGAATCGTGGCGATAAAAGACCAGTCGCAGACTCAAGATCTAAGGCAATGGAAATCGAGTCGAAACAGAACAGCAAACTCATACAAAACAGCAAAACACTACAACAGCACGAAGAAGAAAGAAAGAGGGTATCACAGAATGAAGAAGGAGTGAAGACGAAAACGGACATCGACTTTCAAATTGCCAATTTATATGAGGTTCTTCCTTATTGAAGACCTCTTTCGATACAAGCTCTATACCCACAACCCTAATTCGATCCTTTGTATACCACCAACAAAATGAAAACCGAAATTAAATACAGCGTGACCCAAACATGTATAGGGTGCCTGACTCCCAGGTGATTGTCAACATTTCGGAAAATCAAAAGTACACCATGTACACCAAATTCCAACTTTAATTAAAAATAGTAATGAAATTACACAACTCACAGGATTAGGAAAATTACACGAGTGACTTACACACCACTGGAATAGATTTCTGTCAACTAGTACAACTGGACTTGAGTCCCGTGGGCCCCTTGTCTCCTTTCCTCGACCGGACATGTTCATGAATTAAAATGTGCGACATTCGCACATAAAAGAGGGACTGTAGTGGCTCCATTCCTACAGTCCCGATCAATTGAAAATCTCGACCTTCGAGATTTAACCAGTCGCGAAAGCACTAGTTGCGTAGGCGACTTAAATCCTTTAATTGATTGATTGACATGAGTATCCATAGCCCAACCCATATGCTAAGGCAAGAGGTGGGCAAACTTTCCAGTGCAAGTGCCGCATACACAAATTTACACCTTGTCGCGGGCCGCATAGTTCATTAAGTAAAATAATTAATATTTGAAATAGCAAAAAATAAGTTTTTTCTAAATAACATCATACTTAATTTTCAGCGGTTAATATGTTGTTAATATTTTAAAACTTAAATTTAAACTTCAAAAGGAGCACATTTATTTGATAAATAGAGTAACATAGAGTCAGTGCGAATGATGCCTTGTTCCTAGCCGCATGAAAACCCATGGCGGGCGCATGCGACCCGCGGGCCATAGTTTGCCCACCCCTGTGCTAATGCATATATCTTCTACAGGCACACAACACACACACATGTACAAAACAAACAAGTAGACACCTTATTATTTTATTAAGGGTTTCTATTTTATGATAAGATAAATAAGGATTAAAACATTCATGAATTTGTCCAAACATACAACAACAAAAGCACCAAATACTTACACATATGGACATTTGACTCTGGCAGAGTCACTGAATACAACAACAAACAAGCCATTGTGAAAGGGAAGTAATTATTCCATAGCCGTAGTACAACCCTAAATCTAAGCTACTAAGATAGAAATCAGGTCCACTGTAAGCACTGACATAGGGAAGATAGTACATCACGTAGCTATATTGGTTAAGAAAAACTAATTTATTTGATAGTTTTAAAAAAGCAACCCTGCAAAATTTCTACCGCATTATTGTTTTTACACAATAATACTTATACACAAACGGAAGAACAGGGGGAACCCACACCAAAACACACTTTTTGAAAAACAGGTTGTCACTTCTAAGTTCCAACCTGCCATATATATTAAGAGTTGTCAACAAAAAGATAAATTATTTAACCACATCAAAACCTCCAGCTTGAATATAGAGAGTTAAGTGCAGACACCACTCTTTACCATTAAACACACCCTGCTTTAACTAAATCTAATAATCTAACGACCATTTAAAATTCTCAGCAATTTTCTCAAAACTGATAAGTATCTGTCTACCCGCATTTACGGGTCAGTTCTAAATTCTTCAATCAAACTCCATTATCTTGTTACCCTCTCTCTCTCTCTCTCTCTCTCTCTACCTTCTTTATACTTTCTTTCTTGCATTTTTATATCTTTATATATCTCTTTTCCTTTCTCTATCTCTTTTTTTCTTTATCGTCCTTTCCTTCTTGCATTTCTCTATCTATTTTTACCTTCATTATTTTCTTGTCTCTCCTGTCTGAAGCTTATCTACTCTACTCCCTTCGATACCCTTATTTGTCTGTATGAACTAGACAGAGTCTTCTTAATTAAATCCAAAAACGCCCACATCGAAAATACTGTTTTTGTACCAAATAAAGTATCAAAATATTTCACATTACTTGTTTCTTGACAAGTATCGTCTTAGCAAGATCATATTCAAGCAGCTCGTCCTTTTTAAGGATTTCAATCTCTCCTTGGTAGGATTGACAATGAAAATCTCTACTTTCATTGTCAAGATTGATAATTTCATTATTAATTTCCTTAATTTAATAATTAAATCAAAATTCTAGAGACTACTAAAATTCAAGGAAGAGAACTCAAAGTTGACAATCTCCAGAAATATTGAAATCTCTGAAATATTAAAATTTCCATATAACAAGCATGGCAAAGCTCATTTCTACCAAAAGTATTTGTCAAATTTGCATCAATGAGTTGGTCAATGAATTACCAAATGGTTTCCAAGTGACTTTTACAGGTGTTATTCTAGATGACCACGTAATACACACAAATACCTAGACCAGATGTAATCATGCTCATTAAATGCTGGAAAGTTCAAAGAGAATTTTTCGTGCCAAAAGGAAACAGTTTATATTGATGAAGTCCACCCGGAGTTACAAATGCCGAAATTTACTTTGTTCTTTTCAATAGCTGTTTTAATTGATCTTTTCTTATTGTTGTAGAAGACAAAGTTTCTGGTCAAGATTTCAATAGATTTTAATACCGAAGATTGGTTGCACAGAATTCACTTAAGATCGTGTCTTAAATCATCACAGGTACAACTAAATTGACTTGAATTATGAGAGCTATCTCTATCAACATACTTATTTTACATATTTCTGCATCCCAGGAGTGTTAATTATATAATGTAAGACACTTTTTTTCAATCGTATAAGAGCCATTAGTGTTCGTAACTTCGCCTCTATCACCTGGCTGATGTATTTTTGTCAAAACTTAATTTTATTTTTGACTGAAGAAGATTAGTTCTTGGAACTTCACAGATTTTTGACATATTGTACTGTAAATTAGAGACAAAGCCAAGAAGATGACTGTCTAAATTATCAGTCGAAAGAAATTTCTCCTTTTTTACCTTCCATGGTCCTCGGACAGTATGTTCAAATACTAGTTCATAAGGATTAATTAATTTGATTCCCTGAAAGCAAACAATAGTCAATGAATAGACTTATTTCATTCCTCCCGTATCAAAGCAATATAACCAAATCATTTTCATAAAAAATTTTCTTCAAATCTTCCTAAAGCCATAAGGCATAAGACCATGTTGAAAATGAAATTTAGGTATGACAATAATAGGAAATGAGTTTTCTGTCTCGTGATTAAGTTCTGGCTCTCATTCCTATAAGTAGTATATGGAGACGAGTGGGGTCAATGGGACTTTTATGTTAGAAAGGCGGTTCCTATCCTGTGTTTAAGATGAAACATGTCAATGTGCATTTGATTATACCAGCAGCAAGGGGGTATCCAGAAAGAAAGCTTTCCAACACGAAATGAAACAAATTGCGGTAAAATACACCTGCGACAATGATACCACAACATAAATGAATTCCTCAAAAAACTCTTTCGCTCTTTTTAATAAACCAAACACGAATTTTAATCTCAATGTTTGTTTTGCAAACATTTAACGTGCCTGGACTCCAATAGTATTCATACGATATTTGTTCAATGCTAAGATTGTTACATGGCTGACAGTAACTTCGGCGATAATTATACATAGGCCACAAAAAGCTGTTTGGCTACCGCGCGATGATATCTCATATGCAAAAGATATGAGCAGAAAATTACTGGTAATTCTGCCGTTTGAGCATCATCATGAACCAGGTAGAACCTTATCGGCAAAGGGTATATTAATACCACGATGGAACAAATATTGGGACAATTGTTATTTACTACAGCGTACTCATCAATAAACCAGTCATCGATGATTAACCGATTTCCACACGATGCTGTTAGAGTAGCCACAGATTCATTTTATTATAAGTAGATGACTAAATGGTCCTTGTGAAACCATTTATCAACAGCAATAACTGTTCTAGCGGTCGCTGGGGTCATTGGAGAATAAATCGTTAACAATACGTAATTATTCCGAATCTGCGGACGTTAAACCACAAGCAGTATATTACTGCACCGATACCTTGTCACAACCGCATCGGAACCATTGGTTCATGATCAAATTGCACGACATAAAATAGTTTATGTTAATGGTCCTGGTGGTTCTGGTAAAATAAATGATGCGATAAATTTATTTAAAAATTCATATATAAATGAGTTAACCCCAGCTCACCGTCTTACCAGGTAGATGTAACAGCTGGGTGTCATGCACGGATAACAGCTACTTGCGGTTGGCGTGTTGAAGCGTGTACTAAATTGAAAGACACGTTAAAAATATTTCTCGTACGGCATCGTAAATAAACAAGATTAAGAGACTCAGATGCAATCAAATGAACCGGTAGGACCTTTAGAGAAAAGATATAAAGAACATGCATGTTGGGGATGCATCTCTGCCTGCGATCCAGTGCTCTGATAACTGCCATCCACAGCGTCACAGACAAGATTTACCGAAATCCACGAAGACGATCATCACTTGTTTTATCTTAGCCATGTTTGAGAATGTCTGTCGGGCTCCTTACTTTTTCCCAAGCAGCTTTGATTTTTGGCATTAATTCAACAATTATGCCATATAGATCCTGTTGCATCTTATCCATGCAAACCTGGGTAGTTTAAACGTGGGCAGTTGGTCTTCAATAATCTTAAATGATCAAGAAACAACTTTATGTATGTTACTGCTAATATCATCACCCCAGTTAATTGCCTTTTCTGTGCTGTACTGTCTCAGTGATTATTCGTTTAAGATCATCATTTGGATTAACAAGTATATAATGCACAAGCAGCTTTCTCAGATGATCTTGTGTATTTTGATGCTCTTGAGATATTCTCTTGGTAGTTATTTTTTTTAGGAGAAACTAATCGATTCCTCTACCGTCTGTGTTATATGACCATAATCCCATGCCACGTATCTACTGCCACCCGAGTCGACTACAATCACACACTTTATCTATTAGAATATACCAATGCATGTCGTACATATACCTTGGTTCTTTCATGAATAGTTGTTTGTCTGATAAATAACACTTATCTAAGACAAAATGGTTCCGAAATAAATGTAGTCAAACTTGACTAATTCTGGGTGAATGAAAACGGTAATGGTGCTTAAAATTGTTGATTGGCTCTAGTTTTAAAGATATGATACTGGGTCAGTATATACGACCCTTGACGTGGGAATGGCAGAGGATAATTGAGTTATAAAGGAAAATGATCTCTATATCAGGTAAATTTAAACCAGAAATGACTAAAATACCTCTTCGACTAGATCTATGAATAAATATATTACAATCTGAAGCAATTGTTACTTGTGCACGGTGCCTCCACCTTGGAAAGGCGTTTAAAAGAAACAAAGAAGAAAAAGTAGACCAAACATTAAATTGGCTATACGCCTAGTATCAGACGGAGAAGGACTGCCGGTTCTGTCTGATGCACAAGAATCATTCTCATTTGAGTCAAAAGGATGTAAATTCAAGTTCTGAACCATCAGTGTCATATGACCCATATTTCTCATTTCTTCCTCCTCTGGACCACACCTCATAAAACAAGAGTAAGGCAGAGCTGTTGGGCTCCTAACTACAGCAGTGGAATCTCATGGCAGGTGATGTTATGGTTTCCATATTTCGTGACCATCAAAAATATCTTGTCCCATTCTTCTTCATGGAAGATGATCTTGTAGCCAGCAACATCGTTCATGAACCATATGAATGGAGACTGTTCAATGATTCATGAAAGACGAGCCTTAAATCTATTTTGCTGCATAAATGCAATGTTTTGCCATCATTTCCAATTGGTAATGCAGCCCATATGAAGGAAACTTATGAAAATGAAACAACTTTTGAGATGCATAAATTATGACCAACGTCACTAGCAGCTTTTATGGCGATTTCAAGATTTTGCTTTTTTGCTTTGTCTGCAGACTGGATACACAGAGTACTACTGTTTTCTCTGCGAACTGGATAGTCGTGCGACAGATTGGCTACTCCGACAGTCATTGGAGCCTGGGAGGAAAAGTGTTCAGCATCCACCACTTGTTGATTGTGTTACCTCCCTTACACATCAAGCTGTGTCTGATGAAGAACTTTGTCAAGGCCATGGACAAACCACAAGCAGCTTTCAACTACCTCCGTAACAAATTTCAAAGGTTAAAGTAATGATAAAATAAAAAAGGTTTCTTTGTTGGTCCTCATGTTTGTGAACTTCGAGATGATGCATTAATCCTTGCACTGAGTGGCAAGGAATAACCGCATAGAAAGACTTCCATTTAGTGGAAAAAATTTTAATCTGAAACAATAAGGCAGGCAATTACAAGGAGTTGATTGAAAACTTCCTCAAGGTAACCAAAGCCTTGGTTGTAACATGCGACTAAAATACATTTCAGTATTCTGTAACTGTGCAGCAGTTAGACCCGAGCACAGCGAGCGATATCACCTGGACATTGCAACAGTCGAGAAACGCTACCAGGGCAAAAGGAGTACATCACTGTTTGCAGAATATTGCAGGACAGGGACAAGAGGTGCTCCATTTAAAAACTAATGAGACAAGTCAAGAAGCGCCTAGTAGACACTGAGATAAGGACTAAACTACACAATCTTAATTATATCTGTAAAATTGTGTGGGTTTCATTGTCGTGTTGTTTTATACTAAGCAATAAATTTATGTGTTTTTGCTACGAATTCCAGTCACCACAAATACATCACTGCTGTTAAATGTTTGTCTCTGGATCGAATTGAATTTATTTTCGGTATTTTGATTTAACACGACCGACAGAGTTCCGGGAAATCTATTGGTTGACTGACGCAATGGATATATCGTAAATATCCTAAATCGCACAGTGCCACACTGAGAGCGTGTCATCAGCTGTATGTCTGAATGAGTTGTTTTTTTATGTGACCCACCCAACAGAGCAGTATGAATTACACACGCCAAAATCGCTTTGAATTTTTCGGTATTGTTATTGAAGTTCCAAAGAAATCAAACCTGACTTGTTGAAACTAGTTCACACGAACATCATATTCATATCAAAAAGGCGGAAAATATATTTAATCCTGATTGGTTATGCTAAATGGGGCGTGTTTCCCATGCTGAAATTTAGCAACTAGGAAATTCCTAGTTTTAATATTGCCACATCGAAAATTGTAATCAGTTTAAACTATTATGCAAGAGAAAACAAGTGTAAGAATAATACCAGAGTAAATTAGAGAGAAATTCACTTGTAAAACGGTTGTCCAAGAGGAATGTTATCGAGGAAAACCGACGAACAAATATAAGCGAGGAACGCTGAAAGCTCAAAGGTATTTGTTACAATTCCACGTAATTTGTTGATGCCCATATATAATGCTTTGCTGAATTTATTAACTTATATTTGCATGAATCTATTTCCTACATTCGTATATCAGTTTGCTTTGTGAAGTATAACTGTGTTGAATTTATGCATAGGAAGTCGTACATTATTTAGATATGTTTGACGAATTGTTTGAATTTGTCGTCTTGTTTGCATAAGAATTATGTTCTAAGAATTTCATGCATTATTTTAGTTCATTAATATGAATTACGAAAATCCGTGTGAATTCACAGAATTTAGACGATTTCACGTATGATTAATGTTGAGTGTGTATTGACTGAAATGACGTAGTAAGATATATAATGTATCTCGTTCATTCACTTTTGTAAATTAATTCTGGCTCGGAACCGTTATGCCTCGTTTTTTTTTTTTTTATTAATGTGTGGTGTTAATGCATGATGAATTAGCCATTAAACTAGGGTCATTATAGGACATATGTAGCCGACTGATAGCCTTAGAATATACTTAGCACCGATAGTAAGATCTGATAACGAGAGGGGGATGATGTAAACCCCTGTTGTCATAAACAACAGAAAATTTAGGTTGTCTTCCATTTATATTTTATTTAAAAAGGGAGAAAATAGCTCCTGTGACGTATTAACTCTGAGACGTATCCTGCGACGTATTATCTCGGATACGTATTCTGAGACGTATAGTGAGACTTATTACCCTGAGATCCAGGTATCTGTGAATCCACGTGCCACACACAGTTGAGGGCCGAAAGAGGAAAAAACAGGGAAGTCGAAGGAACTGCTACAGTGGAAGTGGAGTCAACAGGAGAAACAGGTTATGCAATTGTACAAGGCATTGACTTCGATTGTTCACTCGATCCTATGATGAACTAAATCTATCAGTAAAACAGATCGACTACTTTATCTAAATATATTTCTGTTTTGTAATTCAATGGAAGTTTATTTCTATAAGCATTCCTGATGTAATGAATTCACACAGTTGTTTAATGTAATTGATTAAATTGTTGTTTACATGTACATGTTGGTCTATTCTATATCTCTGCTCAGATCTCTATCTATTCCACCACTTATGCATATTTACTCGAACCGGGCAATAACATCAAGGGTGGTCAACCTCTAGATAACGAGAACCAAATAAGCGGACATCATGAAAGAGGGTACAATCCGCCAACCCACAAACCTCTTGCAAGAAGAGGAGACTTTGTGTAAGGTTTCTAGAAAGTGGACCGTGGGTCGCTTAAATTGTTTTCTAATCATAGCGATTGATAAGCATGACTCTGATTTTTTCACTCTCAGTAAATACCTCGTTATTGTACTGTCTGAGTTGACGTTCTGCCAACGATAATTTATTTGGACCTTGCAACGCATTTGATTTCAGTGACGTTTTTACTCCAGAATTATTCTTTGATGCTGATTGCGGCTTTTATTTTGATCGGTTGTCCGAGTAACATTGATGTGACGATATCATGATGATAACATTACGAATGCGTTTCCCATGCGCGCGCCATTGCCTCTCATTCTATCTGATAATATTACCGCGATTGCCAGGGGCATCTGGTGCTAGTGCATCAGCGGTATGTTTTATTGAGTTGTTTTTTGTTACCCACCGTATCTACCGCGTTGATGAACGGAGCAGTATGAATTAAACCCGCCTTAAATCGCTTTGAATTTTTCGGTGTTGTTATTGAGTCAACGACGGATTGTCTGAACCAATCCAAACAGTTCAGTGAGAATTAATTGATCGGATACAGCGTATTAAATTTCCGCTGTGACATCTGCAAACCTGAATCAACATTCTGTTCACGCCTCATGAATGTCATCAAACGATAGTATGAGTGTGCAAGATGAATGTTCTCAAAATTCATCAGCACTTCTAACATGTATCGTGGTGCTGAAATTCCCTGCGCTATCTGTCATGTAAATAACAAAGCAACATTACTCTGAGTATTGTCTTTGATCATCGTCAACCAAGCCGATGTTGATTTGCAGCTGTCCTCCGTGTCATTTTTTGGCATCCACAACGAAGGTTTTATCAGTTTAACCTGACCAGTATCAACTTATGGTGACGCGAGATTACACCGCTGTCGGTGGCTTTTCCAACAGGTAAAACTGTTGTGTTTAGCACAAAAGACAACTTTTCCAACATTACTACAAAATCCAAAGATTTGTGATAGTGGAATCACGCATGAAAGCTGAAAATTCTTTTATTAAAAATTTTATTCATCGACGCGACTTGCGTTTATTGTCATGTAGTGGTTTTAGTGATAATGGTGGTATCCTTCGCGAACATCATTGGCGGACTCATCGACCGCGAATTATCACCGGAATATCTTGTGAGGCCCAGTGTCGTCGTAGCAGCCTCAACATTTTCGAGACATGATTCGTTATTCTTTCCAAAAATGTTGTACGTTACACTGTTTAACAAGGCCAAAATACAATTGTTAACAAAACCAACTCGAACACTCATTCCATATATTGTATCATCTGCTTTCAGAAATTGACATTTGATTTTAGAATGTCTCGGCGGGCAAGAAATATTTTAACTTGGATTTATAGTTCGATTCGTCCACGTGCGGCAGGTATACAGGCATCAGAGGACTAATACTGATAATCACGCACCAATTCATCTCTGAGGACTTCCGCGTCCACGTAAAATGCATGATCAACACGCTTGAACATTTTATTATAGTATTCGTTGCTTAAAGTGAAAATATTAATCGTGTGAACCATTCCTTGATCACTGAGAATCCTTTATCAGCAAGAGTGCCAATACCTTTATCAAAATCAACTTCCATGGCTTTCATTGTTAATAGCTTTTGGGGCTATCCTTCTGAATAAACTTGAAAAACCATCAATCCCATCTTTGTAGATAGATCATTTTATAAACCGGTAATCGTGAATTTAATACCCTAACGTTTTCACGTCCACGCTGAACATTGTGTGTAATCATGTTATTTTGTTTGCACCAATCCAATTGATCAATTACTGTTTTGATCATCGGTACTTCCATCGATTTGTGCTCTATAAACGCTGCACTCCATAATGTATTCCGTAAATAAACTCTGAAAAATAGCAGGGAATGGCTGATTTGGTTCTTCTTGAATACAATATGTATTATAGATGAGAATAATAATATATAGTAATCAGTTTTTCTTCGAATTCTTCATTTTTGATGGCCCAAATAGCTTACTGTCAGATTACTGAAATCAACTGTCGTAAAAACATTCTTTTTCATCAAAAGAAGTTATACTTTCACAACTTCGTGCTAAACGCTTGACAAAGCTGACAATTTTGCATGCTCAACAAAGAACAAACCATATTTTATCTAAATTAAGCAGAGTATTGTTCCTGAGAATTGTTTGGAATGTGGAAAATGATCAGATTCATAAAGACATACAGACTTAGATTATGTACAGTGCATAAAAGGTAGTGCGCATTAAGTAACCCAGCCCTCTTCGTGCTACAGTAAAGGGTGTAATTGCAACGCATAATGTCACCAGTGTGTACTAGACCTGATGCAATCTAGAATGTATAGCAGTAAGCGTTGATTGTGTGCGTTTGCATTCGTGCATCCTAGTGCAATGCTGAATACACAAATCTTGCAAACTAGTTTTTATTTTCTTGTCGGATAATTTATTTCGAGGATTGTTAGGAAATTTTGTCTTATAAAATCCACATGCTTGTCTACATTTTGAAAGAACTATGACTTAAAAATGCCTTGGACCCACAACTTCTTTAAAATATTGAATACAACTAAATTTATGACATTGGTGAAGTACATATCGTTATCACCAATATTCTGCTCCATTAAATGCACCAAGTCAAATTAATCGTCGAGGAACTAATCAAGGAGACGCAGAATTTATTCAGCTAATGTCAGTGTAGATCGATTCAAACAAGATGATTTCACATTGTTAAGACGCTCAGATCAATGCGGGTCTTTTATGCTTCATCGAACAGAGTGATCAGATTTGCTTAAATAATTTCACTACCATCACTGAACAGAAGAACTCCTTACTATGCGGGATTCATCGTTGAAATGAGGCAGAAATTGTTAATAGCAAGCTGAATTAATCTTAGAGTAAGATACACATATCTTCGTGTTCGAATCATCGAACATTATCACAGGTTCTACAGATTCTAGCCATGGGTATTTATCTTCAAACCGATGTCATAGCTTAAGATATCTTTCACTAAGCTATGAATAAATCTTCTTTAAATAGAAATAGTGTACTCAGCCATACATTAAATAAGCCCTTAATCCACTCTTACCCTTTTACTGGCCTACTGTTTTAATGAAAATGAAATTATACGTTTTGCTAACTCTCCTCATTCGGAGACGTTGAAGCATTGAATTTGCCCACTAAAACATAAAAAAACGCAGATAGTATTATTGTTTTCTTTTTGTACATTCGTGAATTCCAATTTGTATTTCTAAACACAAATATGCAGTTTAGGGATTTACTTAAATTTCTACAAGGCACAGTCAGCCTTACTCGAAAAGAATACTTAAACTGTTATAATCGGTTTAAGTCATGTATATATGGAGGTTGTTCTCCACATAATCAACAGTCTTCAAAGATGTAACAAACAACGCGTAACATTTTGCGATATCCCAAAGTAGTAAAATAATGAATCATGCCTATGTTTTCTTCACAGTCAGCTAGGATTTCATGTAAATAATAATAATAATAATAATAATGATAATAATAATAATAATGATAATAATAATAATAATAATAATAATAATAATAATAATAATAATAATAATAATAATGACTTTGTACAGCGCCTAATCTTTAGAAGCTCTAAGCGCTTTACAACATTAGACAGCACAAACAAGATTAAAAAAAACCCATATAATAATATGTTTACAAACACAAGCACCATGAAATTAGAAAATATAGAAAGAAAAAAAGCATCCTGAGAATATTTAAGGTAGGAAACATTATCAAGTCTTTAAGTTTGTCCTTGCAGTTGAAATAAGTGAGTTTTGAGAGCCCTCTTGAATGTGATCACTGTGTCTTTGTCTAAGTTCAGTGGGCAATTCGTTCCATGTTACTGGGCCCTGTTATACAAAAGAACGCTGTCCATATGACTGTTTTCATAGTGGGAATAATTAGTATACGATTGTCAAAAGAGAAGCGTAAGTATCTTGCTGGTGTGTACACATGGGTGAGGTCAGATAGGTATGTTGGACTAGAGTCCGACAGTGAAACGTAGCACAGAGAGCAAATTTTGTGTTTGATTCTGGATCAAATGGATAGCCCGTGTAGGGTTCAGAGCAGCGGGGAGGTGTGCTCTGATCGTGGTACTCTAAGTATGATCCGAGCAGCTGTGTTTTGAACTTTTTGAAGTTTCTGGAGTAGATATTGATGTGAACCAAACAGATTTGAGTTACAACAGTCCAGTCTTGAAAGTACTAATGAACACACAAGTGTTTTAGTGGCATTAACTGAAAGATATTTGCAAATTGAGCTGATGCGTCGCAGCAGTTCATGACAAGTTGGTGCAGTGTGAGAGTTCTGTCCAGAGTAACACCTAGGTTTCGTACTGATTATGTGAATTTAATGTTGGTGTTGCTGATATTTATTGTTTGAGGTAAAGGATGTGAATGAGAAAGTCTTTGTGTTGTAATCAGAATGGCGTAAGTTTTATCATCATTCATCTGCAGCTTGTTACATGTCATCCATAATTTCACATCAGAAATGCACTTCTTGACACCTTGGATGGTAGCATCAACTTCAGTTGGGTGGCTAGATTTGTATATTTGGGTGTCATCAGCGTACAATTGGTGAGACACTGGTTGATTATCTATGACACTTGAGAGTAGCTGAGTGTATAGAATGAAGAGAACAGGTCCAAGAACAGACCCCTGTGGAACACCACAACATATATCAACTGGGATGGAGTGTATTCCATTTGCAGACAATTTAGGTCTTGTTGACCAAGTAGGACTTGAACCACAGTAAGGCTGTATCATGAATGTCAAATACATGCTGGAGACGGTGAAGTAATATACCATGGTTTATTGTGTCAAATGCTGCAGGCAATCAAGGAGGGTGAGGACTGTAATCTTTCCGCTATCTAAAGCAGAGTGTATGTTATTAACTACTTTTAGAAGAGTAGTTTCAGTACTGTGGCAAGAGCGATATGCAGATTGTACATTGCTAAAAAGACTGAGAATTCAGATGAGATACAAGCTGGGATAGTACAACCTTTTCTAAGATTTTTGTTTAAATATGAATTAGAGATTAGAAACTGGGCAGTAGTTCTTTAAATCGTTATGGTCTAGTGTTGGTTTCTTCAGCAGAGGCTTTATAATGGCAGTTTTGAAAAATGATGGAAATTCCCCTGATGAGAGAGAGGTATTAATAACATCAGTTAGTGAATGCAATACTGGACCTAAACACTCAAGCAGCAGTGACTTTGGTGCACTCTTCATCAGGTTTGTACGTACGAAAAACATAGAGACAGGTTCAAATGCTGCTACTGGATGCCTCTGAGATTCTGTATCCCAACTGTATGGTATCGACGAGGCAATTGAAACCGGTGTTTCTAATGGTTTGTACTTTATCACGGATGAAATCTGCAAACATGTCCGGAAGGCCGACTGATTATTGTAAATGTAACACTTCATGTTTCCAACGTTTCAACTGATTACGTTTGCTGATCTAGGACAATTGTATTGCTCGTCATGTATCCCTCTTGGTCATTTGAGTTTGAGACCCATGGTATAAAGTAATTATTTATTAATTGATTATAATTGATCATGAAATTAAAGGGCTCATTTCTCTACAAAATATGTCAATACGTTGTTTTACTTGCTAAAACTAAACATCTTAGGAACCGTCGGATACGCGATCAATATGTTCTTTCTTTGGTACTAGCCTAAAATGTGTAGGTTTTTAAATACTAACTGTTGTTTGCCGCACCAATACAAAGACATGTATCTTATCAGCTGTAAGAAGCTTTGCCGTGATTCACAGTACTGAATCGCGGTGCTTCTATCCCTAAAACAAATTACGAATTGTCTTAACACATTAGTAGCCAATTACATTTTGTGGTAGATAATCTTAGACACGCCCTTTTGTTTTCACCAATGTCTTACATATCGTCTTATTAGACAATCGATCAATGTAAGTATGTGTTCGGCAATGTTATTTCTCAATGCATATAAATATACTACTGAATAAGAGCCCAAGAAGATTGTAAAACTTCTTCACATATGATATAAATTTTCTTTCATTGTGATTTAATTTCAGAGTTTGGTCGTGGATCGATCGGTTTGAGGTAATGAAGATGAACTCACATTATAAAAACCTTGTTTCATCAGAACCAAGCATACCGTATCTTCTTACAAAGGTTACGAATACTATTCATCAGCTGTAATGGTGCTGCAATAGATATACATCCGGAAAATAAATTGATGCTCACCTTCATAGGTATATAACATTCTGAAAGTAGTAGTGTTAGAGGAATGCAGAAATTGGTTGACAATCAGTATTTGTAATTCAGCATGCTATATATCTTACTGTCCTAAGTGTTGTTATTGTACAAGATAGATATGTGATACCGATATTGTAAGGTGAAATTTAAAGAATTCGCGTCTTATGTTCCACCTGAAGAAGCAGCAGGTTTCATTACGAATTTATTTGCCTCACTGTTAGATCAAACGTCAGTGCCAAGATAAAGATCGAGGTCTTGTGAGCGAAAATATGTATCACGACAGTTTTAAATCTTCTGTATGTCTCGGATTTAGTACACCTGCATAATTAACTTTTTCCAAACTTTTGAGGGCTTTTTGAAGACGTGCAGACAGTGAGAGAAAACTTGACATCAGAACAATGACCGCCATTTATCTTCTTATCAATAGTGTAGTTAGAGCGATGGACATGCCAACAGATCTACAAATGAGAAAGAGTATTGATGGGAAACATCTACATTTTGACATAAATGGCAGTTGACAAGATTTCAACAACGGGTGGGAAAGGCACCAAGTTTATCTTTTATGATCTTTTGTTTCTTGTTTTGGACCTAAAATATAGTATGACAAATGTCATTCTTTTATGAAATGGATATATATACATTGTAATGTTTTTGGTTTTTTTGAAGACACGAACATTAATTTTTAAAAGTAGTTTTCTAGAACCAAGAAAGATATAACTTGTGAATAGGTTTTCTCGATGTCCAAATGTGCATGTATTAAATGGATAGTGCTTAGACCAAATACGGCTGAAGGAAGTATTAACATTGCAAGTATAACAGTCTTTGTTAGCATACATAACCAGTGCTGAATGCCGGTTCTTATCATGTATTCGTTCAGTATAAATAAATAGAATACGCACTAATTTTAAGATAATAAAAGCATTTAAAAAGCATAAATTTATTAATTAGTATCTGACAACTATTATTCAGTAGTTTTGAGGTAAAAAACAAAACTCTGCATGTGATTAGTTGTTACTCTTCTGTCTGTTTATTATTTTGTTTCTTCTTCTATGTGTCCCCTGAAACTGAAGCACATTATTTCTCATTCCGTGAAATACAGAACTCGTCCATCAGATATGCGAAATTACATTGCATAATGCCTTAAATTTTAAGCTTGTTTTTCTATTCGTTGAACCTATAAACTGGTAACTGTTTGCATTTCTTTCATTTAAATATAAACAAGGTATATAAGCTATATACTATCATATTATCTTTTCTGAAACAATAAGGGACCTCGAGTGGCCGAGTGATCTAACGCGCTTTCCGTTACGGATCACTGCCATCTCACCTGTCTGCGTGGATTCGAGTCTCGGATTCAGCCAATGTGGGTATATGAGAAAACTTGCCAGTAGCTTCTCGTGTGGTCCGTGGTTCTTTCCGGGGTTTTCCCAAGGTTCTTCCTGTACCGTTAATACTGGCAGCTATGTACAGCCTATCGTGTGCTGAAAATTCGCGTTAAACCCTACAATAACAATAATTTCTGAAACATTATTTTCAGCGATCTGCAAACCAGGAGATTCTCATTTCCTCTGTTTCTGTATTGCTTTCAAGTTATAGTTTACTCAATTCTATCTTCAATATAAACCCAGCGTCAAGCTGTTGGATGTTAATAGCAACATACAGTTATACAGATTTCGATATCCGTCGTACATTGTAAAAACAAAGAAGAACACAAATGATGTTCTAGAAACATGGTCTCTAAAATTTGCAGGATTAGAAATACGGAAATCATGATAATCAAACATCAATTCAGCTCCTTCCTTTAACGTATGTTTTAGTACAACTGTATTTCCATATGCGTAAAACCTCAGCCTAGCTGGCACCCCCGGAAAGCTAGAAAATATTGCCATCTGTAGAAACGGAAATATTTACAGACACACGTCGAAATTACATTTAGGCCTGCTATCTGTTTCCAGAAAACGGCCATGAAATTAAAATTAATCAATAGAATAATTTCCAATGATTTCTCGCACGTAAACTAACTCTATATCATAATGAGATAGTGGAATATGTCCATGGGAGTAAAATTATATCGCCACAGACCTGCATTTCTATATTCAAAATCTACCAAAATAACAGGACATTACTATTCGATATTCTGTCACTTTACGGTATCGTATTCCTGCTAGACTCCAAGACACAATTGTAAGATAAAAATTCTCATGACTACACTTGCATAAACACTGTTTGTGTATCGACTTCAACTGTCATCACAATCATAAGATGGAGAAATACGGTACTTATTGGTGCTAACTGTAAATAAGTGTCATTCGAAATTCGAGCGCAACGCCAGTTACAAAATATACTCCAAGCTTTCAAAAACAAACCATTTGCATCTGAAATAAATAGAAATAGAAATCAAAATCCTTCGAAGTAATCTTTTAAATATCAGGATCTGTTGCTTAATCATGTTATGGTCTGAGTTTCTTTACGCTAAATTTGTAAAAATGCAACTGTTCGGGAGAAAAAAAGTAACTTTCGGATCCTTTTTATCGATGCAGCCGTTCATATAAAATGAAGAGACGGATCTATGCATATATATACTATTATTGCTTTTAAATACATAATAAAAAGATATATTATGGGTTGATATAAGGAAATACTTCACCAGACAATCGGAATTTGTATTTATATTTCTCACTCGTGACAACACGTTTCCTCTTCACTAATAAAATATTTCCTTGATGTCTTCTAAAATACTTCGATACCACTATACATACAAACAGAAATAGTTTGCAAATGAGACTTAGGTATTTTCTGATTGGGTTTTCCTAACATTTGATAAAGTGTCAAAAAATAAACAGCATTTAGAAACATCGCGTTAACTTCTGCCAATATAAAATGATTCAAGGTGATACAATGACCAGCCAAATTAGTTGTACGGGATAAGCAAGTAATTTCTGTCGCATTGAACTAGACTGAACAATTTGAATAATCACTGACCACTCGTCACCAGCAAGTAGCTCGGGTAGTCTCCGTTGTCTCATTAGGTTCGTTTTTTCATCAAATGAAAAACTAATATTTGTATGGATTCAGTGGGTGGTTAAAAGAGGTTTATTGTTATCAGTATCTGTTGATTGATCAATACTGGGAGCATATTTATCTTATCAATAAATATGGGAGCTAAAGGGATAAATTCCAGATCTACATCATTTTGTCATTCCTCTTGTAACTACACAAGCAGGATTTAACTCAGGGATTTCATTCTCAAAACGAGTTTTGATCAAAACAAGGATTGTTAATTACAATAGGTTGTAATTCCTCCATTCAGGAATGCCATTGCCTAGCCGCAATGGGTAAAGAAATTACTGTTGCGACAGTCATGGTTCCGAAGACTAAGTCACCAGACAAATTGACACATTAACAAAGCAGTTATCTGCTCACTAAATAAGAACTATTTCACTAGAATAAGACAAATAGGACAAAAGCAACGGTAAAAGTTTAATAATCTCAGGTGTCTTGTAATAGTTATGTAGTCATAAGCGTGGCACAGTCGCTAGAAAATGATATAGAACTTCTGGACATAGTTATTAATGGTAAATAATAAAACATATAGGAATTTGTTTCACCCAACCTCGATAATGTTTTCAATACCAAACCCAAACATTTTGACCTCTTTGAACGCAAAGCATTTTAACAGCTTTTTATTTATTTTATTGGTTAGTTTCAATCTATAACAATCAGAATTAACATGCTCTTTCTACCTGCAATAAGTGAATGGTGGAGAACACAAAGAGTATGGTTAAATCTTTTCGAAAATCTAATATCTGAATGTTGATCCGGATTGAGATTTTGTAGGACCGCTCCGCTGACCTAGTGGTTAGAGCATCCGCCTCGGATGTGGGAAGTCGTGGGTTCGATCCCCGGCTGAGTCATACCAAAGACATAAAAATGGTACTTACAGCTTCCTCGCATGGCGCTCAGCATTAAGAGGTTAGCGTTAGGACTGGTCGGCCAGGTGTCAGGATAATACCACTGGGTGGGACATCATGATCCATGTACACGTCTGCGGCACGATGCCCCAGTGCTAGTCATCACTACAAACTACAACACTGCAGACATCGTAGCGATATGACTGAAAATTTGTTAAAACTACGTTAAAAATCCAAATCACACACACACACACACACACGCGCGCGCTTACACATATTTGGTAGTAATCTTGAGAATTTATAAAATACAAATAAAAGTCAACAAGCAATTACATTACCACAATCTATATAACGCTATTATAATAAAAAGGATACAATACCACAATCAAAGTCAAAAAAACATTGACCGCATTCAAAAAGAGAGGGGATGGACTACAGGAATGTCCACTCAATCTAGCCGTCATGATTGCTACCATAGTGAGAGTACATCATGGAATGGAAACATTCCTAATTCCATACCAGGTTCGAATGAAAGACTGGGTATTGAAAGAGCTAATTGAACCATGCCCACCAAAAGATCGCCCCCGGATAAGCTACTCATCGCCAACTGAGTTTATGAGTGTGGGTGGAGTACCATACAGAGATGTCAAGTAAAAACAGTCATTTTAAGGGTAGAAAAATTGCCTCTTAGCTAATAGGGAAACCTAATTGGCTCGGTTTCCCTCCTTGATTTAACCACTCACTTACAAATATGATCCACTGGACCACCGCTCAAAACACACAACTTCCAAAAGCCTAACAGTGACACAACTCTTAATGTCGCTTAGACATATTAGTTAAATAGGAAACGTAGGGATTTCTTATGTACACTTTGTACTAGAGTAGATAGATTAACTAGGAAAGTAGGAAAATTACTAGACTTGCAGAATTGAACTAATTGCACAGGTGGCTAACACAATATTGGTATCTTTACGTCCATTAGTACAACTGGACTTGATTTAAAATAAGTACGGGCAGGCGTTTCGGGGAGTACTTGACGTCCGTGGCTGGCTTGCCGAGTACCTTTCTTCCTTTTCCACACTCGGATATCGTACACGTGGCGGAATGTGGAACGATTTCCACCTGCCACAAGCCCAGGTGTCCTAATGTGACGTCATCGCTGCCGACCAATCGCAGCGGTTGTCACATACTGCTTGGGTTGACACCTGGGACAGTTCAATCCAACATGACTAACATGAGTGCGTGTTTCAATTCCCACTCATGTAAGAGCCTTACACTTAGGTTCTTAAGGACTAAAAATAGTCCTACAGCCTAACGGCTAAATTAAACAGTACTCTTTGAGTACATAAATGCCTGGGGGAGGTGGCTCCAATTCCCTCCCCCGGGAGTAATTAATAAGCACATTAAGTGCACTAACCAGTGGTACATGCTCATTCGAACGAATACCACTATAATTAAATGAGATAAGAGAGACCTTAGAAGAAGCAAAAGTATTAACTGCCTACACTTGCCTGACTTCAGAAACAATGGAATAAGAATAGAAAGTGTTTATAAATACACAATACCCTCACAAAAATGAGAGCAAGTGTTTCAGGAACAACCAAAAAACCACTAGTTCACGAAGCATATATCCAAATTATTTCGATGCCAAAAGTAAAAACTTAAGAATTATATCTACAAAACTCTAAAACATTGGAATCGAATATGTGAGTATAACATCTTTGGCTTCAGGATAGGAACCTCTCACAAAAATGAGCAACTAGGCATAACTTTGACAAAATGTAAAAGCTGGTGGACAGGATACCTAGTTTGATATCATACAGCTGATTGAAAATTTGAAAGTATCATGTTTACTAAAATATATTTTAGTTTCTCTTCATGAACGATACTTTCTACCTTTTTAAAAAGACCTATTTATAAGCCAAACGAAAAATTACTGTGGCGCATAGAAGTGTTTTCGAATTAAATGACATCATCTAGCGAATGATTTTGGTATGTTTTTGATAGATTTACACGAAAAGATTTTAATGCGCATTCTCAAAATTCAAGTTAATTATTGTAAATGATTTTAAGATATTTTAAGCACTTGAATATTTTTGCGAGTACTAAATTTTTCATAGATGTACAGCAAGAGATTAGTAAAACTATTTAAATAATGTATAACATATGCATAATTCCAAAACATGGAACTTAGTATGTTTTTGAAGGGATTCTTCCGTTAGATATGCTGTCCATGTACACCATCTACACGTTTGATACTGTGCTCAAAGATGCAGTCTCTGCCTTTTATGTCAATCTGGAAACTTACACTCCTAGTACTTTAATTGATGACAGTGATTATAGACATTTATAAACTTGACGACCCCTTTGAAACAAAACTTTTGTCATTATCAACGTTTGTGTATTATAAATTAGTCAAAAGTTGCATTTCACACACACACACACACACACACACACACACACACAAACACACACACACACACACACACACACACACACACACACACACACACACATATATATATATATATATATATATATATATATATCTTTTCGTTTTTGCAATCCACGCCCTCTACTTAATAATACTCTTGGTTTACAGGTAATTTAAACAGGAAAATGGTACAATGTATCGTTATTTGTATATTTTAAAAAAGTGCAATATAAGATATTGTTATGAATATGTGTCAAGCATTCATCAAATAAACATTTACTTTTATATTCCATGCAACATTTGTCATGTGCCACTTCTTAAAAGATTCAGCTCACACACTTTGCACTTGCTTTCATCGATATGCTCTTTCGTATAACAAATGATGCCAAGCGATTTCGGTATAGTCGGTGACATCACTATTTTAATCTGATATCTGGTTTTCATGGATCGATCTTACCTTAGAAGAGGCCAAATCGTGCACAGTTTTTGTCTCCATTGTTTCTTTAATTCAGGTCGATACTAAAATGATCATTTTCCACATCTCGGATACGCTCAGTGATTTTACATTTATTTTCTACCTCTTCACCGTAGAGGTGAACGTTGATCACCTATATGGTGATCTATGCAAATAATAACCTACCGATTTTTTGACTGGATTGTCAATAAATTGTATGATCCTATTCTTTCCATAGGTAGTGTGATTCCTGACAATATAGCCTTTGTATCAGCCCTTATTAGCACGATAGGTTTTAGTTCGCCATATTAAGGACCTAGAAGCTAAATCTCATCACGATGGTAATCAAACCGATCGTCAGTTATGTATCATGGCGGGACCAAACCACTTTCATGTTTGACAGAGTGCTTCAAAGACATTTTAGTGGAAGATTAGCGTGGCTATCTCCTAACCACTTCCCCTTCACTATGTGGTTGGTGTTTATCCAAGTCTCATCCAATGTTCTTAATTTGCATATCACTAAATCGGCAACCGTCAATGTTTTCGGGGAATCTGAAACAAAGTAACCATGAAAATATTAATTAAAAAATTGCTAATATAAAAAATTACCCTTTTTACCATAGCAAACATTTTTTTGATGATGCACAAAAAAATTTGTTTGAAAGTTTGTGAACAAGCCATTATAATAACGGTAATTTCATGGTGATTTATTTATGAAGAGTGAAAGGATTCATGAATGGAAGAATCAATCGGCAACATGGAGTATCTTGTCATAATTCATTTTTCTTCGCATGTTTAAACGCTGCAGATTATTAACACTTGAGCTTCCTTGATTAGCTTTATCAGAGAAAAATAAACGTTTATACTTCGCATTGTCGTTATATCGGAATGCGTATAGAAGTGATTAAAAACGAATTGTTCATGTAAATATTTAATTAATAACCTCGTCTAATCTAACCTGCTTTTTGTGGTGCAAATGAAAAAGACAATCCTGCATTTAACATTTAATGCATTTGAAATATCACTTATTTCACTAATATGCACTTGCTATTATTCAACGTTGGTTCCTTTGTCATGAAATGTAGCTGTAGTACTTTAAAAAAAAATATAGTACTCAAATGAACTTGATGTTTAAACTACTCAGTGCACAACATAACAAAATAATTTATTTACGTCTGTGATTCGCATAATTTAATTTAAGAGCTACCGATTACCCAGTAAGGAATAACAGTCTTTGTCAAATAAATACTATCGAAAGAGCAATGTGATCATAATTTAAGAGTTTCGGGCAATTTCTTCTGTTCTTAAAATAAGCACCATTTATACAGTGAAAATTGTCATCTTCAGTGAATCTTTTGTGGACACATCTTAGAGCAATACACTTGCTTATGTGATAGCATTCTTTTATATGGACATTCGTCATTGTGTTCTTAATATTAGGTCAAAACATTTCAATTACTCTTTCTTTATTCATTGTTTCTATAGTCATCAGTCTTCCTTGGTGAAAATCGTATGATGTGAGCAATGATGAGAGAACAATTCCAATATTTTTCTCGTTATTTGACATTCCATTTATATGACCAGAAGTAAAAAATAATAACTACCTGAACTGGTGGAAGAAGAACTCGTGAAAACACAGGTTAGAATCACCAACCCAATTAACGCTGCCTGGCAAGCTTTCTCTCATACCTTCATAGGCCGACACTGAGACTCGAACCTACTCAGGCAGACATGAGATGGCAGTGATCGATAAAAGCGAGCCAACCGGGACCCCGATTCGATAGAACTTAATTTTAATGAATAGCTTCATATCTGGTAGATGCATGATTATGACATCGCTCTGTCAGAGCTATTGATACATCAGATACATATTGAATTTGACTTCTTCTAAAATCTTTCTGCACATTGTACTTATAAGCCTTTTTCAAAACAACTTAAAAATCATATACTATGACATTTGTTATAACATGAAAAAAAATTTTTAACAAAATGAATCACTGACTTAGGTCTATCTAGAAAGAGGACAGAGTGACAACAAGCATAGATTTTTTCGGGAAATTTGGGAAGATGTAGTTATATTTCAAACGTAGGTCATGTCCAAGTGTGTCTAGATGTAAACAACAAAAACGAAAGCAATGGACAAAACAATTTAAATTAAGCATGACTAAAGTTCCAAACAATGTGCAATCAAGTACTGTTCAATCAAGCAATTAAATTAGCTTAAACAGGTTCATACACAAGGCTTAAGCATGAATGAGGAGGATGCTAGATGTTTTTCAGTCTTCGAAGTGTTTTCTTATGTTATAACATGTGGAATGATTGCGGGTTGTTTCATGAGTGAGAATGGACCCACGCACTCACGATACTAAAAAAAAAAAAATTATGTTTACCAATCACTGTGGTGTCGACCAATGCAGTTATAACGTCATTCACGATTGGTTAGCCACAAATGACGTCACACCTGTTTTAGGCGGGTGTATAATGTTCCACATCTCCGCATGTTATGTACGAATGTCCGAACATGGAAGTGAAAGGGCCATTCCGGCAGCAGGCTATCCGCATGAAGCAACTGAACAACCCACCCGTACTTAATCAAATTTAAGTCCAGTTGTGTTTTATGAACACTAATAATAACCAGTATTATGTTAGCCACCTGTACAACTGAGTCAAATTCAATAAGTTATAAAAAAAAAATTCCTAACTCCTAGTATTCCAAAAATTCTAGGACATAGTGTACATATTAAAAATGCCCTGACAATTTTAAATTACTAATTGTCTGAGCGACAATTAAAAGTGTAGTCACTGTTAGGTGTTGGTATAAATTTAGATGCCGGCGACCGAAAGGATCAAGTTAGTTCACACAAGCACATAGATTAATCGAATAGGTTCTCAGTCCAAAATGAGAACCATGATAACTCAACCAGGCTACTTGAAAGTAACTCGGCAATACATCTCTCGAGTTGAGAAATGTCGCAGCTTGTCCGGATGTGCTGGTTTGTTCTTCACTTGTGGGCACCACATGACCTGTTCAAATGGAGTCCGCCATCTTTTTCCAGCCATGATAATTTCCAGTCACAGCGTTAATACTGCGCTAATAACGCCGTCCACCATATAAAGTCCCGGCTCTTTTGTCCATCTAGACCCGATGAGGTAAGTAAACAGGCTTCCGCAAGCGGCTTTCACACGTATATTTACCATGCTCCTTTTCATATTTCTGTTTTGTTAGTTCGTCATGGCCCACGTGCAGCACACTTTATCGCTCCTATTTCTTCCCTTATCGTATAACGGGCAGCGCTCTGGTTGTTTCTGTAGACATCTCTTGGGATAATTATGCAGCCTTGTTGCAGTCCCGGGCAAACAATTGTCCTTTTCTGGCTGGTGGCTCATCACTTCACCTATCTTCGTGGTTAATCTCATAGGTGAAAAGATGAGCCACCAGCAAAGAAAAGGACAATTGTTTGCCCGGGACTGCGAGAAAGCTGCATAATTATCCCAAGAGATTTTTTTTATAATTATTATTCGTTCGATACACAAAGTGGTCGTTGACTTTTTGGACTAAATGACTATTTTATATTTATCATTCAAAGACCTTTTGAATTATATCAATGTGATATATCAAAACTGCTGATACATTAGCACATTCGAGACTAATAGGACATTAGTACATTTAATATTGCAATTTATTTTGAACATCATTAGTGTTCATTCGCAATACTGTATACTTTTGGACTTGTGATATAGCATTTGGCACTAATCCGGATTAAAATTCACAATCTTTATTAAATTTTCACTTTTTATTCGAGGAAAAATAAAATTTTTGCTGAATTCTATACAACGTGATGGTTTTCGCTCTTTTCTGTTTCTCAGTTAAGACTACAGAGTCGTAATAATCAGCTTGCAAGATTTGTAATGAAATGATTTTTTTTCTTCTCTTTTGAAAAGTTTCTTCAGCGTCTCGAAATAATTATAAAGCAAATATTATAATCTGCAAGATTTGATCCCGTCTGTAAAGATTAATATGCAATTAGTTTTCCCTCTAGAAATATGATCAGCTTAAGGAGAATAAGGTACCATATTATGTTTGATAGTAACAACATAAGTTTGTCTTCATCGACGGATGTTATTTCAGCTCACTTCGTCTGCAACAAATAGAGAAGGATGTTGTTACAAAGAACCAGTTTAATTCTAATGAGAATCTAGGGATGAATTCTTATTGGAATTTCTATGATCTATGTACATGCATAATCTGGTATTAAATTGATAGTTGTACATCATCATCATCATCATCATCATCTTCTTCTTCTTCTTCTTCTTCTTCTTATTATTATTATTATTATTATTATTACTGTAAATACAATGTGTATATATGCATAGAGGTAAGTAGGTTCTACATGTAGGACAAGGACTGACTTGGCTCGTGTACTATCTGAATACAAAATCGCCCAGATGCACCATAGTAAAATAATCAAACCGCCCTTATAATATTTGTTGTTGTCAAATCTAGTCCTCTCTAGATAAATAAAAGTCTTTTCTATTTTAATGACTTTTGTTTAACGGAAAAATATTTTCCTTACTTTATGAGTTCATTATTCCTAGCGAAATAAAACATTTATGTAGAAGTCAATTTTGACAAGGTGTATACTTCGTGATATCCATTCGACAAAATTGACATCGCTGTAATGGTCCAAATGGGGACACGTGGAAAATACTTTTACATTACTACACAATAAGCCCATTTGTATGTGTCACTTGTCAGACTCATGACAGTAATTAGCATGAAACTGCAGTTGTAATTTGCTTATATTTCACATGATTTATTTGACGGTGTAAAGCAGCACATGACAGCTAAGTACTTTTAGTTCATAAAAGAAGTATGTGCATTAGAAAACGAGAGAATTAAAACATGCAGATCAGGCTACATTGTCTTTATCACAAGACCAGAGTACAAAAAGACACTTCATCTTTAAAAAATATCCGTCTAACATAACAAAATGTTACATATGACAAAAACGTAATAAAACGAATACAGCGCATCGTGAAAAACTAAAAATAAAGACACCAAAGAAAATGAGATGAGACACCATTTATGTATAATAAAGATCATTTCTAAAGAACTAAATTTATTACGTACCTTATCACATGACGAAAGTATTATTATTACCAAAGCTGGTAAGTCAAGCACCATGGTAATAATGAATAAGGAGGATTATTTTAAAGAAGTTAGAAGACAATGAAATGATGAAGTATATTATACAAAATTTTCCTATGATCCTTCTGAAACAACTAAAAAAACAATAAGCACATGTATTAATTATATCTCTATACACGATTGCTCCATATATGATACACTAGATATCTTCCCAGATAAAATACGCACATCAGTTTTATATTTTACCTCAAATACATAAAACGGTTGATAAGCCACTACATTTAGGATATCTAGGTAGACCCAATATTTCTACATGTAACTCAATTACAAATAATATACCACACAATGATGGTATCGAAGCGTGTAAATATTGTGTTGAAGAAAACGAATATACACATAAACTATCAAAAGAACATGTTTGTGGTCGAAAATAACATTTTTTAATTAGGTAATGCAAGCTATCTCCAAACGTTAAGAATAGCTATGGGTAGTCCTATGACATTTTGGTATGCATATTAAACAAATGCCTATTTAAACCAGATGTATGTTTAAGATTTTTAGACGATATCTTTATGATTTCGGGTTATTCATTAGAAGACCTTCATTATTTTATAGACTTTTTAAACAAATTACATCCAACAATAAAATTTACATTTAATGTATCTAAAAAAACATAAAGTATCATTTTTGGACGTAGACGTTGTGAAAAATGAAAATAATGACATCACTACCATGGTTCATGTTAACAGCACGAATGTTCATCAGTATGTTGAGTGTTGTTCATATCATCCTAAATCATGTAAAACTGGGATACCATATACTCAAGTAAAACAATTTTGGATGACGCTGTTTTCCAATCATATTTGACAGAGTTATGTTTGCATTTTTTAAAATATAAATTACCCTATTGACATCATTAATACTGCGTACACAACTTGAATCTTTACATTCCTTTTGTTCTTGACTATAATCCAAGGTTGCTTAATATAGGTAAGATTATCAATAAAGATTGGGATTTATTAAAATTATCATGTGTGATTTAGATTTTTAACGTAGCCTTAACAATTTTTTAGTCATATTGCTACGATGCCTGAAGTGGCATTTTAAGTGATGTCTAGCACTGGGGCATGATGCCAGTGGTATAGAGCATATTTTCCCACCCAGACACTTTATCCTGGCACAAGGCCGAACAGTCCTAACAATATCCTCTTAATGCTGAGCGCCTAGCGAGGTAGCTGTTAGTAATATTTTTAGAAGTCTTTCATATGACTCGGCCGGAGCGGATGCTCTAACCACTAGGCCACCGGAGCGGTCAATTTTATGATGTAAAACAAGTGTTGTCTCGCTACACAAAAACAAAAACCCTCACTTATTTATAAAAGAATTAAAAATCTTGAAGATTTGCTAATAAATTCTAAACTATAAAAAACATCGTATAGAAAGGGATCATCAATTCAACTAAATGTAATAGACCTATGTTAGCACTGTTCTTTTATTAATGAAAATACTTATTTCAAAATTAATAATAGGAAAGAAATTTTTAATATGCGCTGTGATACTAATTGTGCAACATCAAATGCTATTTATTTGATCACATGCAAAAATGTGGCATCCAATTATGGACACACCAGTCAACAAATATCTAAACGTATGAACCAACATGGATCAGACAAAAAATTATATCGATCAATCATTTTCATCTCATGTTGCCGCACAGTTTAACAAGAGTTCCCATACTTTGAAAGATTTCTCATGTCAACCTATTGTTATAGCTGATTCTGAAATGGAACGTTTGCTAAAGGAAACTAATTGGATTCACAGTTTTAGTACAGTATATCCAAAAGGTCTAAATTCAAAAACACTGTACGATATGCATTAATCAATTTTTTTAAAATTATGTCCAATATTTACAGAATAACTTAACTAGTGACGGTATAAAATAATATTATAAAAAAGTTTACTAATTCTTTAAACTTAAAAGGGCATTTTAGAATTAATTCTCAATTAATTATGATTGATTATTTACAAATTACTTGATTATAAGTATTATGCACGCCATAATTTTTATTATAGAAATTGAGTTCTGATGCAATGTGGGAAAAATATAAAGTCTTTCAATTGCAGTTATCAAAAGGACGCTATGGAATTTAATGTTTATTTCATTTTGAGGATGTAATTTCACTTGGAATATTAGTCAAGATTACAGTACGATTTCGAAATGTGTAATCAAGCTTGAGAACCCATGACATGGCTCTTGTAATTCTGATTTGCAGAACAAAAAAAATCAAATTCAGGATGTAAAACTGTAAGTATTTTTTTTGGTACCATTCTTATTACCAGCTAGAGGAGACAGTTTATGCCTATCATTTGCGTGTCATTTGTAATTACCCAGCAATTTTATAAAATCTGGCATTTCCCGCCTAAATCCGAAACACTGGGTCAAAAAATTAAATAATGCGGAATGTAGCAAAGCAGCTGGTATGCTACATTCCACGAAACATCTGCTTTAGTTCATTTAGAAACAAAATAGTAATCAGCCAAAACGTAAACCGCCTACTATGTGAGTGTACATGACTTGTTTTCAAAAGGTGCTGGCCATCTGTGTCCATTGTTTGCTTACATTAGAGGGCGCTCACCAGATGATATGTACTTTTGAGAGAGTGACTTATGTAAGGTGAAGTAGTTCGCATTTAAAACATGCACAATGGAGAGAATGTTGGCATACCTCTATGCTACATTAATGTAATGTGGATGATATTTCTTTTGGATATTGTACTTTTGGAAATTTTACATGATTTAAGCACACTGCTAACTAAAATGACTGCTCCCTTGAGTTAAAAAAATCAGCCTGAATTAGTCTAAAATGTAAAAAAAGTTTTCGGCTCTCTTTTATACAATTTATCTCTGAAGTTCAGGAAGTGAAAATGACCAAGTAGAGCTAGCACTTTTTTGAAAGGTGCACATCTGAAGTAAGGCCAAGTTTTATACCCTATAACCCATAGTATACCCATCAGTCATACACCAAAATAAAGGGAATTAAAGGTTCTTTACATTATACCTAAGATATACAAGGTCTTTTTTAAATAGCCAGTATAACCAGTGAGGAAAGCCGGGGAAATTCTTTTTCTTTAAAATCCTAACCCTATGCAAAATACAAAACTGTAGAGTGCCACCTTAGAAAGTAGTTCCTTTATGAGTGCAATATGAATTTGCGCACGAGTTCAGTATCGTAAAATACTGAACGATTCTGACAATGAAAAGTTAACGGAAAAAAAATGAGAATATAATATCATTGCTTACGTCATTAAATATTTATTCGTTACTGTATTTGTATTGGAAAATATGAACGAGTTTTTTTGATGTAAATACTTCACGACCTTGGGATAAACTCCATTCGACAAAACGAGAGGGAGAAGCGTGTTCACATCTGCAAACGTGTTTCTGTTTTTGTCATTGAATGTTTGAAATCATAATGTGGGAAAATAATGAAGTCTTTCAATTGCAATTATCAAAAAGACGATATGGAATTTAATGCTTATTTCATTTTGAGTGCAGTAAGGAGGAGGTAATTGCAATTATATTTGAAATTACAGTACAATTTGAGAAAATTCAGGATGTAAAACTGTAAGTGTATTTTTTGCCATTCTTAATATGAATGGCACAAAAAAAAATAATTACAGTTTTACATCCTGAATTTGATTGATTTTGTTCTGCAAATCAGAATTACAAAGAAGACAGTTTATGTCTTGACACTTGTATGTTATTTGTATAGCTAGCCTAAATACAAAACATTATCAAAATTTTTATAAAATTGTTGGGTAATTACAAATGACACGCAAATGATGAGGCATAAACTGTCTCCTCTAGCAGGTAATAAGAATGGCACCAAAAAAAATACTTACAGTTTTACATCCTGAATTTGATTGTTTTTCTTCTGCATATCAGAATTACAAAGAAGACAGTTTATGTCTTGACACTTGTATGTTATTTGTATAGCTAGCCTAAATACGAACAATATCAAAATTTTAACGCGGAATGTGCAAAAGCAGCTGGTATGTGGCAGTCCACGAAACATCTGATTTACTTCATTCAGAAACAAATTTAAACAACCACAACGTAAAGCGCCATCTACGTGAGTGCAAATGATTTCTTTTCAAATCAAAAGTGCTGGCGTCTGCGTTCATTATTTTTTTTACGATAGAAAAGTAGTTCCTTTATTCACGTGAATGCAATAAGGACGTGTGCAATATCGTAAAATACTGACAAAGTAAAGTTAACGGAGAGAAAAAATGGGCATATAATAAATGCTCTTTCTAAGTGATCATTGATCAATGACTTAAAAAAACACGAGATACACAGGATGACGTCACAGCCTAAAGTTTTACCATACGTAATTGTTTTAATCTTTAACGAATAATTGACATGGCAAATAACGTATAGATGAATGATAATTTAATACATAAATAAACACATCAATCTAAATATTATGTATTGATAACTATATCAAAACTTTATGAATAAATAGACATAAACAGTATTAATAATATTTGTTATGCATTATGCACTTTTCACAATAATAAATTATATCTTGATATATTCTTAAAAAAGGTTCAATATAATATATATAATTAAGAGTCCATGCTCTTCAAATAAGTAACAAAAAAGAGTGAAAAACAACAAGCTTTGCAAAATTTAACAAATGATAAATTTCCCTAGAATACAAAGTGAAAATAAGAAAAAGGAACTTATAGTATTACAAATTCAATCGCAAAATAATAATAAGAGGAAGTTAGGCTTCTACATAAGAATACAAAAACAAGTCCCAATAATTTAAAGTCCTGAATAAAACCCAGTACAAGTCCCAAAGAAATCCAAAACTGATGTATCAACCGTCTTTTGCTGAATCACAGTAATATAAAGTCTTTAATTCAGTATAAATTCCAGTGAATGCATTTATCCAAGAATTTTATCAGAGCATTTTTGTATTTCCAAAGAAAATAATCACTTCAATAATTTGAGCTAAATCGATTCCAGCCCACAACATGTAATACAATTTGATTGTGCTAATAATTAGAGCACGAATGACCATGTCCTTACAATTACAAGATCATATAGTTCTCTCCATGACCTCTGGTCACAATTAGCACTTCCTTTTAAACAATTACCTAAGGAAAAGCGACCATTTAGAATGATCCTCGAGTATATAAAATCAAAATCAAAACCTGTAAAATTCACTTAGGAAAATCCAAAATTCAAAATTATTTTCTAAATATAAATCATTAATTTCTCAATTAACATGCATGCACAGATTAAAATGATAACACATACTATTAAGAGCTTTCTATCCAGCTACTTAAGTGGGAAACAATCGGATCAATTAGAAGAACCTTTCTCGAAGGCACCCAAAAGAAAATGACAAATTTACATCAAACTAATAATAGAAACTGAATAGTATATCATCAAATTCCACTAAACATCTGAGAGACATATTGTGAACAATTAATATCATCTGAAAAACGTTGCTTTTATGATGTAGTTCGGAAGCTATAAAGAACAATATAAAAAGTAGAAAGTTATTCACATGCACACAGATCTTCCTCTAATGGCTTTATAACGAGATTGGTACAGTAAACTGTCAAATATCTTTTTTGCTAAGTACTTATTGGAATAGAAAGGGCAGATAAATTTAAATGCGACAACATCAGGTACTTAAAAACCCCATCTTCGCCCAACATTGAACCTACGTCGCCATTGACCCCAGTGGAAGGATTAAACAGTCCCAGAGACATTGACAAATACGCGTAACAGCTAAAAATACAATAATTGAGCCATGAAATTCACGTGAGACGTTTCAGGGTGAATAAAAGGATACACGTTTTACATGTGTGCATATGAATTTTTCAAAGCACGTTAAATTATTATTTTATAAGGACGATTGTTCGAAATTATTATTATAGATACATTCATGAATTTGTCTGAGAAGACTGATCAAAATGGATTTTTTTTCAACGTTGAAACGTGTCTCATTGTTGAACCTTTACAACATATAACTGAATTGTATAGCATGCCTGGGTTGAAATAAAAAAATATAGCATGGTGTTATGTGGCATGAACCTGACATTCCACAAATATAGAATAATTCTGAAACAGACTAAATGGATTATACTGCATCACATTAAACTGCAAACATGAATAATATTTTACAGCTGAAGATTACTTCTGTAATGTGAACAGGTTTCTCATTGTGGCTCGTGAGTAATGGGATAATAAAGAGAAAAAATAGCACTATGATTACAATAGATGTGGTCAAAGCAAAGATCAGAAACTTGGAAAAGGCTTCTTCCGCTACTTCACATTCGCCGGCAGTTGTGGTTGCAATACTGAGGAAACGGAAAACAGTATATCTAAGGTTAACACCATATGTCAGGCGTAACACTATAGTACACGGTAATAAACATCAATGTATTATTTTCACGCACACAACTTCACGACAGTACCTTCCCTTTATACAAATTTTGGACAAGTTTTGGACAATCAGAGAATATGAGCAATACTATCTTAGTCTACGTTACTTTTACACGGTAAAGAAAAAGTCTCTGCCACAACGTTTTACAAATCACATCTTGCTCAAGAACATGACCCACGTAGTTACCGATCATCTGATTGTCTTAATATAGAAATGAGACGGCTATAAAAAAAAAAATCCACAACGCATAACTCATGATTTGGCAACTCGGTGATCTGTCTCAAAGTGAAATTTTCTTATTCTTCACCCTGTTCGATGCTTATTTTTGTAAAGAAATAGTTCGAATCCATATAAAAAAAAATTCTTCTTGTCTTTAGTCTATCTCCTCCCTCGTCTCTCTATCTCTATGACGTTGAAGTGCTGACTTATCTCCCACTTCTCTCGTTTCTTGCCCTCTATTGCCCTACTTCTCTTGACCACTTTTCGTCTAAAGTACATCACCTCCATCTTAGAGTGCCTTTTGTTCGGTTAGCAGTCTTCTACTTGCCCCACGACACACTTTATCGTCTTGTTTGTTCGTTGTCGAAGCGACGATGAATGCCAAAATTGACGAACGTATCTATTTATAAGGTCAAGGGATCGGACGTGATGGGAACTATCGCTTAGATTCAGTACATTGTTACAAGAGGAAACGACGTTTTCAACAAAGTTAGATAACGAAAGACTATTTTAGCCAATTTTGCTTAAAGTACAAACAAGCCATCACATTTGTTCAACGTCAACATTTAAAAAAAATAAAGCCCATCTTACCTAATCAGAACAATGAAAAGGCAGGAACAAGACGAATATCTCAGTTTTCATGTTCCCGTCTCGTTCGAATCACTCGATGTCTTTCTAAGGTTCTAAGACGTTTTTGTGACTCACAGAGCCGTGACTGCCTTAGGCATGGTTAATGTTGATTTTACAGTCTGTTTATTTCAATGAAATATTTGAAATAAGATTGCTAAAGTAAAAGAGTAAACTAGACCAGTTTTTATCTGTTTGTTTCAAACTCGAGATTCCAATAACACAAAATCTAACACAATTCTTTGTAATATTGAGGTAAAGATAATTTGTATTTGTATGGTCCTGCGGCTGAACGCTAAAATTATCAGTGCACTTTGTGCACATAAACGCCTGGGGGATGAGGCTCTAATTCCTTCCCCCAGGAACATTTAGCAGGTCGCTGTGCGATTATTAAATAGTGGCACATGCACATATGTGCGCACGCCACTATAATTCAATATAAGTAAGTAACTGACACAAGAGTAAACCTGATACATTTGAAAACAACTGTTAAGATATCAAAGAATAAAATTAAAATAAACATATTTTATTTAAAACGCCAAAATGCAATAACAGATCCAGGATGACTGTCATTTTCCCATCAAATTTATAAACAACTTCTAGACCATTATTAATTTCTATGTAAAGTCAGAATTTGAATTAAATGTATACAAACGTGCATACCACAAGAAATAATGATCTTCAAACAGTATTAGCTACGGAATGTGCTGTTTAACCCCTACCGCCCAAAAACCATTTGTGCAGTCCGGTTGACCAAGGTCAACCACACAATACAAATTAGATATACATAATAATAATTTTTATTTAAAAAATGATAATAATAATAATAATAATAATAATAATAATAATAATGATGATGATGATGATGATGATGATACTACTACTACTACTACTACTAATAATAATAATAATAATAGTAATAAATGTTTAGGTGATGTATGATTTATAAAATGTCACTATTTGAGAAAAAAGTTACTTCTTGTTTCCATTTATTCCAGACATACAGAAAATAAATTTTACATTTGCTGCTAATATTTTGTTTTTCTTAAATATGCTTGATAATATTTTAAAGAAAGATCTTTGGGAGTAAACGTTTGCACTCTAGGCAAAAATACATTACTAAAGTCACATTTATATAAGAAACCCTGCCTTTTTGAACTTATTCAGCTGCAGAAGTACTTTAATACAACAAAAGTGAATTACAAAATGTATTAGGTCTATTGCTTTGGCCCTCATCACTTTGAAAACCAACTTCCAGTTACAACCTTTCAAAAGATATACTTCTTTTAGTACAATCAGGATGCAGGTTTATCTAACATCTTTAGTATAAGTGTTTATCTTGCGTTTAAAAGTCTTGTCATCTTTTCAATAGAAACAAAAAGCAGCTTGAGGTTTCGGTTTGTAAGAGGAAAACTTTATAAATGTTACGTCTTCTAATAGCTGGAAACGTGAAGATGATTGTAAAGTACAGACATTCTTGACTTACATACGACACAACACATAAGATTCCATGTCATACATGTCGGAAGCCTTTCAAACCTTCCCATCCCGCCAATTAACTTCAAAACTGATGCAATTTGTTGTATAATCTTCTTACTACACGTATCCATTTAAAAGGCAAGGTACCATTTACAACGCGGAAAATTGAAATTAAACAAGGAAGAGCTAATGAAAATGACATTTTGCCACACTACGTGCAGCGTAGCTGGTGAGCTGTCCCACCATAATGTTTCGAGAAAAAAAGTATTCAAATGATGGTCATAGCATTAAATTTTTGTTCACGTCTCTACAATATAATATATACATAAACTACGACAATTTTCTTCCACACTTAACAATTTATTCAATTTTCGTGAAAATTGACCTTAATTTATTGATCGTGTTCCACTAGTTAAATAACCAGCTTCAATCTGAGAAACATACCCAGAATATATTAAGCGTGGCCCTTGCATTATTTTGAAATTTAATATTTATCCGAAGGAAAAAAATAGATTCCTTCGTATAGTTCCACTGCGATCTTAGTACATAACAACACCGGAAGTTCAGAGCTACCGAAGTCTTTATTGAGATTTACGTGTACTCGACGGAGATTTAGTTTAATCCTTTCTACGCAGCATTCAATCAGATAAATGACACGAACAGTCACGTTCTAAAAGCATTGAGAGTACTAAAACGTGGGAACTATAATTTGATTCATTAATTCGTCCTACTGACTGCCAAACTATAATTGGATTAGCTATGTTTTAGCTGGTCATGACGGGTAGAAAATCTTTGGGGATGTTAGCAACAGAGAAAAATTAACTATAATGAACCGTAGAGAACTTTATATCTAAGGGTTTAGCTATTTTCAGTAAGGTTAGTAACAATTTTGAGTGACAATAATTTTTTTGAACGGATAGAAAAAGTGACTGGTTACATGTTTGCCTCTTATTGAATTAGGCTTTGCAATTAAGGTTTCTCAGTTAAGTATTTATTGGAAACTACAGATTAGTCTCTATAATGTGTTGGCAAAATTAAATTAATCTCGGATGAAATCTTTTTAATTAAAATAGTATGTCAACCTCAATCTTTACAAATTCCTCACATAGGTCATTCAGTCCATAATATTAAGAAAAGTATAATTTCATGCCTATGCTCATGTTATGTGCAATTTACTAATTTTAATGGCTAATATTTACTTTTTAAGATCAGTTTTGTGAAAAATAGGTATGTACCTCAATCTCGTTTTCTATAATTTATTCAACTTTTTGAAACTTTAAAGACGTCTGCACTGCTATGCTGTTATAATGCATAATTAATTCATGTAGAACATTTAGAGACCATATAACGACACTATTTTTTTCTTTCAAGTCTTTTTACAAGCAGTTCTAATAAACAACTGATTCCATTATCGCAGAAATTATCATATTAGTTTGGAAGATACTTGGAAGATAAGTATTATGCATCAAAAAATAACTAATTATTCTTTATCTTAAGGTCACTCAAACCTTACAAGGACCAAGAAGGTACACCGAGTCATATTTATGCTATTAAAAAAATATAGATAAATAACCTTAAAAATATAAAAATCGGGATCTAATAATAAAAAATGTTGCTACCTTTGTATTTTTCTTTGCTCTTTTATATCTCTTATTGTGTGAATCTGGCAATCAGATAGGCACCCATCACTTAGATTTGTGCACAACGAAGAGAGAGCCTTATTTCAGTGTAATTAACAGAGAGTGATTATATTCTGAAAGGGAAAGAGCGATTTATATTTAGATCAGTAACATGAAATCGAAGTTGTTATTAGTATAAATAATATTTTCACGCGCAATTAATTTCTGTACAATAAGTTGTTCTAATGATTTGATTTTAATGAGTGTTTGTTTGTTCGTTGAAGCTATTAATTTCGGGGTCTGTAGCCTAAACATGAAGAAAGTATACGTTTTCCGTGAACTTCCAAGTACGCCACACATTTTTAATTGATTGGGATCTCTGTCCGGGCATGAATAACACTGAAAATATCTTTTATTTCGATCCACTAACACTCATTGGCAAGATCAAACATCTCTGAACAGAGCCATTATTTATACATTATTGATTTTGTCTAATATCTTTGCGTGAAGGATTTGGTGGCTCTACCACTCACGTCCTCAACCATAATCCACTCCATATTGCTATAACACTGAATCTGAGAATCGCTGCTGCGCAGCTTTATTAAACATTTTACAGCCGTATAGTTTCTGTGGATGCTAGTTTAACGATTTTTGGTGTCGATCGAGTCGCAAATCGTCGCAGTCGATCTCAAAGCGATTGAGTTTCCTGCAATCCCAGCTATTTTAACCAATCCAAAGCAGTATTTTTAATAAATATCTACGTCTTGCATTGTAACTTATTTAGCGATCGGTGAAGTACGTGAGGTCAAAGCCCCAAAGAAATCTCGTGCGTCTATACACAATCCTTGAACATCACCAAGATCGCTTTCATATTAAGCGTGTAATGGTTACTTCAGTTGTTTCTGTTGCTTTTTCTGTACCTTTGGTGCGTCTAGCTTATTTTACGAACTGGACAAAAAAAAATCTTTAGTTAACGCTTTTGATGCATTTTTAATATCCTCAGCATGTTCGGCAAACTCCTTCCTTCGTCTTTTTTGATTGTAACAATAAAAAGTCTTACGCTTTTCAACTTTCAATAACATTACGAATCAGCAATTTTAGTGCATAGGTTCTCGTGCTTCTTTATAATTATGCTGTTGATATCGAGGCTGCGTTAACAAAGTTACCGGCGATACGAAGGAGTAAATTTCCTGGTGAAAAATACATTCCTGGATACAAGTGTTGTGGACCCGGTACACGGACAGATATACGTCTTCATTCTAACAAAGCGGGCAAAGAATCGTGAATCGTGTTTATGCTGTGTGTTACAGACATGACCTTGGTTATAAAGTATTAAAAGCACGTAAACAAGCGTATATCGATCTCATCCATTTTTTAAATGCGATTGCTGGAACAAGTGATGGAGACCGGAGATATAAAAGCCCGTGGCTCTCAATAACTAAAAAATTAAAACAATAGATACAAAAGCAAAACATTGTCAAAAATATTCTACAGTCCAAGTGGAAAGGCGAAGCCGTGGAGGAAAAGTTAGCAAGTGTGGCAAAGGTTACTCGTGGTATTGTTCGAGCATGTGTTGTGCTAAATTTATCTTCCAGAGCCAAGAAAGATTTCGCAGGTGTGTTTTGATGTCAAATTACCAAATGAGGTTCATCGGGGTGATTTGCTGTTTCTTCCTCAAGATCGAAAAAGTCGATTGCGCATCCACAAGTTAAAAATTGACAAGCAGCTAGCAGGTACAAAGAAGCTGAGCCGCTAACGTCAAAATATTTTGCAAGTATCGTTGGTGCACGAGAGGGCATTTATAAACGTTCACCACGCACATGGTGGCAAGTATTACACGTCCATCCTGGCAAAGAATTCTACTGTTGCACTGCTTACCAAATACCATGTGCGAGTTCGAGTTTTGCAAGGCAACATTGATCGTGACCAGACTATTACCGAAAGATATAATCGCACGTTCGCTTAACTCTTATTAGAATATCAGCACGCTCTGGAATCATTAATGTGGCCAAGAGAAGTAGTTCTCTTCTTTTTTATACTATTTTATTTATAAGTGAATGATTCTAAACATGTTTTAAATAAACAAGGAATGAGAACGTGTGATTCTTTTTTTAAGTTATTCCTGTATTAGGTTGACCGCTGGGTCGGCGAACACCATCCCATGGTCACCTTATAAATAAACATTTCTGGTTATCAACTAATCTAAGGACAATAAATATAATGCACAATAAGAGAAAAGACACACACACACGCATGCACACATGCATATAACATGCAATCTTTTTTGACACAAATTATATAGGCTGACACAAGTATACAGTGTCTGTGTGAGAAAACATGGCAATATTAGAGAATTAGTTACTGTTTACCGCATTGCAGAAGTAACATGTTCATGATTAAGGCACATTTTTGAAGGAATTGATCCTCTTCTTTATTTAAGTTAGAAGTACATTTTTTAAAATATTGCCAAAATAGCATCTCTCTAAAGCTGTTTTTTTATGGGTTAAAAATGATTCTAATTATCTCTATCCAAATTACCAAATATCCTTCAAATTTCTGAAAAGTTTTTATTGGTACCTCAGGTGGTCTCCATTATCTCATATGGACCTCATTTTTAACAAAATAACAAACGTACTTTTGTGGCTTTAGTTTCGCTAATAACGTCTGAAACAAACATCTTTTTCTTTTCAACGTTTTTCACTCAGACTGGAATTTTTTTTTAAAATGGGTAAGTAAGAAAGGATCACTACTGAATACATTTTGATTGATCCGTACGTTTTCTCATCTAAAGCCTGATAAATAACTGTGTGAGCTAAAAGAATACGTTCCTGATCAGTATCATTTTCAAGAGTTTCCTTTGCAATAACTCTATTAACTGCAAAAGCTGGGTATAAATCAGGGATTTCTTCGTAAATAGGATCGATTTTATGATCCAAATAAAGCTCGTTATTTTTAAACGGATTAATCTCGTCTCAGAGTTGTTGCGTGTCTATTAGTAGAATCGAGCATTTCTTCTCTAATACAAAACGTCAACTTGGCAGCCTTATGTAAAAAAAATTGTTGTTAGATGTAGTCATTAATATTTAAAACAAAGAATTGCCGTTCCAGCACTATACTATAACTATTGCTATAAACTGGGCCATGTATGGATATGTATATAACAGAATATAAAACGGCAGTTTCCTTGGCTTTATTTTTCCATATTCACCGAAAGGAAGTTCAGCTAAGAGTTCGAGGTCAACTAATCAGTTACCTGGTCATTCTTTTGATCGAGAGACATTGCAGGTTTGAATCAAACTGTATAACATAATATTCCTTTATAACGAACGAAACGTTGAACTTAGACTGGTTGTAAATGAAAATGAAAGTCAATCTGACAGTATACAGCTATTGACAGATATAATTATATTAAGACAAATTTGGGTGCTAAAGCCTCGTTTGTTGTTTGGCATACTAGTGGATCATCTGGGGATGCAACTTCAAACCTCTGCTATTGAGACTGGCCAAGTACATCTGCTGCGTGTACAAATTTGTGTGCAACAGCTTGAAACTAGCAGAGTAATTTCAAAGAAATACCACCTTACAAGCGCAACACGAGAGAAGACAATACTTCCTATTGTATGTGCTTATGCTTTGTAACTTTTATATTTTGACTTGGACGGGTTTACAGCCACTGGTTATTTTTTTCGATTTTGCTGTCAATAACTTGACTGGACTGGACTGAAGCAATGAAAACAATTGAACATTCATCAACATCACGTGCGATGGTCGGTCTTATATTTTCACTTAGAAACTTCTCTTGATAGTAGACGAAATGCATCATAACATTTATGGACGCTACAGCACAGGGCCCAAACCTGCCTTGTGAATGACAGCACATTTTCCAGCAAAGTGATTTTAATTAATTGAACAGCCAGATTGTTTTTGTCATCGACCTTGTGAGTTTTTCAGTTCAAAAGATAAGACTAGAAAACCTAAATCGTCTAACGTTGACATCAATGCGTCATCACGGAGAACCTAGGTGAAAAGATAGAGACTCTATTACGTCGGTTGCATATAGCAATGGCTACGTCAGCACAAAGGCTGCATATCACTCTATTTAATAATAGTAGTAAATTCCTAGAGCCAAGTAATAACAGAAGAAACAGAAAATACTGAAGGCGTAGTTAAATGGCAGACTTATTTTCGATTGGGTAAGAAGTGTTTTTGATACGTATAAACCTCATCTCGTAAAGGTACACTAGTCCGTAGCATAATTGTCATCTTAGCCGGAACTTTACACGGGTATGGTAGAATAACAATATTAGAAAATAAAAAGCGATATGATGGACTGTCAATATGTTGTAGAATATTATACAATTTGGAATAACAGTGTTGTGGGAGCCAGAGGTGAAATTCAGCTCCAATGAATTAACATATATAGTCGGATACTTAACCATATTTGGCGTCTGTGTTTAAGATAAGTTTATCATTACATATAAGTAATGGATTTTGAATAAAATAAAGAAGTTGCGGATTTTTCCAACTGAGTGTTTCGATAGGCTTACCGTCATTTTCCAACAAGATACGGTGCGACTCCAAAACAATTACTTGATTTACATGCAGTGTAAATGAAGTAAATGTATGGCTGCGCCTCATCGGAACTTCATTTATAGACCTCACCCGGATTACACTGGATTTAAAATCGTAATCGTATGGTCAGAGGTCAGCTATTAAAAATAGCTCTTAGCTTGGGTATTAAGGTAGGTCAAAGACTTCTGCTCCAGATGGCTTTCCTCTCACATGGGGCGCTTTGTGATAACTTAGCTTGGCAGGCTGTTAATATCACTATGTATGAAATGTCACCTTGCTATTATTATTTATTGACCCTTTCAAACTATTACTAACTTGGGATGATCAGTGTTATACAGAGATTGCATACATTTTACATGAATGAAATGATCTTTCAAAAAAGATAAGGTACAGTGGAAATTAAATCAATAACCTAGCGTTACCATCATATTAATGCTTAACATTTATCTCCAATTTATTGTATAAATATTTATTATCATTAAGACAAAAGACATAGGTGTATATTTTAGTTTTAGTTTAAAGGATTTTAAGCGGTCAGATATGGTAATGTAAGAAACAAATACTACCTAGTTTACATCTGATACTGATAAATATTCTGACCCATGGGAGTTGTAGTCTGTATTTGTCATCACTGTTGTTTTAATTAATTATTGCCCTGGTGTAAAACTACCTATCTGTTCTCTATAAAGGACCGTCGTCTTGAGCCCTAGCTTGTGTGAACATTAAAAATTGGCTGGTAATATACTTTATGTTGGATGTTATTGTTTGAAACATAATACCAGGCAACACCTAGTTTTTACATATCTGAAACGAAGATAATGGGGTACAATAATTGTGCCCACAATGCTATCAGGATCAACAGTAATACTTTCTCGCTTAATTATACCCTGAATTGTGTATCTCATATTTGTTAAGAAACAATATGTTGTGATTATATTTTCGGTACATAAAGTGTAACAATTAGCCATCGAAAACAATATACAAACCAAGCATATATGCTTTTCAAATATACACTACATGCTCGTATACCAACAACTACAATCATCACCACCCATACCCAAAAGCGGTTTCACCCGTATCAGTATTGCAAGTACCGTGAGTACCTTGAGTACTTTCCAACCTTGAAAACATTTATATATAAGGTATATTTAAAATGAAATTTCAGTTTTGACTCGACTCGTTCTGAATATTGAATACTTCCTGCTTCTAAAGATACATAACTGATTTTTCCGAATTTCTTCCACTGTAAGTGGAATACGTAAAGGTCTCTGTTGTAATTTCGAGAAAATCGTGTGATCTGATATCCTGATGAATCCACAAACTTTAGATTTGCGGAAATTTATTTGCACTCTTGTTCTCTTTGTGGCTACTTTGATGAATTAAATCTAAAAAATATATAGCTGTTTGACGCGAGCAAGCCAATTTACTCTCATGCAATTTGAAATGATATAACCTTTTCCTAACTTTACCTTTGTTTCAGATGCTTTCAGTCACCTCAGCTGTCATCGAATTTTATGACAATTGGATGGTTTAATGTCTTTTATATCCCTATCTAATTAATTTGAAATAAATTAGTATTATTCTGTTAATTTTCTTAACGTTTAAATATTTATTAAAATTGCTCTAAATGATTATCGATTCATATTTAAATGCAGAACACGAAACTTGAGGAACAGAGAATTTGCTACTCTATGAAATTAAAGACTGCACAATAATATAAAACTTATTAATGTTGAGTTAAGAAAATAAAAAAATGTTTAAAAATTTGGTAATGTGATCAGTTGATCTTTGGAACCATCTGAAACGTCAGCAGCGGCAGTAGATCTAAAACGATTCCTTAGATACTCGTTGATTGTACTTTAAACGCAACACCGGTATCTTTTAAACATATTACGAATTAAATCACTGATACTAAAAAAAGTTCTATCACAATTTTTGACGAATAAAGTTCTAATTATATTTCATTGGTATTCGAATTAAGATCCACGCTGAACTCGTTGATTTGCCCCATGTCGTTGAATTTACTATTAATTTACTAATAGTTTTAATTAATCACACTGATATAATTCTAATTAATGTTTCTGTCCAAGAATATTATTTAGGAGCACATTGTAAATACAATGAGTGGCCGAGTAGTCCAAAGTGCTCTCCGTTACGGATCACTGCCATCTCATCTCTGTCTGCGTGGGCTTGAGTCTCAGATTCGGCCAATGTGGGTATGTGAGAAAACTTTGCCAGTAGATTCTCTCGCGTCGGTGGTTCTTTTTTTTTTTTTGGGGGGGGGAGTCCCAGTTTCTTCCTCCACCATTAATGCTGCCCGCCATGTATAGCCTATCGTGTGCTGAAAAATGCCGTTCATAATTCCAATGAATAAATAATTTTAATAAATAATGTCACCCAAATAAAAATCTGAAAACAAAAATAAAGATGTTAAAACAAGAATGGACAATTTATCAAATAAAAAGGATCATAAAAAAAACCAAAAAAAAAAACACAAAAGAAGAGCCAGGATGAACGATAAAAGATCATGTCTAAGAACAATTAGTTTTAATTAGACAAGATATGTTACTAAAATTATAATAAACAACATGGTGAACATAATGTTCTTGACTCAGACTAAAATAATCATCATAATATTTAATATAAACTCATTACTAAATATTAACTATGTATGATTTTTTTTTTTACTAAAGTGAAAGTTGCTGGTCAGATAAAACATGAACTTGTTTTTAGACACGGTCAAGTCAAAAATACAAATATCCCTAGCATACGATGAATTAAAAGAAACTAACAATGAAAATTATATATATCTAACAACATATCACATCCAAATGCTATCAAAAATCGGATGTTTCTTTCCTTTGATTTAAATAAAAGCCTTAAGACTATATTTATTATTTCTCCACTTTCATGTCATTCTCTGATATCTCCGTGCCTCTTAATTATATAATTTTCATAGCTATTTTGATATTGTTTAATTTTATATAATATCGTGTTTTTATATTTCTATTTCTATTACTTCTTTAGATTTCCCATGTTGTACATATAACAATTTATACTGTATACATGGTTTAGTTACAACTAGGTGAACTTCATAAAACCTCTGAAAACATGATAGCTGCATATACATAGTGACACTGTCAAATGTTTACTGGATGAAACTTCTCACGTATCAACTGATTGTGAATAATTGTGAGATAATATGTATTATACGCTGTTTACAGTTGTTAATGTTTTTCCAGGAACAACGGCTAGTTAAATTTGCAGTTAAAATTCTCAATATGTTAATTGATTGATCATTTTCGACGTCTTTCTTCCTTTGCACGCTTTGAGTGTAATGCCCCTTCCCGATTTCAACTATATTCAAACTTAATAGCTTACCACTATAAGTCTGCCCCAACTCCTCCACCCACCCCTGCTGAAGAAAGAGAACTAATGTTTTCGTTTGATTGTGTAATATGGGGGTAGATTGTCAACTAATTCTTCGGATTTTAGGGTAAATATGTTTCTGTTAAATTTGTTCCTAGATTTGATCAAAAGTTTTGCAAGTAATCTGATACTTTTAATCGTTAGAAAGACTTATATACCTTTTATGTCGGTAGTCTCTGAATGAGTCGTATTACATTTAGTACATCATTTACAACGAATGAAAATTAAGAGAATTATTTATGCTTCATAACTCACTTTTAGGTATTATGAAAAGAACCACGAACAGTTTGCAACATTTGCTACCTTTCTTTAAATGTATCACTTACTGCATATTGATGAAACATTTTCCTTTCCCACCGATCAATATAGTTATGTTCTTTTAAATCGAACTCCGGTTCGCAGTCAATTTTATAGATTGTTTTTCAGTGAAAATGTCTTTTTATTGATGTTGCGAATTTTGTGAGATTTTAAAATCTACTTAATGTTTAGCTGGTTATAAATATAGGTATTTACAAACATCAGTAACATTGTTCATTCCATTATAATTTTGATTCTTTTTTCGATGTTATCGTTAATGAATTGCAATATGTAAAACAACAGAATTTGGGTAAAATCACAATATATATGTTAAGTTTAATTTTAACAATCGAATTTGTTTCTATTTTATATTATTGTATAACAAAAATAGCTTTGGGCACGCGTTTATGCCATTCTTGATTGGTGAAATGTCACCGTTGTAAACATAAAGAGAAAACAGCGTGCTATATTGGATTGTCCTCAGCCGATGTTATCCCTTCAAAGTAATACAGATCAACAATATTCACCCGAGTCATATATTTAATACATTCCGTTTACTTTCAAATCCGTTTTTGTTATATTAAAATAGTGGGATTGCTTCTCTTTCTATCCTCTTAAATCAATGTCTCCGCTATGTTATTATTATGTTGGTCACTATAGGAAGTTGTCACTACTCTTGGAGCACTTCCGAAAAGAATAATCAGCTAAGAATTACGCGGTGCCAACCCTCATAATTCAATCAGTGAAGTCGCTCGTTACTTATATAATTGTTTTTGAGTGTGCTTCAAAACTGAAAAAATAAATTTCTTAATTTCTTAATTCTTTGCTATTTGCATTTGTTTCTATTTTTTATATTTGTAATAATCATCGAATTTGCAGAATAGAAGGCAAGATAAAAAGTTGGTACTCTGAGTTGCCTGGATATGCAATATCGGAACGATATTATTATAATAAAAGATGTTGAAATGATGAAAATATATTTAAATTACTTTTCCTTAAAAAGGTTCAGGTTTAATCAACTACTGTTCTTCTCACACAAAGACTGTTGACGATTAAACGAATTCAATTGATTTCATTTATGATATTTATTTGTAATAATGACTTTTGACCCTCTACTAGTTTTGGAACGACGGATTCTGCACTTTGATCTGCCTTTAAAAATAATATGATGCATTAAATCTGTGGTCTTTTTGATGAATTCTGATATTTTCATCAAGAGCCTTTTATGAAATATACTTTCCTTTGCACTAACAATGAGTGGATGTCGTTTTCCACTAGTCTATTTAGCGTATTATTTTTTAAAGAAGAAAAAGAACAAAAGGAAGACATGGGAGAGAATGAGACCATGGAATCAAATTAGATATGAACATATAGTAACAATTTGGATAAATATAATGGTATGGTAAATAAAGCAATTTATTTTATGCTAAGCAGTGAATTACTTGATTTTCTAATTAAAATAATATTGATATTTCACTGCAGTGAAAACATAACAATATTTATTTCACTACAGGAACTACTTTTTTGGGTCAGAACATACTTACCTTCCTTTGATTTTTTGTCAGTGAACTAGTTTTATCTTATGTACATATCATTGTCATTATTAATAATCCCTGTCTGTTATCCTTGAAACTTGTAGTTTGTTATTCTGGAAATATCAGTTAATTTTTATCACTCTGATGTGGAACTAATTTTGTGCGCAGGTACACATAGCACAGCAGAACATGAAAGGTAAACAGCTGACATAATTACCGTAAGAAATCTGCTAATTTACTGTGTCACACACTTTAGGTAGACAACTTATATGAGCATAAAATAAAAAGAATATTTGCTTGAAACGAGTGAATAACGGACACATTTCATCTCGTGGGTGAAAAACTCTAGTATTTGCACTCGTGGCTTCGCCACTCGTGAAAATATTGAGCTTTTCAACAACTCGATGAAATGTATCCGTTATTCACTCGTTTCAAGCAAATATCCTCTATATATTCCATGATGAGACCACATAATTTGCTTGCAAAAGAGGTGATTGTTATATTTTGTAGCTATTTATGTACCCGAGTTTGCTTATACTTTGAAACTTTATTTATAAAATGTGATTGTCACTGAACTATTAATACATTTCTTCAATTACTTAACAGACATTGTAAACATTACATAAAGAAGATGCATAATGGCTATAGTCAGAAAATATCAAGTGATTATGGTTTATATCGGATCTACTTACTATTGTCAGGAATAATTGAGCATTGTCAATTACGTTATACCTAAATATTAACATACTTGATTATATCTAAATCATAACCATCATCACAAGTTCGACTTATAGTTTTTTTTTCATAACTCATCACAATTACAGGTTTCAACCTTTATAAACTAAAGATAGTACCATTAAATGGAGTCGATGAAACTGAATCATGTGTGGGTAGAGATAAAACCCTTGAAATAATGGGAAAAACAGAAGACATGATATTTGCTCTGTGAATAATTCATGATATGGGCTGTGTGAATAATTTTTGATATGTACTGTGTGAATTCATTTGTACAATGATTATTAAAAATTTTACTTTTGCAATTTAAGTGTTATGTATTTTGCTTTAATTATATCTAAAGATAAGTATTTGTAAATTTTAAAATCTTTTAATATTTTTAAAATTTCATTATCTGTCAAAATAATGTTGTTCTGTTTCTTAGATCAGATATGTTTATTCCATACAAGACTCATCTTGCATCTGAATACATTAGATTTCAGATGTCCAATCCAGCTTCAAACTTTTATAATCCACCCTAGGATCAATGGTGGTATAACTTTTGAATGATATTGGATATGTGGAAACAAATTTCAGATTAATATTCAATTTAGGTTGCCAGACGCCTGCCGATGCAGGAAAACTTGATTATTTTGTTTCAGGCATGAATTGTAGGCGGTGCAGTAATCGTTGCACAGGGATCTCAGAAGACGTTTCTGTCTATGCATAAACATAGTAGTGCTATATTACACAGTACCAACCATTTATGTTCAATTATCCTTCTTGTATCCATTGTGTAGTGCTTTTCTTTTTAATGTAATATACATTTGTATTATGAAAATGTTCTTAATTAATTTAGGTGTAGCTTTATAATTCTGACGAAGGAACTGGATGCATAAAATTTGAATTTAGCCTAAATATATGGTCCAAAAATTGTGCGACTCAGAAATGAAAAGGTTTAATTAAAATAAGAACAAATTAAACCAATGTATCGTATGCTTACATACATTAATATACTTTCTAACAGAATGCAATGTTGATAATTCGTTGGAGCAAATATGAGATATGTTTTCACTGAAGTCAGTAGGCATCAATAATATTAGAAGCAACACATTTCTATGTGCTCCATCGCACATGCATATGACAACCATATCACTGCTGATCTTTTTCGTGTATGTATGTATGTATGTATTTATGCGGAATTCAATCTTCATTATTTAAAATTATTTGCATTTATTGATAAACAGTTTACTATATAAAATCCCTGGGAAAGGGAAGGGGAAAATTTTATTGTATAAATAAGAAGCGTTCATACTTATGTTTCTTGCCGGGATATATGGCATATACGTAAGACTTGCACCTGGTGATTATTCTTTAGAGCAGTAATTGGAACCATTTCAACGCTAGAAAGACAATAAAATAAACAACTCAGTGTCTAAGCGCAGCAATATGCACGTACTTTATTATAACTAAAACACTTATATGCAAATCAAAAGCCAAGGTGTCTTAATCATTAAGTTTTCATCATTAACATGGCCATTCACTTAGTTTTCTTTGTGTTCACCGCAAATTCCGGCTTTTGTTTCACATTTTTATTTATAAGGAACATTATTTTCTTTTCAAACTAAGCATTCATTATTAAATGACAACATAAAACATAATTTCAGTTTTGCTTTGCTACTAATCAATTGAGTAGTATTTTGCTTTAATTTCGGGGTCATGATGTGTTTGAAAAGATGTATTTGGGAATTTATCCCATTTAACAGTTCCCTTAAAATAATAGTAAATGCAACCAAGAGGATATACTGTATACCATGAATCCTAAAACCATGAGTGTTTATACTTCAAGAATATCGATTGAAGCGTCCGGGATTGGAAGAAGCAATCTAACTCTATTCAAAACTAACAAACTACAAAACATTCAAGCCACATTCAATCAAAGAGCTCTTGAGCGAAGCATCAGATTTAATCGGATACAAATTTTACCCATTCGGATGACACGCAAAATAAAATGACGATTTTGATGCAGATTTTCAATAACTTTTGTCATATGAAGCTTATAAGCTTATAATTAAGTTACACAAGCTTATAAAAGTCAAAATATAAATATTAAAGTTTCATAGCAATCAACGAAATATCAAAGAATTACATAGATAATTGAAACACTTCTTGTTGTCACAACATTGTTATTTAATATATAATACCCTAACAGGCTCATAAATTGTAGTAAGAGTATTTAGGTTCTAAATTAATTAAACTGATAAGGAAGTTGACGCGTTAAGACGTCATGGACCATTTGCACTGTAAGTCATGGGGTATAATTACAAGGTTCTGATTATTGTTATTCTAGTCTCGTTCTAAGTTAAACTGTAAGATTATGCTTGAGAAACTTTGTTCAATATTCATCAAAGCTAACATCTCTTTTAAAATTCTAATCTTATTATAGCTATCACAATTAGCCTCTGAAAATATTAATTTATCTGAAATACAAATAAAAAATGAACATCTTTTCCTTCCGTTTTTGCTCTAGGGAGCATTTTATTAATCTTTGGACAAATTTGTTTAAATAAAAACTATTACTGTATTTATAAATCACGTAAAGCATCTCTAATGGGCAGGTTACATGTAAAATAGGTAAATTTAAGAGATAGAAATACAAAAGCCGATGCATCAAACTTACATCTCGTTAAGATGAATTCTGGTTTGTAACACCAAAAGTCAGTATGTGAAGTATTTTCAATCTTTTTAATTATCAGCCAACATAGATGGTCTTTGCCAGACATTAAGTCGAGATGTCCAAATAAGAAGTATTGAGCACTGTCCTTGGAAAGTATGCAAAATCATTTCGGAAAAAAACACGTTTTGAGAGGCTTTGGTACCAATCATGTTATTACTTATGCCGAGGCTTGGACATGTTTTTAAGCTCTCTTTTGATTTAGTTTTCCCAGTTTTTTCAGGTACTTGATAAGTAAAAGCAAATCAACATTTCATAGATTATTAAATTCTGAATGTAAATAATTTCATATGTGCTTTCAACGTTAGACAGAAAATATTCTTCACCAGTGTGTGTTAATGCATTTTGAAATGCTACTTGAAAGAATGACACGCTAAGCGATTAGTCCGCAATGAAAAGAAACAAAATAACAATGAATTTTACAGAGCTGAGGAAAATATTACTCTTTATTTCTCAATATGAAAACAAATCGATTTCAGACTTACCAATCCATCTCTTGTTTACGTGGTCCTACAATTGTATCATACCTGACATATTGGTATTGTAGCGCTATGTCTTAAATTATTAAGTAGCACCTTCACCAACAATAATTTGAGTCTTCTTCAGGTCGACAATATTCAAGACAGCAGTTTTTGTTTCCTCTTTGAGTTTTTTCTTCTTCTTCGGCTTAATCTGCCTTATTACAATACTATACGATACTGCATACTGGACAAAAGTATTATATCAACACGAGCTCCATTGCTGTTTAACGTGTGAAGTAAGCGTTGAATAAAGAAAATGTATCATCACATTTTCTGTTGTCTTTATAGAAATGATGCATTCCAGACTATGTGCTCAATTACTCTACTTGACATTTTTGATCATGATTGAACGAATCTTTTTTGATTCAGATAATGAGTTTTACTTATCTTGATGACTTCTGACTGTTCGCTGTCTTTGCATTTGCTGATATCTGTACTTGCCTCGCTCTTCACGCACCACTTAATCTAAGTCAGTATGCCTCTTTAATTAAGTTTGACTGATCTGGAATTGACGAATGCAATATATATATGTAATCGACATTATTTAGGCAATGACTGATCTATCCATTTCACCATTCTGATGGGAGCTAGTATATGCGTAGATGAGTTGCAAATCATCTTTTTTCTTAATTACAAAATACCATTAATACAAATCTGGGGTTTATGATGACAACTGTCAAGTATATAATGTTGAAGTATATGGTATCATTTTTTTTGGTTTTAGTGTTATAATTCATATAAACTGTAATGTCATGCCAATTAATAAACATACGGGTCTTAAATCTCTCTTTCAGACTGTCCTATGCACCTTTCTCTTTAGATGTATCCTTGGTCCCAAATGAAGCTCGAGAAATGCTAATAATTTCTGTTGTACTGCTTTGAACGATCGCTGTTTACCTCCTCTGAGATATAGCTGCTGTGTGCAAACTTTATTTAGTAGCGTTAAGCATTCTGTCCCAGACAACAACAAAGTGTTTCTTCTGATTTCGTTCTATATCGTACAGAAAGTATTTGTTGCTCTGAATATAAACACAAATTTCCTTCAGCCGCATAGTGGACAAGCTCAAGAAACTTTCTTCTCTTTCACGACTCACATTTAATAAGCATATTTAGATATCACTATCAAAATGCCCGTATTTGACACATTTCAATGTTTTCTAAGTTTGTATTAGCACAGCTTATAAACTATTACAGTTGTACGTTTTCATGTGTTCCATTGTCAAGACCTAGATAAATTTTTTGCATGAAATAATATGGTTATCGCATAAGTACTGATTTCAATGACCACATAATGGCGGTGACTTTGCTAACATTTTGTAAATATTTGTTTGCGAAGAATAAATGTTTTTACGTGGTTTTATCCCTAAACTTTTCTTTATATATTTGAGGCAATAACAGAAAATAGCTTATAATTGACCTAATTAAAAACATTTTATGTTATGTCTCCAGAAATAATTTATTGTATTTTAATACACATGTGAATAATATGGAATTAGTTTCACGTAGAAATGAATACCAATAAATTTAATTATACCTAATAAATTGCCTTATAACCTTGTAATTCTCATTTACGGCAATAAATTGGAGAATTAAGAGCAATCAAGCTTCATTGGCGACAAGGTTGCCGGTAGCATCGTAATAAAATCATATAACCTATTGGATTATTGAACTATTGTGTGACGGTTTTAAGCACGCCAAGAGAGACCATTCTGAATATTTTGCACCAGCGGATATATTATTACCGTATTGGGAAAGACATTATAATTATGACAGTATTATCTGACATGCAATATGGATGTCTCTGTCAAATGTCATGTATTTATTCATTTATTTATATTATTTATTTATTTATCTGTTTTCAATAAGGTCTCTTCAGAAGAATATGATTTGAAAACTGAGACTTGAATAGGTTGAAGATTGCAAGTGAACAGATTATAATGTTTCTTTCAACCTTTCAACCCATAGCAGGAACTAATTAGAAGAAATGTTTTTTCTCAAACAAAGGAACGATTTTCCCTGTTCCAGGCAAATGGACGTTTTGTAAGATAGATGTTGAATTCTACTCCGTAAATATATTTGTTTGAAAGATAATCATCATTGGTTTCAGAGCTACACTGCAAATTAAATTTGTATTAATCTATCTCCGCCAAAGCTATAGATAAGTGACTTAACAAATGCAAGATCATTCTAGTTTCAAATACTATATTACGTTTAAGTTCGAATGTTTGTAAATAAGCTTTCAAACCTGTTGATCACAGAGCATTAATGCATATTCGATGTTAATGTCTGATTCCAGGTGTTATCAAGTCAGTGTTAATCACACTTTTATGCCTTTTGAAAACAATAAAAATTGTTTGAATCTGGCATAATCTCTCATGTATCTATACCTTTTTACTTAGTTTACTATCCGTGTATAACCAAATTTAGAGTATTGAACTCTGCTTGCGCCTTAACCTACCGTTATCGTGGAAGACTTTGATATGATTGTTTGTTCTGTTATCACTACCTCTTGAGCAAACATTTTACATAGGTAAAGAAATTGTCTGTAATTTCTCGACATGTAGTTTAGGAAATCCTGAAAATTAGGGATATCTGCAAAGAAAACGAGATTTCGAATATGAATTTGCACAGAATTGAAAATATTGTTGTAAGAGGGCTACAGGAACTTATACAAGGGCCATAACCTTTCGGATTCATTTCCTTATATATTTCTGTACAAGGAAGCTAGCTCCAGTTCTTGGATTTTACGCCAGATACTTTGACAACGGTGAAAATGGCATTTATAAATCACTTTTGCATTATTAGAGACAATTCAAAGTCACAAACGTTAGGATATGTTAAAAAAATAAATCTTCTTTGAGAGGAAGCTAGTTAAACGTGCAAGTCATCATAACAAATAGCTCTTTAAAAGTTATGTCTAAATTTGAGAATATTTTACATCTAATATTACAAAGTGGATTTATATTGCTCAAGTCATTGTCGCATGTAAAACCTATAACACACAAACACACACACACACACCAGTCTTGTTTACAATTAGACTACGATTTTCCATTTGATTGTAAATATCTATCAAATTTTAACTTAGACTTGAAGGAAAATAAATGTTTATTGATTTTACTCAAAATTTACATGTCACTTCCTTCTCCGATATCTTTCAAAACCTAACAAATCAGTCATAACATCAAAGCGACCCGGCAGAAAACTTGTTCTTTAATGACAGTGTTCATATTCTCATACACATTGTGGAAGGCGCCTTGGTACAGCCAAGCATGCTGGACTCAGGATTCATCGCAGGGTCAAATAAACTCAAATACCAATATCTGGATTATGGATGACCTTGTCGAATGGTCAATTTTTTGCATTTGGCAGCATAGAGTTAAATGAATGCTAATTCGTAGGACTTCAGCCCCTGGAAAGGTAATAAATAAATAGATGGCTATCATAAAGATGACCAAAAAAAATCGCGTGCTTGATCTTCATCATGATTTCATCATGGAGTTTAACAAACGACGAAACAGTTTTTACGTTCTTTGAAACACAATACTTTTCAGGATCTATGTTGGTTTGGACCATACACGGATTAATGTCATGATCACAAGTCTTTAAATGTAACCGACACAGGCGCGACGCTGAATTATCGCCGGATCCATGTCGGTGGTAATTGTGTATTTTCAGGATTACCTCTAATTGTTCACGGACTAATTATCCCAAGCTGAGGAACCTCCGAATCTAGTCGTTAAATTGCAGTCCTACCCTGCATGTTAACCACATTGACCATTTTATGCAGATACGAATAGTTGCTACTTTTTTTTTAATCTTCAAGTTCACCAGGTTCATATCAATACCTGAAGGTCTCGTTCCTGCTCACCAATAGTCTCACTTGCATGTCGCTTTGCTTAGCCTGTTTGCGTTTCTTCGCAATTACATCCGTGGGTTTCATAACAATTTCGCGCGTGACTTTGTTATTTAACGCTTGTTAGTATAGCTACCCATTCACGATATCGAGTGTCCCTTATCAGTAATTCATGTGCGCACTTTTGTTCAAACAATCGATCGCAAGTGTTCAACTGAACGCTCATATTGCCTGTTGGAACAACCAATGTTGCCACTAGCTGCATCGCCGCTGTGCCTTTCCCGTATCCTCTTGGACTATAATAAATAGATTCCATTATTATAATTATCGGAACATTAATTAGACTCCCTCCACCTCCCTTTGTTTACCGCTCATAGTCGAATTTGATAACCAATTTGCCAGTGTAATCAGCTTGACATCAGCGTTATAAGTATATCACGACGTCATGACCATGTCGCAATTGATCCATCGCATTCATTTAAAATTAGCCGGCTTTCAGTCGGTTCTCCTCGTCAAGTCTGATATCAAGTAGGGTTCCAGGACCGCAATAATTATATCCGGAAAATGCCTTTCACCATGGAGAGCCTGGTAATTTCACAAGTGTCGCGGTGATATCACCAACCCTGGTTGGCGTATCGTGAGATGCTGTTGGCGATCATGAATTGCTGAAGACAAATTTATATTTTTTATACCACATTTTATGCACGTACCTGTAAGCGCACGTCCATGCTGCTTTTAATTCAATATTATCAGTAACCATCATACATCAAAGACAGTGAACGCTCCGGAGACCAAGTGGTTAGAGCGTCCGCCTCGGATGCGGAAGGTCGTGGGTTCGATCCTCGGCCGAACCATACCAAAGACTTTCAAAAGTGTTTAGTGGTAGGACTGGTCGGCCTGGTGTCATGATAATGTGCTGGGTGTGACAGCATGCTACATGTCTGCGACATGAAGTCCCAGTGCTAGACATCACTATAAACTGTCACACTGCAGATATCGTAGCGATATGACTGAAAAATTGCTAAATTGTATGATTGTACATAATAATATATTCCTACAACAAAAAGCTGATTGACCTTTCAGTGACACAAGAGCAAAAACCAATGATCCAGTATTACAGAATTCTATCTGCACCATCATCTTCGGTCCGTCTATGTCTGGTAAAACTTAGTTGCTACTCAACCTGATACTGGGACAAGCCTTGTAGCGCATTCAGCACGCTATCAGCGATGTTATGATGTCCTCGAGGAAATCAATGAAGCTGCAAAAGGATTCCTATTAACCACTGACATCAATGATTCTCCTTCCACCAATGATCTTGATGGTGAGATGAATAATCTTGTGATTTACGTTGATGTCATGCCCGACAAACAAACAAATCCAGCCAGTCTTGATACGCATACGATGCAAAATGTTCATCAGCCTTCTTGACCCTGTGTTTTGAGCATGTGTTCAAAAACTTCTTTGCACACATGGATCCATTGCAATTAGTTTACACTATCCGAGAACACGATATCGCATTGGTCTCGACGAAACCTTTGGTTGGGCAACCTGTCAGTACATCTATGATAATTGATGTCGATTATTTTATAACACCCTATCCACGTTGACATCCCCTAAAATGGGCTTAGGGAGCTGTCCTCATGACGCTACTCAGCCACAAGTTAACATACCTGTTTGACCGTTTTCTCAAGATATTCTAATTAAATTCAATCATAACCCCAAACAAGAGCATCACATCCACCAGGGCGAGCGATTTATTGCGACCTTGGTCATACATAAACGTTAATTACGTATCAGGCTAACCTGACAAAGTTGACTCATGTGTGCATTACAATAAAATTTTCTTCCAAATTCACTGTAACAAACAAACAAAATCCACTATATTACTACAAAAAATAAAAAGAATGAACCAAAGCGAGCAAATATAGAAGCAGAGCCACCGAAGAATATAATATGTGATTGCAATAAACTAAGCCCGATTACACAGCGCCGATACCAAAATCAAAATACTCATGAATCAATATACGGATAGACGCTTGAAACAGATGACAGATTCAAGAACGTTAGTCCCATATTGGTGAATATAATTCTGTGAATAATCCCAAATATATATTATAAACATATTCATTAGAGTTTAAAATAAATCCATTTTTACATTTATTTTACGACATATTTATTAAGCCTTGTTCATTAGCCCTCATCTGCAATGGTGCACTTTTATAAATGTCATAAATTCAATATATTGTAATTTCAAGCTTACAAACAAATTATTGTTTGCATTTTCGTCGCATTGAAATCCATCGTTTGTGCATACTAATAAAGAGACGCAGAGAGATAATAGACGAAATACTAACTTCTTTTTCTTGTGAAATGGACAAGATGAATCAATGAAAATATATTGTAATGTGTAATTCCTGATTTAACCGGAATAATCACGACAATGAAGACATGTGCCAAGCATAGTTACTTTCCACGTTCGTCATTGAAATAAGATGTTTCTCTTTCCTTTTTCATTTTTTACAATTCATGTTTTCTTGTGATGTTTAAAACGTTAGTTACAAGTACACTTCAAGAGATATTCATGCGTATTTCACTGTAATTCTTCAATATTCTGTGTTGACAGTGTTTTCATCGTATCTGATCGTTTCCATGGAGTTATGTTAGCCGCACTCTGATTGGTCGCTTGACAAGCGATTTCGGCAGCAACTAACTTTCAGAGTTTGTTAGGGTTGCTGACGAACGTGCTTAATTAATACTATTAAGTACCGTTGCACTGTGGGATTCGTGAAGAGCTTCATGTTGACGGTGTATAGTTTGTATTGTAAGCACATCTTTTAAAATCCAACGTCTCCACCTCAATAATGTTAGGTGAACTTTGACATTCAAGTCGGAAGAAACATCCGCCAAATACAACATAGTTCGGAATGCACATGTTGATAAACATACTGCATTCATGTCGTTGTCACTAGTTTGGCAATCTTACAGGATTTTACCGAACTCAACCATGTTTTACCAAGCTCTCCCAAGTTTATTTACTCATGTTGGGATGTTTATTATTATTCCAATGTGTGTTTCTTGCGAAATATATATTTTGATAAATAAACCCGTTTGGGGTTCTGTATATTGCAGTGGAAGACAAATTCGGAGCTGATCTAGTTTTATTCGTACATATATTATATGGTTCTATACAGGTGTATTCCAATAATGTAGGGGAATCTCCAGTTCTATTGAATTTGTATGTACTTTTACATAGATTGAAAGTGGATTCGTAGGGTTTTTTTTCTGTGTAGTAATCCATGTAAGTAATATTACACATATTAACAAGTCAATCTAACTTGAATGAAATCCATGAATAAAGAAATTTAACCTTATTTCACTCTTTCTCTTTATTAGTTTCCCTCGGACCCAATATTCAGTCATTGTTATTGACTTTTCTGCATCGTCGTCTAACGAAGGGGTTTTGTGCTGTGTGTGTGTGCCGTTTTCGGCAAGAACGTCCTATAGTTTGAAGACCATAAAAACGCCTAATACACTACAATATCGTAGGTCCAATTATCCACACTTTCATTTGCAAATACATAGCCAATCCCATAAATATCCAAACGAAAATTTATGTTGTGGTTTAACCAATCTTTTTTATCCTTATAGTGGGAGCTGAGGTAATTATATTACCACCTTTCGCTGCGCTTTTCCAGAATGTGTGAAACTCTATGCCCCATTAAAACGAATGGAAGTCCCGATGGTAATGACACCTGAAAGTGCAATAAACGGTTTCACAAATATACTCTGTCTGTGTGAATGTGTGCGAGAGAGAGAGAGAGAGAGAGAGAGATTAGGATTTTTAAAGTTGCTTTAATAATTTTTATCACTGAAGCATCATTTCCCACCCAATGACACTATCATGACACCAGGATGACCAGTCCTAACACTAATATCATAATGTTGAGCGCCAAGCGAGGCAGCTGTTAGAACCATTTTTATCAGCGTTTGATATAATTCGAACCCGCGGAAGCTCTAACCTTAAGCGACCGAAGTTGTCCAAAAATAAACTGAGTTTAATTTTAAAGACAACTTTTGTGTTAACTCTCGGATTTTGAAAAAGAAACTCACGAAATAGCTAAAATTTATAGATTGAAGGATATAATACAAATGCACTAGTCACAACGAACGTTTTGCATAAAATGCAACAATTCACATAAACAACTACCCTACAAGAAATAAATAACTTTGCTAGGTGCATTTTACTATATAAAGAAAGAAGGAATGCAGCTTGAAACACTATGGTATAGCAGTGTTAGGGACCAGCTTCGCACTGCTTAAAGAGACCGCCGTTAAGCTGAGAAGCTCTGGCTTTCCACCAGACTCACTATTCATAAGCAAATCTATGAAGTCGCTAAGAAGAATGTCACAAATATAGTCCACTACACTACTAAGATCATGGAAAGTTCAGCTGCAAAGAGCTCTTCGAGATTGTAACAAGCTAATGTCAAGAAACAAATCAACACCACTTCCAACTACCTTCTCTCTCAGATGAATGATGATAAAACTGAGGCCGTTCTGATCACAACACAAAGACTTTCTCATTCACATCCTTTACCTCAAACAATAAATATCAGCAACACCAACATTAAATTCAATAAGTACGAAACCTAGGTGTTATTCTGGACAGTGCTCTCCCATTGCACCAACATGTCATGAACATATGCAAGACTGCATATCTTGAGCTGAGACGCATCAGCTCCATTCGTAAATATCTTTCAGCTGATGCCACTAAAACACTTGTATATTCATTAGTACTTTCAAGACTGTACCATTGTAACTCAATTCTGTCTGGTTCATCTCAATATCTACTCCAGAAACTTCAAAAAGTTCAAAACACAGCTGCTCGGATCATACTTAGAGTACCACGATCAGAGCACACCTCCCCGCTGCTCCGTACCCTACACTGCGTATCCATTCGATCCAGAATCAAATACAAAATTTGTTCTCTGTGCTACGTTTCACTGACGGATTCTAGTCCAACATACCTATCCGACCTCACCCATGTGTAAACACCAGCAAGAAACTTACGCTCCTCTTCTGACAATCGTATACTCATTATTCCCACTATGAAAACAAAGTCATATGGACAGCTTTCTTTTGCATACCAGGGCCCAGCAAATGAATTGCCCACTGAACTTAGACACAGTAATCACATTCAAGAGGGCTCTCAAAACTTACATATTTCGACTTCAAGGATAAACTTAAAGACCTAATAATATTTTGTACCTTAAATACTGTCATCATGTCTTCTTTATGTATTCTCATTTCATGATGTTTGTGTTTGTAATCATACATTATGTTGTTTTTATCTTATAGGTGTTGTCTAATGTTGTAAAGCGCTTAGAGCTTCTAAAGATTAGGCGCTATACAAACACCTCATTATTATTAATATGATTATAACAGTTCTTCGTCTCATCTTGACCCACATGATCAAACACACACACACACACACACACACACACACACATATATATATATATATATATATATATATATATATATATATATATATATATATATATATATATATATATATATATATATATATATATATATATATATATATATATATATATATATATATATATATATATATATATATATATATATATATATATATATATATATATATATATATATATATATATATATATATATATATATATATATATATATATATATATATATATATATATATATATATAAAATCTAGCAACTCTTATTGTATATTAAATAAAAAATTTATTAATTGAAAAGATTGAGAGAACAAAATCGACACGTATTTTTGTTCATTGAAACAAACTTCACCGGGAATTATGGATGAAATTGATGAATTTTCTTTTGCATTCAATGTTTAGTGAGAAAAAATGTGATATGCTTTTCTAGCTAGTGGCTAGAAATGCAAGATGACCACTGATTTCGTTCTCTACAGATGTTAATTTTTTTTGTTAAATGATGCGTTTATCCTAATGCTCTTGGTTGATTCAATTGATGAAGTCGTCGTCCTTAAAAGAATAATAGCTGATGTTTATTTCTTATGATATTTTCTGTTCTGTAAGTTTTGTTAAACAATACTTACTTTCGGAAATCATAGCGGAAATTACAAAAATTTGAATAAAGGAAATAGAGGTTTGAGCAACAACAAGTCTTTCCTGTTCTAATGAACCGCGTTGAAGACCTTAACCAACACATTAAAACGAGACTATATCTGTACTATGGTATATTATCAAAAATTGTTCAGTTTCTGCCATAAATATTTTTTTTGTAGTGTAAGAGAAAAGATTGTACGGTTACGTACAAGAATATTATGTTCCTCTCGTGTCAAGCATGAGAATCTACAAAATTCAATTCAAGGCATGCAAAGAAAAACAATTCTGGATGTATACGTTAATTCTCATTTGAAAGCAGATTGCAAAGAACGAATAACTTAAACATACGCTGAATGAAAGTAGCAAGTTAGTTTGCACTCACCGGGTCAATCTCACTAATGGCTAAGCCTCTGTTACATTTGTTAGTTTTATGAGATTGATCACATCAGTTTATTCCATTAGACGTTCCAACTGACATTTCTTGCTTCCATGTCTGGCAATAGGCTATCGTTTTCCTATGGCTGGAGACACGTTGATTAAAGCTAGTTTTCAAATATAGGCATGGATTTCATTACCTTTCTTCCCAATTGACCTAAGACGTAATGAAAACTTTTTTATTACAGTTTTAAAGCAACATGATGCTATCGTAATTTACTGCATGGCAACGAAATAGCAAAAAATAAATAATTATTTTCCTTCACGATCAATATAAACAAGATACGAAAAGATATTGCTTTACAAAACAGTTCCTGTAATCTAAATAGGTACTATGTAGGTAATTTGTTAGATGTATGAAAATTATGTTTATACTTTCGTGTATCTTTAATAGTAGTAGTAGCAGTTGCAGTAGAAGTAGTAGTAGCAACTGCAGCAGTTGAAGCAGTAATAATAACAGCAAAGCTTCAGCATGGTGTTAATGCCATTATCTTTTTGTTATATTTCTGTCTGCTTGGAAACGTGGTGTGTTTTTCGTGCCGGACTCACGAAGGGGTGCAAGTTCGAAGCGTGCCATTGCACCAGCCCTAATCAGCTACCGCAGTGCATCTATGCTTAGGATATTTTACTTCACCTGCCTTACAGAACCAAACCAAATATAACAGTGTTATTTTCCGCATTTTTTAACTTATATTTTTCAATTTCCCCCTCCCCCGTTTAACATCCAGTCCACACACTTCAACTGTTAACTGTCAACTTATTAACATACAAAATCTGAGCCAACATGGTAAATACTAATTTTCAATTGTCTCGTAAAAGTGACTTCTTTTTGTTTTATTGCCTGCCCTGTAGGATCGTTAACTCTCGTTTAAAGTTGCAGGTCTGCCGTTCAGAGTTCATCGTATTCCTGTTCTGATTAATCACGGAAGCTAACCCAACATGCAAAACAACATGATGCAAACTTTGCTGTTCATAGAAATGGAACTACGTTCAGGATACCACATGACTTTCAGATCCTAGCCGATCTTTGTCCACCTCATCAATGTGCTTTTCCACATACAGTCAGAATTATTATTGCAATCACCAAACTGGCTGATGTGATAGAACGAGGTAATAAATAATAATTAAAAAAGTAATTTTAAAAAGATCATCTTGGTTCACCTAATAAAATATCACTATATTTAAACGGAATCCGTCTTATATTAGCCAATGTACAGAGTATCAATTTTAATCAAGAATATATACAGCTTAATACACAAATCAACCAGTAGAAATCAATTCTTTGTTTGACTTGTATAAATAAGGTCCACGCCATAGAGTGCGGAGTGGCTGTACTAGAACGAACTACATCATCCAAAATTGTGAATTCACTAATTATGATCAAACATTTGAACTGATTGTTTGAAAGATTGAATGCAAGGACGTTTTCAATCACACCAGAATGATATGTGCATTTTTTTTTCCGGAACAAAATATATACGATAGAATGTGGATATCCAAATATATAAAAAAATTATAATAGATGTAGAATATAAATTAAACCGGTGATTACTTACTGGTTGATACTTGACTTCCAATTGAGTACTTATTTAATCAACAGAGCTTGTAGTGGAAGTCATTTTGAGACACACATACTGAACGCACAAACGCAAAAACGCACATACATACATACATACGTACGTACGTAAGTACATACATACATACATACATACATACATACATACATACATACATACATACATACATACATACATACATACATACATACATTCTCCAGTGCAACAGGTTATAGTGAATCGAATTCAAAGTGTTACCTCGATGATCACTATCTCATTAGAGAAACCAGAATTGTTTACTCTTTATGCACAGGTTACGGCTGGTGAGTCACATCAACATCAGATTGTATTGTCGTCGATGGGAGTTTATTACAGTTGGTCTAGTATCCAATCACAACCGTTGGTAGCATGCCCTCGAATAATTCATTTGCGTTTTCAGCAGATAATGGAACATACTGACATAATAGAATTTCATACAGGCGATATTACCTCAATCAATGATGACGTCTGACAAAAGGATTCGGTGATGACTGACAAGGACTCCAAAATAATTATACGTGACCACATTCAGTTCAATTATCACCAATGAAGTTAACTTTCAACAGTCCTCGTTCAGAACAGTTCTTTTATATTCCCGAAAGAAAACGCTTGAGTACAGGGCCTAAAGGAACTTGATATCATATCACGCCTGACGTTGTGAGGATTACCCGACTAACCAACCTCAGTTTAAGTTTGTGACTCTCTTCATGGAAGAAGGTCTGAAAAACAGCAGGCATAGTTCTCTAGGGCTACATACTGTTTGGGTTTTTGCCAACCGTGGAACCGAGTTATTATATATCGATTACGCCTGTAGTACCTTTGTATCTTTTGTACCATAAGAATCGGTTGATACATATTCGTTTTTCACTTGTGGAACAAGACTGGCAAGTTGTGGATCTTCATGTTTATTGACGATACAGCTGTACCTTTGAGAGAGACATGACCTTTAGAAATAATAACGACAGTCGTACGTAGACGGGTGAGACAGGTGCTCGTTGTTAACGCGAGAATCCCATTTACGCGATATGACAAAACTGGCATTCGTGACGTTGTTAAAGAACGATTCAAGGGCGCACCAAAGGTGCTCACATAATTTGAATTATATAATGGCGCATTCACATTATTCTCTTTTGAATCTACCAACGTGCGTTACAATTGTTATTAACGTGCTTAGTGGAAATATATATCATTTGACGCACATATTCTAACAATATCTTTGCTGGTGGCGGTGTTCTTTGGTCTTAAATCTATAATGTGATACAAATAAGATTTAATGTTGTTGTTTTTGTTTTACAGTGCCCGATGTTCACAACTTAATTGTTGATATATTTATGTTGCATTCCGCGTAATGTTTACGATATTACTTGGTTCATATTACTTTTTATATTTGAAAGCACAGTTTGATTTGACAACCAACCAAAATCAAGATTATGTCGCTGTATTCATCTGGAATGTTCAAAAACACCTAGTTTATTTTCACTGTTTTTGGTTGTTCCATCATTAAGAGAGAATGTGCATCTACATGTATATTTTTAACGCCATATCAGCACACTCAGTTACAAGTCAGGTAATAAAAAGGGTTAAGGTAAGAAATCACTACACTTTTAAAAAGGTAGTCTTCAGAATATAAATGAACATGCATTTTTATAATGCGAAAATATAAAAGGTAATATTGTAAAGGTATATATGTAAAGAGGATTTAAAATTGAGATCAAAGGTACAATTAACAAATGACAGTTGTATTTTTATACAACCACATCACATCAGAAAGCTTCTTTTTCGAATTTGAACACCAAATAAGGCTAGAAATTATTGCTTAGCAATGGAGCTATTACGGATATTATCTAGATCAGTAGACATCAAGATCTGCACGAAATGGTGTTGTCGTAAATTAAGTATTTTATTGAATCTCCACGGCGTGACAGGAAATGAAGCTCTGAGTTTACAGGATATAAAGACACAAAAGCACAAAAAATAGACATAAAGATAATGCGAGATCCTAAAGGTTATATACTACCTTATATACATTCATTAATAGGTTTTTCCTTAATATTTTTCTTGTCTGTTTAACTATCTTTTGATGATTATTAAAGTCGCTTTCTTAGTTTCTCAACCTTTATTTAGTCAAGTTTTTGTTTTTCATGCTATGTATGATTTTTCGTCTATTGTACAAGAACATATGTTTATATTTTTAATTTCTTTCTTATTTAGGCATTAGTAAACTGTCACTATCACAAAACAAGAACGCTTATTGCAATATTAGCCATATTGCATATTATTATGTCATAGGTATATATGAGCTTACTCATTAATCATATCATTTTGGGAGATAAGATTTGTACTCAGCACGATGTTTTTTTTTTCCAAAACAAGTAAAGACAACAACTGGCAATAATAAGGACAAAAACAAACGTTCTTGAATTGCTCTAGTAATAACGTATATAAACAGGTGATCCTAAACTGTTTGGTGCTATCGTGATTGTAGCTTACATTGCAGCTAGTTTACTTTATTCTTCTATTAGTTTCATTTCCTTTTCATTAAGTTTGCTTAGTTTTCCTGTTTGCGTCAGAGCTACATTTTGTCTGCACAAGTGTGCGTATATGTTGTGTTCCTTGATGTTTGTGTTTGTCGTTCTTGACTCAAAAGAAGAAATTGCCTTTTAAACCCAAACGTATGGTAACTTTGCTTCTTTGTTTATTGACGCTGTTGTTTTTAGTCTTTTTCTTCCCCATAACGTTTACCAAATTTGGCTGTGCTCCTGGTTTACGTTTTCAGTTTGTTTTTATTATGTATGTTTGGTATATATTTGTTCTAATAATCGATCATGATAGGGATGGAATGAAGGTGACACATTTTGTTTAATTTTAAAGCAGTGCTGGGGATCGACCTTTAAGATTAAGATCTGCATGGTCCATTAAATGACATTACAAAATCTTTGTGTACCTTTAAACGCAGATATGTTTCTTTGTTTCACAGATGTTCTGTTACGTTTGCAAGATTTACACGTGCAGACGAATTCGTGCAGACCACTACTGTCTGTAAACGTTTATGAAGTTAGTATACGTGTAAACGAACCTGCATGTGGCTGTCATCAACGCATGAATTAAATAGTCCAGTTAAATTATATATTTCCACATCTTAGCTAAAAACGATTGTTTAGTAGGATTTTAATTTTAATTCTGGTCTTAAAGTCGATCCGAGCAGGGTGGGTGGGTGAACCGACTTTTTTCGGTGTGTGTGTGTGGGGGGGGAGACGAACAACCTGACCCAGTAAGGCCCCGAATTCTACATCCGGACCATGAAAATATGCTGAGATTTTAATTGTCAAAAGCCGATCCGAGCCATGTCTGTAAACCTGGATGACAAGATCTTTGTTATGTTTTGAAATCCACTGGGCCAACCATTTCTTTAAAATGAAGAGACACAATGTCCCCTGACAAATATTACAATAACTACCGGTACATCAACAAGATATATACAGATCAATGTTAATTTGTTCATGGACGACATACATTTGTTCATGGACGACATTCTAAACTTAATGGAAAAATACAGGCACTGGGTAGTCTTGACAGACCAATTTTAAATATCACGAAAAAGCTCAATAAAAAATACTGACACTGATGACTTTTCACTTTAGTTCTGTTATTTTTTCTTCCCGTTGTCGTGCTGACAAAGGTCCACCAGGATTTACTCACTTCAGCCACTCTAGGTCGAACGAAAGTACGTCATTAACTATACACCTGTTTATACGTTCCATTAAGAAAATCAATCACTAGTGTCTGTTACAAGTGTTCATCTAATAAAATCGGCCTATCTGACTTTCCCGATTAGAACCAAACCATATATATATAGCTTAGCGTTTTGACACTTATTCACTTATCAATAACATAAACGAAGATATCTCTGTAGCATTATGGTGTGGTCAGGTGTATCAGTTTATTAAACTTTAAATGCGTCACGGGGGAATTCCGTGTTATTTTTAGCGCGGTATAAATCAGGTCTTGGCGTTGTAACATACCTATATAGTTCGTTGGTAAAAAATACGGTATGTTATTCATACTACTAAAAAATGATCACGATTATTTTTAATAATTAATTTTCTATCTGGAAAATCTTTAGGGTGTCTTTTTTAACACACCACCATTGCTTCATTTATCGCAGTATCGTTTTAGTGCTCTATATTTCATCCCACCACATTCAACACAAAGCTCAGAGGTACCTCTAACCACCAATCCGTATTTCACCCATGGATTTTACCCTAAACTCCCCCGTGAAACACTTGCAGAATGATATCCACAATACTCATTACGGCTTGGTTTTCCACATGGGGGTTGTCGATAAAATCATAAGCCACGTACAACTATTTTTTGTTATTGCTCCTTTAATTATTTTATAATATTCCTGGGTAATCTTCAATTAGAAGAAAACAAAAACTTGCCTTAATTATAAAAGGAGTACGTGGAGTGTAAAAAAAGGCATTTGCGAGAACGGTATTATAATCCCAAATATACGGTGTTATAATCCCAGCCAATCCTAGATCAAAAATTTCAAATGTAAAAAAAAAAAGAAAGGTATTATAATTCAAGACCTTCCTTATGTCAAAAAGTGCTATATCATATTAAATCGTTAGAAACTACGAGATTTCGCAAGATTATCTCTGATTAAATTAGTTACCACCAGTTTTGATTTTAATAGAGCAGCCGATAAAAGAAATGAATTTCAATTACGGATTATATCAAAATGTGAAAGATTGGTTCAAGCGCAATAGTGCAGTTCATTTTTGATCAACGTACTGGATACTTCACGAGGGTATCTTCATCCATGCTACAATGAATGACCAGCGTGCATGGATCATTACTGATCGTTTTAGTTGGTGATACAAAGTATTTATTTAGAAATACATTTATTGTCGAACGCGATGGTGATACTCGTGATGGCCAACGTGAATTATCTGGGATAAACTCGACCCTGTTCAGGAATCATGAGCACGTGGCCTGCATATCGCCGTTGTAGATAAAAATTTATACACCGGGAATACTGATGTGCACTGAAAATTCATATTCTGTAATTGCGGCTGTTTAACCACTTTATCCATTAAACGAGACTAACAACAACGTTTTTTTTTTTTTTGCATATGCGACTCGCAAGCTAGGCGTTCCAGACATTGGTGGTTTCTTAAATTGTGTAGTGGAGCGGGTTACAGAACATTTTATGAATGCCAGATGAGGAAATGGAGTAAGAGAATTACGAATAAGCAACAACAAATGGGCAGAACGTGTTAGAGAGAGAGAGTAGAGTCGGCATATATGCCATCAAAGTGTTGGAAAAAAATTACGACAGAAGTAAAATTAATAACCAACGTGGCTTTACACAATTTGAGCAACTAAAATGGTGCCCCGTGGATATTATTGACAACAACGCATACATGAGTGGACTGCATGTGTAAGAAAATGCCTGAAGAGAAAAACTACCATATTTTACCACGTTAATATATTAAAGGACATTTATAATATTAGTAAAAGCGATTCAGTCTCAGTATGGCCGTTTCCGATGGTGGATCCATTGTCTAGTTTTCTTACAGCTGGTGAATTTGCATCCAATACACGAAATAAGCGGTCCTCTTTTTGTGGATTTTACTGGATTTGATGAGACTGAATTTTCTGGCTCTGCAGTAAACTTCATCCAGTTATTGTTCCTTTGCTTTGTCGTTGTTTTAATAAAAGCGGTTGGGCTTCAATAGTGCCCGATAACGGAATATTGACATCGTTAAACGGTGAGTGAGGCAATACTTTTTATATAGGTTACAAAAATATTCTGGGTGCCAGACGATGACGATATATCGTTCGCAAAAGGTAAAGGCCGAAACATTATTGGCAAATTTACCAGGGAGCCGCATCTGTTAAGCACCACTGCACATATTTCATAAATTTGCAATAGTGCATGTCAGGACCACCAATCTGTGGCAAAACCACGCGTAAAGCTGCTGCTTCGGCGACTTTGTTAATCGCTGCTGTACCTTCCAGTATCCACTTGGTCTATAATTAATCGACTCCATTATTAATTACCAGAAAACTAAATGCCAGATCGGAGGGTTAAGCCTCTACGGATAACATGCCATTCATAAGCCAATCTAGTCAACCAGTTGGCAAGTGGCTCCCTCAATAATTTTATTTTTATAGACTTCAGCGTATGAATCAAGTTGACATCAGCGATATGTCCTTATTGCAGATATTTATATTTATTCGCAATGTCATGAGCAAGCCATTCTAGATCAATAGTATTCACTGGAAATTCGCCGGGTTTGGCTTGGTATTTTTGTCAAGTCGTGTTGCAAGACCGCAATAATTATATCCCAGAAGATGGTTTTCGCCTGGGTACTTACCCCATGGGGTTCCTGGTAATTTCCCATGTGCCGCAACAATATCACCCACCCGCTGTACACTAGACAAACTCACACTCGTTGTTGCTCTAAATTCAACAGTATCCGTGACCGTCTTGAATCGAACACAATAAAGACTCGTTACGGTAAATAATACACATTCCTACAATACGAACGTGATTGAAATTTCTGCCACACAAGAACAAGTACCCGTCAACCACAATCCAGCGTTTCCAAATTGTATTCGAGTCATTATCATCGGTCTGTCTGGATCTGGTAAAACTCAGTGTTACTCAACCTGATGGCTCTAATGGGACAAACTTTATTTAGTAGCGCCGTCCGTAAACGACCAACATTGTTATGATGTCCTTGAGGAATTCAATAAAGTTGCAAATGATTTCTTACTCTCCTGACACAGGTGTTGTTGAATTTACGCACCGTCGGCACAAGAACTTGACGGTGACGCTAGTAATCTTGTGGTTTATGACGATGTCATGCAAACAAACAAATTCAACCAGAATATTTACGAAGCAGACTTAAAAGCACGGCCAGTTATGTTAAACAGCGGTACGCTCAATGCGATTAGCTATAACTGTAATCTATTGGCTATCATTAATGACGTTATACACATACACTACGACATATTCATCAGACTTAGTGTCCCGGCGACATCGATCTAAATAAGTTTGAAATCGTCTCTGCACATGCTCAAACATACTTAAATCATTATTATATCAGCCAAATATTTTATCAAGACCTACACGATATCTTGTCCTGGGATCGTGCAAGTTTAGTGTTATAAATCTGTGCTTTTGAAAATAATTTTTTTAAAATTTAATCATGTTTGATGAATGTTTTGCAGAGTACCGACTCCGCTAAACACAACTAAAATATTACAATTATCTCTGATGACTTTAGGTATTTGTACATATCGCTGAGTAACATAAATCACATCATTATTTGTATGCCTTCGACGGGAAAATATTCTTGCTGGATTTGTTTGTTTGTCAACCATAACATCATCATGCACATCTACATTATTCATAAATCCATCTAAATCGTCTACGGATGGTGCTTCATCAATATCAGCTATAAAATGAATAATGTCATCGCCAACTTCAATTAACAATTTTGCATTTTCATTAAAATCTTCAAGTACATCATAACATCGCTGATCATTAACTAACGGTGCAACTAAATAAAGTTCATCCCACTTTAACCATCTCATTATTAAATTAAGTAATCATTGCGTTTTACCAGACCCAGATGGCGATATTATTAGCATTCTGATATAATTCGGTAATGCTGATATATGTATTTACTGGCTCTTGTTTTCGTGTCGCTGAGAAATCAATGACATCCATGTTGTAGAGATGTCATAAATAATATGAATTTATATTGTGTTCGATGTAGAACATCCACCCCCACAAGTGAATTAACAACAATAATAGCAAAAAATAAAATGGGTGCACTTACAGTGTGTAAAATGTGGTACAAATAAATATAAATTATTTCTAATAATAATATTGATAGTGATAGTGCTACTTCATTAGGAAAATTACCAGGAACTCCATGGACTAAATACACGATAGAAAAACATTTTCCTGGATATCATTATTGACAAGTGAGATCAACCAAGACCTGGTGAATATCCAATAAACGCGATTATAGAGCATGTCATATTCATGATGTAGCTTATAAAACTCCAGATTTACAACTACAACATATTGCAGATGTGAAGTTGATTATTGCATTAAATTCTATAAAAATAAATTCTTTCTTTCAGAGAATCATTAGCTAATTCGTTGGTTTGATCTGCGATGAAAGGTAAATTATTATTCGGAGCCGGTAATTAATCAACCGATTATTATAAAATAATGGAATGGATGTACTAGAGCCCAAGAGGATATAGGAAAGGTAGAGCAGCGATTAGTAAACTCACAGATGCAGCAAATGTTACACGTTCTGTTGCTGCAAAATAGTTAGCACGACATGCAATATAGCAAAGTTTCTACCACCACCTAACAAAATTCAGCTTGAACATTTTGATGTCAGCTTGAACATTTTGATGTCAGCTTGAACATTTTGATGTCAGCACTCCTAACGAAGTTCTTCAAGCAGATACTTTATTTTTACCACATGATACTATTAAAATTGGAAGACGTCAATCACTTGTTTACAAATATGTGTTAACCGTAGTTGAAGTTGCAAGTAGATATAAAGGAGCAGAACTGTTATCAACTAAAACAGGAACTGAAATTTTGTTCTGCTTTTGAACGAATTTATCAACGAGGTCTGTTCGATGGCCACAACGATCACAGGTTGATCCTGGCAAGGAATATCTTGGTGCAGTATCATCTCTGATGAAAAAACAGAACGTCAAAATTAGACGAGGACATACCGCAATTCATTGCGATCCGGCAATTGTTGAACGATTTAATCGAACACTTGCTGATCGGTTATTTGGATATCAGTATGCGAAGGAAATAATTCGGAAAGATACGAGATCTCGCGAATGGGTTGCAATATTACTTAGTGTGATAGCTGCATTAAAGAATGAAATTACTCGAACAACTGCCATGAAAGTCTTTAATGCGATTACAAAAAGAGATATACCAATACAATGACTTGACTTTTCAAAACAACCAGTATTAGGTGATGTTACTGTAAGATATTTATATATACCCGGTAAGTTTGAGGGTGGTAAAAAAGGAACGACTGATCCTATTTGGAGTATTACAGCAAATAAAATTTCTAGCGTGGCAAGATCTACGGGTAGACCTGCAATCTTCAGATTAGATTCGACTGAGCCTCAACGTGGATTTGTAGTTGAACAATTACAAGTAATTGCTGAAGACACACAATTACCACCGCATTCACTTTTGCAAACTAGCACCTCGACGTCGTTTACATTCAAGACAGGTCAGCATTGTATTTTCAGGTGTAGGACCAAAATTACTATTTACCAGTTAGTATGTACTTTTGAGAGAGTGGCATATGTAAGGCGAAGTTGTTTGCATTTAAAACATGCAAAATAGAGAGAATGTTGGCATACCTCTATGCTACATTAATGTAATGTGGATGATATTTCTTTGGATATTGTACCAAAGGACTGCTCCCTTGTGCTAAAAAATCAGCCTGAATTAGTCTAAAGTACACTATCCATAGCATCTATTAAAATAGGGAAAATGAATTTTGCCAGACTAGATAATACCAACTTCTGAAAGCGCAATCAATGAATTACCGAATATATAAAATGTAAAAAAAAGTTATCGGCTCCTTTTTATACAATTTACCTCTGAAGTTCAGGAAGTGAAAATGACCAAGTGGAGCTAGCCCTTTTTTGAAAGGTGCACATCTGGAGTAAAGACAATCTGTATACTCTATTACCTATATTACATCAATCAATCATACACCAAAATAAATGGAATTAAAGGTTCATTGAATTATACCTAAGATATACATGGTCTTTTTTAAATAGGCAGTATAACCAGTGAGGAAAGCCGGGGAAATTCTTTTTCTTTAAAATTCAAACCCTATGCAAAATACGAAACTGTAGAGCGCCACGTAATTCTGTCTACGGTATATTGTCTTGGGTTATTATTTGAATACTGCCACAACATTACTGTATTACAGCTCGCACAATGAAATGTTTGCGCTTGTTTCAAGTGACGCTTTTTTTTCTTGCTATATTGTCAATAACATCACTAATACCAGTAGTTTCTGTGAAGTCTATGATAATTCTCCGCAGTTGAGATATTCTTCTATCTCGAGACACTGGGAAATAAACTAAATTTGACCATTAGATACAATCATCGAAGCTCCGAACATTTGTGTCAGAGATGGTTGATGAATGAATAGTTATTGCGTATCCTAGCGTCCATGGATTATTTTCCATGGTTAACGCGCTCTCAACACTGACAGGAACTAAGACAATATCATTTAATACAAGATTTTGTTTTTCTGATGATCCTGGTATATCAACGTCGATATTCTGCCGTCGCATCTCAACAGATAACAAATGGTACCGATAGATTTTAAAACTTTTCTTTATGTAACATAAATAATTGTTGTTGAAGTGTATCACGAACTATCTTTCTTCTTGCAACTATCAAATCATCTGGTCTCCATAATTTCACAAAAAAAAAAAAAAACCATAATACGAGTTTCTGAAATTATTTCACGCATTATTTCACATTGAATTTTATTCGGTTGTAGTTTGAGTAATTTCTTAAGCTCTGTTAATTCTGGATCAAATGATCCATGATCATCATTTTTTACTTCATAATAATCTACAAAATTCCTCAGCCATCCATGTGGAGAGAATGCAACAAAAGGTGGTGGTTGACCATGATCGCCACACATTATTACAGCAGTATTTTCTGTCAATAACCAGTCAAGAAATATTTTTTACGTTTCTAATGAAACGGTGCATATTTCATCCCAAACAATAATCCTTAGACTATATTTTTCTCCCATTTGTTCACGATTCCATTTATCTGACTTCCATCGAAAGAATTTATGATAAGTACATGATTTAATATTTCTTTCTCTCATTTCTCTAGCGAGTCTGTATGAAGGTGTTAATACAACTCTTTCTGAACAACTGTTCAAAAATAATTCAATCACACGAGTTGTTTTACCACATCCTCCAGGCCATTGAGATAAAATATTTTATGTCTCGCTACAGCATCATATACCGATGGTGCAGATGATAAATTTTATATTTGATGTTTTTGGTAATAAACATCCTTAATTTCAACGTCGCCGGATTCAGAATAATTAAGTATATTTTCTTGTTTTATTCTGCATTCACCTCATGAAGAATAAGTGCTGATAAGTAGTTGTTCTAGCGATCCTGTATTTGTTTTATTGATATAGAATGAATCCGTAGCGACTCGGATAGCAAACTGAGCAACTCTATTTGTCATAGATTTATCGAAACGTACGCGAGCATTGACGATCTTAAATTAGTAAACTGCAGTGACTCACCATCATTAACTCACAATTAGACCTCATTTAGTTCCGTCTGATAAATTAATATTGCTTCGACTTATAAACGTATTTTAATTCGTTGTATCAGCAATTATAAAATCGAGTTCAGCATCATCTATAATTAATCTTGTAAAATGACGTACATGATCATATTATCCTCTTTGGGCGAATTTACCGATTATTTTTCTGCCAAGAACTTTTGCGATTTTATACTCAAAATCAGTCATATCAGGATTTTCATCATCGGAATATTTATTTTATTGTGGTAATCAAGCTTCTTTCTGTGTACGATATGATATAATTGCTTCCCTTACTGTTAACAATAATATTATTTTTACATCGAGCATATTCCGTAATAATACTTTTGATGCCCACATTTTTTTTTCTGAAAAATGTTTGCCAAATCAGACATAATTGGATGAAGATTTTCGGCGAACTTAAATGACTCGATACAAGCAAATCCAGTCAAATCAAAATATGGTAATAGTCCATTTATCGATACACTGCTCAATTCGTGCGTTGGATTACCAAATCGTTCAAAATACTTGGAACACTCTCCTAATCCAAGAATAATTATTGGATAATATGCAACCATATCAACTTAAATAACGTATCTATAATCGTATTTAGTATTCCATAATCCACCGTGTCCGTATTTGACACAACTGCTTTGTATTTCTTCAAGAAAATCCAATCGTGTTGGTTTCCACAACTTTTTCTCTCTAGCAAAATGAGCAGCAACTTACGGAAATCGTTCAGCCATGACATGGTCAGGGTCATTTTCAACGCAAGATTTTTCATTTCTTTATGGAAAAACTTTGTACGATAAATATCTCCATTAGGCCGTACAAACTGATCATACTTTTCATTATCTGAACTTTGAAATAGCCACACTGATACAATATCATTCTTACTTATTTTGTTAATAAAATCAAATATATATCCTTGATAAATTTGACATTTCGATTTAGTGGAAATATTGTTACTGCATTAGTCCACGCATTTGCATTATGATCAATAATTTCAATCGAAGCTCCTTTCGATTTATACTTTAATTCGTATAAAACTCTCCTGTTATTGTTTTTATTGTTATCAGGAATTTTAATTTCTTTCCTAATTCAGCGTCATCTTTGACAGATGCTCCTTTATCTTTAGTTATTTCTCCCAACAATTTGATTATTTTACGTATTTTATCCGTTAAACCGTTTCCACGTATCGCATTTGTAAAATGTTCCGGTACGCGTTCGACTACACAAATTATTTTTGAAAATCTCATCGGTTTTTGATTATTAATGCTGTGTCTATTATTTTTCAGACAAATTCAGTAAATAACCACGGTTACATGATACGCTCTTTCTTAATACGGTTTGTCAATATCAGTCAAAATTCCACGTTTGGAGCTTTTACTTTATAAGGCAATTGTTTCATTATGAAGGACAGGGTCACGTTTGTCACTGATAATCCAAGTATTGTTTGTTTCTGGTAATGCAATAAATTTTACTTTGAAACAATATATTTGATCGCTGAGATAATTAATAATAGTTGCTGCTCGTTTGTCGTTCACTGTAGCATCGACGATTTTGTCGACACCATCGGTGTTGCGTAAGATTTTGACCGTCGACCACACATGAGATGCACCATCTTTGTTAAATTCTTTCTGGCGTGACGAATATTATTAATTAAACTTATATTCGTCGGATCAACCATCGATAAGTCGGCGGATATTCTGTCAAGATTAAATTTATATTTAAAAGCTTAATTTTTATCTCTGTCAATTGGTTCATATTATAATTAAGACAAGTATATATTTAAATTGATATATTATATGTATGTAATAATTCAAACAAAGAACAAACGCAGATGGCTTATGAAAGCTTATGATAGGCTCTATAACTCCTTGTGACAAAGCTTGTGTAAACGAATTCTGCAGATATCATTTACACAGTGGACGGAGCTTAATTTTGTATCATCTTAATTATTAACCATCTGTGATATAATTAATGTCAGTGGAGTAATATAGTTTTATAAAAGTTCAAATTGGTGGAAGGGCATTTGTACTTTCTAACTTGAGGCAGAAAACAGGTCACACATGTGGTTACATGTACATTACAGTTCATTTATTTCTAAATACTTTTGTTATCCAGAATATTTTAAATCTGACTTTGTCAAAGGCTAAAATATAAACAATATACGATTATTTTAATACGATGTGGGAAATAAAATCACGCCGTGGTTATTTGAAGGAAAATCCAACATATGTAACTTTATAATAATTTCTGAAACATATATCAGTAAGAATAGAATGTAGCACAGTGGTAGCGCGACTGATTCTCATACTTGGGGGTCGGCGTTCGAAACCCATGATTAGAGATTGGTTTTTGTGCAGATAAAATTCTATGTCTATACTGGTAAAATTGTCTGGTTTCGTTGTGTATTCGCTACCGTGACACGTTCAGTACAAACTGGCTGTAAAGCGGATGACATGTACACAACGAAGTACGCATAAACAACTAAAAATCGCACAATTTTCCATTGAGGTCAAAATGGAGCAGAGTGGGGAAAAATTACGCGATTTACATGTCAAAATTGAGGTCAGAATGGAGCAGTAACCAGTGCCAGTAATTTTCCAATAGGCTTAGAATGGACTGTAACCGATGCCAGTAATCATCCATTGATCTTAGAATGGATTTAGAAAATCACGCAGTAATTTTCCATGATCAGTAAGCTATCAATCTCCCGCACAGAAAGAATGTCGGGCAAAAAGAAAAGCCTCGTGCGGTGGCGAGAAGATCATAAGAAGGATCTCACAAAAGGACCCTACGGAACGCACAAAGGCCAATGAAGGGATCCCATGAATGATAACCGCTCTTCATGCTACGTTTTATTTTAAAATGTATAATGAATTACGAAAATATTAATGATACTACTTCTGCATAACAGATATTAAGAAATGTACGGCATAAAAATTCAACTTGATCCAGAAAAAGTATTTCTGATTTTCAATTACTGCAAATGCGTAAATCTGAAGATAGATATACACTACCAGAAAAGAACAGATTTATAAAACTCACCGAACAAACAATGTCCAATCTTTGGCTACTGTAAAAGATACGGAAGTTGAAACATACAAACTTTACAACACCAAGTACTGAGAACCTGTATATAGCGATAACCTCAGTGCAATGTTTAATGGTTTTATTGAGTGGTGACCATAATGCCACGTTAGTAATCTGCTTGTGGGGAAAGATTAATTTGTTTTTAACGATATCACTGGACAACAAATTTTTACAAAAGTCATGTTACTGAAATAAAATTAGTCAATTCTTATCAATTTTTATGTGCTGAACACGAATATGACAGTCAAATTGCAAAATTGGCTCTAGTTTTTTTGTAATCTGCAAGAAATTAATGTTTACATAACGAAATGCATTCCAATAGTAAAAGGTCAACTGTAATAGCCTACCTATAAAAAATCAAGTCATTGACTACATCTTAGATTTCTTCGCCTGTCTCTTGTACAGCTGTTCGGGAGCATCTCTGAGGAGTGTCCAGCAGTAGTCAGCCAGCATTGTAGTGGACCATTTTCCCTGGTATCTTTGTTCCATTGTTGCGATATCTTGATGAAAACGTTCGCCGTGTTCATCACTAACAATACCACAGTTGCTAGGAAAGAAATCCAAATGGGAATGAAGGAAGTGAATCTTTAGAGACATATTGCAGCCAAGTTTCTTATACTTCATCAACATGTCTTCTACTAGTTCCTTATAGTTTTCTGCCCTAACATTTCCGAGGAAGTTTGTAGAAACTAGGCGAAAAGCATTCCATGCTTGTTTCGCGTCACCTTCCAGCAAGTTGTTGAACCGGTCATCTTTGAAAAGCTCTCGAATTTGAGGACCCACAAAAACTCCCTCTTTAATCTTTGCTTCGCTGAGTCGAGGGAATTTTTCATGCAGGTATCGGAATGCTGGCAAAGTCCGGTCAATGGCTTTCACGAAGTTCTTCATCAAACCTAGTTTGATGTGAAGGGGTGGTAGCAAGATTTTCTGAGCCTCAACCAGAGCTGGGTGTTGGATATTCTTCTCTCCAATGGCTACATTCTGCCTGTGAGTCCATTCCTTCCTCATGTAGTGCATTTCCCTTGCTCGGCTATCCCACTCGCATAAGAAACACATGTATTTTGTATATCCTTGCTGCAGTCCCATTAAAAGGGCAACTACCTTCAAATCACCACAGAGGTGCCAGCTGTACTTGTTATACTCAATGGAATTCAGTAGCTGCCTTAAGTTATCGTATGTCTCTTTCATGTGGACAGCATACGCTACTGGAATAGATGGAAGAATGTTTCCATTGTGCAAAAGCACAGCCTTGAGACTCAGTTTCGAAGAGTCCACAAATAGTCTCCATTCTTGTGGGTCATGAGTGATTTTTAAAGCATTCATGAGGCCCTCAATATCGGAACAGAATATCAGATTACTTTCCTTTCTGAAGAAAGGCTCCAATTGCTGGTGGCGCTTTCGATATGCAGTAATTGTGACATCTTCTTCTAGAAGATTCCATTGTTGGAGTCTTGATCCTAGCAATTCTGCCTTGTTCTTTGATAAGTCCAAATCACGAATCAGGTCATTTAGTTCTTCCTGTGTTATTCTGTGTGGGGTTGATGATGCACCACAGTGAAAATCTGGATCACTGCATGCTGATGGACCAGGAGAAGAACAGGTCGACTCACCTTTGTCTTCGTCAGATGAATCAAGAGAATATTCTGCTGGAGGTTCTGGAATAGGAAGTCCCTCACCATGTGGAACTGGTCTCAATGCAGACGGAATGTTTGGGTAGACTATTCTCGACTTCTTTCGCTTCGTTATTCCGCCGGAAAGAGGAGGAACCAAGCAGAAGTAACAGTCATTTAGGTGGTTGCTTGGCTCTCTCCACACCATTGGGAATGCAAACGGCATTGATGACCTTTTGCAATTCAACCACTGTGAAAGCTGTGTTGTACATGTAGCACAGCATATATGCGGAGCCCAAGGCTTGTCTTGGTCACCAACCTTGCATCCGAAGTAAAGATGATATGCCTTCTTCACTTGAGAATTGATACTTTTCTTCTGGTTGGCAAATGTCACTTCCCCACAAATATAGCAAAAATTGTCCGCGGTATTAACACACTTTCGAGGCATTACTGTTCTTTATTGTACGTAAATGGATAAAATAATAAGTTTTATGTAACAGTAGCTTGAACTGTCTCGCACAACGTCTAAAATATTTTAAATGCTGAACCTATCTGATTGGGCTTTATATAGTACACTGCTTACGTCAGCTTCAGCAGCCGCCTGGCATTAGTATAATAGGCCTACACATGTATAGTACACTGCTGACGTCAACTTACTTCAGCAGCCGCATGGCATTAGTATTGCATTGCATCAGAAAATGATGCAATCAACTGTGGATGATGTGAGCATGATGGTATTATGCAATGTTACATCATTATTCCGGATGTTGCTGCAGTCCTACTGGAGAAATTTACACAGTGAAACATAGAAAATGAGGTATATGAATATCTTCAAAACGAGAGCCAATACAAATTTTTCACGGTTATATTCGTGTTCGGCACACCAAAATACTACAGATTAGGGCCTTTTCAAGTCAGTAATGATTTCACTGTTGACCAGTGTATCAGGAATTCCACTTACATTTTTTATTTTTTTAAATATAATATCATCCATATTAGTCTGCGCTATCGTGATTAACTCTGAAAATGATTTAGGATCTCTAATAACACCTAATCGTTTATTAATCGTTTCAATGTCTGACATAGCTGTTTTAATATCGCCGAATTTTTTGTTAATATCAACGAGTTTCACATCGGTAGTGAACGGATTTACAAAGAAATCTTTGAAAGTTTATACGAAGATTTGAAAACATATTTATGTGAACGTCATATTCAGCTCGTAGCCTGGATAATTTAGTATCTACTGTATTAGAGCTATTGTCTACATAATTTTATGTTGCGGCGACTTTATCAGATGTTGGATCTCTTAAAACAATTATTTTATTTCCTTTCTTACTGAGTTCACCTGTCATTATATCACCGGTAGATCGTAAACGATTGGAACACTTTTTGCAATTTCATTTCTAATAGCTGAGATTGATATATATTTAGATCTCTGATTCTACCACTGTCAGTAAATACTGGAATGATATCCTCAGTAGCACCGATAACTCTACGAACTACGTCATTCCATTTGATATTACTTTCTTTAAAACACCGTATTTATGCTAAAAAATAACAAATTCATCTCGGTCAACCCCAGAGAGGTTCATAATATCGACAAGTTCATCTTTATTCGCGTAATTTAACAAATCAATATCATCTTTTTCCCTCTTGTCTTTGATAGAAGATCTTCCGTAAATATCAAACATTATACTTTAATATCTGTTTAAAATGACTAATGGCTACTTGTATAATCGTGCACGACTTTATGAGGTTGATGAAGATATAACGTAGAGTACATTAATTACTTCGCGACCACATATTGGCGGATCAGTTAGTGTTTGTGCTGGTAATGTTGAATAACAAAAATGGAGGAATTCAGTATGAGTAAAAATAAACCGACCAGCGCGGATCAAATGGTACCAGGACCAGAATTATTTTCAAGATTAATAATTCCTGTTTCAATAATGTTTGGCTGATTTGGTATTTGATCACACATAAAAACTGTTCTAAAATTCTTTATTTTCAGTTCATTAGCTAAATGGATTAAATCATAATTAGACATTGGAAAATTAACGAAATTTTCCTTGAAGTCTCAGACTTTTTCCGTATCGATCAGGTGTTCCTGGAAGTCTCAGGCCTCTTCCTCTTTTTAAAAAACCCATTTTCCTGTTGCTTTCTTTAACACCATTCCATCAACAAGTGCAGCTGTTTTTGTTACAGCTGGAGCTTCAGCGGCTATAACCGCTGGTAAAGCTGCAAGAAGTGTAATTATGCCGCCTGTTTTAATCGAGTCTTTAACCGTACCAGCAGAAAGATTGAATTTAACGCTTGTTTTTGATTGTTTGGCGGTATTGAAATTTTTAAACTGACGTTCTGACAATGATTATTTTCACCTCCTGTGATCTGTTCTTTTTCAGTGCTATTTTTATTCCACAGTTTTTCGCTGAACTTGATTGAATCTTTTTAATCTGACCAGATGTCAGATTGATACTAACATGATGATATAACATTATAAATATCGTGAGTTATTTAATTACGTGTTTTCTACGGGGCCATGAACGACTCTCATTCGTCCACCAGCTCACTGAAGTAACAAGATTTGTCGCTGAGTATAACAGCGATTATTCTGTAACTAGCACCAACCAACTAGGGCTACTCGAGCTCGAAAATGGATATCAACATCAGATTGTCTAGAGAAATCAAGATGTTCCAGCGAAAAGTAACAAATCGGATACAGTGTTGTAAAATCCAGCTGAGATATCAGCAAACCAGTATCTATATTTTGATCACGTACAAGAAATGTCATTAACCGATGAATATGCACGAACTATGAAGTTAGTTTCAAAATTTAAAGTTATCTCTTCAGATGTTTCTTGATGTATATTTATCCTAAAGAAACTTCACTAACTGCAACTGCGTTCTTGATTATTTATTCGTTGAACATCTTGTAAAGCGATAAATATATGCCTTGGCGCAGACACTCCTTGTTGTGATGCAATATGCCCTGTAAATAATCCAACGATATTACTTTCAATGCTGTATATGGTTACTGTCAACCATGATAACAATGATTTACCACCTGAAAACATAAAAGAGAGTAAGTTTTGTTCGTCAGCAATTAATGGAGTCATTACTGGCATCCACAATGAAAGTTTAAGTAATATTACTTTACCGAAGCAACAGAGTTTGGTCGCCAAATAGCATCATTATCATTACCACAAGTAATTATCACAAGTACAACTGTATGTTTCGCTCCAAAGATTACTTTTCTGACATTTCTATAGACTCTAAACATATGCGATAATGGAATTGCGCAAGAAAATCCTCTACGATGTCCCTTCAGCATTATTTTACGTGTAGAAAATCCTAAGTTGTAATTTGGATTGCTTCCATGAACCACCGGCCATACGTCAACACCATTGGCGTTAGCAAAGTCTCTTTTTCATACGGCATGATGCCAGTGTTATCGTTGGAGAACATCATTGATGGTCCAGCTGATTTTGTATAATCATCTGAATATCTTGCTAAATTTGGTGTTGTTGTAGCAACATCAACATATTTTTGACTTGTTTCAATGTTTTATCCGTCATTTATGTATGTAGCGGTATCAAACAACGCCATTATTAACAAAAGCAACTATGGCATAAGCTCCGTACGGTGTATTAGCGATAACATCTGTTACAAGTTCTCCTTCTACATCAATAAACGCTTGAGCAGGTAAGAAATATCTGCTTGTATTTTGAACTTGTAACTCGATTCGACCACGCTGATTTGGTACACGTGCGTGGTAAGAATAAAATTGATAATCGCGTATAGATTCATCTTTAAGAATTGGTGCATCCATATCGAACGCTGTATCGAATATACACTTGAACATATTATATCTATCTTCGTCTAACACGAAGACCACTACCTGAAGTAAAACTTGTATTTACTGAAGGCAACTTTTCATGATTTGCAGTTGTGATTAACTACGCACGGTTTTCATTTGCAGCTTGATTTATTATTTTACTGATTTTTGCATACATAACTTCAGTACTGGATAATTTTACTGGTTTTGGTTTTCTTCGTACTAATCGAGCTAATCGTTCTTTGACCGATGAAAATGATTTACCGGCAACATTAGCAACAAAACCAATACCTGCATCTCGAATAGTTTCAATAGCTTGGAGCCATCCTTCTGAATAAACCTTGAACAACATCAATAAGCCCCTCCGTAAATTGCTTTGTAAGTTGGCAATCGTGAGTTTGCTATTGTGACAATTACAGGCCAACGTTGAGCATTGTGTATAATCATTTTTAAATTACCTGCTAATTAATTAATTGTTTTCAGTCACTGTAATAATTATCAGTAATTTCATTAATAAGAGAGTGATAAATAACATCGTCTGTAAATAATCTTCGACAAATATCAGATATTTCATTAATAATTTCTGGAGAATTATTTCCTCTGATCAGAATTTCTAGTCGGTGAACATCGGCAGGAACACTGTCAGGACATGTTCCTAAATCACTTGCTCCTGGCATGGTCGAGTAGAAATCACTTCCTATGGCGCTAGGAGGTGTGTCATCGCTAGAATCTTCTTCCATCTTCCTGGAGGAGTCTTGCTTGTGCTTGTAGTTTTTTCTTTTCTTTTTTGTTCTCTCTTCTCGTTCCTCTTCTCGCCTTTAAAACAAATATGCATCACGTTTAAAATGGATAAAACTCTGTCGTAATCACTGGGAATATTATTAGAATGTATATAATGTAAATCCGTAACCCAATCCCTTTTGCCTTCTATATAATCATCACTATATTCAGTTTCCATAAAGTTTAATGATTTTGATTTACGTGCAGCAGTACTTACTAATTTTTTATAGTCTAATTTAGCAATTTTCTTGATATCTTTAGGCAAATATCTATTCTTAATTACACTTAGTTCTGAATCTTCTTCTTCTTGCTCAGGAGGTTGTGGTTGTTCTTGGGGAGGCTGTGTTTTTTGTTGTGGCCGAGAAATTCGTGAACTCGCGGGTCATTGTGTCTCTTCAGTTTAAAAAAAATGGTTGGGCTAGTTGATTTCAGAACACCATCAATGTCTTGCCAACCAGGTTTATAGACAAAGCTCGAATCGGCCTTTTCTATCTCAGCATTTTCATGCTCAGGTTTTGGCGGGGCAAGTTGGTCGTTCCCGACCCCCCCATCCAAATGTCGGTTCACCCTTCCCCTTTGCTGGTATTGCTGATGTAACAGGTTAATTTAATGATAATGGTATTACATATTTCTCTAAATTACAAAATGTACCCTTAAACAACATCATTTCTGGCAGACAGATTGATTAGTACCATTTTATTTTAAAAGAACCCGGTTTCAAGTTCTTGGGCGACTGCATAGTTTCATAGTCAGTAGAGATCCTACAAAACCTATATGATTGGTTCCATCATATACTTTTTCGTCATGCACTTTGATGTAACGTTAAGAAACGATAGCACCACAACCCTATGAATGTTTCACTGATACTGAGCTATATTTAGTAACGATATTTGTACAACTTGATGATAAGAGGAAAAGAATTCCAGCATATGAAATAATCACAAACTGAGTTAAGTACAGCAACAGAGTAGTTTTTAATAGTTTTGCGTGTTTGTTTAAACAGTTTAGTAAATGTTGCAACCTTACACACAAATATTCCCAAAAAGCAATATGCATCAAATATGCCAAGTGCAACTCACTTACATGAAACACCTGCACTTAATGCAATGAATTTTCAATAATATCATTATCACACTTTTTTGTTATTGCTATTTGTATCATTATTGTTGTCCTTTTCTTATTGCTGTTATTATGTATTATTATTATTATTATTATTATTATTATTATTATTGGATACTAGAGTGTCCTATTAAAACTGGATTTGGTCGTCCATGTCCTTTTGGAAATTTGAAAAGTCCATCCTTTGTTGGACTGTGTTTCCCAAAACAACCCAAAAGGAAATAATATAATAAACGAATAGCGTATATGTAAATTGAATAGAGTGAACAACTGTTATAAAATGGTTCATGTCCCATGTGTAAAATAAACGTATTTGTTCAGGTTTTCTTCCCTGAGTACTGAGCATGTGCACTAAATCTAGTGAACTGAGGAGGTTCATTCAGTTTTAGAAACTAAAAATATACACATAAGGTAGCATTGTTGGAAGATAAAAGATATTCCTATTTATTGGTATGTTATACCCCTAAATGCAAGATACAAATTAGTTACATAGAAGAATCATAGACAGTAATCCTCTCTTTTTAAATTGCAAAATATTTTTGTATTAATACAAGTATTGTCATTCTATTCAATTTGTCGTCTCCAACATACCCAAAAGCTTACGCCATCTAGCTAGAACATAACGACGGCCATAGCCAAAGTAATGCCCCTGAAATAATGGATAAGAAGAACATGGAATCTAAATCGACAACATTTTGAAACAAATGAACCCACATAGTGGTGTTTCTCCAGCAAGGCAGCCTGTGTCTTTCATTGACAGTGTTGGAAACGTTATCGATATTTATATTTTTTCAAGGCTATATGTCTGAAGCCCATTAGGATATTTTCGTGGGTTTATAAAAGATTAGTAAAACATGTATTTCCTTCAACAGTGATAGATGTTCCTTTATGATGGTTATTCTTAAATCCAGTTGGCTTAACCTTTGTGTGATTCTCCTCCTCTAACTGGTTGTTTGATAACAAACTGTTTGATCTACGTGCTCACATATCACTTACTTTAACAAAATCCAATGTGCGTCATAGCTTACTTTCTGTCTAAATTGTATGTTGTACATCAAACTCATTTATATCTAAACTTCTTATTTCAATTTTTGTGCTTTATATTTAGAGGCAATTATATGAGACCCATTTCTGACATAAAAATAATTTATCACAATAATTTTGAATATTTCTCCTTCCTTTAGAAGAAGAATTAAAGGAGGCTGCAATTTTCTTCTTTTCTCTTTTGGTATTTTTTGTGATATTTTTCAGAGTAACAAAGATTTTGGCTTTTATTGAAGCACTGTTATATCAAATAAATAAATGAAGATTGAGAAAATGTTATCTGAAAGCTTCAATTAAAAAAATCAAGTGTAGTTCTATTCTAATTGCACATTGCATCTTTGTATGCAGTTTTTCCACACTCAGAATTTTTCTTTCCTGATTGTTTTTTCTGAGGTTTGTCCAACAAAGCGTTTTATGTATGATAATATGGTTTTACTTGTTTTCAATTTGTATCTTGCTTTTTCAGCGTAATTTCTCCTCTTTAATTTGTGCATGCAATTGATGTATGTATAAGCAACTGGACTTTCGAGATTATGTTAATATATGTCTTAAAATGTTTTCTATTCATGTAATAATGCTTTGCCATCATTTATTTTGATGACGGCAACGAATATATTAATTATTACAGTATTTGTTTTTGTTTTTTTCAACTTTAGGTATTATTACATAGTTTTCTCACGAACTCCTTTGTATTCATACCGAATGAGCAAGCTTTCTACACCTGTTTCTGCTGGTAGTTAAGGAAATTACCTTGTGTCTTCTTCCACGACCTTTATATTATGTCAGGTTTTAGTTTAATGATTGCTGGTGATATATGATGTGTTCTGTTCTTAATCAGTATATTCACTATGATTAATTTCTTTTATTTAGTATATGTTGAGTATTTGGAGCAGGCAATCTTAATTGTACCCCATCCTTGGTCTGTAGTGGTCGAAATCTATCTGCACAGTAGTTTAGATGGGACACCTGATTTGTACAGTCGTATGAGTAATATCTTAATTTGCTTCCAAATTCATTGAATAGAGCAGCTGTTTCTCTATTCTAACACCTTGAGTTCTTTTTCATTTGACAAGCACTTACCTAGTATGGGAAGCAGAACACATTTTCAAGTACTTCATTTTTCAAAGATAATAACGGTGATGGTGCGTCTGACCGCTGGCTTGAGTTTTTGTCGTTGGATTGGTGATGTTGATAACAACATTTATCTTGTTGTTGACACCTCTTAGCTCCATCCCATCATATATAGCTGGTTATAACTTAGAAGTGACACCCTGTTTTCAAAAAGTGTTTTTGGTGTGGGTTTCCCCCGTCCTCCCATTTGTGTGTAAGTATTATTGTGTAAAAACAATAATGCGATAAAAAATCTGCAGTGTTGCTTTATTTTTTATATATCAAGTGATTCAGTTTTCTTAACCCATATAGCTACGTGATGTACTATCTTCTCTATGTCATTGGGCCTGATTTTTATCTTATTAGCTTAGATTTAAGGTTGTACTATTACTCAATGAGCTAGGTACGGCTATGGAATAATTTCCTTCCCGTTCCCTATAGTTTGTTGTTGTATTCACTGACTTTGCCAGAGTCATATGTGCATGTGTGTAAGTATTTGGTGTTTTTGTTGTATATGTTTGTGTTTGGACAGCCTTTAAGGTCAAATTCATGAGAGTTTTAGTCCTTATTTATCCTTATCTTAAAAAGTCCTTTATAAAATAATGTGTCTACCTGTTTGTTTTCTATATGCATGTGTGTTGTGTGTCTGTAGATAATTTATACCTTAGCATACGGGGTGGGCTTTGGATAGTCATGTTGTACAAAGAGGGATTGATATCATCCATGACGCGGACGTGATGGAAAAGATCCTATTTGTTTTGAGTTTTAGATTGATTGTGCCATAGCACATAATGTGTTCACATTCGTGGTATTGGAGTTCTCCCTCATTATAGATAATGTGGAGAGCATCCAGATGTTTTGGTTTTATTGTGTTATGCCTTAGTAGATGGTAGTTTTGTCAAATTTTTGTGGATGTATATTGTTAGTGTGTTGGTTTCTTGTGACCAGGATATTGTTTTTTGAGAGTATCCATAAGATATAGTTATTATAACAATTGTGCATGTAATGTGTGTGTTGTGCCTTAGCACTTGTGTTATTTATGTTAGTGTTTAAATCTTAATTGGTTTGGTTCAGGTTATTACAATATGTTTGTTGACCTTAGTATATCAATCAATTAAAGGATTTAAGTCGCCTACGCAACTAGTGCTTTCGCGACTGGTTAAGTCTCGAAGGTCGAGATTTTCAATTGATCGAGACCGTAGGAATGGAGCCACTACAGTCCCGCTTTTGTGTGCGAATGTCGCACATTTTAATTCATGAACATGTCCGGTCGAGGAAAGGAGACAAGGGGCCCGCGGGATGCGAAACGCCACAGGAAAGCTGTACGCCTAGAAACGGCAAAGTACGTAAGATCAAATCAAACTGAGTTGTACTAGTGGACAGAAATCTATTCCAGTGGTGTGTAAGCCACTCGTGTAATTTTCCTAATCCTTTGAGTTGTGTAATTTCATTACTATTTTTAATTAAAGTTGGAATTTGGTGCAAATGGTGTACTTTAGATTTTCCGAAATGTTGACAATCAGCTGGGTGTCAGGCACCCTATACATGCTTGGGTCACGCTGTGTTTACTTTCGGTTTTCATTTTGTTGGTGGTATACAAAGGATCGAGTTAGGGTTGTGGGTATAGAGCTTGTATCGAAAGAGGTCTTCAATAGCCGAAGGAAGAACCTCATATAAATTGGTAATCTGAAAGTCGATGTCCGTTTTCTTCTTTACTCCTTCTTCATTCTGTGATACTCTCTTTCTTTCTTCTTCGTGCTGTTGTAGTGTTTTGCTGTTTTGCTAGAGTTTGCTGTTCTGTTTCGACTCGATTTCCATTGCCTTAGATCTTGAGTTTGCGTTTGGTCTTTTATCGCCACGATTCTTTGTTTAATAGCTATATTGAATTTAGAAGGTATATTGTGCCCCTTTTTGTTATATAAATTAGTATGTTTGGTCTGAGTATAAGTGTTGGATTTACATGTCGGTTAATAATTGGGGACTGTGTTGTTGTGGTTTGTTTATTTAGTTCCGCAGTGTGTGTGTGTGTGTGTGTGTGTGTGGCCTTTTGACTTGGCTTAGGTCACCTTATAGTCTTAAAATGGTTGGGGCCTAAGAATATTTTGTGTTTATTTATATCTTACCACTCTTGTTGTCGTGTGTATCTGGGCCTGATGGCGGGGATTTGCCACCTTTATAATATGTATACATAATTATGAGAATATATGTGTTGTTTTTCTCAGACTATGATGGTTATTATTGTTAGCTGCATGCCTACATGAGGGTGAAAAAAATAAAAAAATATTTTAAAAACCCCACACACAACAACAACCATGGGCGTGCGCTTCAGCTAGCAGTCTTACCTTACTGCTTTAGCCTTTCTATTAATTGTTATTATAATTACTTGTGGTTGGATTTATATGTTACCATGTTTGTTAATTTATTTGAGGTACCTTATTATGTTCATGTATGTGGTATCGATGTTTTTGTTGCGTACCTTGTCCAAAAATTTAGGGTATGTTGAGGGGAATTCATTTTCTTTTGGTAATCTTGGAAACCGACTCGTTCATTATGGTATTTGGGACAGGTGTTGAATACGTGGTTCAGTGTTTCTGCAGCAGGGCAATGTGGACGGTTAGTAGTTTGGTTCAATTCCTTCCTGAGATGTTTCCCAAAGCTGTTTCGGAGTAAAGTTTTTCCTGTTTTGATCCTATTGACAATTCGGATGTCCACGATTTCCAAGATTTTAGGTGTCTTGATTGTAGCCTCTTTTTGCAGTTGGTATAAATGTCTGCCCTTGTTGGTGTTGTAGCAGAGCTGCTGCCATTTCTTGTTCATTTTACTTCTTATCTGGCTATATATCTCGTACATACTGTAATTAAGTGTTTCTGTTACATTGTTCAGGAGATTGTATTTCGCTCTTCGGTCAGCTTTATCGTTGCCAATCAGATTTATGTGAGAAGGTACCCATAGGAATTCGATGGTTTGTTGTTTATCCTCGATCTCCCTGATGGATAACATAGTGTCTTCTGGCATATTTGCTCTACTTTTTGATGTGCCAGTCTCTAAGGATTTGAGTACGCTTAGAGAGTCTGTTATAATGACGTACATGTTGTTGCGGCACCTCTATTGGAGCAGCAGTTCTGTTTAGTTCTTTCGATTTAGATCCGTCTGTGTCGATTTTGAGAAATCCAGAGTAAGTTTCTTCGATGATTTTTTGGATTTCTGTTAGTATTTTTGGTGGGTTTTGTAGTTTGGATCCTACGTTCTGGGCTGACAGGTTTATTTTGGGCGTGCAGTTTTTCCAAGGGGTAAGATCTTTGATTTTGTAATGTTTTTGCTTGAATTCCGGATAGTTGAATTTCATCAAAGAGTTTGTATTTTCTTACTTGCTGGGTGGTTTAGAGCTCGTTTTTGCCTGAACGGAATGTTGCATTTTTTAATCATCATTTTGGTTGGGTTGGTGTCTTGATGTATTGAGTTTCTGGTAGCATATCTCAATATGTGATCTTCTCGTCTGAGGTGCAGCGGTAGCTCCTCGAGTGAGATGTTAGGTGGAGTCCCCGTACATAGTCTAAGTGCTTTATATTGTATGCTGTCCAGTTTCTTAAGCAGGTCCTTGTTTGCCGAGGTATACACCTGGCAACCGTAATCCAGTTTAGCCCTGATTAATGATTTGTAGAGCATGATCATAGTTTGTTGGTCAGCTCCCCACGTTGTCCCCTTGATATTTTTTAGGAGGTTGATGTCTTGTTGGCATTTTTTGATTACGTTTGTTATGTACGTTTTCCAATTAAGTGTTTCGTTAAGTAGCATTCCCAAAAAGTATGTTTCTGTTACGAATGGGATTGGTGTATTCTGGATGTAGAGTTTTGAGTATGTAGTAGGTTTTCTGTTTGTTGGGGAGAAAAGCATTCCTACTGTTTTAGTATCAGATATTTTGAATCCATAGTTGTCTGCCCATTTGCCGATGGCGTCTAGGCTTTGCTGTAGTTGCTTGATGTTGTTTTGGCTATTGGGGTTGCCTGCCTTCCATATTCCACTATCGTCAGCAAATTGGAACAGTTCGACTAGGTTGTTGGTAATATTGTTGCAGAGGTTGTTGATCATGAGGTTGAACAGTGTTGGACTTATTACGCTTCCCTGGGGAGTTCCATTGTCCAGAATGTAAGTCGCAGAGAGTGCATCGCCTGCTCTGGTTTTGATTTGCCTCCCCGTTAGGAAGTTTGAGACCGAACGGTGCATTCTTCCTGTTATGCCGAACTGATTGAGTTTGGAAATGACTTTCCCTTTCATGGCTTTGACCTTTGCCGGGACTTCTTTAGAGCTAGTATGATGGTTGAGTGTGGAGCAGTATGCTCGCCATGAATTAGTTTTTGCTTCCTTTATTACTATTCATGTGTTGTTTTCTTTTTGCTTATATATTATAAAGTCCGAAGCTAGTTTTGTGTGTTTAAAGCCGTTGAGGGCTTTCTTTTTTCCTTGATGGCTATGCGGCAATTGTCTGTCCACCATGGTATACTATTGTGGTTGGATTTCCCGCTAGTTTTAGGTATACTGTTTTGTGCAGGTTCATTGATAGCCTGGGTTATGTTGTGATAGTATTGATTTGCATCGTTACTTTGAAGTTCTTCTAGTTGTATCTTGCTCAAGGCTTGTTGGAAGAGGTCCCAGTAGGCTTGCTTTGTTTTTCATTTTTGTATGGTTACTTGTTGCGTTTTTGGACTTTGTATGTATATTGTTATACATAGCGGGAAGTGGTCACTGCCAAGTGAGCTTTGTTGTAGCACTTCCCAGTCCGTGATAAGTGCAAGGTTTGGTGTTGCGAGTGTTAAATCAATAGGTGTCAGTTTTCCGTAGATGGGGTCTATTCTGGTGGGTGTGCCGGTATTTAATATTACAAGCTGATTCTCTCTAGCGTATTTTTCAATGCTTTTCCCTCTTGTGTCTATATGGTCAACACCCCATTCAGTGTGGTGTGCATTAAAGTCCCCACAAATTATGCTATTTATACCCTTACCTTTGAATAGCACCGAGTACGTTTGGGTGGGGTTTGTATTATTTCCTCCAGGGTCATATATATTATAAATATGTAAGTTTTTTGTCCCAATTTAATATTGGTTGTTTGATATTCAATTAAGTTTCCATTTAAAGTAATGTTAGTGTCTATCTCTACTGCATCTGTGATATCGTTGTGAACATATATGGCAAGTCCTCCTTTTTTTCCATTACTCCTATGCTTAAGAAACTTTGTGTCAAAACCATTTATTTTGGGGATAGTCTTACTTTTTTCATTTAAGAGTGTTTGTTGTAAGCATAGGATTTTCGGTTTGCTGGTGGCTATGCTAATGGCTGATATTAGTTCTCCATGGTTTGGAATTAATCCTCTGCAGTTCCATTGCCATATGATGAGTTTGTCTGCATACTCTTTGTCGTTATGTGTATCCATTGTTCAGTGTTGTTATTTATTTGTTTAGTATGATTTTTAATAAGATACAGGGAAGTTTGGAGTTTTTATTTGTCCTTCGGCAAGATTTTTTCTAGTAGTTGTAGGAGTAAGAGGATGAAGTCTTGCTTTTTAATTTGATTGTGATGGGTGTTCTGTTGTATACCCTCTCGCAGGTCAGTGAAATATTGGGTTATTAAGGCGGGATCGATATAGTACTGTGTCGTGGTATTTACCTCTTTTTCCTCTTCTCCAGCACTAAGGGTGGTATTTTCCTTGTTTATGTGTTGACTACGTGCTGGTTCTTGTATGTTTCGTTTGGGTGTAGTATTTGTTTTTTGTGTATTGTCTAATTTATGTGTGTCATTCATCTTGGTTGTGGGAGATTGAGGTCGGCTATACGTAGAGCGTGATCCAAGAGAGGTAGTTGCTGTTGTTGGTGTAGGGTTCCCTTCGCTTGTTTGTGTCGCTGCTTGTGTTGGGTTGTTGTTTTTGGTCACTTTTTTGGCTAGGTTATAGGAGATTTGCCTGTCTTCCATGATTTGTATGAGCTGGTATTATGAAGTAAGATTGAAATTTTCCATCGCGCGGACGTGATGGAAAACATCCCACCTTTAGACTATCATCATGTAGTCATTTTAGGCAAAGTATGATCTGGTTTTATTGAAATAGCTCTCCAGATTTCTCTGGTTTTCTTAGAACCAGCCCTTTGGAGCTCTCCAGAGCATATATAATGTCGTTTAGCATGGAGAAATTTAACAATATAATTCTGAGGCCCATTTTTATCCTTCTTTCTTCTATTATATTACAGATAAAATTTATTATGTCCATATAAAATTGTTTGTCATTGATTTCATTTGTGTAAAGTAGGTTGTTATCGTTAAAATTCCCGTGTTTCCTAATTATTTTGTTTTTAACTTATTGTCTCCACTATTTTACACTCCATTATCATGTGATATTTGCTATCTACTGCTGTTCGGCATAAAATGCATTTAGGTAGGTAAGGTATTAAATTTCTTTGGTGGGCTACTTCTCCTGTCCACCATGCATTGTGTAGATATAAATATATATTTGCTTGTTTATTGGGGTCTTTGATTATTTTATAATTTTTCCAAATAGTGTTCCAGTCAACTTCTCTAATTTTGGTTTCCACATTATTCGGTGTGAGGACCGTGTTAATCTATATTTCTTTTTCAATTTCATTTTTGTTGGTTAATTTCCATACATTAGGAGTTGTTTTGAATTTTGTAATGGTTAGGGATATTTAAATGCACATCTTGGAGTTCTGCGTGAAATTTTAAGGTTTATGTTTTGGGATATATCAGGCCTATAATTTAAATATCTGCCGAACCAGTAAATATATATACCATGCCAAAAAATAAACTGGATTTTTGGTGTAAGACTATTTAATCTTTGCATAATATTGATATGTTGTTTTTGTGAAAGGTCAGGTAGACCTTGTCCGCCTAGCTCAGGTTTTCTTTGAAAAGTGTGTTTTGCAATTTTATGGACTTTTTTCCATAGAACTTTCATGATGATTGAGTCAAGTCTGTCAATATATAGTTAATCTATTACATTAAATTCATACCAGATAGAGTTATATAAGTATGTTTTGCAACTTGGATTTTGTGTGCAAAACTTATGTTTCTATCAGTCCAAATTTCTATATGTTTATCGAATTTTTTCTTTACTTGTAAGAAGTTGAGAATTTTATTATCCTTTCCTAGCATAATACCTAGAGCTTTAACTTGATGTCTTAATTGTTGGGTGGGAAGGCAAATAGGATTGTCTTTCCATTTCCTTATTAGGAGAATTTCCGTTTTAGTTTAATTTATTTTCGAGCCTGAGTCCTTTCCCAAAAATTATATTGATTTATTAAATGAGTATATGATGTTTTAGTTGTAATTATGTTTGAGCAATCATCCGCATGTTGAAAAGTTTTACACTCAGTTGTCATATTTGGTATACTGATGTTTTTTATATTATTTTCTTTGCTGAATAGCATTGTGTAAAGCTTCAATACCTATAACATATAGGAACATTGAAATGGGGCAACCTTGTCTACCAGATCTTGAGATTTTTTAAAGATTTGGTTTGAGCCCGATGTATATGTACTTTTGAGTTTATGTCAAAATGTAAAGACGCAGTCCAATAGATGAAACCATTGCCAAAACCAAATTTTCTAAGTATATTTATTATGTAGTTAATTTCGATCCTATCGAAGGCTTATTCTTAATCGAATAGAATGAGCTCTCCTTCCATTTTATTCCATAAATTCTATGATTGTATTGATAGATAAAGTGTTATTAGCTATATTTCTCTTTTAACCTCTTTTGGTGGGGGTTAATAATCTCCTCCATTGTTTTTTTAACCCTATTTGCAAAATTTTACTTAAGATTTTATAATCTACATTTAATAAAGAGATTGGACGCTAATTTGTTTAAATCTTCAAGAGGGCCTTTATTTTTAAATATGTGTGTAATAACACCTTCCTTCATAGTGTTAGTCATCTCCTTATTGATATACGCAGTATTGTAAATGTTTTTTAATAGTGGTATAAGGTGAGGTTTGATTGTTTTAATACAATTCTGCTATGATTCCATCAGAACCCGGAGATTTATTTTTCGAAAGTTCATCTATTGCATCAGAAATTTCAGTATCATGAATTTCCGCTTTACAGTTTTCCTTCCTGTGCTGTGAAATTGTCGGTAAATTAATATTATTTAAATAGTTTTTCATTGTATCTTCATTTATAGAGTTTTTCGTAGTACGATCTTATATATTCCAATATCTGCTTTTTTTCTTCGTAAGTTTCTATCGATATGTTTAGTGATACTCCTTGCAGAGTCTTTCCTAATCTGTTCTTCGTTGTAAATGTTTTTCCCAATTTATATAGAGAATCATATTTTCCTGCTCTAATTTTTGTACCTTGAAGTTTGTATTGTTCAATTGATTCAAAACTTCTTTTGCAGTATCTTTCAGATTTATTGGGGTATTAGGGTTTTCAGTGATTTTTGTTACATTCATTTTCTATTATGCTATTGTTTTCAGATACCATTTTGGAATACTCTTTGGTTATTTCTGCAATCTCAGATTTGATTTCGTCCCAACAATAGTAGAAAAATTCATGGTCTATATTTTGTAAAATTGAGTTATTTCGTGCTGATATCTGGGTAGGTCAAGGATATAACTATTCATTTTCCATGACCCATTTCCCCATTTAATTTGTTTTTGGTTTTTAAGTGTTATTTCAATTGGTTTGTGATCCGAAATTTGTGCTTGTATGATTTTACTATCTACTAAATTATATTGAAAGCTTTTATTAATATATGATTTATCTATTATTGACTGTTCCTTTCCATATGAGTAAGTGTATTCTCTCTTAGCAGGGTATAGTATTCCGTAAGAGTTAATTAAATTATTATTATTAATGAATTCTGTAATAATTTTGATGTTTTTTTTATCTTTTGGGGTAATTCCGTTAGTTCTATCGATTCCTTCTGTTATGGTTTTGAAATCACCTATCACGAGGATATTTTCTGTGTTGTATGTTTGAACGTACCTCATAAGTTTGTGACGAAATGCAATTTTCCTATTGCTTTTTGTAGGAACATATACGTTAAGTATGTGTAGGTTGTTAATAGAGAGGTGTAGAAATCTTCCCTTTAATTCGAGGGGAGTGTCAAAAGTTTTCCATTTAGTATTAAGTAGGTGTTTATTGATTATTATTCCAACACCTGAGCACGTATCTAGATAATTTAAATTAGTCAAGAAAATAGCATTGAGTTTATCTTCTACATATTTAATTAGTTTAGGAGAGATGTGATGTAATTCTTGAATACATATCAAATCATATTTTTTTGCTAAGTTAATTAGTTTATCTGCTTTGATATTGTTTAGTCCATTTACATTAATGGACAGAATGTTTAGGAGTTTTTGTTGACTCCATTTCCTTTCTTTAAATGTAATTATTGGTTTTCATTATCTTTGTGGTATACTAAAAATAGTACTAAAGAAAAGTTATTAGTCTATGTTAATAGTGTTGTTGTTGTTGTTATTGTTGTTTTCATTCGTTTTGTTTGTAGTTTGTTTGGATTCATTAGTTTTGTTTTTTTGCATTTTGGGAGGAGGTTCTTCCCCTTTCGGACATTTTTTTGGGCGCATCTGGTACATTTTGTTTCTTAGTAGATTTCTGTGGGCTTGTCGGGGGGAGGGGGTAGTGAAACTACTTTTCCCTTTGAGTGGGTTGGCATTGGAAGTAGTTTGGTCTTTGTTATGTTGTGATGGTGCTTGTTGTTGTTGTTTTATGTTTGGTGTTTGTGGTGTTGGTGTTGGAATTGTTGTTATTGTTGCCAGTAATGTTGCCGTTGTTGTTGTTGTTGTTGTCGGGGGAGTTGATATTTGGGGTTTAAGGGCCAACTCCTTAAGTATGCCCTTGATTAGTTTTGTGTTGGGTGTATCTTGTTGCTGATATTGCAGTTGATGGTGTTGGTGTTGTCTTTTTCGCCTCATTGGCTTTAGGTGTGTTAGTCTTTCTTTTTTGTTCCTGCTTTTTCTGGGTGATGTATTTTGTGATGGGGTTATGATTATGGTGGTTGTGGGTGCTGGTGTAGGTGGAGTTTCTTGTATATTGTGGTGTGGTGTGTCTTTCTGGGGATGGTGTTCGAGAGGGTGATCTCGAGCTTGGAGAAGATGGGATTTCCATCTCCTCTTCGCTGTCGTCATTGTCTGAGGTGTTGGTTAGTGTGTTTGTGTTATGGGCTACAGCTTGCGCATACGATGGGGGTGTTGTATTGCGAATTGTATTTGGTTAGTTTGTGTTTGTGTTGTTCTGTTTTTGTGGACAGTTCCACACTTTGTGACCAATTGAGCTGCAATTGAAGCAATGCCTGCTTATGTGGCAGTTATAATACCAGCTGGTCACTGGTATCCCGAATATCTTGAAAAATTCTAGGATTTTCCCCGTGTCTTTAATGTCAACTTTGATGATAATTTTTCCGTTGTGGAGACCGGGCATATCTTTTTATTTCGAGCACTTAAAACCCAGGTCTTTTTTCGAAACCCTCCTTGCGAACATTAAGGGAGATTTCGTGGAAAACTTGGATTTATAAATATCCGCAAGTTTCCTTTGGAAAAGTCGCGTAATGGGGGTGGCCTCACTACTTTTGCGACGTGTTCTTTTATTATGATATTACCGTCTGGTAATAGTTTGGTGTTATCCTTTGGATATATTAGGTATATTTCCTTCCTGATATTATGGAAGTTGTCAATTTTGTCTCGCAGGCTTCTTGCGGAGAGGGCTGCTAGAATTTCTATGCTTGTTGGCCTTTCTTGGGCCTGTATCTGGGATAGATCTATGGCCTGAACCCAAGGGGCTCTGTAGGCCTTTATCACGCGGCCTTTGTCGATGTTCTCCTCAATTTGAAAATACTCGGAGAAGAAGGCATCCCCTTTGAAACGGTTGGCTTCTGTCATGATGTTTATTTAAAGTTATAGTTAGCTCTTAAAAGGGCTTTTATTGAACAAAATTAAAAAAAACTGTGGCACGAAAATGTGAATGTGTAATTTGTAATGAAAGTGTGAAAGATAAAATATACCTTTCCTTGAGCAAAAATGATGAAAATCAAAATCAATTTAATGTATATACATCAGAGAGTCTTCGTTCGTCTGTCTTCTGACATCAGACTTCAGACTTCAAGACATCAAAACATCAAAAGGGGTCTTCAAAACTGTTTTCTTGGAGCCTTTCCTCCTGTTGAATTTCTGGCTGTCTGTTTTGTTCGTGCCATGGCAAGAGTTTGAGTAAAATCAAATATTTGAAATCGCACTACTTTTGCTTCTCAGTAATGAGTGTCAGAATGGCAGGTTTATATTCAAAGCGAATATATATATATATATATATATATATATATATATATATATATATATATATATATATATATATATATATATATATATATATATAACATTTATCTTGTGTTCTTTAATTTTATATAGAAAGTTCCTGCCCATGGTTTCCTATTGGTCATTACCAAAGTTAAGGTCCGGTCAAGGTTTTGCTCTGAATTGAAAGTAATATGATACAGTTGTTTTCGGCTAAAAGGTTCAGTAGTTTTATTATTTCACCCTTTATCCAGTCCTGTGTTTGGTTCTACGATGTGCATTTATTAAAAATCAAATGCTGAAGTCACTTGAATATAATTGAGTCAGAAATCGCGTATGATTTCGCTGTGATCTTTTCCATCCTCATTCAATACACCGCTTTAAATCGATAGTTTTGGACTTGTGGTGTAACTGTTAGGACTATTTGGGATTTAACTCACGATACCGCAACATCTTTTAAATTTTCACTTTGTATTGTAGGGAAATACATTTTCTTTTTAATTTGTCTAAACTTGTTGGTTTTTTGCTTTTTTCTGCTACTTTGTGTAACACCATACAATAATAACCAAAGTAAGTTTAATTTTTTGTATACAATATATCTTTAAGATTCTTACGTGATGCCTCTTCGCGTGATTCCGCAGTATTATACAATATATCTTTAAGCTTCTTGCATGATGCCTCATTGCGTGATTCCGCAGTACAGTTTCTATTGCATTTGATTAGAGTTTTATACCTTCGAATGTTATACCTGAACTTAATTTTAAAGTGAAATATAATTTTAAAAAGAACGAATCTGTAGGTGGGTGTTTATATCGGTGGAGTTAAATGTTTTCATAAAACATTAACTATCGTGCTTGTCTTTTTATACTTTATTCGTTTGCGTCCGCATTAAAAAAAATAAGCCATCCATTATCCAATATTAGTTGAGTGTTGGCATGTTGTTTAGATCTTTGGTAATCATATATTCAGTTTTACCTTCCTATCGAAACTGTTGCACATTTCCACGTATTTGCTTGAAACCATAATAGCCTAAAACACTTAGCTGAAAATAATCAACCAGGATTTCCATATTTTGATAGGATTATTGAACCAGGATAGTTGTGAAAAGTATGGGGTCGGTGCGATTGGAAAACTTCGCAAAACGTCTTCGCAGAAACCAGTATAAAAGATATCATTTTATGCTAAGCGGTGAATTACTTGATTTTCTAAGTAAAATAATATTGATATTTCAAATAACAATATTTTTTTCACTACAGGAACTACTTTTTTTGGGTCAGAACATACTTACCTCCCTTTGATTTTCTGTCATTGAACTAATTTTTCCTATGTATATGTTATTATCATCTCTGTGGCGTCTGCAACCAAAATTAAAATGGAAAAACTAAGTACTGACGAAATTGCAGTAGAACTATTACTGTTAGATGTGACAAGTGATGTGCGCAGGTACACATAGCACAGCAGAACATGTACGGTAAACAGCTGACATTACCGTACGAAATCTGCTAATTCACTGTGTCACAAACTTTAGGTAGCCAACGTATGTGATCATAAAATAAAAAGAATATTTGCTTGAAACGCGTGAATAACGGATACATTTCATCTCGTGGGTGAAAAACTCTAGCAGTTTCACTCGTGGGTTCGCCAATCGTGAAAATACTGAGTTTTTCATCCACTCGATGAAATATATCCGTTATTCACTCGTTTCAAGCAAATATCCTCTGTATCTTCATGTGTTGCAAAAATGCTTCTGTACTTATGTGGGTTGGTCAATTGATGTGATATCCTTAGGTCCGAAAGCGAGAGAAAGGTCTATCTTACTATGATGGTAAACGAATCTCTGTCACACACACACACACACACATCAATCACCAGCTGAACTAGAAAAGTGTTTAAATATGTATGAGTGACCGACTGACATTATTTCCTATCTAAAAGAGATAAGCCTTATGTCAGACATACATCTCATCAAAAGAAATGGAAAATTTATGGCAACATAAATGCTTTTATTATCGAAGTTCCAAACCAAATAGCTACATTACAATTTTCAGGCAGATAAGCGCCAAAGCCCATTAGAGATACAATTATGCAAAGTTATGTAAATACAGTGCTCTTTTGTGTTCACTACTAGTCTTATTTTGTGCGTCCTGTGATTTTCTCTGGTAAAGACTTAATTAAATGCTGATAGGCTAATGGGCTAATTTCAAGGGTGTTGCCTGCCAGCGCAGAGTCAGTGGCCCATTTATTCCAGGAGAGCAGCCAAGTATAAGTGGTACAGAGTAATCTTGCCCGGTACGGTATATTCGGCAGAGTTATTGTCCTTCACTATTCCGAGATTTCCACGTCAGGACGTAGTGAAGATGTGTCCCAACCACGCTGTATTCTAAAGGGATTTAAATGCACAAAAGTTTTTACAAATCGGAATATGCCATTACAGAAAGTCTGATCCAAAAAGTTTTATTTATATAGTAAAAAATTGGTCGTTTTCGCCATCACATAACAGGATCGGCAAGAAAGAATCATACGGAAAAAAAAATCTGTTAAATATGCAACAACATCAAATAGAAAACGAAGAAAAATATAAACAAATTATTGCTTTTTTCCCGTTGATATAATGTCTTTTTGGCATCATTCGTGGATAGGATATAATTTATATAGTTTTAACTTATTCTGAACAATGTGTAAATCTGGCTCTTTAAGTCTCTAATTATAAAACTATATTCCAGTATGAGTTGGATACAACATGTATAGGGTAAAACATGTTGTGGAACGAATAGCCTCTGTCAAAGTGGCTTATTGAAAAACGAAACAAGATGACCGCTAACGCTTAACCGGCTTGAAGCAGCTGTTCCGTTTTTTAGTGCCGTTTTCACGATATTTGTGTTTGTTGCCTGTTTTTATCTACGTTATTGAGTTCATTATGTATTGTCTGTTAAATTCGTATGTGTTTCTTCATCTCCTTGTTTTGGAAATGAGAACAATTAGACTTTTTCTCAGCTGTCTTGCTCTGTTTTTGAACAAATCGCCATCACGTGATACTTGCCAGTTTATACTAGGATGGACCCTCATTAATTGCTTTAAATGATCATTCCTTGGCTCTCCACACTACATTGTGCTCTAGACTAAACGAACTAGGACTACATTAAACATTACCTAAATGTAAACAAAAGCGGAAAAAGAAACGTTGTTTCAAAGCTGGCCGGCGTAGAACAGGAAGAAGAATTCCAGTTATCTCCCTTATTTCGACTCAACAATTAAAAAAAGTTCGACCGTTAATTTAGAGAACTTAATTCCAATCCCAATTAATTCGTCAACCTTTGTGTCAACTATCTAAGAGATACCTCTGCGTGTTACGTTATTCAATGCCCATTCAGTAGGACCACCGGAAAAGCGCACATAAATAGTTAATTTTATAAACGACCAGAATATTGACATCTTTTTCCTCACAGAAACACGGCTAAAAACATCAGGTGATGAGCCCAAGTGTGTGGATCTAACACCCACTGGTTACTCCATCAAGTCGTTCCCCCGTAATTCTGGAGGAGGTGGAATTGCTGTCATCACAAAGCACTCCATGATAAAAACGTCTTAACCACACCACAACATTCAATTTCGACCACACATCGTTTGAACTAGTCCAAACCACACTCACACTGGAGCAAAGGTCAGTCCATTTTTTCTGCCTATACCGCTCTCCTCCTAGTAGAAAAAACAAGCTGAATGACTCTTTCGTTTTGGAGCAGTTTCCGAATCTCCTGGTCTATGGAAATTCGATAGGTGGCAACTTGATTATTCTTGGAGATTTCAACTTTCACTTTTACTGTCCCGGAAACCCAAATACATCAAAACTCATAGATTCCATTAATATTTTCAACCTCAAACAATCAGTTAACCAACCCACCCATAAACATGGTCACAGTTTAGACTGGATTCTTCACAGACCTGATGATAACATTCTACGGTCCTCTCTGGTATCCCATGACCTTGCATCAGGTCACCTCTGCATTATATGCCATCTTGACGTATCAGTCCCTAACCATCCACCTTTATCTGCTACTAAGAGAAATCTCCGTATGATAAATAGATAACTCGATAACTGCCTGTGTTCACTGCTAGACAAACATGCCCCAGCTACCAAGTGCAGAGTATCAATTCAAAAGTGTTCTCCATGGTATAGCAGTGTTAGGGACCAGCTTCGCACTGCTAAAAGAGACCACCGTAAAGCTGAAATTCTTTGACTTTCCACCAGACTCACTATTCGTAAACAAATCTATGAAGCCGCTAAGAAGAATGTCACAAATAGAGTCCATGCAACGAAATCAGGCCACTACACTACTAAGATCATGGAAAGTTCTAGCTGCAAAGTGCTCTTCGAGATTACTAACAAGCTAATGTCATGGAACAAATTTACACCACTTCCAACTACCTTCTCTCCAGTCGACCTTCCGGACATGTTTGCAAATTTCTTCCGTGACAAAGTAAAAACCATTAGAGATAAGCTTTACACCAAAATTTCAATTGACTCGTCGTCACCATACAGTTGGGATACAGAATTTGAGCGGCAACCATTAGCAGCATTTGAACCTGTCTCTATTGATTTCAATCCTGATGAAGAGTGCACCAAAGTCATGTGAACTTGATCCAATTCCAACATCACTGCTGCTTGAGTGCTTAGATCCAGTATTGCCTTCACTAACTGATGTTATTAATACCGCTCTCTCATCCGGGGAATTCCCATCATTTGTCAAAACTGCCATTGTAAAGCCTCTGCTGAAGAAACCAACACTAGACCATAACGATTCAAAGAACTACCGCCCAGTTTCTAATCTCCAAGTCATATAAAAAATCTTAGAAAAGGTTGTTCTATCCCAGCTTGTATCTCATCTAAATTCAATTTTTGCAATGTACACTCTGCATATTGCCCTTGCCACAGTACTGAAACTACTCTTCTAAAAGTAGTTAATGACATTCTCTCTGCTTTGGATAGCGGAAAGATTACAGTCATCACCCTCGTTGATTTGTCTGCAGCATTTGACACAATACATCATAATATATTACTTCACCGTCTCCAGCATGTATTTGGCATTCATGATACAGCCATACTGTGTTTCAAGTCCTACTTGGTCAACAGGACACAAATTGTATCTGCAAATGGAATACACTCCAGCCAGTTGATCTATGTTGTGGTGTTCCACAGGGGTCTGTTCTTTTCATTCTGTACACTCAGCCGCTCTCAAGATCATCATCCAGTGTCTCAGCAATTGTACGCTGATGACACCCAAATATACAAATCTAGCCACCCAACTGAAGTTGATGCTACCATCCAAGGTGTAGAGAGGTGCATTTCTGATGTAAAATCATGGATGACATGTAACAAAATGCAGATGAATGATGATAAAACTGAGGCCATTCTGATCACAACAAAAAGACTTTCTCATTCACATCCTTTACCTCAAACAATAAATATCAGCAACACCAACATTAAATTCACACAATCAGTACGAAACCTAGGTGTTACTCTGGACAGTACTCTCACATTGCACCAACATGTCATGAACATATGCAAGACTGCATATCTTGAGCTGAGACGCATCAGCTCAATTCGCAAATATCTTTCAGTTGATGCTAATAAAACACATGTGTGTTCATTAGTACTTTCAAGACTGGACTATTGTAACTCAATTCTGTCTGGTTCATCTCAATATCTACTCCAGAAACTTCAAAAAGTTCAAAACACAGCGCTCGGATCATATTTAGAGTACCACGATCAGAGCATACCTCCCCGCTGCTCTGTACCCTACACTGCCTGTCCATTCGATCCAGAATCAAACACAAAATTTGTTCTCTGTGCTACGTTTCACTGTCGGACTCTAGTCCAACATACCTATCCGATCTCACCCATGTGTATATACCAGCAAGATACTTACGCTCCTCTTCTGACAATCGTATACTCATTATTCCCACTATGAAAACAAAGTCATAAGGACAGCGTTCTTTTGCATACCAAGGCCCAGCAACGTGGAATGAATTGCCCACCGAACTTAGACACAAAGATACAGTGATCACATTCAAGAGGGCTCTCAAAACTCACTTAGTTCGACTGCAAGAACAAACTTAAAGACCTAATAATGTTTCCTACCTGAAATATTCTCAGCATGTTTTTTATTTTTTAATGTTTTTCTAATTTCATGGTGTTTGTTTTTGGAATAATATTATTATATGTTTTTTATGTTATAGGTGTTGTCTAATGTTGTAAAGCGCTTAGAGCTTCTAAAGATTAGGCGCTATACAAAGTCCTCATTATTATTATTATTATTATATATATATATATATATATATATATATATATATATATATATATATATATATATATATATATATATATATATATATATATATATATATATATATAAAGAAAATACTAAACACATCAGTGAGAGAACTCATTGCAAACGAAATACATAAGCAACAGAGATTAAGAGATGTTAAGGAAAGGAAGTGGAATCATTTACATTCGACTGGAACGATTTAAATGTATTATCAGATTGGCTCTCACATAGAACACTTGTAAATACTTTATATTTCCCTAATTTACTGAACAAGCATAATATCATATATCGTTTTTAAGTTTAGTTGTTCCTCTGTACATTATGTTTATTCCATCAACCATCACACACATGAATGCCTGTCATGACTGATCATCCAGAGAATCAAAGATGTCCAGTCTCTTGCCCAAAAGGATATAAAGTATTGAGTCATTGTCTTTACATAAAAGACAGTGTGAGTCAAGAATGTCTATTGCGTTTATGGATTTTTTTTCAAACATAGTATTATGTTCATCGTTTAGGGCTTGGCAGTATAGTAACATATGCTTGGCTCTGTCTATAGTCAATCTTTTGCAGAGTTTACAGTTTATATTCATTCTCTGTTGAAATTGAACACATAGTTAAATAGGCAATGTTAGCGAAGGTCCAAGTTTTATTACGAAAACTTTTACCAAGCTTCCAGACAGCAAGTGGTTGAAGAGAAGTATGGAGACTTGCATAATGGCATAATGTAAAAGTTCGGGTCTCGATTCAAGTTTTGATATTTACAATGATTCTTCGCAACAGTTAACTGTAGTTTCAATATTCCTCCTCTAGGCTGGTTTCGGGATAAAATATAGGTTGTCTCTGTAGATGAGCGCTGACCAAGATCTATAATTCTTCTTGCAGCTTTTCTTTGACATACTTCTAGAACATATATATGTGACTGTCTCAAGTTGAACCATAATTCGCATCCATATGTCATAGCATGTAGTAATATTTTGACCATATTTTAGCACTATGAATTGGATTCATTCCAGCTTTTCCAATAACAGCTCCAACAAGTCAATAAAACACTGATCCTCCTTTATCACAAGCATTTTTCAGTGCAGTAGTATTAGAAACATCTGTAAGTAACCACATCATAGATTCTAGAAGAAACTATAGGAATCCTTTTATCTCCGGGCATGAACGTACATTTTTGTATAATTTGTTTCTTAAAAAATATGACGATATTGCTTTTATCAGTATTATTGTACCGGAGTCTCCAATTCGATGCATAGTTATGGAGGTTACGAAGTAAAACACATCCATTAAATGATGAAGATAGCAAGGTCGTGTCATCCGCTAGTAAAACACAAGGGATACTTAAGGTACCAAGTTGTATTCCAGATTTTGTAGACTCCATCAAGGATATGAGGTCATTTATCATCACTAAGAATAGCCATGCTGATAGCGTTCTTCGTTGTCCTACCCCTTGATTGACTGAGAATAGTTTCGAATGATGGACGTTGAGCAGAACAAGGGCTTAAACATCTCGAAAAGAATTTCGAATCGACCTCCACAGTCTTCCTTTAACTCCGAGATAGAATACTTATAAAAGAGGCCATCGTGCCATACCGTATTAAAGGCCTTCGCATTGTCCAGGAATGCAGCATAAACATTTGAGTGACCGTCTAAATAATGGGTTATTCCCTCTTTTATAATAAAGGCTGCAGTGATGCAACTGCATTCACTTCAAAATTGCTGTTGTAATTGGTGAGGGCAATTGATCCTTTCACTAAAAAGAGTTAGCCCCTTCAACAATATTTTTAAAATACTTTTTTGAAAAATGGGAACGACTGAGGTATCTCTATAGTTATTCATATCTAGCCTGTCTTTTTCCCCACCTTTGAATATAGGTATAACATTTGCAGTTTTGAAGTAGTCAGGATACCTTTCCAAGAAGATTATGTGATTGTTAACTTCGCACAAAGTAGAACTGATCGATTGACAGGCAAAAATTAAATTCTCTGCATATATTTGGTCATGTCCACATGATTTGTTTTTCTTCAGCTCTCTTTCATTCTCTGCAACGTCATTCTCTAATATGGTTCCACACACATCCCTATCTGCTCCGTCTTCATATTTGAATCCACAAGAATCTTTATGGTGTTTCTAATTTCAGCTGCAAAAGATTCATTAAAATGAATATATGTTGTTCCATTTCCTAAAGATATAAAATGCTGGCGCCACACGTTAGGAATCAAAATGAGGGTCCCGTATTATTTCTCCTTCCACGTTTATTTCAGAGATATTTTGTCTCTGTCCCTTCCAATGCAGTCTTACTATTCTTTAGATTTTCCATGTATCCAGTTATGCAGCTTTTTCTAGCTCGTCGAAGTGTTCCTGTTTGTATTGGTCTTTTGCCTTATTTAGTTGGTTTCAGAATTTTCTTTACACAATTTATATTCAGCATGCGTTTTACATTGTATACCACGTAGCCGTTTGTCTCTTATCCATGACGCTCGTTTTCTTCGCATCTCGTTATGTAGTTCAGCCACATTAGTAAATTTCAGTAGGGTTTTAGGTGAGGCTGGAAGTTCTTCTTTGGAAGATTTTTGTCAGACGCATTGTGTAAGACAGTCGCAACAGTAACGAGGGCGTTTTGTACATCTACAATGTCGTGTAAAAGTAGCTCCACTGAATTTAGGTGCTCGTTGGTTTCACTTCTGTACCGCGGGGCCCCGAGTGGCCGAATGGTCTAAAGCGCTCTCCGTTACGGATCACTGCCATCTCACCTCTGACTGCGTCGGTTCGAGTCCAGGATTCGGCCAATGTGGGTATGTGAGAAAGCTTGCCAGTAGCTTCTCGTGGGTCAGTGGTTCTTCCCGGGGTTTTCCCGGGTTCTTCCTCCACCATTAATACTGGCCGACATACATAGCCTGTCGTGTGCTGAAAAATGGCGTTAAACCCAACAACAACAACAACAACAACTTCTGTACCGCTCCTGCTGTTCTGAAGAATCTTTTCGCCAGTTGAATGTGTGTAGATATCTGGATAATGTTGATTCCAGGAGTTTGTCTGAAACTAACAACTCTGCTCTTGCAGGTAAATGATCAGATAGATTTAGATGATGATCATTTTCAATGTTGCCATTACGGACTAAACCTATTTTGGAGGTGGGTATTAAATTGTAGTCAATGAAGGAGGAGTGTTTGCCGTCAGATGAGCGATCTGTATATCCTGGTATTCCAGAAGAGAAAAATATCACATGTTGACGTTAGATGCCTTTTCTTAGTATGTAACCTTTACCTTTTGTACTTTCCGGAATCACTTTTTTAGGATGCTCCGCATTAAAGTCACCACAAATAATCACAAAACCTTTTTGACTATATGATGAATAAAGGCATTCCACAGTTTCCATTAATTCTTTATAATCATCTGAGGAGGAATTTGTGGAAGGAAACCACACACAGAACAAAAACAATATGATTGCGCGCAGGCTACTTTCAACTGCAATAGCTCTGTCGTTTCCGATATTATTCATATGACTAACCGGTAGTGATTTTCGATAGAGAATTGCAATTCATCCAAATCCTGAAATTTGTCTCCTATGGACACGTGTGAATTATGTTATCTGGTCTCGAAAAAGCAGTAAATCCCCTGTCAATGCTTTGAAAAAATTGTAGTTGCTCTAAATGTATCCAATGTTCTTGTATGCACACCATATCTACCTTATGAAGTAAGGGCGTTCTTGTCATAATGCCCTTTGCATTCAAAGTGATTATGTTTAGTGCATCAAACCTACAGTACGCATACCATCTGCTAGTAGCCTGGATTTGCTTAAGCCGGTATTTGTATATTCTTGTTGATCTGACAAAATCCTGTTCCGGGAGTCTAGACGACGGCTATCAATTACATTTGTAATTGGAACTGTATTAGGTGTACTTGATATATCTGAAACTGGGCAAGAAGATCTGGTCATATTTGCATAAGAGCAAGACAGCTGTATAAAGTTTGTAACTTGGTCCTAACACTAACCTCTTAATGCTGAGCGCCAAGCGTACCATTTTTGTAAGTCTTTGGTATGACTCGGCCGGGGATCGAGCCCACGACCTCCTGCATCCGAGAAGGACTCTCTAACCGCTAAAATATATTAAAATTATTCGTAATAATTTTAATTTCGATGCAAGTTTAGTGATTATAAATGTACTGTTGTCTTAAATAATAAGGTATATGGATTTATATTATATGAATATAATAGACATGTCTGATATATCTTTCTAAAACACTGGATCGATTTCCACGCTTTAGAAGCCCGAGATTAACCCTGTGACCCACACACAGACACACACTGACAGACACACACTCACAGACACACACACATTGTATTAAAACCCTAAAAGCTTGGTCGCTAGAATTTACAAAAATCTGTAAAATTTAAAATATGACAATCTGAAAAGTATATTAATAAATACTGTAATCCAGGGAAACAAGCGGTATAAAAATATGAAAGAAATATAGTTGATCTTTCCTTAGTAATTTTATTTTACAATATTATTATTGGTGTTTACACTCCTGAATAGTAATATTGACAGTAAGTCTGTTATTGTAATTTGGTGAAAATTATGGTTGGATGCTTACTCATATGTTTGAGTACTGCGGCATGGAGATGTGAGAATTGGCAAACGTATAATCGAATAATAAATATTGTATGATGTTTTCATCTTCGTGTTATTGCTAATTTTTAGATAGTTTTCATTAGACTTGCGAAAACCTTTGTTTTACATGATATTGCAGTTTATTTTTAAGATAAAGATGGAATTCAAAATCGGCCCTCTTCAGATATGCTCTCTGTATCTTAAGCAATTTTCTATAGGGAGGACATGTCATGCAAAGGTTGTTAAGTTGATCAGGCAAATTTAAGTTTCACCATGCAATCAAACCTGCAAATAATTATTCATTGGAATTGTACATTCTTGCAGTACTGCCATTTCTTTTTAGATGTCCTGATCAGGGAATTCGACAATTATATTGGAATGGGCAAGTTCTACTTTTGGCATTCTGCATTATTTTTAATTACACGTTATCAAAGAAATCTTTTCGAATTCAATGAGAAATTCGAGATTTTAAGAACTACATTTTGGTAAAAGTACCTGACATAATTGTTATATATGCGAAATTAGATAAGCAATATATCTTCATGATCGAAGGTTTTATTTCGTCCCGATCATATTTGTTTCATTCCACTAGTAAACTTCGCTAGCCGTAGAAAGCATTAAATAATTAAATTCCATCTTAAAGAATACATTTTGCACCCTGAAAGAATGGGGGTCATTAATATTCTTCAGAGATGGAATAAGGAAACAATCTATTTATGTGAAGATGTTTCGTGCAGTTCATTGTTTTATCTTTTCATCTGAGACCTCTAATTATTAGATTATCCCATGAAACATCTTATGTGTATTTAATTTGCATTGACTATCGGCTTTTCTCACCGATTATATATTATGTATATCTGTATTTTGTACTTGACCCTTGTCCAAAATCAAGGTATTGGTGTAGCTGACCGGTGACATTTATTTTGTAATGAAATATTTAGATCATTATTAATTGTAAACGTGTTTGCGTCAGTTTTGAGTTAAAGTTACTGTCTTGATTCTGGACTTAAAGACGATGGATGGATTGTCTGCAGTGACTAACAGGCACAGTGGAGTGAAAGTTGGCATACGTTTATGTAACATTATTGTACTGTAATTAAAATTGTCTTGGATGCTGTAATTATAGAAAATATGCACTATATAAAGCAGACATCTATCAAAATAACTGCTTCCACGTGCTCCAAAAACTGAGACAGAACAAGCCTAAAGTACACCAACATTAGCAGTTATTAAATTAGGGAAAATGAATGTTCTTGGGTACTAAATTCTGAAAGTAATATAAATGAATGATAAAGTACATTAAAAGGCATAAAAAGGTACATTCTTTTTTCTAAAATTGTCTTCCAATCCTTCCTTGGAAATTAGTAAGAAGAGCGAGCAGTCTTTTGAGAGGTTCATATCTCAAGTAAAACCAAGCAGTATACTCTATAATCCAAAACACACCAGCGTAAAGGGAATAAAAAGTTATTTTAACGATGCCTAAAATATACAAGGTCTTTTTTTTTTCAAAAAGAAATCATAGGATAACAGCTGAGTAAAACCAATAAATATTTTATTTTCCTTTAAAAATCTAATCCTGTGTAAAGTGTGAAACTTTAGAGTAGCAATAGTGATAGTAGTCCCCACCCAAAAAGAAATTCTAAAGAAAATAACTATATGAACATATGGAGAAAATAAATAGTTTATTATTGTTTATTACAAAGATGCAATAAATAGTAACGTAACAAAAGCCAAAGAAATGGGTTACAACGAATAACAAATTTTGTAAATTGAGAATGGAATTGAATTCCCGGGTATCTTGAAAACCTACATGTTTTGAAGAAGGCCGTCGTTGATATTTGAAGCAATATGACAATTACAGAGTCACCACAAGATAATAGTGAACCACCAATAGATTCAAAGAGAAAAGAGGGATAATGCTTTCTGAGTGAGTCATTACGGAATCTACAAGCAAAGTTACTAAGAGAACGAAATTTTAAAATATCATGCAGTCTTTTCTGCATGAAACTATTTTGGGGCGGTTTTAGACCTACAGAGACTTTCCTGTGTAAGATTGTTGAAAAGTTACGCCTGAAAACATTATCTCCTAATTCCGCATTAGATTTAGAATTATACCACATAGTGAACATTCTCTACTGACGTTAAAGAATACCGCCGAAAAAACAACCAAATAACAGATTCTTGTTTTTACGCTGAATATTGATGCATATGTAAAAGGAACTTGGGTCCCTATTGAGTTAGAACTAAAGTAGATTTGTCCAAACGTCACACACTCAGACAAACCATTTCAAATGTAGGGAGATTTTGAGATTTGTATTAAAATTGTGCGAGGCTGTTAATATCCTGAGTCCAAGAAAAAATAAAACTAATATTTTCGCCTATCTGATGTTGCAAAATAACAACTCGAAAACAACTTTTTCCACATATCAACACATTTTTCCTTGTCAGATAGAAGTAACAAGTGAACCTTGACTCCTATCCCCATTTCATAATAATCTGCTACGATGTATGAGTTTAAGCTGACAGTGAACATTCGACTCATAAAGCTGACACATGTATAGTGATCATTCGACTCGTACAACATATCTATATGCTTTAGCAGAATGTAGTACATCCAATCCAGACAATAAACTATGTATGTACATAGAATGTGATGAATGCAGTTGAAAATGTTCTGTGACGACAAACACTGAACAAGTGAGATATTTTATGATAAATAAAGCTCTTCTCTTATCATACATACAGAATAAGCATGACATAAAGAGACAAGGGCAGAAGTTTGCTTTGTGAATTGAAAACAGCAAAACTAGTATGGTCAAATTGGTAGCATTTGTGGATCAACAGTTAAATGTTTAAGATGAGAAAAAGAACGAAATGAGACAGAAGAGAAGGAATACAGTACGGTGTTCTGAAAAACTACTTGTCAGGTGAACTCAATAGAGGCCTTAGAAAAGCCCGCCGTCGTTAGTTAATCCCACACGACAGATTTGTCTATTCAAATACATGCAAAATTCGTTTCATTAGTGACTTTCTTTCTGTTCGATACAGATGCAAAGGTATTGTAACATACATTATATTTCCAGTGATTGCAGTAATTATGTTTCTTAACAATAAAGCAAATGCTTTCGTCAAAACACATCTGATAGTTTGCAATATCAACAAACTAATCTTTTTTGTAAAACACAAAAGCTCTTTTGATATTTTATTCTTTTCTATTACTAAGGAAAGAACTCAAGTTAAGCCTGGGAAGATTTGTTGGGGCTAATTGTCAGCTGTTTAGCCACATAGTGCTTAATTAATCTGCAGATGATATCGAAGGACGTATTTGTAAGTTTACAGATCACCGGCCATACTCTAACATGTTTCTTTTTACATCAGAATTTAATTTTATGATCAAAAGTAGTTATACTCACAAAAAAGAATTTAAAACAATTTTAATGTGTAAAGAAGAAATAGTAATTTAATTACTCGAAATGGAAGTATACATCGCTGTTACTTCCCCTTAGCAACGATTTCCCACCTACAGAGGACACCAACCGGAAATGCCGTACATTTATCCCCACAAGACGAAGTACAGGCTTTTTGCTGTCGAAAAATAAAACACTATAAACTATGGATAGGGAACATTTAAACAAAACGTCACAGAATAATACCTCGTATTTATTTTAAAAAAAATCCTTTTGAGTTCATAATGGTTATAATAATGCTAAATAAAGAGTTGATCAAAGTCTACACGTTGCACATTCAAAAAGTATTATGATTATTTTAAACATTAATATTTTACATCTGTAGTAACATTAATGTACTGTAATCCTTTACTTCATATATTTTACTTACGCTCTTTCTATCCGTCTTCTCATATGCACCATAGAGCTTTCCTTAGGATTAAGGAGGATTTAGGACTTTCCCATCTCTCACCCTTTACGACTCTACAGCTCAGTATACATTTATGTGGTGGTAAACAGGGTCTTTCGGAAACAGAAAAAAAAAACTTTTGTCTCATCATCGCATTTTTGGTTACATCCATATGCAACACAGTGCACCATATTTGCTGTACAAAGGCACACTCGTAAGATGTATCACATAGATATTTAAGTGGGGACATTAAAGACTTGAATGGCTAGGTTGAATAGAAGGGATAACTGTATTCGTATTAGTGGTTGACACGCGGAAACTACATATTGTTTACGGAGATTGCCAAATAATTTTTTTGTTCATTTTAAAAAAGTGGATTTTTAAATCTAATTAAAGATTTTTATGATGCGCAAGCATAGCAAATGCGTTTTTTTTTTAAATGACTATAATAATATCACACGTTTGTACAATATAGGTGACCAGTGACCTTTAACACAATAAGTAGAAGTTAAAAGACTGAAGACAATAGCTGAGACTCAAATACATCAAAACTCATAGATTCCATTAATGTTTTCAACCTCAAACAGTCAGTTAACCAACCCACCCATAAACATGGTCACTTTTTAGACTGGATTCTTCATAGACCTGATGATAACATTCTACGGTCCTCCCTGGTATCCCATGACCTCTGCATTATATGCCATCTGGACGTATCAGTCCCTAACCCTCCACCTTTATCTGCTACTAAGAGAAACCTCCGTATGATAAATATAACCAAACTAATGCACGACATCCAAGCTAACTTAACAACTTGCTTACCTCCTACCGCAGAACAACTCGATAACTGTCTGCGTTCATTGCTTGACAAACATGCCCCAGCTACCAAGTGCAGAGTATCAATTCAAAAGTGTTCTCCATGGTATAGCAGTGTTAGGGACCAGCTTCGCACTGCTAAAAGAGACCGCCGTATTCAGAAGCAAATATATGAAGTCGCTAAGAAGAATGTCACAAATATAGTCTGTGCAGCGAGATCAGCCCACTACACTACTAAGATCATGGAAAGTTTCAGCTGCAAAGAGCTCTTTGAGATTACTAACAAGCTAATGTCAAGGAACAAATCAACACCACTTCCAACTACCTTCTCTCCAGTCGACCTTCCGGAGCAGCAGAGGGGGTGAATCCGACATTTTGTCCAATCGTCATTTGGCTTAATTAATACTTTCTGCAACTCAACGATCTAGTGTCGTCAGCGCCTGGTAAAAAAAAAACGACGACGTCGTTGGGGGATCGTCCAATCGTCATTTGGTTTAATTAACACCTTCTGCGCGCCGATCCCCAGCGTCGTCAGCGTCCGGTAAACACATCGACGACCGCGTCGATGTCATCGCCCCCTCTGCTGCTGAATATTTTGCCAAGTCCGATACAAATCCATGTGGGGTTGATTGAGCATGACTAAAAACAAAATCGACCCAGCATCGATGGAGGAAATGTCATAATTCCTATAAAAAATTAATTTTGACATTTCCTCCATTACTCTGTCATGTGTGGCAGTAAATTTATTGGGTCAGTTTTGCAAAACAGCATCGATGGAGGAAATGTCAGAATTTCTATATAAAATTAATTTTGACATTTCCCCCATGTGTGACGGGTCAGCATCGATGGGGAAACTGTCAGAATTTCTATATAAAATTAATTTTGACATTTCCCCCATGTGTGACGGGTCAGTTTTGCAATTGCAATGGGGCATTGTTGTTGTTGTTGTTGTTTTACAAAATAAAAAAGTTTTTCATTAAATAATGCCCCATCGGCGATTTTTAACCGACGAGGATACCAATGAAATAATAAGACTCCGTGGGAAAACACCAATATCGGAAATAGCAGATCGATACAAAATCAGTTACCAGCGCATCTATAAAATTTGGAAAAATGAGCCTGACAACGATATCAGAATGATAGATCTCAGCATCGACGATGAAATAAAACAAATTGTTGATTCACCCAGTGATGCGAATTCATCCATGGACGCCATTGTGGATAAACAGACCATTCAGGACTTGCAATGGCGGTTAAATAATTTGACCAACGAGAATAAATCATTGCAACAACGGTTAAAACACGTGTCAAGCACAGCCGATTATAATCGTATACAACGGCGTTATGATTATTTACAACAGCGTTATGACGATTTACAACAGCGACATGATGATATGCAACGACGTCACGATGATACTCAACGGCGTAACGATGATGCGCAACGGCGTCACGATGACATGCGACGCACCATTAGTGGGCTTCAGTATGAACTCGGAAATGTTCGGAAGGAATTGAATGAAGCACAACACGATAATGCGCTACTGATTCAGCGAATCACCGAGATGACCGCCGTCCCCAACGAACCAGAAATAACCAGAAAAAAGAAAAATCCCCGCGAAGATAAACCTCGTGAGGATAAATTTGTAATCGATGAAATTCCCGGTGTGGTATCTCGCAAGGATATTAAGTTTGTGAACCGCATGGACAAGGCGCTTCAAGATGGCGACTAGACCTTTCGTTCGGTAATTACCCATACTGTGTCAAATCGTTTGACGTCATGGTTTGGAAACATTTTTTCATACGCTCTTTGGTAATATTTGTCGCGGAGACATAACCGAGCTTTCGCTGAACGACTTTCAAATACCATACAATCGTATTTATCTCCGCTGGGGAATTTCTGAACCGCATGAAATCTTCCGTTCTTGAATTTTACATTGATTGGCATCCTCGGGCAGGACTTTTTATAATCGCTAATGACGCTGTCGAATTTCACCGGGTGATATTCCAACAGTGACATTATACTTAAAGCCGTTATTTAATTAAATATTAAAATGATATCAGGTGGACGGTCCTGGATGAACAATCGTGCCGAAAATTTTTCCAGACAAGCTAGTTATTTCCTTGACGAGGTTGCCTCGGAAGCACCACCGAAATTACCATTATTTCGGTACGATAAAACCAGAATAATCTCTCCGACGAAACAATTTTACAAGGACACTAGAGTCAATACTATCTGTTTAAATCTCAACGAGAAAAAGATCATCGAATTTGATTCCACCGCGGAGACGTGTAAATGGTTTAACCTCAGCCCGGACACAATTCAACGACCCTTTTTTCAGGCCCGAGATGGAATCCTATGGATCGTGTTGCGCGGTGATATAGGCGTGGAAAAGCGGGCTTGGTTCGATGACGTTGATACTCTATTCAATAACGCAATTAATAGTCTTCCAGAAAAATATCGGCTGCGGGTCAATTATTTACTCGAGTCCGGGGAAAATAAAACAAAATACGGCCTCAACCCCAAAATACCCACGGTTGCTGTTAATTTAACTCAACGAACAATTCTACGATTCAGTTGTATCAACGACACAAATAGTCATTTTCGTGTCAGCGGGGGATTATTGGGTTGTAATTCGCGGTGATAAAAAACATTGTACCACCGAGGAAATAATTTCCGACGTGATGGAAAATTTAACACCCGACCAGAAAACGCGATTAACCTCCATCGATGGGGAAACTGTCAAATTTCCTATAAAAAATTACTCTGACACTTTCCCCATTATCGGGAAAACCATCCATTAACGGACCATACATGAAATCGCAACATTGTTGTGTGTGTGTCAGTCGCGGTAACATTCCCCCCGGCGAATCCAACATCATCGATGGTCTCGTTAATCCACGTTGGATCGCCTGCAAAATCTGATTCGGGCCAGTCGGGATAATACAATGTATAATTCGATCGATCCGTGTGTTTAATATCATCGGATATCAATCTTCCGCCGAATCCCTTGTAGATCGATTTGATTTTTTCAATGATATTTTTTAGCGTCAAATTGCCCCTTCTAAACCTCATATCCGGGAATATCTCGCAGAAATGTTTCAATAGTGTATTATACTTGTCAAGTCGGTCTGGTTGCGCCAGCATCTCAGAGATGCTATTGATTAACTCGGCACGACTCACAGGAACACTTTTCACATCAAGTCGATCCGGAACCACATCGGGGAGATTTAACGCGCCAAGAACGTTTCTGACGATTTTAAGTTGTTGCCGGGGATTGATTTTATCGGATCGACACGGCGTCGTTGCTGCAGCGCTACCGTTATTATGCTCGTCGACTACAACACGCTGATATCGCTGCAGCCGCGAAACGTTCTTATTCAGATATTCTATCCGGTAGTTATCTAGTTTTCTTACATCGGTTTGAAACACGTAATTGAGATACGTCAACGCCTTTTCGTATGGCTCTAGCCGCTGTTCGGGGTCGTATTGGTAGTATTTATCACGTGTAGTCTCACTATTAACCGCAGCAATTCTTTCTCCGATGGAAGATTTTAAAAAATCATCTACACGTGGATCGCTATTGAGTACCGCGTCACTGACTCGTTTCTGCTTTTGTTGTTTTTTTTCCTTCCATATTTCGTATTCATCTGGTAATTCCCATTCAACTAAATAACCGGTTCGTTTCATCATTTCAACGAGTCTGCACGTGAAATAGCGTTTTGAATTGTTCTCGTCAATAATCGTGCTAATAAACATATATCCGTAACCGGTATGTACATCACAGCGATTCGGGGTTCTAAACAGCAACTCTGACGACGATAAATTCCTTTCATGTGATTCGATTGCGGAAATAATATCATCGCGGGTCAATGGAAGCTCTGTGCGGCCTCGTTTTGTTGCTGAATAACGTATTTCCGAAATATTTCTGAAACGATGGATGGCTTGTTTGGTCGCCTCTACAGAACCTAATTCTTCAGAAAACACCGTCATGTACTTGAATCGCGGGTCCACAATGGATACCCCAGCCTCAACGGTATAATTGTAGATTACCACGTCGATGTTTTCAAACGCCGCAGTGGTATCAGCGAAATCTCGTTGTTTTTCGGCCGGGTCGGTGTCCGCATGATAGTATTTTACTCGGTATCCTAAGTGCTGTAACAATCTGGCAAGTGTTTCCACAGAATAATTTCCGCGTCGTTTATTGTGTGCGAATACAACTACACGATTTCCTCGTCGTAACGTGTCCAACAGTTTATTGTAGTTGTCTCTGTGAGACTGTTCCACAATGAATTTTTTACCATGATCGGGCCGATATTCGTTGATGATGAATTTCATGTCCGGGCGATTCAGGTATTTTCTGAATAATTCTAAGTCGTCATTGTTAGCATCCGCGTCAAGTACAATTACCCGTCTCGCGGATGAAATCAGCCATGTCAGTGTTTCCCAAATCTGTTTACCGCGACTTGATGAGACTACCTGTCGAAGAATTCCGTGCCACTCATCCAGCAATAGAACATCGGGAATTCCCCCGACTCGTACAATCGATTCTATTTGGGAAATAACCCTGCGATGCTTTTTTTGTATCGAATATAATATCTCCATGGATCGTTTCGTACGATTCGAGATTATAGTCAATGGCGGTCTTTCTGGTAAAGGTCTTTCTGTACGAGACGCACAACACAGACTGATCATCTCGTATTGATTTCCACGCCGACTCTGACTTGCCGAGTCCACAGTGGGATCCATCCATGTAGTCGTCGTTGAGAATGATTTTACATCCTCGGCCGCCTTCATGAACGGGTGGCTCGCGATAAGTATAATCGGGAGTCCTCTTGGGAAACTCGCCACTGTAGTCCTTGCGGCGATAATTAAAACTCCTTACGTATCTTTCGTAGAGGGTTTTATCGTCACTAGCGGCTCCAATATTACGCGGTATTATTATTTTTTGCGTGCTTCTGTAACAACCGATTACAAACTGATCAGAGTAAACGCACACAAATGCGTCAATGGCCTTCCCCTCGATGAATCCACCGATCTCATTGTATCCGTGACGTCGCTGACATATGCTGCAAAATGAGCCCGCAACTCGCCCCAGCGATATTATGTTGCTGAGTTGATTTGTAGTCCCGGTGATTTGATCGGGTTGTCCGGACAACAACGTGGAAAATTGTCGAATTTGTTCAGCAGTAAGATCATCACACTCGGTGATTTCAGGTTCCGGTTCGGGCTCAAGTTGTTCTTAACACGGCTGAATAGAGACCGGACAAGATAGCAGCGTACTGGTGAATCCAACAGGATGAATTAATCGCTTACCAACGCTATTTGGTCTTGCCGACCTGGTTCCGGACAATTTGATGCTATACAGCCCAGCTTGTGTATCAACATTCCATGCTGGTCTATCCGCGGCGACTTTCTTCAACAGCGATTGATGTTCCTCGAAATCCTGGTAATTCCCATTCAACTAAATAACCGGTTCGTTTCATCATTTCAACGAGTCTGCACGTGAAATAGCGTTTTGAATTGTTTTCGTCAATAATTGTACTAATAAACATATGTCCGTAACTGGTATGTACATCACAGCGATTCGGGGTTCTAAACAGCAACTCTGACGACGATAAATTCCTTTCATGTGATTCGATTGCGGAAATAATATCATCGCGGGTCAATGGAAGCTCTGTGCGGCCTCGTTTTGTTGCTGAGAAATATGTCAATTGTTTTTATTGTTGTTGTTATAGCAAGGTTATTACCAGTAATAACTACTTAGGGTCCAATAACAACAACAATAAAAACAATTGACATATTTCTTACCGCAGAAAAAAAATATTTTGTAAATCATTTTTTTGTAACCCATCACCGCGATAGGTAATTTACTTGTAAATCATTATTCTCCCCCATTAACATGCTAACAATCGCAGTATAAATAAACGCCTCTGTTATTTTTTTTTGTGTGATTACATGGGCATCCTGGTTGGTAAATTAACAAGCACGCTAACGGTATTACGATTTTAGTGAAACGCGATTGGTGTTTACAAAATCACCAGTATTGATGGGGGAACTGTCATAGTTCTTATTGACATTTCCTCCACTGATGGGGGAACTGTCATAGTTCTTATTGACATTTCCTCCATGTGTGGCGGGTCAGTTTTGTAAAACAAAATCGATTTTTTTTACTCTGACCAGTCTCCATCGATGGGGGAACTGTCATAGTTCTTATAAATAATTATTCTGACATTTCCTCCATTACTCTGACCAGTCTCCATCGATGGGGAAACTGTCAAAATTACTATAAAAAATTATACTTGACACTTTCCCCATTACTCTGACCAGCATCGAGCGTGGGGAAACTGTCAAAATTACTATAAATAATTATATTGACATTTCCTCCATTACTCTGACCAGTCTCCATCGATGGGGAAACTGTCAAAATTACTATAAAAAATTATACTTGACACTTTCCCCATTACTCTGACCAGTATTGATGGGGGAACTGTCATAGTTCTTATTGACATTTCCTCCATGTGTGACGGGTCATTACACAATTAAAAATCCCGTTCAACCCCGCCCTGCTTCCTTTCGGGATTTTAAAAACTCTTCCGGGGATGGTATCGGTTTATTCTTTCGTTGGCAGTATTCTACCGCTGACCGATACTGGGGGCTTCCACAGCCGATACAAATTCTAATCTTTCCTCGGACGCCCGTGCCACATCTGAGACAGGGCTGAGGACCGTCCTTGCTCCCCTGTTTTGATCTACAATTATGTACCCCGCAAAACTCGCCGTAACAGTTTTTTCCGCATGGGACCTTTGATCCCTGGGGGAGCCATTTGCATTTATTGACAGCCAGTGCCGGATTAACCATTATTATTAACCATTAATAAGCATTCAATTAAATATTAAAAATTATACAGTATAATGGATAATCATTATTCCAATAACACCTTCATCGACGCATTGGGGCGCGGAACATCTTACTACGAGGAGTCCCCGGATGACTTTTTTACGGCCCCGGAAACGTATCACGACGTGCGAGAATACTACCGAAGGCATTTGGGTCTATCTTGGAGTGTTTCCAGTAAAAAGTCCGCAATTGACCTTCTCACCGTTGCAGACTATCAATTTCTTGGAGTAATCATCCAACAAATGGGGAGATTTTACGTATTCGTAGATGATCCGGACATAGTAGAATTTCAGGGATATTCCGCGGTCAATGAGATTATTCCGAAACACCGGTGCAGATATCCTACCATCGACGTGGATTCCAAGACGCCATCGCTGGCCGAGTTGTTGTCGTATTTCCATGAGTTAGTTGATTCCATTAATGATGTTTTGGTTTTTGAAACCAGCGGCGGTTATCACATCATGTTAAAAACGATCCCGGTGGATTTCGAGGAACATCAATCGCTGTTGAAGAAAGTCGCCGCGGATAGACCAGCATGGAATGTTGATACACAAGCTGGGCTGTATAGCATCAAATTGTCCGGAACCAGGTCGGCAAGACCAAATAGCGTTGGTAAGCGATTAATTCATCCTGTTGGATTCACCAGTACGCTGCTATCTTGTCCGGTCTCTATTCAGCCGTGTTACGAACAACTTGAGCCCGAACCGGAACCTGAAATCACCGAGTGTGATGATCTTACTGCTGAACAAATTCGACAATTTTCCACGTTGTTGTCCGGACAACCCGATCAAATCACCGGGACTACAAATCAACTCAGCAACATAATATCGCTGGGGCGAGTTGCGGGCTCATTTTGCAGCATATGTCAGCGACGTCACGGATACAATGAGATCGGTGGATTCATCGAGGGGAAGGCCATTGACGCATTTGTGTGCGTTTACTCTGATCAGTTTGTAATCGGTTGTTACAGAAGCACGCAAAAAATAATAATACCGCGTAATATTGGAGCCGCTAGTGACGATAAAACCCTCTACGAAAGATACGTAAGGAGTTTTAATTATCGTCGCAAGGACTACAGTGGCGAGTTTCCCAAGAGGACTCCCGATTATACTTATCGCGAGCCACCCGTTCATGAAGGCGGCCGAGGATGTAAAATCATTCTCAACGACGACTACATGGATGGATCCCACTGTGGACTCGGCAAGTCAGAGTCGGCGTGGAAATCAATACGAGATGATCAGTCTGTGTTGTGCGTCTCGTACAGAAAGACCTTTACCAGAAAGACCGCCATTGACTATAATCTCGAATCGTACGAAACGATCCATGGAGATATTATATTCGATACAAAAAAGCATCGCAGGGTTATTTCCCAAATAGAATCGATTGTACGAGTCGGGGGAATTCCCGATGTTCTATTGCTGGATGAGTGGCACGGAATTCTTCGACAGGTAGTCTCATCAAGTCGCGGTAAACAGATTTGGGAAACACTGACATGGCTGATTTCATCCGCGAGACGGGTAATTGTACTTGACGCGGATGCTAACAATGACGACTTAGAATTATTCAGAAAATACCTGAATCGCCCGGACATGAAATTCATCATCAACGAATATCGGCCCGATCATGGTAAAAAATTCATTGTGGAACAGTCTCACAGAGACAACTACAATAAACTGTTGGACACGTTACGACGAGGAAATCGTGTAGTTGTATTCGCACACAATAAACGACGCGGAAATTATTCTGTGGAAACACTTGCCAGATTGTTACAGCACTTAGGATACCGAGTAAAATACTATCATGCGGACACCGACCCGGCCGAAAAACAACGAGATTTCGCTGATACCACTGCGGCGTTTGAAAACATCGACGTGGTAATCTACAATTATACCGTTGAGGCTGGGGTATCCATTGTGGACCCGCGATTCAAGTACATGACGGTGTTTTCTGAAGAATTAGGTTCTGTAGAGGCGACCAAACAAGCCATCCATCGTTTCAGAAATATTTCGGAAATACGTTATTCAGCAACAAAACGAGGCCGCACAGAGCTTCCATTGACCCGCGATGATATTATTTCCGCAATCGAATCACATGAAAGGAATTTATCGTCGTCAGAGTTGCTGTTTAGAACCCCGAATCGCTGTGATGTACATACCGGTTACGGATATATGTTTATTAGCACGATTATTGACGAGAACAATTCAAAACGCTATTTCACGTGCAGACTCGTTGAAATGATGAAACGAACCGGTTATTTAGTTGAATGGGAATTACCAGATGAATACGAAATATGGAAGGAAAAAAAACAACAAAAGCAGAAACGAGTCAGTGACGCGGTACTCAATAGCGATCCACGTGTAGATGATTTTTTAAAATCTTCCATCGGAGAAAGAATTGCTGCGGTTAATAGTGAGACTACACGTGATAAATACTACCAATACGACCCCGAACAGCGGCTAGAGCCATACGAAAAGGCGTTGACGTATCTCAATTACGTGTTTCAAACCGATGTAAGAAAACTAGATAACTACCGGATAGAATTTCTGAATAAGAACGTTTCGCGGCTGCAGCGATATCAGCGTGTTGTAGTCGACGAGCATAATAACGGTAGCGCTGCAGCAACGACGCCGTGTCGATCCGATAAAATCAATCCCTGGCAACAACTTAAAATCGTCAGAAACGTTCTTGGCGCGTTAAATCTCCCCGATGTGGTTCCGGATCGACTTGATGTGAAAAGTGTTCCTGTGAGTCGTGCCGAGTTAATCAATAGCATCTCTGAGATGCTGGCGCAACCAGACCGACTTGACAAGTATAATACACTATTGAAACATTTCTGCGAGATATTCCCGGATATGAGGTTTAGAAGGGGCAATTTGACGCTAAAAAATATCATTGAAAAAATCAAATCGATCTACAAGGGATTCGGCGGAAGATTGATATCCGATGATATTAAACACACGGATCGATCGAATTATACATTGTATTATCCCGACTGGCCCGAATCAGATTTTGCAGGCGATCCAACGTGGATTAACGAGACCATCGATGATGTTGGATTCGCCGGGGGGAATGTTACCGCGACTGACACACACACAACAATGTTGCGATTTCATGTATGGTCCGTTAATGGATGGTTTTCCCGATAATGGGGAAAGTGTCAGAGTAATTTTTTATAGGAAATTTGACAGTTTCCCCATCGATGGAGGTTAATCGCGTTTTCTGGTCGGGTGTTAAATTTTCCATCACGTCGGAAATTATTTCCTCGGTGGTACAATGTTTTTTATCACCGCGAATTACAACCCAATAATCCCCCGCTGACACGAAAATGACTATTTGTGTCGTTGATACAACTGAATCGTAGAATTGTTCGTTGAGTTAAATTAACAGCAACCGTGGGTATTTTGGGGTTGAGGCCGTATTTTGTTTTATTTTCCCCGGACTCGAGTAAATAATTGACCCGCAGCCGATATTTTTCTGGAAGACTATTAATTGCGTTATTGAATAGAGTATCAACGTCATCGAACCAAGCCCGCTTTTCCACGCCGATATCACCGCGCAACACGATCCATAGGATTCCATCTCGGGCCTGATAAAAGGGTCGTTGAATTGTGTCCGGGCTGAGGTTAAACCATTTACACGTCTCCGCGGTGGAATCAAATTCGATGATCTTTTTCTCGTTGAGATTTAAACAGATAGTATTGACTCTAGTGTCCTTGTAAAATTGTTTCGTCGGAGAGATTATTCTGGTTTTATCGTACCGAAATAATGGTAATTTCGGTGGTGCTTCCGAGGCAACCTCGTCAAGGAAATAACTAGCTTGTCTGGAAAAATTTTCGGCACGATTGTTCATCCAGGACCGTCCACCTGATATCATTTTAATATTTAATTAAATAACGGCTTTAAGTATAATGTCACTGTTGGAATATCACCCGGTGAAATTCGACAGCGTCATTAGCGATTATAAAAAGTCCTGCCCGAGGATGCCAATCAATGTAAAATTCAAGAACGGAAGATTTCATGCGGTTCAGAAATTCCCCAGCGGAGATAAATACGATTGTATGGTATTTGAAAGTCGTTCAGCGAAAGCTCGGTTATGTCTCCGCGACAAATATTACCAAAGAGCGTATGAAAAAATGTTTCCAAACCATGACGTCAAACGATTTGACACAGTATGGGTAATTACCGAACGAAAGGTCTAGTCGCCATCTTGAAGCGCCTTGTCCATGCGGTTCACAAACTTAATATCCTTGCGAGATACCACACCGGGAATTTCATCGATTACAAATTTATCCTCACGAGGTTTATCTTCGCGGGGATTTTTCTTTTTTCTGGTTATTTCTGGTTCGTTGGGGACGGCGGTCATCTCGGTGATTCGCTGAATCAGTAGCGCATTATCGTGTTGTGCTTCATTCAATTCCTTCCGAACATTTCCGAGTTCATACTGAAGCCCACTAATGGTGCGTCGCATGTCATCGTGACGCCGTTGCGCATCATCGTTACGCCGTTGAGTATCATCGTGACGTCGTTGCATATCATCATGTCGCTGTTGTAAATCGTCATAACGCTGTTGTAAATAATCATAACGCCGTTGTATACGATTATAATCGGCTGTGCTTGACACGTGTTTTAACCGTTGTTGCAATGATTTATTCTCGTTGGTCAAATTATTTAACCGCCATTGCAAGTCCTGAATGGTCTGTTTATCCACAATGGCGTCCATGGATGAATTCGCATCACTGGGTGAATCAACAATTTGTTTTATTTCATCGTCGATGCTGAGATCTATCATTCTGATATCGTTGTCAGGCTCATTTTTCCAAATTTTATAGATGTGCTGGTAACTGATTTTGTATCGATCTGCTATTTCCGATATTGGTGTTTTCCCACGGAGTCTTATTATTTCATTGGTATCCTCGTCGGTTAAAAATCGCCGATGGGGCATTATTTAATGAAAAACTTTTTTATTTTGTAAAACAACAACAACAACAACAATGTCCCATTGCAATTGCAAAACTGACCCGTCACACATGGGGGAAATGTCAAAATTAATTTTATATAGAAATTCTGACAGTTTCCCCATCGATGCTGACCCGTCACACATGGGGGAAATGTCAAAATTAATTTTATATAGAAATTCTGACATTTCCTCCATCGATGCTGTTTTGCAAAACTGACCCAATAAATTTACTGCCACACATGACAGAGTAATGGAGGAAATGTCAAAATTAATTTTTTATAGGAATTATGACATTTCCTCCATCGATGCTGGGTCGATTTTGTTTTTAGTCATGCTCAATCAACCCCACATGGATTTGTATCGGACTTGGCAAAATATTCAGCAGCAGATGACATCGACGCGGTCGTCGATGTGTTTACCGGACGCTGACGACGCTGGGGATCGGCGCGCAGAAGGTGTTAATTAAACCAAATGATGATTGGACGATCCCCCGACGACGACGTCGTTTTTTTTTTACCAGGCGCTGACGACGCTAGATCGTTGAGTTGCAGAAAGTATTAATTAAGCCAAATGACGATTGGACAAAATGTCGGATTCGCCCCCTCTGCTGCTTCCGGACATGTTTGCAAATTTCTTCCGTGACAAAGTAAAAACCATTAAAGATAAGCTTGACACCACAAATTTCAATTGACTCGTCGTCACCATACAGTTGGGATACAGAATTTGAGCGGCAACCATTAGCAGCATTTGAACCTGTCTCTATGGATTTTGTACGTATAATCCTGATGAAGAGTGCACCAAAGTCATGTGAACTTGATCCAATTCCAACATCACTGCTGCTTGAGTGCTTAGATCCAGTATTGCCTTCACTAACTGATGTTATCAATACTTTTCTCTCATCCGGGGAATTCCCATCATTTGTCAAAACTGCCATTGTAAAGCCTCTGCTGAAGAAACCAACACTAGACCATAACGATTTAAAGAACTACCGCACAGTTTCTATCTCCAATTCATATAAAAAATCTTAGAAAAGGTTGTTTTATCCCAGCTTGTATCTCATCTAAATTCAAACAGTCTTTTTAGCAATGTACAATCTGCATATTGCCCTTGCCACAGTACTGAAACTACTCTTCTAAAAGTAGTTAATGACATTCTCTCTGCGTTGGATAGCAGAAAGAATACAGTCCTCACCCTTCTTGATTTGTCTGCAGCATTTGACACAATATACCATGATACATTACTTCACCGTCTCCAGCATGTATTTGGCATTCATGGTACAGCCTTACTGTGGTTCAAGTCCTGCTTGGTCAACAGGACACAAATTGTATCTGCAAATGGAATACACTCCAGCCCAGTTGATCTATGTTGTGGTGTTCCACAGGGGTCTGTTCTTGGATCTCTTCTCTTCATTCTGTACACTCAGCCGCTCTCAAGTGTCATAGATCATCATCCAGTGTCTCAGCAATTGTACGCTGATGACACCCAAATATACAAATCTAGCCACCCAACTGAAGTTGATGCTACCATCCAAGGTGTAGAGAGGTGCATTTCTGATGTAAAATCATGGATGACATGGAACAAGCTGCAGATGAATGATGATAAAACTGAGGCCATTCTGATCACAACAAAAAGACTTTCTCATTCACATCCTTTACCTCAAACAATAAATATCAGCAACGTCAACATTAAATTCACACAATCAGTACGAAACCTAGGTGTTACTCTGGACAGTGCTCTCACATTGCACGAACATGTCATGAATATAAGTACGGCTGCATATCTTGAGCTGAGACGCATCTGCTCAATTCGCAAATATCTTTCAGTTGATGCCACTAAAACACTTGTGTGTTCATTAGTACTTTCAAGACTGGACTATTGTAACTCAATTCTGTCTGGTTCATTTCAAAATCTACTCCAGAAACTTCAAAAAGTTCAAAACACAGCTGCTCGGATCATATTTAGAGTATCACGATCAGAGCACACCTCCCAGCTGTTCTGTACCCTACACTGGCTATCCATTCGATCCAGAATCAAACACAAAATTTGTTCTCTGTGCTACGTTTCACTGTCGGACTCTAGTCCAACATACCTATCCGATCTCACCCATGTGTATATACCAGCAAGATACTTACGCTCCTCTTCTGACAATCGTATACTCATTATTCCCACTATGAAAACAAAGTCATATGGACAACGTTCTTTTGCATACCAAGGCCCAGCAACGTGGAATGAATTGCCCACCGAACTTAGACACAAAGACACAGTGATCACATTCAAGACGGCTCTCAAAACTCACTTATTTCGACTGCAAGAACAAACTTAAAGACCTAATAATGTTTCCTACCTGAAATATTTTCAGCATGTTTTTTATTTTTTAATGTTTTTCTAATTTCATGGTGTTTGTTTTTGTAATAATATTATTATGTTTTTTATGTTATAGGTGTTGTCTAATGTTGTAAAGCGCTTAGAGCTTCTAAAGATTAGGCGCTATACAAAGTCCTCATTATTATTATTATTATTATTTTCAATTACGAAAGATTATAATTAAAATATATCGCTACTTATTACGTCGATTACTATATTTCATTTTTCATCGATCGTGGTAAGTGTACGTCGTAGGTCACCCCCATCACTTTTTAAAGTTGAACTGAATATGAAGGGGGATTACAGCCATAATTATATACATGTATTTTCTGTTTTTCTTTGATGAATTGTTGTAAATGGCTGTTTGCAAGTGTTACGTTATCCATGTTATCCATGCAGGGCCGGCGCTACCATATAGGCAAACTAGGCAGCCGCCTAGGGCGCTGATTGCAGGGGGCGCATTTTTAATTTTTTTTTATTGTTTATAAATTTTGAAATTGATATTTTCCGGGGGGGGGGGGTGCGCCAGAATTTAACCTTGCCTAGGGCGCCAGATAGTCTGGCCGGGTCTGGCGCCGGCCCTGTATCCATGTATATTGCAATCTTCATTGATGCAAATTGTACATGGCAGTTTGCAAGTGCTATTTTCCTTCTACATTGTTGTAAATGGCTGCTTGCAAGTTCCACATTCGTAAGTCTAGTAATGGATTTTCTATTATTCATTGATGGTAGTGCTTAGGTCTACTTTCCTTCTGCGTCACTGTATCTTGCACACTACTGAATTGATTCTGTAGTTTGTCGTATGGCAAATGATATTTCAGTTATTACAAGTTTTGTATATTCTGTTTATATTACAAGTTACGCAGACTGCACATTCTGAAATCATGATTATAATGTAGCATCAAACACGTTGCAAGTTAGCATCACGGAAGTTAGAATAAACTAATGCCTCATTCAGACAATAGATGGCGCTATGACACGTCAATTTCTTACAATACGACTACTCCCCTGACCCTAGCAACAAGAGGTTATACCACTTTACGGCATGTTTGGGGCCTCTTATTTAAAATATTATTCAAATTATAACTACCGCATTATAGTCACCTGATTTCTCAGAGATGAAGAGTGCACCAAAGTCATGTGAACTTGATCCAATTCCAACATCACTGCTGCTTGAATGCTTAGATCCAGTATTGCCTTGACTAACGGATGTTATTAATACCTCTCTCTCATCCGGGGAATTCCCAACACTAGACCATAACGGTTTAAAGAACTACCGCCCAGTTTCTAATCGCCCATTCTTATAAAAATTCTTAGAAAAGGTTGTATCTCATCTAAATTCAAACAGTCTTTTTAGCAATGTACAATCTGCCTATCGCCCTTGCCACAGTACTGAAACTACTCTTCTAAAAGTAGTTAATGACATTCTCTCTGTGTTGGATAGCGGAAAGATTACAGTTCTCACCCTCCTTGATTTGTCTGCAGCATTTGACACAATAGACCATGATATATTACTTCACCGTCTCCAGCATGTATTTGGAATTCATGATACAGCGTTACTGTGGTTCAAGTCCTACTTGGTCAACAGGACACAAATTGTATCTGCAAATGGAATACACTCCAGCCCAGTTGATCTATGTTGTGGTGTTCCACAAGGGTCTGTTCTTGGACCTGTTCTCTTCATTGTGTACAGTCAGTCGCTCTCAAGTGTCATAGATCATCATCCAATGTCTCACCAAGTGTACACTGATGACATCCAAATATACAAATCTAGTCAGCCAACTGAAGTTGATGCTACCATCCAAGGTGTAGAGAGGTGCATTTCTGATGTAAAATCATGGATGACATGTAACAAGCTGCAAATGAATGATGATAAAACTGAGGCATTCTGTTTACAACACAAATACTTTCTCATTCATAACCTTTACATCAAACAAAACATATCAGCAACGCCAACATTAAATTCACACAATCAGTACGAAACCTAGGTGTTACTCTGGACAGTACTCTCACATTGCACCAAACATGTCATGAACATATGCACGGCTGCATATCTTGAGCTGAGACGCATTAGCTCAATTGCAAATATCTTTTCGTTGATGCCACTAAAACACTTGTGTGTTCATTAGTACTTTCAAGACTGGTCTGTCTGGTTCATCTCAATATCTATTCCAGAAACTTCATAAAGTTCAAAACACAGCTGCTCGGATCATACTTAGAGTACCACGATCAGAGCACACCTCCCCGCTGTTCTGTACCCTACACTGGTTATCCATTCGATCAAGAATCAAACACAAAACTTGTTCTCTGTGCTACGTTTCACTGTCGGACTCTAGTCCAACATACCTATCCGATCTCACCCATGTGTATATACCAGCAAGATACTTACGCTCCTCTTCTGACAATCGTATACTCATTATTCCCACTATGAAAACAAAGTCATATGGACAACGTTCTTTTGCATACCAAGGCCCAGCAACGCGGAATGAATTGCTCACTGAACTTAGACACAAAGACACAATGATCACATTCAAGAGGACTCAAAACTCACTTATTTCGACTGCAAGAACAAACTTAAAGACCTAATAATGTTTCCTACCTTAAATATTCTCATCATGTTTTTTAATGTTTTCTAATTTCATCTTGTTTGTTTTTGTAATCATATCATTATATGTTTTTTACGTTATAGGTGTTGTCTAATTTTGTAAAGTGCTTAGAGCTTCTAAAGATTAGGCGCTATACAAAGTCCTCATTATTATTATTATTATTATTATTATAGATGATATGTAGATTCCTTGACACTGCGGTCAGAGTTGCAACGGATTTATTGAATATCGAAAAAAAATATACAGAATTACTGACTCAGTTTACAACCACTGATGAATCATGGGGTAAATAGAGAATAAAACAAGAAATGTTATATAATTATTCTGAATCCGCAGATATTGCGATTAAAGATATTTATTACAAAAATAATCAGATAATAGAATTATCGTGAGCGGCATCTGTGTATGATCCATTATCCAGACACAAGATTGTCTATCTAAACGGATCGGTTGGTTCTGGTAAGACGACTCGAGTTATTGAATTATTTCAGCAGAGTTCGGATGATATGGTTGTTTTAACAGCTACACACATACTCGCAAGAGAAATGAAACAACGAGGAGTGCGATCATGTACTTATCACAGCTTTTTTAACACAAGGGTGACACATGGACTCCTGATCGAATGGGAGAAAAATATATTCCAAAGATCATCATTTGCGATGAGATATGTACAGTGTCGCTAGATATATTAAAAATGTTTCTCGATTGGCTGTTATTGAAAAATAAAACTGTTGTCATGTGCGGCGATCACTGTCAACCACCAGTGCTTGTTGGGTTATCTCCGCACGGGTGGCTAAAACATTTTGTGGATTATTACGAGGAGATAACTGATGATCATAGATCTCTTGATGGAAGGAGTTAAAAAAATAATCAGACTACAACCGAATAAAATTCAATGTGAAATAATGCGTAAAATAATTTCAGAAACTTATATTAACTATTTTCTGCAAGTGTGGAGAGCAAATGATTTAATAGTGGCAAGTAGAAAGATGGTTCGTTATACACTTCAACGGCGGTTATTTCAGTTGCATAAAGAAAAATTTTCAGCTATTCGTGTACCATTGTGTTATAGACCAGTTGATACACAACGACAGAATATCGACATTTAAATACCAGGACAGACTGAGAAACAGTGATGTTGTCATAGTTGATGCCAGTGTTGTTGAGGATGTGTTGAGCGGGGATAAATCCCCGTGGACACTGGGATACACAATGACAATTCACTCATCTCAGGGGTTAACCATCTCTGATACGCGAGTCTGGATCATCGATGATCGTGTCGAATGGTCAAACTTAAGTTTATCTCGCAGTGTCTCGAGCCAGAAGAATATCTCAGCTGCGAAGGACTGTCATAGACGTTACAGAAACCATTGATAAATGTCAAAGTGATAATGATATAGTAAGAAAAAAACTACCTGGTTATAAACAAAGTGACAAAAAACAAAACAAACGTGACTTTGATCTCAATGTTGAATTTGTCATAGCACTAAAACAGCAGCAGAATAATCATTGTGCAAGTTGAAATAAAGTAATGTTGTGGCGATATTCAAATAACAATCCAAGACAATTTACCGTGGATAGAAAACGTAATAGTCTTGGTCATACACGCGAAAATGTGATGTTGAGCTGTCTTGAGTGTAATCGAAGTAGGGGTGCTAGTTATGTGATCGCGGTGGTAATTGTGTATCCGTAGGAATTACTTGTAATTGTTCACGTGTAGATCCACATTGAGGAGCAGCTGAATCTAATTTGTAGATTGCGGGTCTAACCGTAGATGTAACCACACTGGAAATTTTGTGTGTGGTAATACTCCAAATAGGATCAGTCGCTCTTTTTTTTATCACCTTCAAGTTCACCCGGTTCATATAAATATCTTACAGTCATATTGCCCAATACTGGCTGCACTGAAAAATCACGTCATTGTAAGGGTATATACGCGCTTGTGATCGCGTTAATAGGTTTCATGGCAATTATTCGAGTAATTTCATTATTTAATGCAGCTATCACACGTGGTAATCTTGCAACCCAGTAGCTAGATCTTTTGTACTGAATTTTTCCTTCGCTTATTGATATCCAAATAACCGCTCAGCAAGTGTTCGATTAAATCGTTCAACAATTGCCTGATTACGGTGTATTGCAGCATGGCCTCATCTTATATTGACATTAGGTTTTTTCATCAGCGATGATACTGCACCTTGAAATTCTCTGCCAGGATCAACTTGTAGCAGCTGTGGCCATTGCAAGGGTCCACGTCGATAAATTCGTTCAAACGCTGAAGCTACTTCAGTTGCTGTTTTTGTTGATAACGGCTCTGCTTCCTTGTATCTATTTGCAACATCAACAACAGTTAGCGCGTATTTTTACGTTAATCAACGTCTTCCAATTTTGATAGCATCATGAGGTAAAAATAAAATATCAGCCTGATGAACTTCATTTGGCACGCTGACATCAAAATGTGCGTACTGTATTGTTTTAGGCGGTGGTAGATAAATTTGCCATATTGCCTGTCGTGCTAACCATTTTTTCAGCAGCAACACGTTCGACACATGCTGCTTCAGCGAGTTTACTAATCGCTGCTCTACCCCTCCAGTATCCTCTTGGGCTATGATAAATCGACTCCATTATTGATTAATTACCAGCCCCTAATACCAGTTTGACCAATTAGCTAATAATTCTTTGAAAGATTTTTTTTTGTGAATTTAGCGCGTGAATTAATTTCACATCTGCGATATGTCTATGTTGCTGGGTTTTACTTTTATAAACTACATCATGAGCGTGACACGCTTTATCAATAGCATTTACTGGATATTCACCTGGTTTTGGCTGATCTTGGGTATCAAGCCTGATATCAAGTTGAGTACCAGGACAACAGTAATTATATCCTGGAAGATGTTTTTCTCCTCGCTATTTCCCCCATGGAGTTCCTGGTAACTTCGTTAACTGGGCGGCAATATCACCTCCCTTTTTTATAACTCCGCCTGTTGAAATAAACTTATTTTTTTGTACCACATCGTTCACACTTACCTGTAACTGCTGATCTGCTATTTTTTGTTGTGATGGTTGTTAGTCCATCTGTACGAGTACGTGTCCTGCATTTCACACAATATAAATCCATATTATTTATTATATTTCTATAACATGGAGGTCACTGATATCTCTTTTACAAGAAAGCGTGAACTGATCAAGCATCATCCAATGTTGCCAAATTCTATTCGAATGATTATTATGATACCGTCTTATTCTGGTTAAACACAATTGCTACTGTATTTGATAATGAAGTGGATGAAATGGGATACGTTGCATTTGATAGCTCCGTCAGCTGATGATCAACGATGTTACGATATACTCAAGGATTTTAACGAGCGCGCGAAAACTATAAAAGACGAAAACGTCATTGAATTTATCACTGACATCAATGATGCACCCGGCATAGATGACCTTGACAGGGACATTAACAATTTAGTTGTATACGACGACATAATGATGGACAAACAGGAAAATCCTGCTAGAATATTTTCCCGAGGAAGGCATAAAATCGCCGATGTGATTTTATGTACTCAGCGGTACTCACAAATACCTATAGTGATCAGGGATAAATGTAATGTATTTGTGGTGTTTAACGGAGTTGATAAATATACGATAAGACATATTTATCAGACTTGGTGCAGCGGTGATATGGATTATAATCAGTTTAAAAATTTATTTAGTAGCGTGGAGTCAATACCTTATGGGTTTATATCAATAAACTTGCATGATCCGCGTGCGCGATATCGAATTGGTTTTGATTTTAAAAAATGTAACTGATAGCAGCAACGAAGGCGAAGTCTTATGCTCGGCACCCAGTCACCGCGATCCCTTTTTTTTGCGAATATTTTTGCGATTTTCAGGAAGGCTCATTTTTGCAATTCGAGGGTTAGTCAATTAGAGGCTGTTCGCCCTCTCTGCTGCTATTTCAATTCTGGATCTGTATTCAATATACATTATAAAAAAATGCTCATTTTATGGAGATTTTGTTTTGTGGGTAATAAAATAAGTTGTTTGCACTTGCTATGAGCAAAACACATTGAAAAAGATAATATTTTATTTGCTAAAAATGGTTATTTTTTATGCTTTGAACTTCACAAAATTATAATATTAATAAACCTGCGATGAAATTTTAAATTTGGCCTGTTATCCATAATATAGGTGCCTTGGAGCAATCGATAAGGTAAATTCCATAATATAAATCACTTATTCACTCAGCAGAGAGAGAGAGAGAGAGAGAGAGAGAGAGAGAGAGAGAGAGAATAATAGAAACAACTAGCCAATTTCTATCTGCAGTTGTAAGATATCTGAGCAGAAAGTAACAGCTACATGGAATACATTTTGATGTGAGTTATAGGATTCCAACTATTATTCATAAGAGTCGACACAAGACTGGGTTTCAGAAATCGAAACTACACGTGTAACAATTTGTTACTTTGTGAAAATTGGGTTGTTATGGGAAAATGGAGACCACCTGATGTACATGTTGGTAATGAATCATCAGTGAGCAATCAAATCGTTCTTCCTAAGTCGTATCGACAAGAAATTAATATTCTAGCCCAGTGGTTCCCAAATTTTTGCTGGCCATCGCCACCTTATTTATCCTCAGCGCCCTCTACCTTACCCCGTAAAAAGCATTATTCAGCATTAGCGCCCACATCGATAATTACCCCCTCGGGGGCGGTACCACCCACTTTTGGAACCACTGGTCTAGCCCATAAAACTCCTTATGCTGGTCATTTTGGTGTCAAAAAGACTTATCACAAGATCCTGAATCACTTTTATTTGCCGAAAATTAAAAGTGATGTTAATAAGTACCACAGATCTTGTCCCACTTGTCAAATGGTAGAAAATCCCAGTAAGAAGTTATCTAAGGCACATCTGCAACCTATTCCTTCATTTGACCATTTCACAAGCCATTTAGCAGAAAAATGGTAGACTGTCAGTTCCTTACCTAACATGTCGACCATATGTGTGCGTCCTCGAGATTTCCATAGGCTATTCCTTTTAAGAATATTAAAGCAAAATCTGTTCTAAAACTTCAGGCAGTGTTTTCTAACATTTGTTTACCTCCCAAAAATCTATCCAGCAATTTTATGTTTGATTATTTCCAATGAACTTACTCATGAATTAGACATCCAGCAGTTTAATTTTTCTGCCTATCACCCTGAAATTCACGGGGCTAGCACAAGCGTGTCCGAAAACCCTCTAACCTACCCAGAATACACGTATACAATTATATTGAATCAAACCTTAAAAAGACAGTGATCAGTAAAATCCTGCATTGCATAATGATCTAGTAACATCAGGAGAGTTTTTTTCTTCATCTTGGTAATTATCACAACCGAAAGACCCCATGCCTATCCTAAAACAGCAAAATACTGTCGCAGAACACCCAGGACTACCCATGATACGTGTAGGCAATAAAATAAAATAAAATAAAATAAAATAAAATAAAAAGACACTGATCAGTAACATTCTACCATGTATAATTATCGAGTAAGATCAGTAGAGTTTTCTTCACTTGTTGTTGCTTGCTGAAGGAAAGACCTTGAGGTTCTGTACATTAACAATGCAAATTATGTATTGGAGAACAATCGTACACTACATCTAATAATTCTAATTGCAAGTAAACATTGTATCATGGTACGAAGATGATTTTGCACAATTTGATTATTTCGGCTTTAACGACAAAACGAAGATTGTGCTGAGAATAAGAAAACCTTTATGAATGCTTCATTTTTTAATGTCATTTTACCTATTAACTTTATATGTGCTATTGATGTTGCTCTAAAGTAAATTATTTTCACCAAAGCTTATGTAAAAAAAAGTATCACAATAAATGATAAACGCTTGTGAGGTGCGTCAAAATGGGTGACGCATAATACGATGCGTACAACCAGGGGTCGTCTGATGAAAGCTCGTTAAGAAGAGTAGGAGGGAATATATCATTGTCGTTTCTGGTCCTTACTTTGCTAAAATAACTAATGTTTTCAAAGTAATGAGAGATATCACTAGAAGTAGAGTAAAGTAAATACTTAAGTGCGTCAGAACTGGGGTTGAAGAAGTTGGACCACCCTGCCTCAGGTGCTCTACGCGAGCTTGATATTGGGAAAGAAAAATAAAACAATAATCTGAAGGAACATAAATCATACAGAGTGACAAAAATACATCAGATTACCCCCATGACTAGTTCTGACATATGACCTTGTCTATCACATATATAGTATGATAGACAGGATCCAATGTCAGAAGGGGACATGGGGGTAATCTGTGGTATTTTAGGCACTCTGTATGATTTTTTACCTTCAGATTGTTGTTTGCTTCCTCAACATCAAGCTCGCGTTGAGCACCTGTGCATCCTGCTGCAGTGTATGCATTTTTGTTTTCGTAAGGTGCTATAAATCATTTAGATCTTGCTAACTTACACCTTAATGAAAGGACTGAAAGAGTTACAACGTTTATCGACACAAAACGAAAGGAAGCATTACATGTTTCTGGTAGAGGAAAAAACATCAGAAATTTAGAGCGATGTCTGATGTCATAACGGGATGCTAATCTCTAGTATGCCATTATGAAACAGACGGCGACACGAGTTGGACAACATAGACGGTACTGATAAAACTTAGTATTTACATTGTTGCAAGGACAATCTGTATGAAAACAGCAGTTGGAATGATGCGATTGTAACAGAATATACAAAACTTGTAATAACTGACACAGCATTTACCATGCGACAAACTAGAGATTCAGTTCAATAGTTAGCAAGATATGATGACGCAGAATGAAAGTAAATCTAAGCACTTGCAATCAGCCATTTGTAGCTTGCATCAATGAAGGATAATTAATTCCTTACTAGAATTAAGAATATAGCACTTGCAAGCAGACTTTTACAATAATGCCGAAGGAAAGGAACACTTGCAAACTGCCACGTACAATTTACATAAATGAAGAATAAAATATACATGGATAAAATTATGAATGTAGTACCTGCAAGTAGGCATTTACAATAATGCATCAAGGAATTTAAGATAAATGTAAAGTATTTTCACCAGATACCAATTTCACGACATTTTCGGTTAGTTGGAAGTAATTATCCAACAGATTGCTAGGCTCATAAGGCGAGTTAGATAGCTTTTAACAATTTTTGAAGGGTTGTAAGATCCGGCAATCTTCTAACTTCTACACTTTTAAAAAATAAATAAAAAATATTTTCGCATCCTTTTCGAATACGAGGACCCCTTCTTAATATCAAACATGTTCGCTAACTCCCACATGTTAATTGTTGTACTTTTAGACTGTGTTAGTTGAGAAAATATACATCCCTTGGAATAACCCCTTGTCCCCCCCGGGGGTTGGGTGGGGTGGTTAGCGGTTGGGAGCCACTGCTATATGGTTTTTAAGACCCGGGAATTTTCGAAGTGTTATCCAGCAAGCACGTTTTAGCGAGCAAAGAGACCTCTGATTTTCTGTAACCCAAATTCATTGTATATGTATATCAGCATGTTGTATATGTTGTTACTTTACTTTTAGAATATATTAATAATTGCTTTCTTAATTTATTAAGTAGACTATTTAAATAGAAAGTACACCTATGTAAGTTGTAATTGAACTAGTCGACATTTTAGGTGATATTTAATTAATTCCTTCTGATGTGCATTCAGATATCAGAAACTAAATTTATCAGCTGCATATATGACAATTATTTTCCGTAGCATCCTGAAATTTAGTATTTTTTCTTTTATATTTTATCTAGGATACAATTTTCTGCACTTTTGGCATAGTCATCTCGTTATCTACATTTAATTGGTATTTTGATTTGCGTCTGACCATAACTGAAGGTTAGACCTATCTGACTAATGTCTTTTTTTGTAAACAACATTGCTAATTCTTGTCCATGAGTTAGATTGTATATTAGGATAATTATCACTTCTAGGCAAATATTTATGTGGCCTTTTTACCTTACAGTTTCTAGAAGGGATCCTATTTGATAGGAAAATGACCATCTTCCTGGTCCTGTTATTGTGTCTTAAGTTTTACTATATGTTTAAAGTAACCAAAATTATTTTATTCCTATATTAACATCAGTCGTTAAATAAAACAATATTGTGTTCAGTTAATATCTGAGATAATGTATTTATTTAAATTATTCATTATTAGTTTTGTTTTCTTGCAACAAATCACCTCTTTCTTATTCATTTATGTGTGGCCACTGAGCAAGTCGATTTTATTTTCATATATAAACTTACAGGCCAACTTTATAAAGTATGTACTCATTGTTTGCGAAAATTTATCTCCTTTTATCACACTTATACCATGCTATAAACGCATGCGTGGTCGTAGAATGAGCATATCTATCTTCAAATATCACACTTTCTATGTCTTAAATCCTTAATTTATGTGAGTTTGTAGGATGAATGTATTAGTTTTCTAGAGACCATACAGTATTTTAAACAGAAGCAGTATAGGTTGCAGCTTAAGGAATACAACTCATTTCAATCTTGGAAACAAGTGACATAATGAGTTGTTTCCCTTCGTCTACTGCTAACACAGAAACCAAATCGGTTAACGATGTCATGGTCAGTTTTGAGATTGAAGGAAGATCAACATAAAAATGCTATCCAAGAAATTCCAGTGATCATTATTAACAAAAATATGAAGAAAGCAGTCGTACCCTGTACCGAGACTATTGAATGTGCCTAATGATGAGATTCGATTCAACACCCTACTTACACTCCGGAATTTAAAGCAGGGAACGTTAAATTGGGTAAGACTCAAGTAAAAACCAGCCTTCTGTTTAAAGGGATACCTGTTTTCTCCGAGTCTCAAACTCCAAAGTCGTCAAAGAAATTGGATCTTTTACTATTTTATTTTATAAGTCTGAGTTTCTGCTCTGGTGAAGAATTTGTTGCTTTTTCATGACCAAGAGGAACTTCAAACATAACTTGTTCCCTGTTTTCGAAATATGTGTGTAATTCTCTGGATGTCAGCCATTCCTATGTTTTCTCAACCTCGTACTTGCCCAGACATTCACTAGATAATGCCCTGTTTTGAACAGGTGATGTATGAACTGAAGTGTTTGCAAACTTTGGAACAACTGGCGAACTATGGGAGGGCGGATCAAAAGTTAATATGGTATCATGATGTTTTCATCGACAAGTCCATATGTACAGCATCTGGCACATCTTGATATTCAGATGTAAAATGTTCCTTGTCGCTATTTGTTGATATTAAGTTGATTTGCGGTCCATATTTCGCATTTTAAAGGTTTACATTTAGCCTACATTCTATTTTAGGTTCATGTGATGTTGAGTCAAAACACTTAGGTTCCAGTAGTCTTGACAAATACAAATGGGCAATACTGGCAGGTCCATTGATACTAGGGTCATACTGTGGGCCAATCCCAATTACATTAGCAATTGCCATCATCATCCAAATGGATGAATAACTTCCACTTGCACAAAAATCTTTACACGAGTCACTGTAACTGGTGTCACTAGCAAAAGCTTATTTTAATCTGGTTGAGACGAATAGTGGTCCCCATTACCTTTCATTTCCGTCGCTGTTCTCAACCGTAGTTTAGATGACCTCTAATGAAATTACGAAGACGTTAAGCAGTATTTTGCAGCAGGATCTTCGCTGTTTGTTCAATTCTAAAATCTGTTTGGATAAACCGTTCCAATGATAGCGGTGGCAGTATTTTTCTCTTCAACTCCCAAGGTCTTGCGGTATCCCATACAAATGCAGTAACCTATAAATATTTTTTCATGTATATATGCGTTTTATACGACTAGCATATACATTTTATATAAAGGGGTAGTACTCAAAGAGTCATTTTCGGCCTATGGCCTCTGGTCAGATCGAGATGAAACTCGTACAAAATATGCTTTTCTCTATTTCTGAAATATGTATTTGATTTTATCCAGACTGCTTTTAATAATGGAAATCAAAATTTAAGTTGTCTATCGTTTTCTTCTGTTGTTGAACTTGTATTTGTAGATTATAGATACTTAGGCTATATATATATATATATATATATATATATATATATATATATATATATATATATATATATATATGCCAAAGACTTACAAAAATGGTACCAGCAGCGGCCTCATTTGGCGCTCAGCATTAAGAGGTTAGTGTTTGTACTGGCCGGCCTGGGGTATGGATAATGTGCCTGGGTGGGATATGATGTACATATCTGCGGCTAGACATAGCTATAAACTGCTACACTGCAGACATTGTAGCGATTGGATTTGACATTTTTTAAAGCTACCTTACAAATCCGAAATCACACACACACACACACACAGACACACACACAGACACACACATACTCACACATCTTCTTCAATCAGCTAAGAGTAGTCAAATTGATCATTTACCATAAATACCTGAATAATTATATAAATTTCTTAATTTTGTCATTATTTCTTAATTATTTATTTACTATTTGGAATAACAGAGCTTGATACATTGTCATCTCCAGAATCTCCAATAAAATCGCAGAAAATTTATCTTGACTCCAGTATTGATCACTATTCAATAGGCAAAATCACTTCCTCATAAGCATGAGGGACGAACATTTGAAGTGATACTTTGATTGGAGTTTTCCAGCGTTTCAAACTCAATGTCATAAGGCCTGTTTTTGCATAAAATGGTTCGAATATATCTTTGTAAAATGAAAAGAAAATATATGTTCCCATAGATGCTCAAACTGCTGAGCCTTGTTCTTTACTCCCGAACCAGTTTGGTTCCTTAAAAGCGTGACAGGCAAATTATTTGATATAATTATAGTTTGCTGCAGTGTGGGTTCTTGTCTATTTTGTCGAAAAAATATGTTCTCACTTTTAAACATATTATGTCTTGCTATAAAAGGCAAAACAAGACGCTACTCAAATTTTTTAAGTCAAACCAAACAACTTTTAGTGTTTAGTCAGATCTTGCTACAGTACAATCAATACGAAGCAGTAGACTTCACAGGAACGTCTTTACGATGTGCCTGCAAACAGAAGAGTGCGGCTGAACTCTAAGATGGTGCTTTAAGCCAGTTAGAAGCAGAGATTTCCCCACACCTGCCCGGGGTGTGATGGAGCGTTCATTCCTTCTAGAACTTTGTCACCACCCAGCCAACATCTGAGATATCAATTTTTAAATATTAGAGAAAAAGAATAAAAATCTAATTTAACATTAAATATCTAATTTGACACAGCAAAACATGAAATGTATTTCTTCATCGTACTAGTAAATAAAGTGGTAAATTTTAATCAAAGCATTAAGTTAACAGTCCCTTGACCTTTCGAACATCCAGTCCTCTGAAACTTCGCAAGTTTACTTTTATTGTGCTGTTGAGAAGTGCCAAAAAGTGGATCAGATGAAATGAAAATTGGATGGACAGGACCATCATTATAACTTTAGCTACCCAATATGTTCACAAAGAATCTACTAAGTACCACAAAGTCTGACAAAGATAAAATTATATAAAGTCACACGACTATTTTTTATATTTTTTTAATATATTATTCTATGTAAACTTCATTTACAGATAGGGTAAATAAATTTGACATTATAATTTTAAAACGAATTACACAGAATGAATATTTTTGTATTATAAAATCATAGAATGTACGGTTATGGATTCACAAACATACAGAAGGAAAAATACTGTAAATTGCAAATTCGTAAAGGCGAAATTAAAGAAATATAATTAATTTTAATAAATTATGAATAGTTACCAACGGGATTTAAATTGCGTGATAAGTGTAAATATTGCTTAGGTTAATCACATCATCCATCTGAATATAAAAGGACACCGTTTTCAATCGCCACTTGTCAATATAAATGAATCGACTGGATACTAGTAGATTGGGACGATATACGATCTATTTTACTTTAATGTTAAAATATTCAGTGTGCCCTATGGGCCTATGGGACTTTAACATGGGTGGGACTGACTTGCGTCAGTGGGAACTTAACATAAGGAACAATGGACAATGGATTTGGACTGTCTAGGGTCTATAGGAATTGAACAGGGGTGATGTTCACGGTACCGGACACTGGGGAAACAATGTTGGAAAAGGCTCATCTCATTCAGGTGGAACAGTGTGGCAAAGGGGTCGACCTGAATACCGTTACTCTAGGTAGTGAAAAGTACGAGACAGAGAGAGAATATAAAATTACAAACACGGATTTACATATAAAGCATTACCTAGATCTAAAATTATGTTGGTGGTGTTCATAAATTTGTATAATTGTAATAATGCTATAAATAGATATAATCAAGGAAAAGACCAACGCCAAAATGAATGTGACAAAAAGTAACGCTAAAATTACGAAATTGTCATAGAATTTGACGGAGACTAAACATATCACTGAACATTACGACATTACAGAGACAAAAGGTATTTTAATAGCAACAATGGATTGGGACTATCGATGGACAATGGGAATTTAACATATACATATATAGACATATACAAACAAACAAATACATCAACATGGCAAAGAAAGAATAGGAATCTTTTCGAGACGCACACAAACATTACATAAACGAACGCGCAAGCACACAAACAAAAATAGACACGCACGCGCATACACACAAACAAAAATACAGATGCAAATTATCTTATCAGCAAGGCACACTTCTATTTTTTAATTACAGGCCAACACAAATACACACATTTTGGCAACTTTTGACTACTATCTCTTTTCAAACAAAACACACATACACACGTATGCGCACGCACAGAAACAAAAATACACAATATGCGCACGCACACAAACAAAACACGTACGCGCACGTACACGAACAAAAATACACACACAAGTACGCGTGCGCATACAAGCAAAAATGCACATACTCGTACGCGTACGCACACAAACAAAAATACACCCACACGTTCGTGCACTCACACAAATAAAATTACACACACACTATCTTATAAGCCAGGTAAACGTTTATAGTTAAACTTCTATTTGTTACCTACAGGCAAACAGAAGTACAAAAATGTTTGGCAATTTCACAACAATCACTTTTTTAGATTTCTGTTGTAGCCCTGAAAAGAGCTATTTTGTTTCTGGTTGTGGTTATCTCTTATCGTTTAAGATTGCGTCCCCGTCTGGCTTACAGGCTTTTCCACAGGATAGGGCTTGCTTCTTAGGAAGGAGAATAAGAACTCCTCGGAATCCACTCGACAGTCTACAAAACCTCTGTCTGGCTCCTGCTGTTGCTACTCCCTCTGCTGCTTCTGAAGTCTGTACTTCTCGGTCCATTCTTCTTGCTCATTTTTATTTCTTCTCTGAAGACCTCTTCTATCAGGTCTTGTGCCACTTTCAACATCCTGAAAGTTTCAATCTCTACAGGTTTTGACGTCAGGTTTTTGCCTGACAACACGCAAATGGACGTGTGCTTTGTTCAGTTTTGAGATTTTGGAAGACATCTTCACAGGTTGACGCACTAACATTAAATGGTCAAACTGACTGACTGACTGTGTTAAATTAACGTCGAATGCGCCCGTCAGGGCATATTCGACGATTTGTGCCAGCATAGCTGGTTTATTAATTGATCCTGTGGGAAGGAATTAGTGTATCATCCCGCAGGCATTTATGCGTTCAAGGAACACTTATTAATTTGGCCTTCAGGTCGTGGGACTAATTAGTCCATAACGGCCTGAATGTAAGCCGTCATGAGTGGGAATGTACCCAACACGCACTCATGATAACAAATTTGGTATTCAGTTGTGATTGAACGCACCAGGTGTCAACCCAAGCAGTATGTAACGTCCGCTACGATTGGTCATCAGCGATGACGTTGTATTAGGACACCTGGTTTTTTGACGGGTGGTAATGGTTCTACATCTCCGTCAATGTACGATGTCCGAGAGAGGCAAGGAAGGCAAGGAACTGGTCAAGCCGGCCATGGATGTCGTGTACTCCCAGAAACGCCAGCTCGCACTTATTTAAAATCTAGTCCGGTTATTGTAATGGACAGTAAAAAAAGACCAATAATGTGTTAGCCACCTGTGCAATTATATCAAATTCAACAAGTCTAAAAATGTTCATTCTTCTTAATAAATCTATATAAATCTAGTACATAGTGTACATAAAATGATATAATATAATTTTCCTATTTAACTAATATGTCTAAGCGACATATAAAAAGTTTGGTCATTATTAGGTCATACAATTTTTGAAGTTTTGATGTGGCAATCCAATGGATCAAGTTTGTGTAAATATAGTTTTATCAAAATAGGATACCAAGCCAAAATGGTTCTCTAAAGATAAGAGGCAATTTGCTGCCCTGAGAAGGGCGTTTTTAATGTCCGCAGCCTGAAGGTGTCCCTGGTCAAACTGGAGACCTCCGAGCTTCATATGTCTCCAGCGCGGACGCGGTAGAAAACATCCCTACGGTTTTTGGTAGGAACGCTATAGCTCATCTCATAGTGAGGGATAGAGAGAAGCCAAAGAGCATAGATAGTGAAACAATATTTTAAAACGAGCCACAGACAATAATTCTTGATAACATTTTTATTCAACCAACAAACAACGAACAAAAATATATCATCAACACATTTTAAAAAAAATGTTTGACAAGGTTGACAACGTTCTGATGTCAGGTTAGACTTTCACTGATTGACGTCGTTTGGCCATTGATGCACACCAAGTTTCCTACCTAAAGACAAAATATATACATAATGGGAACAAAACCATCGATCTACCGTTTCATTGTTAAATCAAAATAAGTGACTAAATGCTCTGAGGGATTTCCAAGATTGTGTTGATGAAGAAAATACACATGATATTGTCCACACACCATGGAATATGTTCCTTGTAATTTCACATTATTGAATCGCGTCGTCTGGGCATTTCTTCTCATAAAGTCGACGATGTCGTCTTCCAAAGGCGGTAATCCATACGAATCAAAATAGTCCACACAGGCATCGTGGGGAAATTAGACGACTACCCGGTGCGTTCCTGAGAGATGACTGTTGTCCGTGTCGATGACATAAGTTTGATGGTCTTGGGGTTTGCGATGATGAAATTCATTCTTGGCGCACACGACGGGTTTCCAAGAAACGGTGTACAAACCGTTTTTCAAAAGGTAATAAAGTTCTCAGGTATTCATTTTATTTTGTCTCTTGTTTCACAGGTAATGATAAGTCATCAAATCAATCCTGACTTTTGGCTTGAAAATCTCTGTCAAGTTATCGTCTCTTCTCTTCGTCTCTGTACTCTGGGCCAATAAAGATTCGATGCGATGGATCTCCATGGCAGTCAGTGGAGGAAGGATAACGCAAGGCTTGATACCACTGATGCAGCAATGTTTCTCCCGAGATGAGATCCCAAGCGTCATCCAATTTTTTCTTGGCTGATCATCAGACACTGATCGTGCTGAATTTGACTGGGATGATCATTTTAACATCCATAGCAAATTTTCTTGGTCAACCCTGTAATTGTTTCTGCCAGGTGTTTGGTAAAACAGGAGACTAAATGGTTTTCTTGTTGCTGCCGTCTGGACATTATCAGATCATCTTCGTATTTGTCTTTTTATTTTGGGTGGTTCTGCTTCCACGATATCATGCCATCCCATTTCCAAAGAGTCTCAACCATTCAAAGAGGGATAAGAGTCTTCCATAGCTTCTAATAGTCTAGAAGTACTTCTATTAAACTGTTGAGTGTTGACGAATTCGGCATACAAGATGACTTTCAACGTGTTGGGTAGAGCTTCTGCAAACTGAAGTTTCCTACGCAGTTGATCGTTTTGTATAGGGTGGAAATGTCCTCGTCTCTTTCTTGGTCTGGAGTGAAATCAAAAGCCCACAAAGTATAGCCTCCTGCATAATCGTCGTACGAATTGCAGTGGCTGGCGTTGGTTCCTAACTGATCCGTGGCTTCGTACAGGGACAAGTACGATCTCAAGTAATTCTTGTCAGAAAGGTTAGGTCCGAAGGGTCTGGTACACAAGGTCCTGTCTTCGCGTCTGACTTCGATACCGGACACTCTGTAGCAATTAAACTAGAAAGGATTGACAGTGACTGCTCCGGTGATGGCTTCGTTACTGACGATACCAATGATTAAACATTTGGGTAACTGATGAGCTTCGATCTTGGATAGGAGTCCAGCGGTAATGACGAAGATTTTTACTTCCACGCGTCGTATGCGATACTTGGCGGTCTTTCTGCTCAAAGTGTGGCTGATATCGTTTCCCACTTTAGGTAACACTTCCACACGTTGCACGTAGAGTCTGGCTTCTTGGATGATGGTTTTGTACTCGCTGCATTAATCATCAAATGGAAAAAGGTACTGCTACAATTCAGTCTCAAACGAATATCCACTTCGTTCATTGCATTAACCATCAAATGGAAAAAGATACTGCTAGAATTCAGTCTCAAACGAATATCCACTTCTTTCAGCAAATATGTTTGTTGCATCAATTCTAAACTACGTCTTTGCAGGATTTAATTTCGACGGTTGTTAAAACTACATTGTGAGGATCGTCAACTGCTGTTAGAACCGTGTCGTTAAACTTGTCATCGCCTGTTGTGTCAGGTTTCCATACGACACAAGCATACATATGAGTTTTCTTGTCGTCTTTTCCGTATGCCAAGAGATTTTCGAGGTAGGATCGGTACGGGTAATTATCCATGCTGCTGATAACTAGTTTGTTATTCATGTACAAATCCACTTCGCTGAACAAGGAATGCATGACATTTTAACACGAGCTACTCTAGAGTCGGCTCCCGGGGCGGTGTCGTCCGTTTTTTTTATCAATCCTTTCCAATGTACTTTGATTTATTTGATAGAACGTTTTCCCACTTTTCGTGTTCTTTGATCGAGAATGGTTTCGATGTCGTGCACTTGGTATTCTTGTTTGGTCACGCTTTGTAACCCGGGCAAGTAAAACGTTCCTTTTAACACTTCCCCGTTTATGCCTTCTAATGAATAGACGGCAGGATGACGACCACGCACTCGTCCAGTGAGATGAAACAATTAGGTGGTCCAGTAAGGTAAGTAGCCTTTGTGAAAGTGCGTTTGGGTTTGGCAATGTGCACCCAATCTACCGTCTTCAACACCCCACCTTTATTGGGGACAGCCACAGTCGGAGACGTACAAAACAGGCGCTTAAAGACGGTCACTTCGTTGTCGGGAGTCACTTCTTGTGGGGGCACATCCGATGCTCCGAGAGTAAGATTGGTTGTACGTTTTGACCAGGTGATGTAAGACGTCGATGTACTTGAGAGTGTATTGATGCGTGAAATAATTTCCATATATATTCTTTAAAGGTGCGTTGAAAACGTTCATCGATGCTGATTTTGGTTTCGGGATTCTCGGTGGTGACAAAATGAATGTCTCGTTTATTGAATTGTTTTTGGAAATCTTGGCTCTGAAAATCGATACCTTTTTCGGTTTGCCATCGAAGAGGGTGATGACCGCATTGTTTCAACACCAGGTGTCACAAGATGAAGCCGGGTTGGGACTGGATTAGTAAAGACACGCAAAGCAAATTAAATATTAACAAATCTGACACCATTATAAACAAAAAGATAGGAAAATTATAACGTTCCTAACATGGAACTATCAACAACAAGTAACTCAACGAGAAAACTCAAACATGAATTTAACGAATTAAATTTCAAATAAAACGTGAATTAAGTCCTATCACCGATCAACTAAATAAAAGTATATGATCTACACCCCAATATAAAAAAGGTCTTATTAAACACCGAGGGATATAGGGATATGTGTAAATTTATGAATCTATCGCTCATATAACGATATTGAAATGGTAATGTATGTAATTATGAATTTATTGTTCATATAACGATATTGAAATGGGAATGCATGTAAATTTGCTCAGATAGCAATAGTAAAAATAACAATATGGAACACATAATATATATAACTATCGTGGCGCCCATTTGACGTCCAAGATGTATCTCCGGTTCCACTCGCTCTAGTCAATGGTCAGAGAAGCGCCCACGCACGGTCCGCCCCTCTCAGTCTGTTGAAGGATCCCTCAAGAGCCCTCACATTTAACACAGACCCGATGGTCGCGAAGCCTTGGTCCCTAGCATCGAGAACACCAGTACACTCTTCCGAACTACAGTCACCAGACACAGCGTACACATCACAAGAAACCACACAGAGTTCTGTGACTCCACACCAGTCATGTATAAGGCAGCTAAAATTATAACAACTAAACCGTGTAGTACATATGACACGGTTAAGTACTTTCTACATTGATATATGCTGCGCATGCGCGCACAGAAATTCGTTACCCATTAAATTAATCGTTTAATTCATGCAGCGCATAATTAAATTCAATTTGTCTGTTCAGTTACAACAAATAGCTAACTCGAACCAGACTATAATATTTCTAATATGGTGTTGTATAACCTAGGTATTGACTCTCTGTAGAATTTAGAATAAATTCTAAAACATATAAAGTATGAAACAATTCTGTCAATTAAAACGAATAGTAATAAAGAATACTTAAATTTCATTACCTCTACAGCTGGAGATTTGATCCCGTAAAAAGGTAAGCTTCCTGACAAGACTCGTCGTAATGTAATTTGTTTATAGAGAATTTGTTCTATTTGTATACTAGCTGTGACAGATATGAGCAGCTAGGTACTTAGGTTTTCGCTGCAGGCAATTTGCACATGCAGCATGGGTTGAGTTTCGCGATACATTTCTGAACTCCTCCGTATCCCATAGGATGGGGTGGATCGTAGTAAATGCTGGATAATATTCTCCATCAGGACGTTTGAAAGACTTGACGTGCCTCTTCCTCAGGCATCCGTGGGACTGTGTCTGTCGTGATCACTAGGGCTGGTGGTGGTGATAGACTTTTCATCAGGGTCTTAAAAGCTTTCACAGTCGATCGAGCTGTTTCCTCCAAACCTTTCTGGTGAAAGAGTCGAAGATTTTGCAACACCTGACCGTCCCTTTGCGATTTTTCCGTTTCTTACAAATCGCTGAGAGCCATCAATGATTGCTGTTGCTGTTGCTGTTGTAGGGTTTAACGCCATTTTTCAGCACACGATAGGCTATACATGGCGGCCAGTATTAATGGTGGAGGAAGAACCCGGGAAAACCCCGGAAAGAACCACCGACCAACGAGAAACTACTGGCAAGCTTTCTCACATACCCACATTGGTTGAATCCTAGACTCGAACCCACGCAGACAGAGGTGAGATGGCAGTGATCCGTAACGGAGAGCGCTTTAGACCACTTGGCCACTCGGGGCCCAATCAATGATTGCAACTCGTGTTATAATTTCATCCATTGTATTGTAAGGCACAAAAGTCAGTTTTCGTCCTTCCATTAATTTTCAAAGGTCACGTTTGAGATCTGTTGATCCAGAGGTCCCTTTCATCTTCTTGATCCATTTTTATCTTTCACCTATCCCTTGTGAAACAGCAGCTCCCACTAGTCATGTAATCAGTGGTCCCAATACTTCTTTGACGATGGGTTCTAACAACAGGTGCACAAATCCTCCACGTTTTCACCAATATCTTTTTCTTTTGACGGATAGGTATTTTCTTTTGGACCATTTGGTGAAAAAAACATGTCGATGCTAGGCAAAGCATTCTTTCTGATCTTGATACAAATGTATCGTTCCTTTCAAGATATTCGCACATGTATCGACGTCTTTTGAGGTGGCTTCAATAAGTTGTTTTCGCATGGATGGAAGAGCTTTGGACAGAACAGTTAACACTTCCAAATGTTTGGCTAAACGAGGAGGCAGTCCTTTTCTTTTCTTTCCTTTTGGAGGTGTGGGTGACATCTTTGTTTGTTCTGGAGCACACACAAAAAATACACTGACGTCGATGACTTGGCACACGTCCTTTTATTTTATTTTTAAAAGTAATTTTGGAGTAATTGGTAGCGTGTGTGACCGATCTGTTTGACGATCTCTATAACTATCTCATCATCGCTGTAAAGAAATATCCTACCCTTTTGGTTTTTCCTCTTTTTCGCTGGACAATGGGGGTCTTTTCTAGAGTTGATGTCGATGCTTGGCTAAGTGTTTCTTCGGATGTGGGGTCAAATGACGAGACTGTCATTTTCCTTTTCCTTTTCCTTTTTGGACAGGAGAACAAAGATAGCGTTTGTGTATACTTCGGGTGGGTGACATCTTTATTTGTTCACAAAAACAGTGATAACCATCGTTTACCCAATGCATGTTTTTATAGTGGAATGAGTCGCCGCTGATTGTCGGTCCGTCAAATCATTTTCATGATAGGTATCACTCGACTTTGAGAGGTTCACAACGGAGTAAAATCTGGACAGTTCTTGCTTGGATAAATCCAGTAAACTGTCACATACCCAATCTTTCTTGGACTTCGATTTTCGGGGCAGGTACTTTGTTAACAGATGCCGCAGCAGATAAAAAAGGAGGAAGGTTCACCGCCGCAGAAGTTCATGGAGACACGATTTACATATTTTCATCAAATTGGGAAAGACGCATGTAGATTGGGTTTGGCTGACATTACAAGCAACGGAGAACCTGAGGTTACTAGGAACGCGATACCATCACTGCAGTTTTTGGGTTTTGGATGTCATATTGCGTCCTGGCTGCAGTGCATCTCGTTCGGGTAGAAACTGTTTTGTTTGGTCTTTTATGGAGACTTTCATTTCCTGGGGACTTTTCTTTTCTGGGGCTGTGACCTGATCTTGACATCACTACTCTTTTTCTTCTATGCACGTTTGGTTCGGGGAGTGATTTTGTTCATGGGGATGACTTTGGGGTATTGGGATTCCATTTTAAGAGGTAGCGAATGATAACACCTCCTAGAGAACCGCTAGCTCCAGGATTAAAAATTATTTGATTTCAGGTGTGAGTGTCGATTCGGGGATCTGCCAGTTGCATCAAGGCTACATTTTTCTCTCAAGAAAGCGTTTGGTTTGCTGTTCGATGTAAATGATTCCTTGAAGTAATTGCCGTACTGTCACCGTAGACCATCTACGACTTGTCTGAGACTCTGCTTATAAGACACGAGCACTGTGATTTTGTTTGCAACTGACTGGAAGATCAGACTGAAGGGACGTCTCGTTGACAGTGTGTGAGGCAGACCAAAAATGTTTGAGGTTTTCATAGATATTTTTTTTAAGTTGACAGGGCCTTGTACATGACAGGCCCGCCGTCTTGGCATTAGTGGTGAAACAGATGGGTATGAAATCGCAAATATTTTGGGGCTGGTGGGTTGAAATCCATGAGTAAGCCAAGGAGTTCCTAACTGTTTGGCTAACACTTGCACTTTCGATTTAGCGCTAGGGCATTTAAACGAGACCATGTATTGAGCATTGAGACTGGACTTTATTTTATTGAAACACATTTTGGGTGATGTAAATGACACTGGCATTACGATGATGCCCTTTGCGTATAAACCACTGTTTAATTTCTTCGTCTTCTACTAGGATGTCGTCGAAGATGACCAGACGGGTTTGGCTGGGGTCAGACACGACTCCATCGTCTTCGCCAGGAATGCCTTCCACAAACGTGATGGTATCGCCTTGGCTTTCTAGCAGGAGACTGTACGCCAACGCTCTTTGTAACACTACACGATACGTTAAGTGAACGATCGATCAAATGATTTTAATGTTCGATAAAACGTTTGACAAATTTGGTTTTGCCTGAACCTTTCGGTCCAGCAATTAACACATTAAAGGGATTGCGAAGATGCACGGCCTCCCAAATGGTTCAATCTAACTTTTCGTCGATGATTTTGAAAGTGGAGAGAGAGAGAGAGAGAGAGAGAGAGAGAGAGAGAGAGAGAGCAAAGGAAGCCAGAGTGCAGAGGATGTCGCTTTTGAAACGAACTCAGACAAGACAAGAGTTTTTATATTTTTCAGAACAGTTTATTTCAAAACATTTTTAAAATTGAGAACGTAAGACAAAACTACATAAAATCCAAATGGTTAAGGTCATCGATACAATGCACATGAAAACGATGAAAGTGGAATATAAACAAGTCACTGTACAACATTTTTTGTGACGATGGTGTGGTGTCCCAAAGACACTGGGTAACGTTTTTAAAGTCCCTACAACACTTGGCACAGTTACAAATGTTGCCTGCCGGAATGGTTTTTCGGGGATGTCCATGTCAATGACAGTCCTCTCCTGAATGGAGTGTTTTTTCTCTATGTCGGGTTCTTCTGACACTGTGGTTAACACAGATTTAAAAGTTACTTTCTTCACTGAACGTATGAAGTGATGATCACAAATCTTTGGCATAGTTTGCTATTTCTTTTGTTCAAGCCTCGAAACCAAGACATCTCCAGTCACGTACATCTTATCAGTGAGGGTGTAAGTCACAATCTACACTCAACTTCGTAAACATCTTCTGTAACTAAAAGGTGACGAATCTTTTTTTCCCCGTAGAGGTCGAGAAGTATCGAGACGAAAGCGCAAGGCTTTTATCAGAATGGCGGTAGTGTAACGTACAGATCGTAAAGAGCCCACAAAGAATCGGCTGGTAAACGAAATCCCAGAACGGAAGTTTCTAAGACACACATCACGTTACGGCCCAAATTCATTGGACTCAGTACTCGTAAAAAGTGTTAGTAATCCTCTACAGTCTGAATACTGTCATTGATCTATTCCCACAAATTGTTTTATCATTAATGATAACTGTCGTGGCATGATGGCAAGTTTTGATACCCTCTTCTGTCGGAGGAAATAAGAGTACTTTCTGCACAGAGCTGATCGTACTTCAGCTGCGAATCTAAATTGTTTAGTCACTAACATATAAATCACACACCGTACAGACGTTCCTTCTTGAACCAAGTTTACATTGTGTAAATTGTTTTTAGTAACCCTCTAGCTATGCCTCTGGAATTCGTTGTAGTAATTATAAATTGTAGCAAATGGAATCAGAAGCAAACCAATCCTTCTGGTCATTGAGGAGTCAATCAATATCTGACCACTGGAACGCTTTCATCAGAATCAGTCCTCTTATAGCATTAAGGTACCAGTGGTTTAAACATTGGTGACGTAACGGGAACAATTGTTCTTTGCGTTTGACTTGTATTTCGACAATCTCTCGGCAAATGTGTTCTCTTAACTCCAGGCAAACTACGAATGTTCTCTTGTAAAGGACCATCAAGAGATTACTGGGGTCCCACTAAAGGTAGGTAGTGACTGTGCGGAGACTATCGAGCATGTTCGGGGTAAGCCGAGTCTTTCTGCTCCCACTCGTGAAGTGGCACACCGCAACTGAACCACTTGACTTTGCAATCTTCATCCATGTAGATAAATCCTCTTTGGTTAAGTATTCGGGGGTAGGTCCTCCCAGATATTTAAACTGCTTTCCTTTGAACGTTTGGAAATGACTTTCAAAGTCGCAGTACTCAAACAAACGCACAGGGAACGAATGTTCTTCTTTCACATGCTCATTTCGAGGAGGTTACGGTGAAACCTGCAGTAGTTTGCTCAGGCATGCATGACATATATAGGGTGGTAGAGGCATGGTTTCATGGATGATCCAAAAGTCCATGATAACGAGTGTCATCGCTTTCGAATCCGTCAGGTTTGACACTCAGATCATCGCTTTCCAAGGAAGGTGTAGTAATAGTAGTAGTCACAGCAAAATTCCCATGATGTCCTTTTGAATCGCTTAGTCGCAGAGTAAGGCATCCCTGCCTTCGCAAGGCACAACATCGCACTCCATTTGAGAATCGCCGAAGTTGAATTGTGTCTGTTTGAAAGGATTCAAATTATTTCTCCTTTGGCAAATTTAGTCACATTGAACACTATCGGTCTTGGACGTTTCTCCTTTTTATACTAGTTACACTCGAACTTGTAAATCTTTCCAATTTATGTCTAGTTTTGGAAATCTTCCCTTCTTTCTTCCTCGACAACGGTACTAACTTCTCTAACGTACCGTCACAAATGTACCGCAATGTGATTGGTGCGGAGTGTGTTCCAGAGTAACTGAATCGTTTCAGATACATTGATTCATACGCAACGTCAGTTCACAACTGAAACAGTACTTCGTATCCCAATGCAGTCTCAGGAGAGAATCCTGTTCTTGCTAAAACATTCGAAGTAGGTAATCCTTCCCTATTCTTAGGCCATTTTTTAAACGTTTCCATTCGACTGGTACAATCACAATAGTCAGGAAAGAAGACAGGGAAATTGTATTGTTTGAACAGGGAGTTCACAGTTGGTCTCTCACTCGATCCTCGCTGTGGTGATGTCATCCTTCTTGTTGGTGACTATACCTTTGGCACCATTTTTTATACCAATGTGTCCGTACAGTAAAGTGAAGTGGTTAGGAAGCACCACTTGCTTCTAGTTCACGATGATTTGATACCGTTTTTCCAAACATCGATTGAGGATTTTGATGTGTGGCTAAACGTACATTCTTGTGAGGTTTGTAGGTAGTCACTATAAATGTTGATCCTCTCCAGACGGTAAGACTTTTTTCAACACTTGACTGGTGCGATAATTGAGAGTCAATCCTTTACACTCGGTGTACACTTCTCTTTGTGGGTAACGGTATTCTTAGCGGTAATTTTTGGGAGCACCACTTGCAAAGATTAGAATCTTATCGTCCAGGTGCTCTTCTGTTCATGCTCCTAAATGGTCTCCTTCGATGTCAGGTTGCCGCTGACCAAGGCAATACATTTAGACCTTCCGTGTCAAAATACAGCACACGATCTCATAACAGTTTTAAGCTTCGCACAATTTTAAGCGTGCATGGGCTGTCAAGTCCGCCGCAATGATGACAATTCCTAATTCGTTGGCTTGTAGAAAGTCCAGTTCTTCCTCATAATTAACCATGATCAAATCTTCACGAAGAACGTAGGTATTTGGTTTTGTCGTAAATCATCTGAAAGGAGCGGGAAGGTTCTGTCAAATTATCCGTCTTGGGTAAACACGGTCGTTGTGTAATTTTTTCCCCCAAACAATTCAATATCACTTTGGCAAACGATCGAGGTCCTTCGTTTTTCTCAATGTTGGCTAAAGTGATGCCTTCCTGCTCAAATTCTTTCTCTTTGAATTTCTGTTGGTCTTCGGGAGTGTGACACCAGGAAGGATAGACACTGGCTTCTTGTTTCAGTTTCAAAAAGATACGTAGTCTGCGCAAATGTCTTTCTGAGTCTCGTTGCCCTTGTGGTACTGTTCTGTCTTGGGAAAGCGGTACATTTCGTACATTTCTAACAATTGGTATCATAGGTCCAGAGCTTTGAACAATTCCACGCTGACCAAAGTTCCTTGTCAAGGCGTGTTCTTCCTTTGTGTGCTGACAAGGTTGGTCTTGGTTGCACGTTTCGGCACAAGTATGGCACAAGCGAAACATCAGCTTTCCTTGGTAATGGTGAGGTAAAACAGCATGGTACAGTCTGTGGGAGGCAAGATTTTACATCCAATCAATCCTTCAAATTTTCGAATGTTGGCTAGGTCAGTGTGTTTCGTCAGCAATTGTGTGTGCCCTGTGGGAAGTGACAATATTTGCACACTTAAGGAAGCAGCAAACACTCGTCCAAGAATTTGATTTCTTATCCTTTCTCCTCGTCGGCGTGGTACAGCGAACATATGGCATTCATTCGTCCTCCATACAAACTTTCCAAGACACATATATACCCGGGATCGGTTTTCAAACGTTGATCATACTCGTGTTCCCAAATTTCCACGACTTGCTATCCTTGCAGTTCTAACTTCAAGCGTCGCTGACAAGTGGCCTCGTACAAGTCTTCCATGGTACGTTGTAAAAAGTGATTTTGGGTGTATCGTTGAGGGTAGCAGATCGGACATCCGTGAAATACGCAACCGTTAAGCTCGTACACGAACTTCGGGTTATCTAAGTCCCAGACATCCACCGAACACGTTCCAATGGTATTTTCGCCTCCTATATTTCGGGCGTGTTAGATCCACTTGTCTTCCTTGTCACACAAGTAGTAATGCAGCCAGCGTAGGTCTTTGACAGCGTTGACGTTTGACAAAATTTGTGGTTTGAGGGCTGATGATAGTCACGGTCTTCTCGGGCATGAATTGTTTGCGGTACGCTAAGGAACACGCTTTGGCGTCGGTGCAGGTTGTTTTCAAAAGATCGATCTCTTCGTGCTCCGTGCACAATTCTCGAAATTTTCCACAGCATCGTCGTTAATTGTCCATGTCGGGAAAACACTACTTTAGGGTTTCTTCCTGAAAATCGAAAGAGCCCGAAGCGTGAGTGTGGTGCCACGCGTAGAAAGCTTCTCGTTGTTCGGTGAGCATGTTGGCGGGATCGTAGTAGTGAGCATCATTATATTAAGGTAAAAAGGCATGTTGATTGGCTTCAGTATTGAAGAGTGAGGCAAAAATAACCTTGGCTATTTCTGACATTTCAAATGTTTTAGGCATTCGACTCAAAGGCATGGCCAAGTAACTCATCGAATCTTTAAACTGCACTTGTCCCACTTGCATGGAAATGATTTTTGCTCTGTTCAAAGTCACTTTAGGACGTTCGACACTTTGTTCCGTAAAGTATATGAGAAGCAATTGTCATCGAATCCCTAGACATTGTGAGCCATCATGGTGGCGTAGCGATGGTAATCTCCGTAACGTATGATGCGTTGTCTGGTCCCTTTGATAAGAGAAACGTGGGTCATGTACAGTGTCGCCTTTCCATCGGTAATGTGAAACGTGTCATTGGACTGCTGAATGTGTTGAATCTTGTCGATGACTTTGGAAGTGTCAGTTATGATGGCCTGCTAAACCCGATCCAAACGGGGAACTTCAGACTGCCGTGATAAATGAAGAGTGTAAAGCGGTCGTCTTCGTTGGCTTGACATTGACGTTTCAGTGTGGTTAACAAAGAATCCCACAAATATATGGTGAACCACTCTGCTGTCTCCAGCGGTACGTCTGACTTGAGATCTTTAAATTTCAATGTGTACGTGTAGGCCGTGGTTCTAAATTTTCTAAAGGAGCTTTTATCTGTCTCTCGAATATGATAGTAGTTTTCAGGGGTTACTGGTGGTGGATTTTGGTTTGAAGTAGACTCTGGGTCTGGATTCTGGCACACATGCCATCTTCAAAATCGCTGCCATGGATTTTCTCCACGAAATGGTGCAATTGTTTCATCTTGATTGAAAATTGTCAAATGACTACATTTCAAACGTCATCGTCCCCAATATATGAATGTATGGCAAGTATCTTTCGTATATAAAGAGTTAGTGTCTTACCTCAAAGTATTCACTCTCAATCCTACCAAAAAGATGGAAGAGCCAAAACAGATCGGACTTGTAATCAGAGTTGTGCTATGTGTCATACGAAGTTTTACTTCCCTTCGTTCCGAGATAAAAGTCAAGATACTTGCTATATCTGTCAGACGAAATGGCATTGGTCTTCTGAATATCCACAAGGTCAAAGAAAGACAAGCGTCAAAAGAGACAAAGGTCAAGATACATGTTATGATTGTCAAGAGAAATGACATTGGTCTTTAGACTGCCCTAAGAAATAACAGCAGCAGGAGGAAGAGAGGGGTTCCGAACAGAAATAAGAGGTACCCTCCAAAAAGAAGAACCCAGGCATGTCCAGAAACAGAAGAAAAGAAGACGAGAAAATAGCGAGGAAGAAGAGGAAAAACGTGTGACTGAAGGAATTCAAACAAACTGAGAGGGTGAAAAAACAAATAAGTCTAAGGACTTTTTTAAAGTGTTGTGTTGTGAAGTTATGTTGTAATTTGTACCAGAGAAAATAACAGAAAGAAAACGTAAGTGTCTCTTGGTTTTTATTTTTATAATCATAAAAACGACCTACACTCACAGCACGCATTCACACATGCACATCATATGTAAAAGGAGATTTTAGTTTTATTTGATTTGGCAAACATTCATATGCGTATATATATATATTTGTGCGTGCACGTAAGTGTGTGTATTTTTAATTGTGTGCGTGCGCGTACGTGTGTATATTTTTGTTTACGTGCGTGCGCGTATGTATGTGTATTTTTTTTTGTGTGCGTAGGCGTACGTGTGTGTGTGTGTTTTGTTTCTGTGCGTGCGCGTTTGTGTGAGTGTATGCCTGTGTGTGTCTCTTTTCCCTTAACAAACCCCTTGTCCCTACACCCATGTGTACTTGTTTTGTGTGAATGTTGTGTAGTGTGACTATAAGCACTAAGGTCTTTGCTGGCTGCCCGAAGAGTCTTAATCTAGGTTCCGGAGGTCAGACAAAGTTTTAGAAAGAGAAGAAAACTTATGAGATGACCTCTGTGTTAACAAAAAACCAATGGCCATTTTCAGGGCCCCTCAGCTGTCTCGAAAATATGTATATTCTCTCTTTGCCATCTTGATGTATTTGTTCCTTTGTATATGTCTGTATATGTATATATTAAATTCCCAATGTCCCTAGACAGTCCCAATCTCGTGTTGCTTTGTTCTAATTTCATTGTCTCTAGACTTTCCCACCCCTGTTAAAATATTTTTTGTCTCTCTAGTGTCTGAATGTTCCTATATATATGTTTAGTCTCCGCTAAAGTTTGGGACAATTTAGTTTGTTAACGTTACTTGTAGTCACATTCACTTTCGTTTGGTCTATTCCTTTATTATAGCTATTTATAGCATTACGATTATGCAAATTTATTAAAACCACCAACATAATTTTAAACCTAGGTAATGCGTTATATATGGATCTCGGGTTTGTAATGTAATGTATGTGTCTATGCTGTATTTGTTCCTACCTAGAATAGCGCGCATTCAGGTCAACCCTTTGTCACTCTATTCCGCCCGATGGAGATCAGCTATTTGCAACATTCTTACCATTGTTTACCTAGTGACAGAACCCTGTTCAATTCCTATAGACCCTAGACAGTCCAAATCCATTGTTGCTATTCATTCCCTATGTTAAATTCCCATTGACCGTAGATAGTCTCACCCATGTTAAAGTCTCATAGACTGAGTAGTCCAAACTCACTATTTTAACATAAAAGACCCATAGACCCTATATCGTCCCTATTCACTACTTAGAATTAATGAATCTGTTGTAGCGGCAAAATTCGCCCGTATCCAAAATAAGATTCTTTTCGTATCAACTGTAACGTGAAAAAGTTGAAAAAATATGTAGAATTTCAGTTGGGTAAATTTCTGAAAATGACAGTAAATATATTATGATGTTAATTAAATAATTTAGTTGACACGTAATATGAAAGAATACATATTCGAAATTAAATGAAATGCTTTGCAAAATCAAATGCTTTGCAAAATCAGCCTTTTTTGATAGTACTAATATCCTAATATTAAATTATCAGTACATCTTACTTTGTCACAATGAATTTTTGTCATCCGATATTTTAAGTAAGTTAGAAAACTCAGGCATGCTATATACAATTAAATACTTATATGAAACTATATATATATATATATATATATATATATATATATATATATATATATATATATATATATATATATATATATATATATATATATATATATATATATATATATATATATGATATTAGTGTTACATGTCTCTTAACACGATGACTATTGCATAAAATTCTGAAATCTTGCTTTGTCACATTGAATCAGCCTTTGTCATAAGACATCTGGTTATTTATTAGTCGTTGTCTGCCTTTGTTGTGTTTGATATATATAATATACTCATGCAATATAGTACTGTTATTAGTCTTTGTCTGCCTTTGTGTTATTAAATATTTATATTACACTTATGCAATATATTACTATATTATTAATGTGTGGGGGCCCCGAGTGGTCTAATGCGCTCTCCGTTACGGATCACTGCCATCTCACCTCTGACTGCGTGGGTACGAGTCTAGGATTCAGCCAATGTGGGTATGTGAGAAAGCTTGTCAGTAGCTTCTCGTGGGTCGGTGGTTCGTTTCGGGGTTTTCCCGGGTTCTTCCTCCACCATTAATACTGGCCGCCATACATAGCCTATCGTGTGCTGAAAAATGGTGTTAAACCCCACAACAACATTATTGTGTGTATCTCAGTAATATAATTGTTTTGTTAAATATCTCCACAATGAACATTTGTTAACAATTGTCCGTATATATATATATATATATATATATATATATATATATATATATATATATATATATATATATATTGTTTTTACAACGTGGAGTAAGGGGACACACATAAGGGTTCATATGTTTAAATTTACGTTTAAATAGCATTAAAGCGCATTAATTATTTTTTTAGTGACAGTATTATTAAAATAAAGTTCAATATAGCATAAACAAAAAATAAAAACGGACTTTGTCTTACTTTGACTTTGTAGTGTTTATTACATGTACATGCACATGTAACTAAAACTCTAAATGCTGGTGTTAAGTTTATATATTTTATGCAAATAAATTCACTTGGGCTCCGATTTAAAAACTATATGGCATTACCATAAATTAACATATATTATTACTTTCATATTAATTACATAGTACATTGATCAGTATAACTAGCACCATGTGTGTGATGTAAATAAATACACATTACAAATGATCATAGTAAGTCCAAGATGAAAGACCCTTTTAAAACGTAATATGTTATAAAATTAACCGACCAGTTGCAGCTTTAGTTAACCGGAAAGTTAGTGATATGAAGGTCCCATCTCTTGCACAGTAAAAATTTCTGCATTGGCATGGGTAGTTCGACTGGCTGAAGGTTCTTTATGTTTGGACTGAAAGTTCTTCGCATTTATAGTGATAATATTTGTTGCAACATTCACACAAGATGGTGTTAAAATTAGTATCCTTCTTGCATACGCCTCATGGCCAGCGAGAAAATCACTCTTTTAGAACGATAATTATTGATGTAAATGTAAAAATAAAATCTGAGAATGAAGTCCGTTTTGATAATTGACTTAAATACTATTTCCATTTTGTCATAAAACCTAAAATAACTTTGCATCCAATCAAACGTTTACTTTTTAAACTTTTTTATATATAGAAACAACATTCGAAAGTGAGGACTACCAATAAAATTGGCTAAAGCTTTTATTGAATGAGACGACATTTGCCAACAAATACCATAAATAACGCTACCATAATCCACATCTTCAAACAAATATATAATCTTCACTAGCAACCGATTTTAATAATGTATTCCCTAATATTAGGCCGTATAAATTTAATGGGAGTTTCCAAAGCCGAATCAACAATGGCGTTCTTAATCGATGATAATGCCTCAATTTGATGGAAATAGTATGGCCTTTTATGTCAGTTACTTACAAGTGTAACGTTCTCCATCTATGATCTTTTAGTTTACATTAGGAGTATCAATTGATAACGACATTATGTTTTTATGTTAAAAATCATATTTTTAGAATGTGTGGCAAAGACGGCAGGTCTTCTTCCATACACTGTAATGTATAATGGAGCTTTAATTGTGAAGTATATGAAATAAAATAACAAAATTAAGAATGCTTGTGTTATAAATTTCTTCCACTTTTTTCAATATGAAAGTTTCAATCAACATATGAGACCGGAAGTGAAACTTGGTAATTACACAGGGAATTCCCTGATTTCGTTTTGGTGATTTCGTCCTCATTTGTTAATTATGGTGATTTGTTTGGAAGTGAAAACGATTTTTCTGGATTCAGTTTCGACGAAATACCAGATTTTATAAATAATGAGGCAATTTGTGACGAAGGATCTGACATCAGATATCGACACTCAAATGTCCTCAGACTCTGGTGATACTGATGATGATCAGCCATATTGGTTTGCAGACGTGCAAGATAACGACACAATTGCATTTACTCAGCAGTCAGGACCATCACATGATTTGCAGGAAACAGCATCAGAACTAGAGTATTTCCAATTATATTTTTCAGTTGGACTGTTTGAAAAGATAGTAACTGAATCAAATAAATTTGGAACTGAACAAGGAGAGGCTCATGAAATTAGTGATTCAAACTGGACATACATCACTGTGTCTAATATGACCGCCCTTCTAGTCATGTTGATCCTTATGGGGATAATTCAGGCTCCTGACTATAGCTATGTTTTGGTCAAATTACATGTTTATCTATAATGAAGGTCCCAAAGATTTAATGCCAAGCAGACAGTTTGAAATCTGACCGAAACACCGTGGAAGGACAAGAAACCAGTCATAGTTCATCCAGAGCAGCAGACCCAACCATCATTAGTATTGCCAACTGGAAACAGAAAGCTGGGACAGTCTGACAATGTGACTGGTCAACCATTCAAGGGGAGTCACAATAGAACCAGAAGTACTAACGACGCATTGATATATGTGACTAACTTAGTCAAGTATCCGGTTGGACGAGCATCAAAGAAATGGTAGCGATATATGCTCCACTTCACTGTTAACATATGCCTAATCAATGCCTTAATAACGATAGTTCAGACTCATCCTAAGAGTGAGGAAAGAAGGACGAGATTCAGAAGTTAGATTTTCAAATCTATTTTGCAAAGCAGTTGCAGCCAAAAGTCTAGCCCTGGTGACACAGGCCACTATTGACACAACACCGACTGCAGACACTTAAAAGAAAATAAATCAACCTGAAAATACTGCACCAATAAAAAAAAACAAATGAAAAGAAACCAAATTTGGCCGTGTCATTTACTTTGTCCATCTCTGCCTCATAGAATATCACAACATGTTTCATCAAAGCATGATGATCATTGTATAGGAGGAACGATGTGCTCCAATACAATCGTAACTAGTTTTTTTCTTCTATTGTCATGTTTTGTTTCTTTTCTTGATGAGCACACAAATCTGAGAACAAGTGAAATAGTGGATATTTAATTTCTAAATCAACCGTTCAATGAAATGAAAAATCATTGGGTAAGATGATCTTTATTTTTATTAAACACATGAATGACAGTAGACTTACCTATATATAATCACATCACTAATGACAAAGAACAAATACACACTTGTAATAACCATTATCATGCCAAGTATAGAAAGCAGGCCAAATAAATGAATAACTTAAGATAATATATTTTTGTGAAGGCGATTGAACTGTGCTTGAAAAATCTGTGTTTAGTAACACCTAAAGTACGAATATTTTCAAGCTATAAATAACATATAATAACCTCAAAAATGTGATGTTTCATCGTCAGAGATGAAATATTACCTCAGCTATTCGTCGACGATATACTGAAGCTTTAAATTCCATCTTTACATGAAATAGATCCCTATTTCCAACTGAATCGCTATACAACCAAGAATAAAACGGCACAACTCATGCCATGTGGGTGCATCTAAGTTTAGAAACAAAGTTTTCATAATCAGACCGCACACATTTTAATTTTGATACGATTACTGATATGATTGAAAATGTCAGGTTTTAATATTTGTGTATGTACTTGTAATATTGTTGTCTATTTGTTAGATATGGTTTGTTTGGCTATTATTATTTTAATTTCACAGATTAAGTGTAGTAAGAAAACAACATCATTGACCTTTAATAGCACATTGAAACCAATCTCCAACTGCGCATTCTAAAATTTATTTTTGACCAAATTGTTTTTTTTTAAAATTTATTTAAGCGAAATGTTCAATCATATAATTTTTAAGATTATGATTTTTATGACTTCAATATTTTCTCTAATGTATATACCAAATCAGTTACGAATACGGTCAGTTTAACGAAGAGGTACTGCCTAGATGCAGCGATGACTGCCATTATTACCTTTCTGCCCGTTGACAGGTACACTTGTGAGTAGTTAAGTGGGATACTATAGGGACAATGGGACTTAGCATTAAAAAGACCCCTGGGACACTTTAGGGACAATGGAAATTTAACATGGAGAAAAATCGTGGGTCACTTTAGGGACAATGGGAATTTAACATAGATTTTGGGTCTGTCTAGGGACAAGGGAAATTAACATGGGAATAGAGTTTGGGTTTGTCTAGGGACAAGGGGAATTGAATATGGGATTTTTTTTTTTTTTTAAAAAGTTTTTTTTAAATTTAAATTTAAATTTAAATTTAGAAAAGGGGTAAGCAATGGAAAGGCTATCTCTTTTCGAGAAATATGGCTGGCCCTGAAAAGGGCCTTTGGGTTTATGTTAATATTAATATTAACATAGATGGCATCTGTCACATCTTCTTCTTCTTCTTCTTCTTAAACTCCTTCTAACTACCGGTCCATACACAAGTACCCTCTTGAGACATCCTTGTCTTTCTATGTAAACTCTCCTCATCCATTGACTAGTATCTGTCCTATCAACAACAGTCCACTTGGACCTGACATACATGAGCATGTCCGTCCTAAACATCATGGAAGACACAAGGGTGGATGACTCAATGAGCGGGTACAAACACAAACACACAAACACAAACACACAAACACAAATACACAAACACATACGCTAAGAAACAATAAACAAATCCATAATCTACTATCCACACAATCGTACGTGAGCGGGTACAAACACAAACACACAAACACAAACACACAAACACAAATACACAAACACATACGCTAAGAAACAATAAACAAATCCATAATCTACTATCCACACAATCGTACGTGAGCGGGTACAAACACAAACACACAAACACAAGCACACAAACACATACGCTAAGAAACAATAAACAAATCCATAATCTACTATCCACACAATCGTACCTTAGCGGCTACAAACACAAACACACAAACACATACGTTAAGAAACAATAAACAAATCCATAATCTACTATCCACACAATTGTACGTGAGCGGGTACAAACACAAACACACAAACACAAACACACAAACACAAATACACAAACACATACGCTAAGAAACAATAAACAAATCCATAATCTACTATCCACACAATCTTACGTGAGCGGGTACAAACACAAACACACAAACACAAACACACAAACACATACGCTAAGAAACGATAAACAAATCCATAATCTACTATCCACACAATCTTACGTGAGCGGATACAAACACAAACACACAAACACAAACACACAAACACATACGCTAAGAAACGATAAACAAATCCATAATCTACTATCCACACAATCGTACGTGAGCGGGTACAAACACAAACACACAAACACAAACACACAAACACATACCCTCACACTATCTTAAAAAAGAGTTAGTGTTTATATTCACACTACTCTACCTACACATTGGCAAATTGATGGTTATTTCTTTTCTAGAGTATTGGGTAGCCCTGAAAAGGGCTGTTGTTTTTGGAACTTCATGGACACCTGGTTAATGGTGGCACCTTCCAGGCCTGGCGCCACATACACATCTTATCCCCCAGTTACTTTTTACTTTTTTGGGGGAGAGAGCAGAGGCAGGATATGTCGCTTCAGAATCCCAATTTTCGCTCTCTGGGATTCTGAAATTTATTCTTCTTCTCTTCTTTTCCTTCTCCTCCTCCTCTTCTTTGTTTCTTCTCTCCTCCTCTTTGTATCTTCTTTCCTCTTCTTCTTCTTTATATCTTCTCTCCTCCTCTTCTTTTTTTCTTCTTTCCTCCTCCTCTCTTATCCTTCCCTCCTCCACAATGGCTTCCGCGGCCAGTTCATTCAACAGGCGCCTGGCATATTCCAGATGCACATGAAGTTCCAACAGTTTAGACAGTCTCGTGTTCATTTTTGGTGTTGATCAATCAACAAGGGTAGCTAGACTGCCCAGCGAGTTTCAATTTATAGTGAAAGCGCGGACGTGAAGGAAAACATCCCCCTAAAAAAACATAAAATTGATGTTACCTACATCATGACCAAAAACAACAACGAGCGGACCTAAAAGAAACAGTCACTCACTTTTTTATGCTACCCATCACTATTTTAAATTTTTTTATAAATCACTTCAATAGACTATCCACATACGCAAAGCAATCCAATCTAACTCCAAATATACACCTCAAACACCAAAAAAACATGATTTTAATCTACTATTCATACCAACTTACTTAAGCACTTACTAACACACAAACACATACCCTCACATTTTTTAAAAAAGAGTTAGTGTTTATTTTCACACTACTCTACCTACACACATTGGCAAATCGATCGTTATTTCTTTTCTAGAGTATTGGGGTAGCCCTGAAAAGGGCTGTTTTTTTTTGTTTGCTATGGCATTCTCTTTTTAGTTTCTAAGAATGCGATGTCCTCTGAGGATAGACTTTCTGGCGATAGGTCTGCTTCTTCGGAAAGAAAAGAAGAACTCTTTGGTGTCGATACGGCAATCGACAAAGCCTCTGTCAGGTTCAGGTTGCTGCTGCTGCTGCTGTTGTTGCTGCTGTTGCTGCTGTCTCTGAAGTCTGTACTTCTCTGTCCATTCTTCTTTCTCCCTGTTCATTTCTTCTCTGAAGAGCTCTTCTATCAGGTCTTCAGTGATTTTTAACATTCTCACATTCTCTATTTCTTCTGGCTTCGGTATCAGACTGTGTCTGACCCTATGCAAATTCACGTAGGCTTCGTTGAGTTTAGCTAGTTTGGAGCACATCTTCTTAGGAGGATGAGTCGACAATGGATGGTTAGACTGGAAACTGCCCCGGTTCTTAAAGTCAAAGCGCGGACGTGAAGGAAAACATCCCCACACGGTTTTTGAGTCGCAACGTTTAGTGAGTGTCATGAGAGGGATAGTAAGAAATGAAAGAGCATCAATCCAACATTCTTATAGCTAAACAAAAGACAAAGGCATTTTTTTCAAAACACAACATTTTTTATTCAAAAATCACTTAACACTAAACAACAACTCTAACATTTTTTAACAATAATCCAACACTAAAAGTTTCCCCACTAGGTAAAGAGGGATAACAGTCTTCCATGGTTTCTAGTAATCTAGGATGACTTCTCTCAAACTGTTGATTTCTATGGTATTATCGAATTCTGCATACAGGATGACGTTCACCGTTTCATCAGGGTCTCGGTCTTTAAACTGAATTTCCACACGAATCTGGCCGGATTTTATAGGGTGGAAATGTCCCTCGTCGCTGCCTTGGTCCGGAGTGAAATCGAAAGCCCACAAAGCGTAGCCTCCTGCATAATCCTCGTACGTAATACCGTGACTGGTATTGGTTCCTAACTGTCCGGTGGCTTCGTACAGGGACAAGTACGATCTCAAGTAATTCTTCTTGGTAAAGTCAGGTTCGAAAGGTCGGGTACACAAGGTCTTGCCATCGCGACTGACTTCGATTTTGGACACGCCAAAGTGATGAAAGTAGAAAGGATTTTTTTCGGCAGCTCCGTTGAAGGCTGTATTCTCGACGATACCAACGATCAAACGTTTGGGTAACTGTCCTTGGAACAGATGATCTTCGATCATGGATCGCTGTCCCTTGGGAATGGTGAAGGTTTTCACTTCCACGCGTCGTATGGGATACTTGGCGGTCGTTCTGCTCATCGTCTGACTGATGTCGTTTCCCACTTTAGGTAACACTTCCACACGGCGTACGTAGAGTCTGGCTTCTAGGATTTTGGTTTTGTAACCGTCACTATCAGCCATCAAATGGAAAGCGGCACTGCTACGATTCAGTCTCAGACGGACATCCACCCCGTTCAGCAAATACTTTTCTTGCAACCACATGTCCAAATGCAAACGATCCATCAGTTCTAAACTTGTGTCGGCTCCCGTGATTCTCTTTCTTCGTTCTACAAATCCATCATTGTTGTCTTTCTTTTCATCAGTTTCCAATATTTCAAACTTGGTAGGTTCGTCAGCTTCCCATACCACACAGGCATTGAGATGAGTGTTCTTGGCATCTATTCCGTACGTCAAGAGATTTTCCAGGTAGGCACGATAAGGGTAAGTATCCATGCTGCTACTGACCAGTTTGTTATTCAAGTACAAGTCCACTCCACTGAACAATGAATGCATGAAATTGTTGACGGGAGCTACTGCTTCATCTTCTATAGCACCTCCAGTCTTATCTAGAATTTTGACTTTCAGGTACAAGTAACTGCTATTCAGATCGATGTAATCTTCGGGCTGTCCTTTGATTTCAAACTCGATGGGAGCGGAATCGGTCAGTGAGGAGACGGGGTGAAATTCCACCCACTGGGATTCTTGCATCGTCATCATCGTGGGGGGCATGGCAAACAGATCCAGTTCCGTCTTGGAACAAGCGCAAGATTCTCGGTCCATCATTTTTTTTTTGGTCTCTTTTCTCAATAATCGAAAACGTCTAAGTCTCGAACGGTTCTTCTTTTCTTGGCCTTTCTCGCTTGAAGTCTGGTGAAAGGGTGTTTTCTTCGTCGTCTCTTTCTGCCTTGTCCTTGCTGAATGCCTGACTCGGTAGCGTGCAGGGCATTTATAGGTGTTTCTCGTTGGCCTAAAATCTCTTTGCCCGTTTGCAGCAAGACATTTTTGCCTGCCCTCATGAAGGCTTCTTTAGGGTTTTGTTTGTCGATGATGACATTTTGGAGAAATTCTTTGCCTTGCGTCAGTGCCGCATCTTTCAAGGCGTGCAATCCGCGTGTCACCATCGGTTTCAACACCGGGGCCACCGAACGAAAGGCCGATTTTAACATATCTCCTAAACCGTGTCCTCGCTGTCGAGCAACCCCTCGGTACACTGGATACATGACTTACGAATCGTGAGAAAACCGTTTTCGAAAATGGAGTTTCACCGTGACTTTTCCTTTGGTGAATGGAATATTTTGTCCCAAATCTCCTTTTATAGTAATGTTGACCGTGTCCAAATACGACTTACTGACAGGCAAATAGTGAGGATGTACAAATTCGCGGTGGACGTGGTAAGTGTTTCCACTTTCCTCGTCAGTGTTCGTGGCAGAATCCACTTTGAAAGGAATGACACGCAGTAACGGTACGGAGGTGTGTCCCACCACGTTATACTCCACCACATCGGAGTACACAAACATCAAATTCAGTCCTTGGTTCAGTTCTACCGGGGCACGAAATAACTTGCTAAAAGACTCGTTGTCGTAAACGATGGGTAATTCGCTTTTCTTCATCATGCTCATTCTCAGGTTCATGTCTCCGCCCAACATGTCATACAATTCAGGACAAAATAAAATGGACAGGATTTTACTCCGTTCAAATTTCATCAAGAAGCGACGAGCTGTTTTGTGGTACTCCATGGTGACACTTTTGTTAACATGCTCCAAAGCTTTCAGAAACACGGCATTAAACCTGGAGGCTATGGTGCTGACCAAATGTTGACCACTAAAATAATAGCCTGGGGAAATGAACAAGTGATAGGTGGTGTACTTTTGTGTACGGGTTTTCTTGTCATATTTGACATTGCTATCCATCCACTGTTGCAATTGTTCGTCATGAACTTCCACATCAAAAAAATTTTGATTGGGAAGGACATTGAGGACTTGGGTCGGGTGAATCATTTCTACTAAAGCCACTTCCCAATGGGCTTCGTGATCTAAGGGGATGGCTTGAGGTAATTTGGCCGTGTAACAGCACAACGTGTTCTTGGGAAACACCTCCATGGAACTGTCACTGGGTAAGGTTAAGTAAAATTGGTTTTGGTGACTCATAATTCCAGAGTTCTGTGGCTGTCCGAGGGGTTAGTGGACGTCAGAGGCGTGTCTCCTTCTAAAATGGGGTTCTGGTTGTGATTGAAGTGGTGACTGGCACTGGCACTGGACACAAGGTTCCCGGGGTTCCCGTTCGAGGTGAATTTCAGGGAGGGATTAGGAAGCAGGTAACCGATGCAACTGCTCAATAAAATGGTCCACAATTGTTTGTCTCCTTGTTGCAAACTCAAATTGGCGATGGCTGCCCCGATGACACAATACACCACGAAGATTTGGCAGAAAAAGACGATTTACGTTTTAGGCACACCTTCTCCACACCACACCCACAAGGGTTGTTTTTGTAAATCTTGCACAGAAGAACTAGGTGAAGGAGGAGTGGTCGACGTAGCTGCGTCTGCTGTGTGAAAGGGCATGATGGTCACTTCTTTTTATAGTCGATGACTTGCGAAGCGTCGATCCAAGAATCGAAACTGGGGGGATATCCTTTCCAACGTACTTTGACTTCTTTGACACGTCGTTTGCCCACTTTACGGGTTCTGCGTTCGAGAATGCTTTCGATGTCGTACACGTCGTCTTCTTTTTTGGTGACACGTTGTAACTCGGGCAAATAAAACGTTCCTTTGAGCACTTCTCCGTTCATGTCTTCCAATTTATAGACGGCAGGATGACGGCCATGCACTCGTCCAGTGACACGAAACAATTCGGTCGTCCAGTTAGGTAAGTAACCTTTGTCGAAAGTGCGTTTGGTTTTGCCAATGCGCACCCAATCTCCTACGGCCAACATTCCACTTTTCTCGGGGACAGCCCTCGTCGGGGACGTACCAAACAGGCGCTCAAACACCAACACTTCGTTGTCGGGAGTCACGTCTTGCGGGGCACATCCGATGCTTCGATGGTAAGATTGGCTGTACGCTTGCACCAGGTGCGGTAAGATGTCGATGTACTTCAGAGTGTGGTGATGCGTAAAATATTTCCACATGCGTTCTTTCAAAGTGCGTTGAAAACGTTCCACGATGCTGGCTTTGGTTTCGGGATTCTCGGTGGTAAAAAAATGAATGTCACGTTTCTTTAATTCTTTTTGGAAAGCTTGGTTCAGAAATTCGGTGCCCTTGTCCGTTTGCCATCGAAGAGGGTGACGACCGCTTTGTTTCAACACCCGTTGCAGGGCTCGCACTAACTCGCTGCTCGATTTGGAAGTCAAGGGTACGACCCAGGCAAATTTGGAAAAGACGTCGATGACACAAAACAAATATTTGTAGCCACGATTGTAGCTGACCAAATGAGAGACATCGGCTAAATCGGCTTGCCATTGATGATCGATGCCTTCCACTCGGGTGCGACTTCTGGCAAACTTGCGTCGAATGGGTTTGTGTAAAGTGTAGGTAGCTTGTTCTTGTAACCATCGTTGCACTTGAGGTAAACGGAGACTTTTCAGTCGCGTTTTGGCAGCACGATACAATTTTTGAACTCCTGCGTAACCTGCAGGATGGGAGGGATCGTAGTAAATGCTGGCTAAGACTTTTTCCATTTTTTGTGTTGGTTGGTGTGTTAATAAGACACCCACTCTTGGAGGATGCTACTCTTTTTCTCTTGGGGTATTTTCTTGGATTGCAATGCTTTGCGTGTGCGGCCAGCAATAGGTGTCGAAGAGGAGAAGGATGTCTGAGCGGGGGATATCGGTTCTTGTTTCACTTCTGTCTTCACTTCTGTCTTCACTTTCTTTTTCTCTTGTGATGAAGAAGGGGTGGCGATCATCTTTTTAATCCATCCAATTCTGGAGGTAGGTGGTGTTGTTAACTTGCGTACTTTTTCTGGTGGAGTTTGAAACCCTTCCTCTTCTTCTCCTTTTTCTGTCTTGGTCACGGGTACTGGTGGTACTGGTACTGGTACTGGTACTGGTGATGGTGCTGGACTTTTCATCAAGGTCTTAAAATCTTTCAGAGTGGGTAGAGCTGTTTCGTCTAAAGCTTTCTGGTGAAAGAGTTGCAGTCGTTGCAAGAGTTGACCGTACTTTTGCGATTTTTCTGTTTCGGACAAATCTTGGCGATCCATTAAGGACTGCAATTCGTGTTGTAACTGGGACATCTCGCTCAAATGGGGATTGGGAGGTAAATGCGGGGTGTGTTGTTCTTGCCACCGATGGTATTCCATCCATCGTTTGTAAGGCACTAAAGCTAGTTTTCGTCCTTCCATGGGGTTGTCAGGGGTCGATTCTGAGATCTTGGAACTTCCGAGGCCTTTTTATCTTGCTCCCACCAGTCCTCCCAACATGGTTCCCAAGACTCCTTTCAGTATGGGGCCTAACAAGAGAGGTAAAATACCTCCACGTTGCACTAACATCTTCTTTTTTTGACGAATGGGAATTTTCTTTTGAACCATTTGGCGAAGAACGTGACGATGTTTGCCTAAGCATTGTTTCTGGTGTTTGGACAAAGGGATCGTGCCTTTCAAAACGTTCAAACAACATTCGCACACGGTATCGATGACCTCTTTGGAGGCTGTTTGAATGAGTTTTTTTCGTAGGGGTGGAGAAGCTTTGGACAGGACAGATAACATGTCCCCATGTTTGGCTAAACGTGGTGGCAGTCCTTTCCTTTTCTTTCCTTGGGGTTTTCTGGAGGGTGACATCTTTGAGTCTTCAGGAGCACCAAAAAAACACTGATACCCGACTTGGTCACAGGCCTTTTTTATACTGGAACGCGTCGCCACTGATTGTCTTTACGTCGTATCAGTTTGAGGACAGGCATGACACGTCGTGCAGGGGTACGTAACGGACTAAATCGAGCCAGTTCTTGCTTGGACAAATCCAGTAAACTTTGTAACATGCCCGATCTTTCTTGAACTTTGATTTTGGGAGAAGGTACTTTGTGCGCAACAGCCACTGCCACTAAATTGGAAGGTCCTGCCACTGGGGAAGTTCTTTTGGGGGTCATCAACGGAGAAGTTCTTGGTGTGATCAACGTCTCCAAGTACTCTTCAGTTCTGGGTGTCATTAACGGAGAAGTGGACAAACGTGAAGCTGCCGGAGACGCAGTCACCGCCGTGGCAGGTCGTGGGATGCGAGTGTAAGGTTGCGTCCTGGCCGAAGTGCCTCTCTTGCGACTAGTTTTCTGTGGACTTTTCTTTTTCTGAGGGCTTCTTTTCTTTTTCCGGGGTGGTGGTGGTGTCTGGTCAGAGGAGGGTCCTGCCACTGGAGAAGTTCTCCTTGGGGACCTGGTCTTTTTCTTCTTGGGGCTTCGTTGGACTTTTGTCTTGGGGATAACTTTGGGGGCATTAGGATCCCATCTTAAGAGTGAGCGAATGATGACCCCTCCTAGAGTACCGCTCCCTCCAGGTTTCAAAATGATTTGTTTTTTGGTTTGAGTGTCGATGCGGGGATCGGCCAGTTGGACCAAAGCGACTTTGTTTCGATCGAAAAAGCGTTTGGTTTGATGAGGAATCTGAATGATTCCTTGGAGTAATTGACGTGCCGTCACCGTGAACCATCGTAAGACTTCTTTGAGACTAGCTTCTAAGACACGAGCTCGTGTTTGTGGATCTTTTTCTCGACTGATGCCATACAAGGCACGAATCAATTTGACGGGAAGATGCGACTGAAGGGACGTCATGTTCGCACTGAGAGTGAGACAGACGAAAAAGGGTCTGAGGTTTTTATAGATTTTTTTATGGGGAGTGAAATGAAGTCGAGGACGGAGACGTGTACAGGACAGGCCCTCCGTCTTGGCACCAGTGGTGAAACAAGTGGGTACGAAATCGCAAATCCTCGGGAGTCGTAGGTTTCAAATCGACGAGTAAATAGGCGTGTGGCGTTTGAGTGGCATCGTCGTACGCCTGAGCCAGCCAAGGCGTTCCTAACTGTTTGGCTAAGACTTGCACTTGCGATTTATCTCGAGGGCTTTTAAACAAGACCACGTAATGCGCATTGAGACTGATGGTGCGATGGGCTTTACTTTGTTGAAACAAATTTTGGGTGATGTAAACGACACTGGCATTACGGTGATGCCCTTTGCGCGTGAACCACAGTTTAATTTCTTCTTCGTCTTCTCCTAACATGTCGTCGAAAATGACCAAATGGGTTAGACGGGAGTCAGAGACGTTGCCATCATCTTCTTTAGGAATGCCTTCCACAAACACGATGGAATCGCCTTGACTTTCTCGCAGGAGGCTGTACGCCGATTGCCACTCTTTGTAACACCACACGATTCGTTGAGGGGGTCGATCGATCAAATGATGTTTATGTTCGATCAAACGTTTGACGAATTCGGTTTTGCCTGAACCGCTAGGTCCAGCAATGAGCATGTTAAAGGGATGGCGAAGATACAAAGCCTCCCAACTGGCACGATCTAAGTGTTCGTCGATGACTTTGACAGTAGAGGAAGAGGGAGCAGAGACAGCAGAGGTAGCCATGGTGTGAGAAATGTCACTTGTGACACGAAAAACAAACAAGACAAGAGTTTATATACTTTTTCAGAACACGTTTATTGAATGTTTCAAACATGAATACGAAAGACAAAAATGCATAAAAGCCAAAGGCTTAAGTACAAGAATAAAAGGCACATGATAACCATGAACGTGGAATAAACACAAGTGTCTGTACAACATGTTTTGGGTAAAGTTCTAACCAGTTCTATAGTAGGGGTAAGGTCACACAAGTGTCCTCCCGAAAGGGTCTTTCAGGCCTGTCCACGACAGTCCTGTCCTGGGTGACGGGTTCTTCTGGCACCGTCACTAACACAGGTTGAAAAGTAACTTTTTTCCTTGAATAACTCTCGTGCATACTGGGCCACCTCTTGTGTCCAAGCCTCAAAACCCTGGTCTCGGTGATGTCCAACATTTGACTCCTAACCAATCTGGTTTCTTCTTCGTCAACGACATGGTAAGTTACTTCAATGAACAATGAACTATCGATCTTGCCTAGGGTTCCTTTTCATATACAGACCAATACCAACGTGACCGTACGGTAAGGTGAAGTGATTGGGAAGTCGCACTCGCTTCTGGTATACAATTTGATAGACTTTTTCCAAGGGTCGACTGACGATGTGGTGAGTGGGTAAACGTACAATCTTGTTCGGTTGATAGGTGGTCACTTTAAAGTTTCCATCCTCTCCCGATTGCAAGGCTTCTTTCAATACCCCAAAGTTGACCACTCGACTGGTACGATGATTCAGAGTCAGTCCTTTCACTTTGCACGTCGTGTGCACTTCTCCTTGTTTGTCCCGGTATTCGTAGCCGTAATTTTTGGGACCACCACTGACGAAACTTAGAATCTTGTCGTCGGGATGCTCGTCTGTCCAGGCTCCTAAACGGTCTCCTTCGATGTCAGGGTGCTGTTGAATCGGGTGATGGATGTAAATGCAACTGTCCGTGTCAAAGTACAGGACGCGTTCTTCTAACAGTTCTAAAGCTTCGTACAATTTTAAGCGAGCATGAGCTGTCACGTAAGCCGCAATGATGACGTTTCCAAAAGGGTCGTCTTGTACAAAGTCCAGATCTTCTTCGTAATTGACCAAGATCAAATCCTCTCGAACGACGTCCACGTGTTTCATGTATTTGGTTTTGTCGTGAATCATCTGGAAGTAGCGGGAAGGTTCTGTCAAATATTCCGTCTTGGGTAAACACGGTCGTTGTGCCATTTTACCCCACAAGCAATTTAACATCACTTTGGCAAACGATCGCCTACATTCGTTTTTTTCGATGCGGTCTAAGGAGATGCCTTCTTGTGCGTAGTATTTCTCTTTGAATTGTATTTGGTCTTCGGGAGTGTGACACCAGGAAGGATAGCCGCTGGCTTCTTGTTTCAGTTTCAAAAAGGCATCCACGTAGTCAGCGAAAATGCCTTTCTGAGTAGGGTCACCCTTGTGGTACTGTTGTGTCTTGGGAAAGTGGCAAATTTCGTACACTTCTAACAGTTGGTATCCCATGTCCAGAGCTTTGAACAATTCCACGCTGACCCAGGTTCCCGTCAAGGCACGTTCTTCCTGGCTGTGATGGCAAGGTTGGTCCTGGTTGCACGTTTCGGCACAAGTACGGCACAAGGGAAACATCAGTTTGCCTTGACAATGGTGAGGTAAGACGGGATGGTATAGGTTCGTGGGAGGCAAAACTTTACACTTGATCAAGCCTTCGTATTGTCGAATGTTTTTCAGGTCGATGTGTTCCGTGAACAATTGCGGGTGCCCTACAGGAAAGCGACAATATTTGCACACGTAGGGATACAGCGAACACACGTCCAAGTATTTGATTTCTTCTCCTTTCTCTTCGTCGGCTTGGTACAGCAAACAGGTGGCATTGGTTCTTCCTCCGTACAAACTATCCCTCGGGTTCAGCGGGTCCATGAACTGGTAACTTTCCACGAGGCGTTTAAACTCGGGATCGGTTTTCAAACGGTGATCGTACTCGTGTTCCCACATTTCCACCACTTGGTATCCTTGCTGTTCTAACTTTAGGCGTCGCTGACAAGTGTCCTGGTACAAGTCTTCCATGGTTCGTTGCAAAAACTGATTTTTAGTGCCACGGTCAGGGTAACAGACGGGACATCCGTGAAATAAGCAACAGTTAAACTCGTACACGATCTTGGGGTTTTCTAAGTCTCAGCCATCGACCGAATGCGTTCCGATGGTCTTTTCACCTCCTCCGTTGCGGGCATGCTGACTCCATTTGTCTTCCTTGTCGCACAAGTAATGTAACCAACGTAGGGCTTTGACCGAGTATTGACGCTTGACATAGTGGGTCGTTTGAGGACTGATGACAGCCACGGTGTTTTCAGACATGAATCGTTGGCGGTACACTAAGGAACACGCTTTGGCAATGGTGCAAGCTTCTTTCAAAGGATCGACCCCTCCGTGTTCCATGAACAGTTCTCGAAATTTTCCACAGCAACGCCGTAAAATGTCCACGTCGGAACGACAATACTTTAACATTTCTTCCTGAAAGTCGAAAGGGTCCGAGGCGTGAGCCTGGTACCAAGCGTAGAAAGCTTCTCGTTGTTCGGTACGCATGTTGTCGGGGTCGTAATAGTGAGCCTCAGGCAAATGGGGTAGAACAGCATGTTGATTGGCTTCCGTATTGGAAAAGTGTGGAAAGTACCCTTTAGCCATTTCTGTCATTCCAAACGTTTTAGGCATTCGGCTCAAAGGCATGGCCAAGTAACTCATCGAATCTTTAAACTGTACTTGTCCCACTTGCATGAAAATGATTTTGGCTCCGTTCAAAATCACTTTAGGACGTTCGGTGCCATGTTCCGTATAGTACCTCAAAAGAAACTGTCCATAGTATCCGGAGAAATTGTGAGCCATCACCGTGGCATGACGATGACAATCTCGGTAACGTTCGATGTCCTCTTGGCTCCACGTCTTGTCGATGGGGTCTAAGACCCATTGGGCAAAATCGGCTAACGTGTTTGGTCCCCGAAAGATTTTTTCACGCCCTCCAGGAATCTTGCTGCAGTGAGGGCAATGACTGAAGATAGGTTCTTGAATGCACATCTCGCACGCTCGATGAGCCACGCAGAAATTAGGGATGTGAATGCCAGTCTCTTGCATGCATTCGAAATCGAAAAAGATGAAATTGCCTTTCTTCTTGTGACCGTCCTCTTTCTCTGGTGGGGGTTGGTATTTTTGCACGTAGCATTCGTGTTCCAAGTCCACGATGTGGTGACAAATGTGACATTTTTTCTTTCCTCGACATACGTGTGCCTTGGCATTGTTGGTAAGTATGCCTTGTCCACAGGTAGGGCACAATCTCAAGAGTTGACAAGCACATTTCTGCTGTGAACCTTGCGTCTTCAGATGTTGCTGGTAACAGGCAGGGCTGACAAACGTACGCAGACAAGTTGAACAAGGCACTGGTTCTTCGCTCAGACAGGGTGGAGAGGCCAAACATCCTGGGCATTTCAATCCACAATGCTTGTGTTGCTCTCGATTGTTATAACCATAATCACATTTCTCACAATAATAACCGTATCCCAGGAATCCAGTGATACTGGTAATGGTATCGAATTGGTCATCGTGATGATAGACATGAATGTATTTTCCGTCCTTAAAGTCTTGGCCTCGAAACAACAGAGACCCGCGCATTTCTTGAGGGTGCACTTTCAAGGTGTAGCGTGGAGCTAGGGCATCTTGCAATTTTTGCATCTCAGGAATGCCACAGGGTGTGTCTTTGGACAGGCCAGCTTGTTGCAACAGGAGTTCTGCTTCGTTTCGTTGTTTGGTTCGGTTCGATTTTCGAATGTTCTCCCAGGTTCTTTTCCATTCTACCGTGTCGTTCTTGTTGGCATAGGTTCGTCCCACCACGATGGCACGGGCTAAGCACATCTGGTCTTGAGGGTTGTTAATTCGGACAAGACTACGCTTAATGTTGCGAAGGTCGTCCACCAATAACATCTTTTTGCGTCCTGTCCCTTGAGGAAGAGAGACGTGAGCCATTTTCAGTGTGGCTTTACCATCGGTGATGTCAAACTGGTCATTAGATAGTTGTACGTGTTGAATCTTGTCCATGACTTTGGAAGGGGTTAGTTCTGCAGGTCTGCTAAACTCGATCCAAACAGGGGATTTCAAACCGTCGTGATCTATGGATAGTGTCAAGCGATCGTCTTCTTTGGGTTGACATTGTCGCTTGAGTGAGGTGAGCAAAGAATCCCACATCTCGGTGATAAACCCTTCTGCTTTCTCCAAGGGTACGTCGGCCTTGAAATCTTTAAACTTCACCGTGTAGGTGTAAGCCGTGGTTCTAAATTTTCTAGAGGAGCGCTTTTCCGTCTCTCGAATGGAATAGTACTTTTCAGGGTTGACTAAGGGTGGTGAACTTGGTTTAGAGGGTTCGGATTCTGGTTCACTCATGTCCTCTTCAAAATCACTGGCATGAATCTGTGCCAAGATTTCAGCCCTGGTACGAGGCGATAGATCACGTTTCTGCCTCTTACTTTCTTCTTCTTCTTTCTTCTCGAATGAATGGGATCGTTTCATCTTGAGTGCAAAACGTCAAATGACTCAAGTTTAAACACCACAGACTAATTTAGAGTCTTGGCAAACCAGCGTATATAAAAAGGGTGTGTGTCTTGTCCTTTCACTATTCATTTCACTCTCAAGCTGAGCACAACGATGGAAGAGACTACCCAGATGGAACGTTTCGTCAGAGCTTTGCGAGGGGTCATTAGAAAATTCTCTTCAGACCAGCCGACGGACTACTCTCCTTCCTTTCGAGATAAAAGTCAAGATACTTGCTATATCTGTCAGAAGAAAGGGCATTGGTCTTCAGAGTGTCCAGACAAAAACAGGGACTAAAAGAGACAAAAGTCAAGATACCTGTTATTATTGTAAAGAAAAAGGACATTGGTCTCCAGATTGCCCAAAAAAGAAACAAGAGGAGTCAGAAGAAAGGAAGGATTCTTCAAAAGAAGAGAGGGATTCTTCGGAAGAAGAGAGGGATTCTTCAGAGGAAGAAGAGGAAGAAAGAAGACAATTCTATTTAAAAGAAGCAAAGAAACAGGAGAAGAAAAGAAGAAGGGAAGAAAATGAGGTAAAAACGGTGAAGAAATTCAAAAAACAGAGAGACTAAACAAGGAGAAAGAAGAAGTCAATGAACTTTTAATTAAAGTGTTCTGTGGTGAATTGTGAATTGGATTGTAAAAAAATGGATAAAAGAATACATGAATGATATAAGGTAAGTGTCTTTGAGTTTTGATTTTAAAATAAGAAGCTACACTCACGCACTCATACACAGACACGTACTATAAGGGTAAAATGGGTGGGGTTTATTTTTGAGTTATTGGCAAATTGAAATTGCATTTCTTTTCGAGAAATGTGGGTGGCCCTGAAAAGGGGCTTTTTATTTTGGTGTAGGAGTGAGTTTAACCAATCAACTTTAACTGCCTTAAGCCTTTGCCACGGCCAAGGCCTACTTCTGATGATTGGGTTGAAATCACTAAGGGTGGTACGACAGGCTTAGTCACAGGGTTGGCGTGTTTAGCTCGGGAAGGTCGTATTCTCTTCGGTCGTGATAAAGAAGTCTGATACATTTGTTTCAGACTTCTTAACTCCGCTAAAATGTCCAACAGTACCGTAGCCGTTTGATTTTCACCCTCTTGTTTCTTTGCTGCTACTTCTTCTTGCTGTTGTTGCTGTTGTTTTTTTCTTACCTCTTCTTGTTGCTGTTGCTGTTGCTGTAGGAGAAAAGCTTGTTCCGCTTCCTTTTGTCGTTGCATAAATTTCTCCAATTCTTCTTTCTGTCTCTGTCTAAAATTCTCCACTTGCGGTAATGAAGAAGGTAACGAAGGTTCTGGAACAAATTGTTGCGAGGTAAGAAAATCCACAAAATCCCAGTGTACCTCTTCTGAAAGTAAGTCCGGGTTCCCTTGGGCAGTCTCCCCTGCTGGTGCACCCCAATGGATCGTTTTCTGAGTTTCCGTCATGTTGAATCACTGTCGCATAGATTGACTGCACACAAGCGCTAACGAATCTAATATAGACCACGTGACCTCACAGACTGCTCTCTTCGGATTGGATGCGAGCTGACTGAATTTTGTAACGCGTGTTCGGATTGGTGAATGAATTCAATCCGTTTCAATCCTTCCTGTACCTATAAATAAGCACAGTTCACTGCATTGATTCACCTATTCTCGTCGCTTCAAGATGTGGACCACAGTTGAGTCATCCACCCTTGTGTCTTCCATGATGTTTAGGACGGACATGCTCATGTATGTCAGGTCCAAGTGGACTGTTGTTGATAGGACAGATACTAGTCAATGGATGAGGAGAGTTTACATAGAAAGACAAGGATGTCTCAAGAGGGTACTTGTGTATGGACCGGTAGTTAGAAGGAGTTTAAGAAGAAGAAGAAGAAGAAGATGTGACAGATGCCATCTATGTTAATATTAATATTAACATAAACCCAAAGGCCCTTTTCAGGGGCCAGCCATATTTCTCGAAAAGAGATAGCCTTTCCATTGCTTACCCCTTTTCTAAATTTAAATTTAAATTTAAATTTAAAAAAAACTTTAAAAAAAAAAAAAAAAAAATCCCATATTCAATTCCCCTTGTCCCTAGACAAACCCAAACTCTATTCCCATGTTAATTTCCCTTGTCCCTAGACAGACCCAAACTCTATGTTAAATTCCCATTGTCCCTAAAGTGACCCACGATTTTTCTCCATGTTAAATTTCCATTGTCCCTAAAGTGTCCCAGGGGTCTTTTTAATGCTAAGTCCCATTGTCCCTATAGTATCCCACTTAACTACTCTTGTGGTTTCAGGCTGATGTTACGAAGAATAATATAACACAAGCACAGCAGCGAAACTTTTCACTAAAAATATTTAGAAAATGCTGTCACCAAGTATAATGATTAAAGACATGTTGGCATTTACATTATTACAACTCTATGATATTAAAATAATCAAAAGAAAAGAGTGAAAAGCAACTTTGTAAAATTCGACAAATAATTTATGTCACTAAAATACAGACTGAAAATGGAAAAAAAGAAAACTTACGGTATTCCGAACTGAATCACAAAGAATCATAGAATTACTGCTACAAGTCCTATTAATAAAAATTCTGAATATACTTTCGTGAAAATCCAAATTAAGAACAACGCTGAAGGTGTTGCTTTGCTTGTGATGGCTCATAAGCTGTATGTACTTGTAATATCATACAGTCGTTTGATGGATCACAATAATATAATCCAATCCATTCTCTCGGACTGGGGTGCAATTTTTAGCTTTTAATGAATACAAAGCTTACGGATCAGATTGAAAAGTTATAATGTCTGCAATGTTTTCTAATCGCATTACTAATTTACTGTCACCTGATATATATAAAATTGCATCGATGATACACGTTTCCCTAAAGGAAATAAGATTCTTTAATTAAGCGAGCATGGGTAAATTGAATCATAAATATATTTCTACATTTCCGACCCATGTAAAATATTCGGACATTATTCTTTTTTATTTCTGCTCGTCCCTAACTTAAACTATTTTTCGATGATCTATTCTGACAATACGTCATTTAATTTCTTTTCTAATATTATGCAACTGCTTTTTCATCAGTTAATTTGGAGTCCTTCTCATAACCAATCTGTTGTTTATTGACTATTCCACTTTTTGTAACTCACATATAACATACGTGTATCTTGTATTAACATCTAAATGTATCCAAACATTGATTGTGATTGATAGCAATGTTTATTTAGCATTGGATAAATCTGCCACATCACCCTTCTCCCCACGATAATAACGAGCTTTTAAATCACCCGTATTCCTCTGATTTTATCGAGTTTATAAATCCCCTGACTCTCTTTATAATTAGCGTTCAAATCACCATGATCCACTTGATAATATACTGAGCTTCCAAATCACCCTTGTATCTGTGCTAATATTGAGCTCTGCTGTTAATTACATTCCTAGTCCCCTCAAGGTTTTAGAGTTTATATTTCTATAAACCATTTAATGATCTAAGCATTTTCAATAAACCTCTCAGATATTCTTTCTCTGAGTTTGATACATTTCATATTGCTTGGGTAGGCACGCATCATGAAATAAAATAGTTATAACCTAGAATTATTCATCAAGGAGTCTTGTCGATTATCAGAAAGCAATGTTGATTTTCCTCGCATTGGATGGAATTCAGCTTATTGTAATATTACAAAGATTTCCCTGTACAAGATTTTAAAATTAAGTGAATTTTGTATCTTTTCTATAATTTCTGCCTCTGATAGTATACAGTTATTATTTAAAGTATTATAAGCAAGATAATGAAAACTATCAGTCTTTGGAGAAATATTGATTCTTTAGTGAAAACCGGAGCAAGACCTCTAGCTAGGCCCAATTTATATTTCCTTAACTTTGGATACCAGTGCCTCCGATATCTGTCTTAAATGGAGTTTTCCTTCATCTGTACCGCTACATCGACAGATCACTACGAACTATGACATTCAATATCACCTCTCACTTTGGAATTGTTAACGTGTACAGTAATCCTGGGTCCAATACATACTGTACAAGAACATATCATTTTCATCTGGGTAAAATTCGCCTGAATGTTTTTTTTTAGGACGATATAAAATGAAAAGTGAAAATTTGGTATTATTAATCTCTTTATCAGAGCAAGCGAATTCCCTTCAGAATCTAATTCATGCATTTTTTATTAATACGATTATATGGTCTTAAACTAAGTAACAGAAAAGAGCGAAAACCAACATGCTTTTTTTACAATTCAAGACAAGTTTATTTCACTAAAATAGAAAGTGATAATTTAAAAAGAGCATGCAATATTGTGACTTAATTCCCAAATAGTTCAAAACTTTCTATCACCAGACCTAATAAATAAAGTGTTAATTAAATTTCAGCGGTGTTCCAAATAAAAACAAACTTCAACTCTGAATGCGTTTATGTGCCTGTAGTGACCTGTGACGTGGAGGTGTTCCAACAGTCTTTTGATGAATCACAATAATATAATCCAAGATGTTCTTCTCTGAAACAACTATAATTCCAAATTAATGTTCCAGTCGAAGAATATTATAAACATGTACTTTGTATTTCCAGTAAAAAATAACTTGAATACATAATTCCACAAAAATGAAACACTGAACACAACAATATGACTGATGTTAAAAGCAAGACTGGGTCGTTTCTCAAGTAAAGAAGATTACATAAAAAATCTAGATACAACAACAGAATCAGGATGAAAGCCGAAAGCTTTTTTGGTAGAACGTTCTAAACTGTCAACAAGTAAAAAAGTTACAATAATTATTATATAGAACGTAGTAAACATCTGGTACAAGTTTTCCATGGGGAATACCAATGTTGTAAACCCAGATCCAAATAAACATATTTACCTCTATTTATAATGATCCTAATATTTAACCCACATTCCTAGATAAATATTAACTGTGTATTATTTGTTTAAATGAAAGTTACTGGTTAGGTACACCATGAACTTGATTTTTAAGAAGGTCAAGTCCAAAATATTATTGTACACCACATCTAATCACGGAGGAAAATTAGGAAACAACACAAATTAAATATACATAACAATATTCAAACTTCTCAGATATACAGATGTCCCAAGCAGCAGGGAGGGCGAACCATACAAACTTTTAGAGGGCCTTAAATCGTAAACTAAAACCTCCATCGAAACAAAAAAAAAGTCAATTAGAGGGTAACGATAATTACCCGGGGAGACCCCGATGTTGCTATCGTTGCTTTCTAAAAGATTTTTTTGTTTCGATGGAGGCTTTAGTTTACGCGACGACCTCGACTTGTTGTCGCGCGCTCCCTGCTGCTATTATCCAAAAATTTTATCAAGACCAACTCGATGTCGTGTTCGAGGATCATGTAAGTTTATTGTTATAAATCCGTGCGGAGTAGCTTGTGCTCGTGAAAAAAATGTTTCTAAACCAATTATAGTCCATGTCACCGCTACACCAGGTCTGATGAATATTTCGTAACGTGTGAGTATAAACTCCGTTAAACACAGTAAGAATATTACAGTTATCCCTGATCACTTTATGAATTTGTGTATACCGCTGGGTTACATAAATTACGTCTGTGTTTTTGTGTCTACCTCTGGAAAAAATCCTAGCTGGATTTGATTGTTTATCAAGCATCACATCATCGTACACGACTAAATTGTTAATAAACCCATCAAGATCACCAACACTCGGCGCTTCATCGATATCAGTGATAAACTCGATAACATCATCATCGTTTAACGATTTTGCGCTTTCATTAAAGTCTTTCAGCACATCGTAGCATCGTTGATCATCAACTGATGGCGCTACCAAATATAATTTATCCCATTTCATCCACTTCATTATTAAATTAAGTAATAACTGCGTCTTACCACTTCCAGATGGTCCTATAATAATCATACAAACATAATTTGGTAGCGCTGCATGATGCTTAACTGGTTCTCGTTTCCTTGTTGCAGAGAAGTCAAAGATTTCCATATAGAAAATATATAAAGTAATATGGATTTATATTGTGTGAAATGCAGGAAGCGTACCCCAACAGGTGATCTAACAACCATTACAACAAAAGATAACAGATCAGCGGTTACGGGTAAGTGTGAACGATGCGGTACAAAGAAATTTAATTTTATTCCCGCACAGTTGGGTTTTAAAAAATACGAGGAGGTGATATTGCAGCAAAATTAGGAAAATTACCAGGGGCTCCGTGGGCTCAATACCCAGGAGAAAAACATCTTCCAGGATATAATTACTGCGGGCCTGGAACCCGACTTGATATCAGACTTGACAACCAAGACCAACCAAAACCAGGTGAGGAACCAATAAACGCTATTGATAAAGCGTGTCATGCTCATGATGTAGCTTACCGAAGTAAGGATCTGCAGCATAGGCATCTCGCAGATGTGAAATTAATTCACGCGTTAAATTCCATCACTGATAAATCTTTCAAGGAAAGATTAGCTAGTTGGTTAATAAAATCCGCAATGAAAGGTACATTAGCGCTAGGTGCTGGTAATTTATAAATGGAATCGATTTATTATTCCCCAAGAGGATACTGGAAGGGTACCGCAGCGATTAGTAAGCTGCTGAAGCAGCAAAAGTTACACGTGTTACTGCTAAAAATTGGTTATCCCGACAGGCAATAAGGCAAATTTACCAACCACCGCCTAAACAAATTCACTTTGCACATTTTGATGTTAGTGTTCCTAATGAAGTTCACCAGGCTGATATTTTATTTTTACCTCATGATAATGTTAAAATACAAAGACGTCAAATAACATACAAGTATGCGCTAACTGTAGTTGATGTTGCAAGTAGATACAAAGATGCAGAACCGTTGTCAACGAAGACGGCTGCTGAGGTTGCTTCTGCTTTTGAACGAATTTATCAACGAGGTGGTCTACGATGGCCAAATCTGCTACAGGTTGATCCTGGCAAAGAATTTCTTGGTCCAGTATCATCGTTGATGAAGCGACGTAATGTCAAAATACGACGAGGGCATACTGAGATTCATCGTGATCAGGCAATTGTTGAACGATTTAATCGAACACTTGTTGAGTGGTTATTTGGATATCAATACGCGAAGTAATTCCTTCAAGAAAAGAGATCTCGTGAATGGGTTGCAAGATTACCAAGCGTGATAATTGCATTGAAAAATGAAATAACTCGAACAACCAACATGAAACCTATTAACGCAATTACCAAAAAACATATTCCTGTACAACGACGTGATTTTTCAACACAGCCATTGCTGGGTAATGTCACTGTGAGATATTTATATGAGCCCGGTGAACTTGAAGGTGGTAAAAAAAGAGCGACTAATCCTATCTGGAGTATTACCACACACAAAATATCTAACATAACAAGATCCTCGGGTAGACCCGCAATCTACAGACTGGATTTAACTGCTTCTCAGCAGGGATTTACACACGAGCAATTACAAGTAATTCCCGAAGACACACAATTACCGCCCAGATCACTTAACTAGCACCCCGACGTCGATTACATTCAAGACAGGTCAGCATTACATTTTCTCGTGTATGACCGCGACTATTATCTTTTCTGTCTATGGTAAATTGTCTTGGATTATTACTCGAGTACTGCCATTACAACATTACACAATTACAGCTTGCACAGTGATTATTCTGCCGTTGTTTCAGTGCGCTGATGAAATCAGTGTCAAGATCAAAATCGCGATTATTTTTTCTGTCACTTTGTTTATAACCGGCTAATTTTTTTCTTATTATATAGACGACATTTATCGTTGTCATCGATCACTGACTCGTCCAAGACAATTCTCCTCAGTTGAGATATTCTTCTGACTTTGGACACAGCCAAGTAAACTAAGTTTGACCACTCGATACGATCATGAATGATCCAAACAACTGTGTCAGAGACAGTCAGTCCTTGAGATGAATGTATCGTCATTGCGTATCCTAGCGTCCACGGGGATTTATTAGTGCGCAGTGCATCTTCAGCAACATTGACATCAACTGCGACAATGTCATTTAATACGAGATTTTGTTTTTCGGTCTGTCCTGGTATATCAACGTCAATATTTTGTAGTCGTGTATCAGCTGCTCTATAACACAACGGCACTGGCAATGTTGGAAAATTCTCCCGTTGTAAGTGAAACAACTGCTGTTGAAGTGTGTCTCTAACTATCTTTCTACTTGCCACTATCAAGTCGTTTGGTCTCCACGCTTGCAGAAAGTCGCTCATTGAAGTCTCTGAAATTATTTTACGCATCATTTCGCATTGAATTTTATTCGGTTGTAGTCTGATTAATTTCTTGAACTCGTTTAATTCTGCATCAAGCGCTCTATAATCATCGTTTATTTCTTCATAATAATCAACAAAATCTTTTAACCACAAATGTGGAGATGGTCCAACAAAGGGCGGTGGTTGACCATGATCGCCACACATTACAACAGCTGTATTTTTTGTTAATAACCAATCCAGAAATATTTTTAATGTTTCTAACGGTACCGTACATATTTCATCCCTAATCATAATCCTTGGAATATATTTCTCTCCCATTCGATCAGGAGTCCATGCGTCGCCCTGAAAAAGCTGTGATAAGTGCATGAGTTAACCCCTCGTTGTTTCATCTTTCGAGCGAGTCTGTGTGTAGGTGTTAACACGATCATATCTGAATTCCGAAATAATTCAATCGCTCGAGTCGTCTTATCAGACCCTCCCGGCCCATTGAGATAAACAGTCTTGTGTCTGGATACTGGATCGTACACAGATGGCGCACTCGACGTTTCCTATAATTCTGATTTATAATAACTGTCTTTGATCTCAACATCTGCGGATTCGGAATAATCATATACCATTTCTTCTTTTATTCTCCACGAACCCCATGATGCATCATCAGTTGTAAAACGAGTTACCGAATTCAGGTATTTCTTGTTGATGTAAAACGAATCCGTTGCAACTCTAACTGCATCGTCAGGGAATCTATTTATCATCGATAGCAAATTGATGGAAACATAACCTAGCATCGAAGATCTTAAACTTACAATTGTACCCAGCCGAGTTACGTCAGATAAATAAGCGCTTTCTCGACTTACAAATATATCTCTCGCAGTTGCATCAGCGATTATAAAATCGTATTCAGCATCGTTCATAATTAGTCGTGCATAATGTCTTTTGTGATCATATGCACCGCCTTGAGTAAACTTGACAATTATTCTTCTACCGAGATCCTTCGCGGTTCTTTTCTCTTCGAGGTTGGCGATTAATGTACTGTAATCATCACTTTCGCAATCAACCAGTTCAGGCGTTGGTAACCAAACTTCAGTCTGTGCCCGATATGATATAATTGTCTCACTGACTGTCAGCGATATCAGTATTTTACAATCAAGCATATATCGTAGCAACACTATTGGTGTCCAGCGCTTTTCACTAAAATGCCGACCAAACCAAACATAGCAAATAACATGAAGACCCTTAGCCATTTCGAATGACACTACACGAGCGAATCATGTTAGGTCAAAATCGGGTAATGGTCCATTAATGGCCACTCGCGTCATCGAGTTCGTGGGGTGCCCAAATCTTTTAAAATATCCAGATCATTCTCCCATCCCGAGAAAGCTTCCTGGATAACACGCAACCATATCAACTGATATCATTTCCTTGTAATTATACTTGGTATTCCACAATCCGCCGTGTCCTTATTCACAACAACTTAATTGTACATCTTCGAGAAACTCACTTCGGGTTGGCTTCCACGAATTTTTTTCTCTGGCAGCGTGGGCTGCAACTGATGTAACAGTGAAACAATTAGTTAGTAATCGGTCAGTATCTTTTGACTATCTCTGCGCAAGTTTTCTCATTGTTTCATGAAGAGATTCTTTACGGTATATTTCACCGTTAATGCGTACAAATTGATCATATTTTTCATCATCTGAACTTTTAAATAACCACACTGACACAGGATCGCTTTTACCTATCCCATTAATAAAATCAAATATGTTTCTCCCAGAGTTCTCTGGGTAAAATCTTACAGTTTGATTTCGTGGAAATATTGTGACTGCGTTGGTCCACGCGTGAGCGTTATGATCAACGATATTTATTGGAGTTCCTTGCGATTTATATTTCGATTCGTATAATACTTCCCCTGTTATCGTTGCTACGGTTATTGGGAATCTTAGTGTTTTTTTCTAACTCGGCAACATCGTTTATTGTAGCTCCGGTATCCTTGACCCGTTCAGCCCATTTGTTTATTTTTTCACGTCGTAACGCCGTTAGACCGTTTCCACGCATCGCATTTGTAAAATGTTCTGTTACTCGTTCAGCTACACAATTTATTTTTGATAATTTCATCGGGGCCAGTTTATCAACACTGGGTTTTTCTATCGCATAGATTCCATAAATGACTGCTGTTACAGGATACGCTCGCTCATAATATGGTTTATCAATCGCAGTCAGCACTCCTGGTTTGGAATTTTTACTCAGTATGACAGTTTTTCCATTAGCAAGGACAGGGTCGCGTTTGTCACGGGTAATCCAATTATCTGTTTCTGCTAGCACGATAAACTTTACTCTGAAAAAATATTTTTGATCAAGGGGAGATAATGGATAATCGTTTTCGCTCGTGCATCGTTCATTGTAGCATCAATGACAGAGTCGTCGCGTATAATTTTGAATGTAGACCACACGTGAGATGCTCCATCATCACGAAATTCTCTTTTGGCATCTCTGATGATATCAATCAGATCAGTCAGAAATCGCCTCCGCGAGTCAGGGTTTAGTCTGTCAAGATCGAATCTAGAAGCTTTCCAGGGCTTGATTCTGGATAATCTCTCAAACTCGTCCATATATAATTAAGACAAACATTTAAATAAAAAATATTATATAGACAGTGTCTCAAACAAGAAATCAATGTAAATGGTTTAAGGTAGGCTCTGTGACTCCATGTGGCAAATCCTGCGTAAATGAATTCTGCGGGCAACATTCACAATGTGTTCGTAATGGAAGCTTAGGTCCAATACCCTGCTTACGATGTGGCGTCGGAGTCCGGCGCAAGACACAGTTGTGTGCAAGTTCGGTGGTAAGCGATACAGGGAACTTAAAAGATATTATGATAAAAAACCAGACTCTGTCCCTGAGAAAATCAGGAGTAGAGTTATAGCGTGTGAAGAGGATTATTTAAATAAGTTTTCAGACAAATTATAATTTAAACAAATACACTATTGTATAAATTAACCAAGAATTTGTCAGACACCCCATCATCAAGAATTATGAAGAAAATCGTAATGGAATAGTTAGACATTGTCTGCTGAAGGAACCAGTTGGTGCTGTTGGCAATTCTGGTTATTTTAAATTTACCACTGGGGGAAAAGTTATTTCTGTCATCGTTTCATATTCGAATGTTTCTTTGGAGAGATAGAAGACGGTCTTGTTATCGATCATATTGACGGAGATAAAGTTAACAATATTTTATTTAACCTTCGGGCCATCACGCCGAGAGAAAATTCTGCACGTGGGAATGCTGGGGAGAGCAGAAAGCCTAAGGCGGTTCAATCTTTAAATATAGCGACCGGCGAAGAGAGAATTTTTCAATCAATGACTGCGGCTGGCAAGTATTTCGATATTCACTCGATGTCAGTCCAACGTATTGCAGAAAATATAATCAAATCAACGTTTTCATACCAAGCTGGAAGCTGGATTTCATTTCATTATACAGATAACGGAGATAACTCTGCAGCGATTGTGTAAAAGTCAATGATGCAATTACCTCCCTGAGATTGCGCAATACTCCCTTGAGATTGTGCAACACACATTATTACCTATTTTACAGATAATCCAGCGCGGCAGAACTGTATACAGTTATTTTTTTAACAGCCATATAGTTTCGTGGCGTAACCGTCTGATTGTATACACACTGCACCAGTAAGTTAACACTTCCCTGTTGATAAAATCAAGAATTGTACAGGTATGCTTTTTTACGGGTATGTTTAGAATTAAAATCCAGTTCAGAAATAAAATTCAGCTGCAAATTGTTAACTGTAAACGGTTAACTATATAATAATTGTAAAATCCTATATCAGTAGATTAGAGCCATTGGCGAAAGTGGTAGAGCAGCTGACTTTCGTTCCTTGACGTTGTCAAGGGGTCGGCTTTTGTTGTTGAGTTTAATTATAGTAGCGTTCGCACAATTGTGCATGTGCCACTTTTTTCTGACTGCACTGCAGCCTGCTAGTTGTTCCTGGGGAAGGGGATGGTGCCACCTCCCCCAGGCTTTTATGGATTCAAGGAACCCTGATAGCTTGGCCTCTATCTGTGGGTCCATAAAGGTCCCTACAGTTGAATGGTTGGCTGTCATTAGTGGGAAGGAGAGTTCGGGAACGGTCCTGCTTGCTTTACACGTTGGTTTCTTGTTGCATTTGCCTTTTTTTTTTTTTCCTCTTCAAAATGTTCTAAAAGGAGGGGGGATGTTCTATGCTGTTTATAGAGGTTCTTAGTAGATATCATGTATGAAGAGAGATTTTCAAGATTATTATGGTATTACTAGTCGAGGTGTTTAGGGTGTGTTTCCTACGTTATGTTATTTATAAGTTTTTAGATATTACCTCTTTAAGTTATTTATTGATTGATGTTTTTAGAGACTGAATGTTATTTATACTTTATTTAGCAAGAGACCGGAGTCCTAGCCGATTACACGGTTCGTTAAGGACATCTAGGACAGGAATTCTAGCTGATTACTCGGTTCGTTAAGGACATCTACGGCATCCGATTTTGCGGTTTCCTTAGTTTTTTTTATAGGTGATTCGTAAGTGAATTATTTATTAATACTTTTATAAAATTGAATGATATGTTATGGTTTTTTATGTGGTGGCTTCTACATTTATTTAGCTAGTTACTGGGTCTTTTGGTTTTGTGGGGATAGTAATTATATTTTGTTCCTAAGTCCTGCTGAGTCTATGAATTGATTTATATTTTTATATGCTGATTGTTTATTTTTATTAGAGTCCATAAGTAACTCTGGGTATGTGTGTGGTAATCCAATCTCTTTTTGGTTTCTGATAAATATTTTCCGAGCGAGTTGATATTTTGGGCATATATTGAATACGTGGTGTAGATCTTCGGTGGTGTGGCAGTTAAAGCAGTTAATGGTTGCTGGTTTGGGTCCTATAAACCTTCCAAAACTGCTTGCTAGTTTAGTTTTTCCAGTTATTATCCTGTTTATGGTTTTCTGTTCTAAATAGGTACCCTTAGGTAGCTGTATGTTCCTATCTACGTTTTTTTGGGTTTCATGGTGCTTTTTACCTTTTGTGGAGGAGTTCCAAAAATCTTGCCATGTTTGGTCTATATATGTTTGTGCGAAGCTTATTGCTTCTGTAGAGCTATAGTTAAGCTTGATAGAGTTTTGATCTCCTAGTTTGGTTTTTGCAACTTTATCTGCTGTTTCGTTGCCAGAGATTCCAATGTGCGACGGTATCCGCATGAGCTCGACTAATTGATGTGCTGTGGTGATATCGTCGATTAATTGGCATGCTCTGTCGAGGAATTGTTCCCTAGAGTGTGTATTGCGATTTTGGATCGATTTGATAACGCTTAGGGAATCGCTTATAATGACTGCTTTAGGTATTTGGTTGTCTTCGATCCATTGTAGTGATTCAAGTATAGGCCAGAATTCAGTGGTGTAAATGGAGCAATAGTCAGGTAATCTGGATCCCGTTTGTATATTGAATTCAGGGATGACTATTACTGCTGCTGTTCTTGGTGGGTTGTTTGTTTTTGATCCATCGGTATATATTTTAACATAGTCCGGGTATTTTTGGTTGATTTCGTTTACCAGTACAGGTTTTAGTAAGTTTTCTTGTCCTTCTTTATTGCCTAATTTGGTAGCTTCAATGTTAATCCTTGGTGGTTTTTGTAACCATGGTGATTTGTTCTGGTCTGTATTGTTTGTTACCTGTTTTTTTAGTAGAGGTATCTTTTCTCTTAGTTCAAGGATTACTTTGCCACTTGGTGTGATAGTTATGATTTTGGGTTTGAAGACAACTTTACACTTATTTATAGCTATTTTGGTGGGATGGTTGTCTGGGTGGGTATCTAATCGAATGGAGTATCGGAGGAGCAGTTCTTGCCTACGTAATTTTAAGGGTAGTTCTCCTGTTAGTGTTTGTAGTTCTTCTAATGATGTTGAGGGGTCGGCGGTTTGAGTCTCGTAACGGGCATATTGTCGACGTTACCGATTTATAGGGTTTTTCCTATATAAGTGGGGCGTCAGCAGCAACTGCCTCATGTACACACCCCTCTTATCACGTCAAACCGTGGTGTGTACGTTTTACTCGCCCTGGATTTGATCTTGGGGGGTGTACATGCACAGACAGACATTTCGTTTCGCTGGCTCCCCAAAATAAACAGTAGCGTGGATGCATAAGCTCTAAGGCACATGGGTACCCCACAGAAAGAATGTTTGGCCCTTGACAGAGTCAAGGAAGAAACGGTCATGGGAGCCAAGAAGATCACAAAAAGATATCAAACAAAGACAAAAGTCTCAAACAAAGGACTCCCATGAAAGACACACATGCCAGTGCAGGGCCCATGACTGATAACCGCTCATCATAGCTACTGTTTATTTTTGGTCCGAAATATTTTTCTTTTAAATATATAATATTCGGTATAGTGAATTACGAAAATATCAGTAATATAATTGTTGCTATTAAAAATTAGAAGAAAACGGAATTAATATATCTGATGAACTAAATCCTGAAAAAATCAGAAATGATTTTGAAACACTACAACAAAGAAAAGAATACGAAACATACACTGATGTTGGGCCAACTGTAGTATACTCGCAACTGTGACAGCGCGATCTCGCTTACCGAAATCGCAGTTGAAAATTAATACTGAATTCAGGTTTGGTTGAGCTTAGTATTATCATTGAGGTTATCACTGGGCTTGTACTTGTCGCTATCTGCTGAAGTAATTCTGTCATTATTCATTTTCGTTGTTTTCAAATGGCGGACTTATTTGTAGTCTTCGTATATCTTTGCCATGCTCGTGAATTCGGAATCTGATATCGTTGTATCGTCGAGGCTTGATGATATCAACGACGACAATTTTGAGTATGCTGTTGTTGCTGTGTTTAACCGCGTGACAGCGTCGTGCAATTTTGTGCTCGTGCACGTGGATATCTTTTTCTCGATTATATTAAAAACACCAGCCGCGGCCGCTGTGGATGAAACGCATATTGTTACCGCGATTGCAGTTGTTACTGGCGTTAGCGCTGACAATATTACTCCAGTGGATGCAACTAACGCAGATACCGAGTACACTAACGCATCCAGGATAATTACACGTAGCTTGTATTTTTTTACTTTTGTTGTATACGTGTCGACGGTATTTTTTAACTCTGACTGCCATTTACGTACTTGATCGTATCTATATTGTTGCGCATCTGATGTTGTTGTTGATGCTGTCAGGGGGGCCATTTATTATTTTACACAGTAACCAATTGAGGTGTTTCAGCTACGAATTCCAAACACCACCAGTAAGATGTTGCGGTTAATTTCTTATCAGCTGCTTCCAGTATAAACGTTTCTTCGTTTCCCTTATTTAACATGATAGTCACAACCCCAGAAAACTTGTCAGTGGAATGTCGCCAGGGATATGTTGTAAATATCTCAAATTTTGCAGCACTGAACACAGACAATCTATACACTCCAGTGACCTTTGCGGTATATTTGATAGTATTATTTTGTTTTGACCATGTTGCGAATCCAGATGATACCGTGTTTACTATGTTGGTAATGTGCCCGGGAGTAACTCCAGGTGGGATTTTAAATAGATTAATTTTGTTAACAATTTCAGGAATTCCACTTACGACATCTTCCAGTGTTCGTTTGATCGTGTCGATGTTCGTCTTGATATCAGAAAGTTTTGCGTCAACGGTGAGTGGTGTACCAAAGAATTCCTCTGCGGTTTCATTAATTTTTCTAAAGTTTCTACGGAGATTTGTAAACGCGTTTACGCGAACGTCATACTCGGCCCGTAACGTGGATAATTTACTTCAACGGTGCCATAGTTAACGTCAACAAACCTTTTCGTCGTGGCATCTTCGTCGGATGTTGGATCTCGTAGCACTGTTATCTTATTTCCGTTCATGCTGAGTTCGCCTGTCATTGTGTCGCCAGTATTTTTCACGCGATTATCAACACTTGCTGTGATTTGATCTTTGATGCCGGCAATTGACATACTTGAGTCTCTGATTTTTCCACTGTCAGTGAACACAGGGATGTTATTTGGAGTAGCTCCAATAACTCTACGAATTATTTCATGCCATTTGATATCGCTGGTTTTTAGTTTTCCGTATCGGTCCTGAAAAATAACGACCTCATCTGGGTCTACTCCGGAGAGAGATAAAAGATTGTCAACGTCATCTTTAGTTGCTTCTTTTGATAAATCCACGTCGTCGCGTTTTTTACTTCTTATATCGCTGAGAGTTCGTCCGAAAATATCAACCATTATTCTTTTTGTTTACTTTTAATTTCATATTGTCGTGTTGTGCACTTGTGCGCTGTTTTATGAGGCGGTTTAGTTGATGCTGATATTGTCGTAAGCACGTTAATTGCCTCACGGCCACATATTGGTGGATCAGTTAATGTTTGTGTTGGTAGCGTTGAAACCAAGACTGGAAGTTGTACTCGAAATAGATAATTCCACGCGGATCGATTGCGTAAACAACCCAGTGAGTTCCAACACCGTCGCTGTTATCGAGATTAATAATTCCTGTTTCTGGATTATTTGGCCGTTGCGGCAACTGATTTCGCATAGACACCTCTGAAATTTTTTATCTTGAATTGTTTAGCGGCATCGAGTAAATCAAAATTTGACATTGGGGTTATCGTAGATAAGTCCCAGGCAGTTTGAAGCCTTTTCCCAGATTTGTTCCCGGGAGTCTGAAATCGGATCCTTTTTTTGTATCCTTGCGCGGTTGCTTTCTTTAATGCCATTCCAGCAGCGGTTCCAACAGCACCTAACGCAGCGGATTTTGCGACAGCTGTGGCGGCAGCAGCTATTATCGCTGGTAACGCTGCGAGAAGTGGAAATATACCACCGGTTTTAATCATGTCGCAGATGGCTTTTGGAGTAAAATTAAGTTGAACTCCAGTTTTTGCTTTCTTTGCTTTGTTGAGGTGATTTAGTTGAGTTTTAGTCAACGATAACTCGTTTGGGCCACCACTAGCAATTTGTCCCGCGTTAGTGTTATCGTTGTCCCACACGCTCTCGCGTTTTTCGATTGTAATATTTTCACCTGACCGGGAGTCAGAGTGACATTAACGTGACTGTATGACATTTTTATAATTAACGCGATTGATCTAATTGTCTACATATTTTCCACTGGCGCATCAACGACTCTCATTCGACCACTAATGCCTTCAAGTAACATTGCCTTGTCACTGAGTATGACCGTGATTGCTCTGTAACCAGCGTCGGCACCAGCTGGCGGGTCACCAACCTTAGCTAGAAAGTGTATATCAACGGCAGTTTGCTTGGACAAATCAAGATGCTCCAGTGGAAAGTAATAAATCGGGTACAGCTTTGTAAAATAAAGCTGAGATATCTGCGTCCCGGTATCTATATTTATATTACGCGCCAGAAACGTCAGCCAGCGATTGTGTACGCGTGCCACATGATTTTGTGCAAAATTTAATGATATATCCTCAGACGGTTCTTGTTGTCTGTTTATTCTCAATGAAACATCGGTAACGTCGAATTGGTCAAATATCATATGCAAATGTTGCTGATTATTCAATCGGGCTTTATCTTGCAGCGCAATCAAAATATGTCGTGGCGCAGAAACACCCTGCTGTGATGCTATATGCCAAGTAAATAAACCTTTGACGGAACTTTGGATGGCGTCTGTGGTTACTGTTAACCACGATAACAGTGATTTACCACCTTGATTCATAAAAGAGAGTAATCGCGGTTATTCTGTGACCGATGGAGTTAATACCGGCATCTACAGTGAAAGTTTTGTTATATTTACCATACCAGCATCGACGCCACTCCTCGCCAGATCGCATCATTATCATCACCTTTTCTATAAAGCACAACTGTTTGTCTAGCTCCAAAGATGACCTTTATAACATCCCTGCAAAATCCAAAGATGTGAGACAGTGGAATCGCGCACGAGAAACTATTTTTATTTCCTTTCAATATTGTTCGGCGTGTTGCAAATCCTAAGTTGTGATCTGGGTTAGCACTGATAATTATCGGTTTCACATCTGCGTCATCAGCTCCACCGCCAGAGACTTTTTTTGCCGTCTTGTAACATATTCATTATGAACGGCGTTATTGGCAATATCTTTAGCAAACATCATCGATGGCCCAGCTGATCTTGCGTAATCATCAGAATATCTTGCTAGACCAATTATTGTTGTAGCAACATCGACATCATTCTGAATCGATTCGATATTTTATCCATCAATCATATATGTGGCGCTACTAAACAATTCCATAATCCCATTATTGACAAAACCAACTCGTTCATTAGCACCGTAGTTATTATTATCCGCTTTTACAAGTTCGCCTTCTACTTCAATAAACGCCTCACAGGGCAAGAAATATCTACTTGTATCATGAACTTGAAGTTCGATACGCCCCCGTTGATCTGGTTTGACTGCATCATAGGAATAAAATTGATAATCACGCACTGAGTTATCTCGCTGGACCGGCTCATCTATGTTAAATGCTGGGTTGGATATGCGTTTGAACATTATATACAATTGCCTATTTTCCAAATGGTGATTATCGTCGTCGCACACGAAGTCCACTTCCTGCTATCCAATTCGCTGTTATATTTCTTTCTGCGTCAACCCCTTGATCTATCAACGCTGCTAGTTTTTGATTTGCAGCTTGATTTATCACGTTACTGACACCCGCGGGAAACATTTTGGTGCTTGCCAGTTTTACTGGTGGTGACTTTCGTCTTATTAATCGTGCTAGTCTTTCTTTGATTGCCGAGAACGCCTTACCAGCAACGTCGGCGATTGCACCAGGAGCTTTTTCACCAACAACATTAATAGCTTTCATTGATAATTGTTTTGCAAGAGGCCCCACTTTTTGTGCTAACCCCGCGAATAACCCCTGAACAACATCACCGAGTCCATCTCCGTAAGTTGCTCTATAGATTGGTAATCGTGAGTTTACTGCTCTGACCTGCATGGGTGTATAGTGTCTATTGTATATGACCATGTTATGTTATTTGCTATTGTTTATCTAATCGCTGTAATCATCAACGAGTTCATCAACGAGTTCTCGGTATATACTAGTATCCATGACACCACCTTGAAATAATCGCAGACAGAAATCAGCGGCTTCATTAATTATTTCCGGTGAGTTATTTCCAGCGCGTTTTCCTCCTATGAGAACTTCTAACCGCGAAACGTCATCGATGATATTGTTAGGACAAGCAATAAAACCACTTCCCAAACCTTCGCCGGATTTTGTTCGTTTCTCTTGAAGCATTCGCTGCTTTACTTTAGCTACATTTTACATAAATGATATGTAATTGGGATCGTTTAGATCAACACACGACTCACTACAGGCAAAATATATCGCAGTAGGCCAATTATCACGTGTTACTCTTTCAACATATTCAGATTTTAGCCACGTCGAGTGAAAATCATCATAACCACCCGCAGAAATAATGGCTCATTGTAAAGGTGTTCTTGAGGTAATAAACTCAAAAGCGTCTCCGTGAAACATCTCCTTAGATTGTAGTGGTAATTTCTCGGGCTGAGACTTGGGCCGAGACTTGGGTTGAGGTTGTTGTTGCGGTGGCGAAGACTTCTGCGTAGGTTGTGACGGCGATTGTAGTCGTTTTAAAAAACGATCTATTGCGGAATCAAATTCAGTAAATCTAGCATCACTGGATTTAACCCGATTAAGACCATAGCATACACGAAATATCCGCTTGTACCAGTTTTCACGACTTACAGCATCATTAGCATGCTCGGGTTTTAAAACTCTGTTTCGGTCATCATAACTTCGCACGGCAAGCTCAGCTAAATCATCTATGTTTGTAGCCGACCTTATGAGCTTAATACTTTGTTCGGTAAATCTATCGATTATATCAGCCTTAACCCTGGCCTGTGCTGTTGTATATCAGCAGCGTCAGCGCTAGCTTCACCTTCAGGCATTTCTTCGTCGACGGGTCGAGGTTGCGCTACAGCTATGTCAGTTGGAAGATCTTGTAAAATCTTTTTTGTTTTTTAGTTCTTGCTGCTATTTTTTCAGTCTGCTCAGCGGTTTGTTTTAATACTGGAATAATACCCAGCTTTTTTCTTTTCTCCTCATCCTTAATATCCCCCATATAGCGCTTTCAGTAGTAATCGCTGCAGCTTTTTCAGTAGCTGTTGTTACGGGTTTAAAAAACTGTCCTGTGCCGGCCGCGAATTCAACTTGTGCTTGCTGTTGCAACTGAACGTTTTTTTTTTATTGAACTCATCTTTTACGGGGATATATTTTTTAAGTGCCTCTTCTCGTTCTCGTGCTAATCTAGCTGTGTAAGATTCCGGATGCACCATATTATGATATAACAATTTTTAATTGACAGCAGCAGGGAGGGCCGCGACAACAAGTCGAGGTCGTCGCGTAAACTAAGGCTTTCATCGAGACGAAAAAGAAATCGTTTGGAAAGCAGCGGGACCTTCCCCGATTAATTATCGCTGACTTTTTGTTTCGTTTTGATGGAGGCTTCAGTTTACGATTTAAGGGCCTCTAAAAGTTTGTATGGTTCGCCCTCCCTGCTGCTTCCCATGAATCTTGACTGCAACGGTTTAAAATGCAATAAAAACGAGTAATCCACAAAATGCTATCATCAAAAGCGTGAAAAGAATAAACTCTGTCACATTATTCCACAAGAAACAACTGAAAAATAAATATGTAAGCCTATATAACGAATTCATTTAACATGTTTTACAATTCCCACCTTTCTGTTCCAAGAAATATCGGGCCCAGCGGCCCCAATGGCGTAAGGCGCTTACCTTTACAGATCAATCACATCTCACTTCCGTCAGCGTGGGTTCACGTCTTTGCTCGACTAATGTGAGTACGTGAGAAAACTTGCAGGTATCTGTCCGTGAATTGTTGGTTCTTTACGGTCTCTTCCTTCACCAAATATGCTGGCCGCCATGTGTGGCATATATTGTGTTGAAAAATGGTGTTAATTTCCAAAAGTCGCAAAATCACAATACAAGAAATATATGAAATATATGCTGTAATATGTTATAAACAGTATAATTGTAACTGGGGGAGACACTCTTTGCAAAACAAAGAAGTTACTAAAAATTTCGCTTGAGAGCATACAACTATAATATAGTCAAGCACTTAAATTGAATTTGGTCTGCGACAGTACTTTCAACTTACTAAACGTATTCAGTTTGGCAGAGCAGGCAACAAGATGCAAGTTACAGGCATTATTAAAGAACTAAATTATTCTTCTTTTGATCATCCACTACCTTTGACATCTGACATTCTCCCTTCTCAGGTCCTTATCTGACCACACTCCTTTGGCAAGACCAACATCCATCTATTTTTATATAGTATACATCTAGTTTTGTTTTGTTTTATGTAATCACTCACTTTTCTCTTTGATTATCAACAATGCATAATGAAGCAAAAGAAAATAATTCAACTAATGAAACCTTGTAGTCTTTATATAAAATCTAAACCAACAAAATAGGCCGTCCACAGATAACCCTCCACCCAACCACACACCATGTGGTTATCTAGTTTGACTATACTTTGTTTCTATATCCAAACCAGTCAACAAAGTAGGTAAAACGCAAAAGATACACGTGTATATATAAACAAAAAATAATAAACTTTGCCTTTCAAACTAGAGTTGTGCATATGTAGACAATCCCTATCGGTGTATAATTATGTAGCTGTGTGAACTGTAAACGTTTGGACCATTCCTTAAACAAACAAATATAAAATTATATGCTCTTGCTATATATTTGCTAGATGTTGTTTAGTTGGAATGTCTAATCTCCTGTTTACCAAAGGAAAGCTCTCAATTCCTTCTGGTTTTGGGGCCCAGAGTGGCCGAGTGGTCTAAAGCGCTCCCCTTTACGGATTATTGCCATATCACCTTTGTCTTCATGGATTCGAGTCTCGCGTTAGGACAATGTGGGTATGTGAGAAAGCTTGCCAGTAGCTTCTCGGGGGTCGGTGGTTCTTTCTGGGGTTTTCCGGGTTCTTCGTCCACCATTTATACTGGCCGACATGTATAGAATATCGTGTGCTGAAAAAATGCGTTACACTCTACTATTACTACCTTCTGGTTTTGACGACGATTTTGAGCCCACGTCTTTAAATTTGGTTTAGAGATCTTTTTGTGGTCAATGCAGGTTTTTGACCCTTTGCAGGCACTGGACAACATGTTTTTATGGTTACTTCAGTTAGGGAACCTCATTAATATGGGTCTTAGACCATCTCTCTATGAAGGAATTGTTACCATTAACATAATGCGTACTATTGGTAGCTTCAGGATTCAGCTAGACATTACTTTCACAGAGGTTGCGAGCATATGCATTTTCATCAGACTTTAATACCATTAAAATTATTTTCTATCTTGTTTTCAAACATGATTAGTTTAGCTTTCCAGACTTTTAGCTGAACTTCCTATTATGACTTTGTATTTATTCCATTTTTAATTTCGAGATCATATTTTTCCATTCTGAAATTCTGCAACGTTCACTTTACTTTATTACTTTGATTATTTGGAGCACATCTACTAATCCCTTCGTCGACTGGCTGCATAAGCCTTAAACTGTTACGTTAACCCGATTATCTGTAAATAAAAATGTATTGTCTATGCTTTTTTTGTGATTTTGTTTTTATTAACACCGTAATAGGTTGACCACTGTGTCGGGAACCATCCCATGGTCACCGTAAACTAAAGCATTTCTGGTTATCAGATAATCTAGAGCAATAAATATAATCTACAGTAAAAGAAAACACACACACACACACACACACGCGCGCACGTATGCACACATGAATATGGCACACAATCTAGGTGACATGGACTTTGTGTTATTATAGTATTTTGTTCCTGTTTACCATCAAATCAGGTACAAAGTTACATATTCATTATTGAGGTCCATTTTTGAAGAAATTAATCCTTTTTTATTCACCGTAGCTGTTTATTATTCAATGTTCTTATGTGTTGCAACTATTTGCTTAAAAACAGAAATAGAAAGATTTTTCACATTGAATCTGCATGTATAAATACAATATTTTGCCAAAAAAGCAAGATATTACACAAACTGTCCAATTGTTAACTTCCTAAAAATGTTTCTTTTTTGGACAAATAGAAATGTTCTATTCTTTCATTAGAAAATTTCACTTTTGATCATCTAGGCTTTCTAGTGAATTAGGAAATGTACAACCTTCGTCCATCCCTGAATTCTAGTGAAGTAGGAAATGTACAACCTTCGTCCATCCCTGATTTCTGTCCATCTGGGTATATAGTTTATTATCAACCTGAATCTGCTACAGCTTTTCGTGTTCGTATAATCAATAACGTCACACTCGTCGAGTCCGTTTCAAATAGGACTTGGATTTTAGCCAGAGATTTCTTGCAATGCCTCGGAAAATTCACTGCGGTAACGGACGTGAATGCTTGGCCGTCTTTACACACGTCTCTACAAATAATGTTGACAGCACAAAAGAGCTCCTTTTCATGTCCCCTCGGTGAACCAGTCATTATCATGCTCGATATATGATAATTCTTGCGTCAATGGCACAATTCAGGTTATCTGGTCACTGGCGTCCCGCTGAGAAATCCCCAAGCAGAAATAACGGTATGTACATACGCCCACTCGTTACCGGTATTCACTACTGTCACAGACAAAATGGTCCTCATTATGTCTGACAACTCAATAGTGGTGACCTACCTCCTTAAACAGGGTCATTAAATCACCTGACCTGTGTGCTCTGATCTGGCAGTTTATACGTTGGTGTGACAATATCTAAATCAACACACACGTTAGACACATTCCTGACAGTCTTGGTCATCAATCCGTCCAGTAAAGGTCAAGTCCTTCACATATCATGGACTCTCCATCAGTCTGTACACGGATCTGCACCATTTGGGGGCCTCCAATGATTGACCTTCTTTCGACATGGTGGAATCACAGGTTGCCCACCTTCATCTCTTCAGTCTCAGACCCAAAAGCTTGGACTGTGGACGCACTACCAATCAGTTGGCAAGGGCTGTATGCTGTATGTCCTACATTACACGGTACTGATACCAAAATTAATTCATAAATTAGGGGATCAGAAATTCAAGATTATTTTTATTGCCCCACTCAGATAGAATAGGTCATGTGTCACCAATCTACTAGATCTATCGATAAATCTGCGCAGATAGATTTAGGCCAACCCGAATATTCTTGAGAAAAACATGGTCAGGAGTGTTCTATTCCTGACCGAACCGTTGTCTTCTGCACGCTTGGCTCTAATCCGGAGGGCAAAGCAAGAAAAACAATTTAAACCGTCGAATGTGCAGAGAATCACGAGAGTAAAACGGCCCTCCACTCCGAAGGCTTACAAGAGAAACTGGCGTGTTTTCAGGGACTGGTGCCATCCATATAACATCGTTCCTCAGAACTCCTCAATCCATCAACTGGCCAACTTATTTCTCTGGTTCTTTGTGGAGAAACAGTTGGCCACAATTACTATCAAAGGCTACCATAGAATCGAGATACATCAGTTGTTGGCTGTCATGCAGAATCAACCTTCAATAGTTTTATATCAGAGGCAAACATTGAATCAGATATCCGGTGGCGGCAGCACAGACAACCACCAGACCCATTTAAAACAATCAGCAGAGCCTATGACCTTCGCAAGATTCGAAAGTGAAATTTTTTAGGTAATGTTTCAATAATTATCTTCTTAATCCTATGTAAGGATCACAAATCAGCGACTATGGGCTTTGTTGCTTATATAATTAAAAAAAAACGGGTTATCAATCGCATGGGGAATCCAGTTATCATTCCCAAGAAACATACCCTAGGCAGTGGTCGGATGCTCATCATTCCCTCCTCCTGTTACATATTATTCTTAATGTCAATGTGATTGTGCAATGTATTAGGAGGAGAAAGCAAATTATTCAGTAAATTATGTGTCTCCGAGAATATTTACCCAATCACAATACCTAAAAACAAGTACAACCTTTCACTTCCCAAACACCCTCTTTAGTATATCGCTCATATAAATCTAGCGACACCTGGCGGTGGCAATGGGATTTAACGGGCAAGATTTTTTGCCCTTTGGCTATATAATATAGACAGGAAAAGAAAATTGTCGTCTTTTAGTACGGCTGGATTTTCCAGGTAGCAGGCTATTCATTTTAAAGTGACTGATAGGGTAATTTTCCTCAGAGAAACATAATTTACTGAAAACGTTGCTTTTCCATTGCTTCTTTCGTGAAATAGAGTATGTCGAGACTCATCCTTAGACACAAAGTCTGATAAATTTGATGCTAAATAACCATAACTGGTCCCGAGAGGCATATGTGAAACCAACGTGCACTGGGGTGTGAGATGGTGTAAAATATTGTTCTCCTGTGCAAGAAATACACCAAAGTGCACGCAAGGAACAAGATGCTTTAGGATTATTGGTGAACCTTCAATATCCATAAACGTATAAATTACAATGAGCATTACAAATTTTGTCCCAAGTCTTCAATCCTACCCTTTAGAGACTTGCTTCATGGGTCACAACATGTAAATAATTGGCATGACCATTATATCTATGTTAGCAATGTGCCTAACATTGGCCAGTGCGGGTCATTTGAAGCCAAAACTTCCTGGATACTCGGACAAAAGTTTTAAAACTTATTTCAACTGGCATCTTGTTGTCACGATGCATATACTAAATATCAAGAGCTCAATGCAATGCTCTGGATTGCGCTATTACATTGGCGACATATCCAGGGTCTGATTTATTCTGTTATGCCGGTCTCTTTCCTCTGAAATGGTCGCAATTTGATTGCGTAAGTTCGGTTAAACGTATATGATATAAGCAGGGAGCGACAACTTCAATGCACAATCGTCCCTGACCAATATAAACATTGCTGGGGACGCGATACTTAATGTAAATAGACTGATGTGATCTATATGTGTAAATGTTGATTTCTATACAATGTTTTTCAAAATCACATTTGCAGGTCCAGAGTGGAATCGTTCGCCCATGATAAAGTCCAATATTTGTGGACAGTACATACGGATAATTCAAACATGCATAGTTTAAACTTTGACATGACATTGAGTTTGCTTCTAACTCGTGCTTCAAACAGCTGAAAATAAGTCAAAAGCTATGCACAGTATATAACAGAATGAAACCAGTGCAATGATGACAGTCAGAAAACTACCGTCGGTATGTAACGTTCACACTTGGTCCTTGTTGTTGTGATATTGTGCATGTTGGTCCGTTACTGTAATGATCCTCAGAAGTCATCTTCTCCCATTTACACCTTCATCTTTGCAGGGCAAATGGAAAATGAAAGCAGTATTCATTGTATATTTCTTGAAATATACTCCAGTTTGCAATACATACTGACCCATGTATGGCATGTATGCACACTTCATCTAGTACCAACATCTCCTGTACACATGATTTGGACTTCTAACCCATCCTGTCTGGTTCTTTCGCGAATTCATACCCACCCCATGCATGCCGAGGCCCTCTTCACCTTTAATCTTAATACAACCAATAGGAACAAATCCTTGATGTTTAACTATGAATACAGGACTACCCGGGTTAATATAGGTTATAGATGCAAGAAACAAAGTAGTTTTAAATATAGGTGGCACATTATGTATCCGATCGTAAATGTTATATTTTGAAGACTTTTGCTAATAAATAAAGCAGAAATTTATTGGCACACAAATGTTTATCGGGAGTGAATCCATAACTTTTTTCCAGGTGGAGGCCGGAATAAACAAGTAAGAAACAAGGCCTGCTTCTTTCATTTTAATCGGTTTCAGGGCATACATTTAACTTCAAGCTGGAAAAAGACAATGTTCAAGTTGTATCAGCTCATTTTTAATGAGTGGGGTGTGGTGGCAGCCGGATCTGACAGTTTTTAATACTATTTTTATTACTATTTTCCAAATCCCCTTAAAAAAAATACATGTAACAATGGAAATTATAAAAGCTTGTTGAATACAATGTAACCATCAATAACCTAATTCTATCTGGTTTGCGGAAACGAGTGGGTATATCACGTTCATCTCATTTCCAGTCCATCTGTACCCACGTGTATAACGTTTATTATAACAGCCAACATTTGCATGATACAACGTCCAGACTTTGCATATGTAGTACCAGCGAGTGTCGGCTGTGAGCAACGTTTCATAATGCAAACTCATGAGTACGGTCACAGGCCATTAGCACAGGTGCTCGACGCGAGCTTGATGTTAAGAAAAAAAACCCAATCATCTAAAGGAAAAAAAATCATACAGAGTGAAAAAAATGCCTTAGATTACCCCGATGACCCGTTCTGACATAGAACCCTCTGTATCATAATATATAAGAGAGAAGATACGGAACTTCCAAATACTTCGCTCCACCCATGACCCTCGATTTCCTTCTGCTATTTCCGTCTTTAAAGGCACACGACCATATTATATGGCTTGTTTTACTTCTGAGATAATTTTCTATCCATCAAGCCATCATTGACTATTCTGCGTTGTACCAAACTGAAGTTACGGGCTCCGAAACGTGCGATTTTCGCGAAGTTTACCATTGTGGACACATCCGTGCTCCTATGATAATAAGTATAACCTTTTGAGCCAATCATATTTCGGCGTTGACGTTAGTGCCGCCTATTTTGAAAATAGAGATGCATGTATACGATGTGTTGTGCAGTGAAGAAGACAATGTATAATTCTTGCATGGAACAGGATTCCTAAAGTTAAATTGAGTGAATGGTAAGTAAAAAACTTACTTTTGCATCTACCACTGTTCTGTAATTCAAGAAGGGATGCACTATAGAGTTGAAAACATTGTCCATATCGCTCTTGTCACCGGTTTTCAGATGAGCACGGAAGTGTCCACAATGGTAAACTTCGCGAAAATCGCACGTTTCGGAGCCCGTAACTTCAGTTTGGTACAACGCAGAAAAGTCAATGATGGCTTGATGGATAGAAAAATATCTCAGAAGTAAAACAAGCCATATAGTATGGTCGTGTGCCTTTAAAGACGGAAATAGCAGAAGGAAATCGAGGGTCATGGGTGGAGCGAAGTATTTGGAAGTTCCGTACCTTCTCTCATATATTATGATACAGAGGGTCCTATGTCAGAACGGGTCATCGGGGTAATCTAAGGTATTTTTTCACTCTGTATGATTTTTTTTCCTTTAGATGATTGTTTTTTTTTTCTTAACATCAAGCTCGCGTCGAGCACCTGTGGCCATTAGTGCATAAAATTTTCACTGTTGAAGGGCTATATCGGGACAGGGGTGTCCAGGTTTTCTGACCCCCCCCCATACTATTTTTATTACTATTTTCCAAATCCCCTTCAAAAAAATACATGTAACAATGACAATTATAAAAGCTTGTTGAATACAATGTAACCATCAAATGTACAGCGGTATATATGCGCATGTTGAAAAGCAAAGTAATGTACAGTTACTTGTCACATGAAATTTGACCATCGTTTTATTCTTGTGCACGTTTATTGCGTATTACGCACTTTGAATTAACAGACAGGCTTTTACTGTGGTGCCCTTTCGCGGAAAGACAGGGCCCTTTTGAAATTTTGGAACCCACCTACCCCTAACATATGACCTGATCTGGCCTGTATGGACTCTGCTTAAATTGTGATCCAGAAACATGCCAACTGTATTTGCATAGCAATGCCCCGTGAATACGCTCCTGCTATCGGTTCCAAAAATAGCAATTGATCAAATTGTATCAAGTGTCGTATCAAATGTGGGTGAAGTTACTGCGTGTGTTGTGCAACAATTATCGAAGTATAGGAGACAAGCACCCAAATGTTGCACACTATTAAGATCAATACGACCACTAATACGCACTGTGCATAAATAGGAATTACAAATCATGCAGAAACAAACAGTTGGCCCACATATTTAGATTTCGATATTTCTATTTCTGATATCCATCAACTGGTATCGCTTGAATGAAGATTCAGTTTTGCTTTACAACGTGCGCATATATACCGTTTTCAAACAATCAAAAGAAGCAAACATTAGTTGCACTATTTTTCTGTATTCCTCGTTTTAATGTATCTGCAGTTTAACTGTAAACGTACAAAAGGTGCTGCCGGCGTCCTTATTACTGTACTTCTTTTATTGTGTGTAATTGTGGCAGAAGAAAATGATTGAAGGGGTATAGTTTGGGGATCCTTTCCATTAATCCAGAGGTGTTTTCAACGATCAATACGCGGAATGAACATTTCATATGGTTTGGTGTGCCAGACAACAAAGTTCAAACATTCATATTTCATGTATCCTCTCCTTGTATATGAAAGCAAAAGCCATGATTTTCTTTTAAATTAATTCCCCTTCTGTCAACTTTGAGGCGGAAATTAGTTATTTTGAGAGCCGGTTCTTTTAAAAATTGCTGATTGTTCTGCAAAGCAGGCCAAAGTTTCCATTCTGCTGAATAACCTCTATATCAGTGGATACAACCAGATGTAGATGGTCTCTATCAATGGCTGGTGCAACACGTTAACAGAGTACAGACATCCAGGTGAATACCATCACCTGCTTGTCTGAACTCTGTTAACGTGTTGCTCACATGTGCCTAGACTCTGACAGCGAATATAATGCCAATGATATTTGAATGTAATAGATTATTCACTAATTTCTTACAGAACTTATTACGTTTCTGAAATCGCTTTTCATCCCTTGAACTGGTCTGGCTACATGTTTCAATTCTTTTTTCATATGATTGATGCCGATGTCTGGTTACTAATTCGATATTTTAGAAACGTGTTATTCGTCTTTTGTACAACTTTATCAACATATAATGTGCAAATTAATTTTTGGTATTATTCTGGTATATCATTCAAGACATCATAGTCGTTTTGACCTTTCATGCCTGAATATCACAATGATTATCCACTCGCGGTCTCAATTCCATCTCCTCATTCATCAGATATTGACCTCCGCTTGTGAAAAGATTGGATTCGGCAATCTGTGTAAAATAATCTTCCTGGCTTTCAAGTGTTCTTCTCTCATGGGCAACTGGGGACCATACTGGTCCTAGATTCTTGCTCGGGGCTCCAAGTCACAATACAAGTTTGACCGGATGGACATTTCTACCAGTTCGTCCGAAAGTTACCAATCACTTGTTTACTATTAGAATGAAGCCTATTCAAATCATCACATCTATCACAAACGTTCTATCCACAAGCTGGTTTGAACAAACATTGTCAAACGTACTCGTTCAACCTCAGATAAGTTTCCCATTCCTTTATTATGTGATTTTTCCACTACCATTTTCACAAATTGGCTCTCAAACTCTTGCATGCATGGTTGGCATATTCTAGTATTTTTGTATGTATGCTTGTATGATTATTTACTCCAACATCCAAATGATGTGCAGCCACCACCAGTTGACATACTTCCTTATACAGCTCTTATTTTAATGTCAGAACTTGTCCCTCTTAAGTTTTGAACTGTTATTAAATTTAAATTTTGTATCGCATCAATAGTAAATATTTACTTAAATTATCTCTAGCACCCTGGTGTGACGTTCGGTTTGAACATGATGGAATGTAACAAAGAAAAAGATGCAATCTTTTTGTATACCCACTTACCGAAAACCTTCGCCAGGTTGTTCCTCCACTGCTGCCTTACATCTGGGATACGCCGTTGGTATCCCCGTAAGCGCCTTGTACTCGTTGCGTGATTGTTTCGCATACCGCTGTGGGGGATGATCTCTCGGTCGATGAGATGGTAAAATCCGTCACGATGTCACCTCCAGAGAACTACAGTAGCAGTTTACGTATCTGTGCGATGAGTTCATAAAACTCAGCATTCGATCTGGGTGATCCCTAAATAAAGGTCTCCGAGACGTCGTATCAATTCATCTCGTAAAATGATTTTTTTTCTTTCGGGGAGGGGGTCTGATTATAACATTCTGCGTTTCTTTCTCTCCATCATTGTATCAATGGTTCAGATAAATTTAATTATCTTATATATGCTTTTAAAATATAGATATGATTGCTTTTAAAATATAGATATGATTACTTATCATTTTTCAATTTTTTTAATTTTCTAATCTTAATAATAATATATCATAAGGAAAATGCTATCAAAAGGAAAGAACCGGTGTCTGTAGTTATTTCAGAGCACGACGAAGTGGTGGATTGGAAGTTGCAGAGGCGACTACTGTGCAAAGTACAACGCGATCATTACAAATTAAGGTCATCACCTCAGCCCTGGATCGGTTGCAGGACAGGTGTTCGTGGACGCTTACAAGCGTGTCAGAACTGCGGTAGCCGAAACCTCAGGGCGACAAAATAGTATTACCATAAAGTAAGAGAAAGCCACAAAGTCAAGAAAACCACATGGATCATCGACGACTACATAGCACTGATTAATGATGCCGCGATCAGGAAACTACAGCAGAAATAGCGATATCGAAAGGCACATAAAAAAGGTGAGCCGATTTCCCGGTGTTTACGAGATCATTTAGACTGCGGCAAATAATTTTACATCGGTAATGATGCCCCGTGTATAAGTTGATGAGTTCTTCTCGATGCAGGCAAGGACATGTTGTTTCACGAGGTCTCTGTCGTAGACGATGTTGAGCATGCCAATGTTGATGAGTTAATTTTGCTGGACTGCCGAGATCAGCAAGAGATGTTCCTATGCCGACCACTTTGGTGAGCGTGAGCGGCACACTGATGTCGATGTTGATATTGTACGTGTTCACGATGACATCCTCGAAATCTTTACGATTTACGACGATGGCATATGTGAAATAATGCGTATTGTCGGCCATGTCTCTCTCTATCTTACGACTAAGAAAATTTTAAGATTTTAAAAAAGTATTATGTTGCCATGCATCTCACTCAGTGCTTACAGACGAGGTTTACATCATAGATGACCCCGATGACATCATTTTCGGACAGGTTTCGCCGCTATTCTCGCATGATCAAGATTAGCCTGCGCACCACTCTTATGCCTCTCGTAACGGTGAGCTCTAAAGTCACAGGAAGGTTGTTACTCACCACTGTCGAGATGGCTTCGTCTATGATCCATGGGTTGTGAGAGAGGACGTCGATGATAAACTCCTGGTTGTGGCCGTAGGCACCCATTTTTTTACAATGACTCTTGACATATGCATAATAGATGAAGATTTGCACAAGAAACTAAATGTATTTGTTGTACGTTACCACGTTAGGCAAAAGTACGCGGAAATTATATATCAGCTGGACGAGACGATCCTGGGCGGATCCAAACTAGCTACGGTCTAGGATGCTGCTCTTACGGCGAGATCAATTGTGACTAAAAAGTATCTTCTCCCGGGGGTAAGATCGTGTCACTGACTTTACCGTGGCTGTGGAGATCGATGTTCGCACATGCGGCACGACTCAACACGGATAACCCTTTTGGGGGTGAGATGGTGAACAACGAAATCTATATCGTCGACGCAATTATAGGTTTCCTCTATTTCCTGTACGGGTACATAATGACGGTTCACCAGATTGTTCTGGTCAAATTTAAGTTTCTGTTTGTGAGACAAGTGGGCGTGCTGCCAGATTATTGTCATCCGCAAGTATTATCTGGTCTGGCTTTGTCTCTGACTTCGTCCAAAGGCCTGCTGATCGATGCGGTCTTTTGCACGTGATTTAAGAAAACAAATTTCATTATCGTTATACCAAAGCACCACTCGCCATTGGTATCGTGCTCTTTTTGTCGAAGACCTCTTCGAAGCGGCTAAGCGTCGTCAGTGCCAGATTGATCGGGATGTCATCTACCGTTATCAGCTAACGAATCAGTAGGGACATGTCAAATTTACCACCATGCATTCCGACCGGATTTTATTGAGCATTTTTTGATATGGCAGAAAGCCTGATTGGTAATATTTTGCTTGGTTTCCAGCACAGGTTTAATCAGCTTGACCATCGTTTGTAAAGCAAATTTGGCTCTAGATAAAATCAGCATGAACCGATTGGCCATAGTGCCCGTAGAGACGATCGCAGCCATAGTCACCGCAATGGGTACTGATGCTGAGATTCTCAGTAAATGGCGATAATACGGATACGTACGTTTGTACACGTAGACCTTTCGATGGTAATAGCGGTAATACGATTCAACTTCACTCCGGTCCTCGTCCGACGATGCGATTAAAATCGATAATTGGTATCATCTTATGCTTCTGAATCCACTAAACTCTGAATAAGTAGCTCCATCTGAAGCCGTTGTTCTGTTAGTAATTTCATGTGCTTAACGATCTTATTCTCTTTATTCTTAATTTAATTCAGTGACACTACAACAACAAACACTTGGTATCTGTTTCACCATTTTATTAATTTTAGCAGCTAATTTAACTTGACAAGATATGGTACATATCAAGAGTTTCCTGCAGGCCAATATAATATAACTACCTCCGTGCTTTTACGACGTACAATAGCCTTAAATCTTTTAAGGAATAATGTATTTTTAGCTGGTATTTGTAATGGTAATGAGAAGCCAGAGCGATTTTTTCAACTTTAAAGTTTACATTTTTGAAGACTTATATTACAGGAAACATAGAATATCTGTCCGTAGATGCTCCATGATTCCATTATTGTTTGCAATATTTTTTTTTATCATTAATTTACTTCAGTAGCTCCAGCACTGCCGGTAGAGGATTCACAAAGTTTCCATGAAGAAGAACCCTCCCTTTCTTAAAAGCACTGCTCAGATTTTGTCCAATTTCACCAGACTGAAAATTCTCTTGATAGGCATACACCTCTGCAATCACTTTTCCATGCACGTTGTACATGAGCACGTGAAACAGCGCATCCATGGCTTTCATGGATTCAAAAATCGACGAAGTTAGGAACCACTACCGGATCCTCGTCTAAAGCATTACTAGATAGCTTGTCGAGGTCATCACCTCCACGATGACGTCTACAAGTTCCTGCTTTAACCCGGCATGCTGAAAAGTCCTTTTGTCCAGGGCATCGCGTATTTTTTTGTTACTGCGAAATTGCTGTTACGTTATGACTTTATCCATGCAGTCGTGTTCCTTTTTGTGATCGTCATAGCCTACCTTTCGTGCAAAATATGCGGCTTGATATTTCGGGTTTTTACGATAACAACGACGTGTCTAGGATAAAGTTCCTGGATGATGGTGTGAACTTGCTCTGCGATATCTGCGATAACTATCTGCATCAATTGTCTGTTGTACAAAATTTAAACACTGCAATATACATGTCGATGGGGGATCTCAGCTGCTGATGTTGCATCTTTTTCTTCGTTACATTCCACCATGTTCCACGCAGAGGTGAGACCGCATTGTGCTGCCATTGTTCGTAGGCTTCGTCGAGCGAGGACTTACACATAATCCTCACTTGGTTAAACTTTGCATAATGTCCCGTGATCTGCATGAGCACGTGCAGGTGGTCTCGAAGCACGACGCGTCCTGGCCGTAGTTATCGGCAACTGCTAAAGTTCGATGGCGATTTGGATGATTTTCTCCATGGTTATACAGTGCGTTTAAGGCAAATTTCTTCTTCACCTTATGGTGAGAGCATGTCGTCCAAGGTAATAATAATTCGGAAAATATTGAGCTTAAGATTAGGAGGTCCGCCATGGGCGATGTAAAGGTAAACTTGGAACGCTTGGTGTAAGTGCTGAGATGATGTAAAATTCGAGCGTGGTCACTGCGAGGGTTGCAGTGCTCCTCAAAATGCAAGTCCGTCGTGGTGTTGGGCTTGATGCCGTCTAATGTCCACATGAGAGTGTGCTCTGATCCCTATGTTCGTCCGTGTACCTGAAATTTCGAGATTGCGATCGTCTCAGGAGAGCTGGATCTGCAGACAGAAATTGTACGTGAATTCAGCTGTTGCCAATTCGCTTTTCGTGGAGGATGGCATGATGTGACGAGCAAAGACATAATAAAGTTTGAAAGAAGAGAAAAATTCCAATGACACCGAGATGATCACCAGATAGCAATTTCCAGTGTTTTCTGTGAGAGATGGGATGTGTCATGGGCTTTTACGGCGTGCCGTGTGAACACGTACAATTTCATAGCTACCTCGCTGTTCACCAGTGGTAGATATTCCATCATCACGAGTTTAGCTCCTACTGACGCGACGAGGGTCCGGTGATTGATAACCTAGGGTCTCCGACCGAGTTTAGCTGTGAATACTAGATCGCTGAGGTATTATTCGTAACTGACTACATCGTCTGGAGTCTCGTCAGTCTGGGCAGCATGATTCTGGAGTTGGTGACAATGATTAGTGCCAGAGAGATGATGACATTGACCCTGACTCCCTCGTCGCTCGTTTGAATGGTGATATGCGAGTGAATTCCTGACGGGTATCGTTCGGCCCCGATAATCCTGCTGAAAGTGCCGAAATAATGCCCCATAGTCGCTCCAGGATTGAACCCTGCATATACACCCACGCATCTTATAGTCTGTGTGTCCATGCCAGAGTTGGGCGAAACCATCGTTAAATTAGGATCGACTTCTTTGGCCACGGAAAATGTATTTGCGACACGCAAGATTCCTGACACGTGTCCACTTGTTTTATTATATTTTCAGCAAATACTTCTTCTAGATCCGCCACTGAGACGGCCTGGGACGATAATGGAGTTTGTCCGGTGGGAGCCGGTTGAGCCTACAATTGTTTACCTCCCGTGTAAATGTTTCCAGTCATCTCTCCTGTGAGCGATAATTCAGTCTGTGTCAGTTACGTGCGAATACTGCGCGGCGTAAGCGTCCGGTGGAAGATACCTCAAGTCCTTGAGAGTTGTGATATTGTGTCCATTCATGTTGAGATAGCCCTGCATGAAGTCACGGTGCGACTGTTTTTTTTATTTATTTACATCTAGCTCCTTGTTGGCAGTGACGCTGCTCTCAACAATGAAGCTGCCTTATAAGATGAGCGTTCAAGCTTGGACATCGACGTGATCACGGAATCACTTCATTGGAATCATGCCATAGGAATTCAAAGACTCTTACGATGGCACAATATCCGGTTCCGGACACAATTTCATGCGAAAATGGTCCCTGAACGATATCTAAAGGGATTTTAAGAAGCTTGTGTCCCTCACAATGTTAATTGTTTATCTACTCTTTCGGTACACCACCATGCCGTTTGAGAATCAGCAGTAAACACCAACGCAAGAACTACTAAGGAAATTTTTCAAGTGACGGGTGGAGCTTCGTCAGCGCGTCATCGAGAATAAAGTGGACAAAAAGGCATTTCAGCGCGATGTCACCTAGGAACTGTTCAATCCTATCACCGATGCGATTGCGCAACAACAGGAAATAGTGTTTTTAAAAGCAGCACGGATGCAGCCAACAGGTCTAGCTCAAGGAAAAACTGGTGGATCCTAAAGGTTAGAGAGAAGATCAAGACCGAAAGATGATGGAAGCTCTGGCTTAAAATGATCGACCAGATCAGGCCACGAGGATAGAAGAGTATATGTGCACGACCGGAGACAGACTACAACACATTCTTTAAATGCGTAAAACAAAAACATCTGTCGATGATAAAGAGTTGCTAGTGAGCGACATCGATAATCTGCGTCGTCTTTACAAAACAATAGAAGTTAACCCTGAGAGGCAGCTGCGTTATCTCGCAAACTGTACTGTTAGAGCGTTGAGGATACCCACTACGACCAGTGTACAAGTCAAAGAAAGACGAAACAATATAAGGCTTAGGCACCGGAAAGTCCATCTTGAGTATTACTCGTTCTCACATCATCTGCACTATCTGCACTCACCCTGCATTTACAACCTGCAGATTCTTTTTATCGGCCTCGTCGACGTGGTATAACCACTTATGAAATGGGGAGATTCAATGATGAGTATAAGCTGATACCAGAATATGTGCAGAATATGACACCGACTGTCTAAAAGGATGAAGCATGAGCAGATTATAACGTTTTTCCAATATCTGAAACAGTTCTTTTAACGTCACCGTGAGCAACAATCATTTCTCGTACTGGGCCAGTGCACAACGTCAAACAATCACGATCTCTCCAGGCGATTATGATATTACTAACAGCGCCACGGAAATTTCCAGACTGATCACACCCAGCGGGCTCACCGCCGCGAACAGCAAAATTGAACCCAAATATTACACGCTGCGCACCAGAATCATGTGGTTATTCGGGTGGTTATTCTTTAGGAAATGACATTCCCACATTGGAGCCATCATGAGATTCAGCATTGGAACTGTTATGACAGGTAATGGTGTGTACGATGGACATTTATCAGTGAACATCACCTAGGTGGACAGTTTACTCATAAAATGCTCGATCGCTCAAGGGCCATTCTCTTTGGTTGGTTCGGCCTCGAACGTCATTTATTTTACAGCGATTGAAGTTTCCTCGGGATTGCTGATACAGATTCGGGATAATTCTTTCATTTATTACCCGGTCGGGAACACCTACGCGATCTCGGAAATCACCACGTGGCTCACGGATCAGTCCGGAAACACCATGGATAACAACAATGAAAGAATCAAGTATTACTTGCACCTAAAACGCAAGACGAGGCCGGGCCACGGGGTCTCCAAAACAGTGATGGATTAAAGTATAAAACATGAGACGATTACTCACAGCGACGTAAGATCGTGGATATATTTTGTATTCACGTTGTTGTTTCGATTCATCGGCTTTACCTGAAATCTCTGCGTAAGCTACTAACATTGCTCTCGAAGCCACCGAAGCCGGAGGGACCTGAGCTGCTTCTGTAGCTGGAGCATCAGTAGCACAGAAGATTGTCAGCACGATCACGGGCACACCTCGCCCACGCCCGTACCTGTGAAACAGTCAGCAGCATTTTTAATGGAATCGTTATTGCCCCAGATCATGTAATCCCTCGAAAAAACCGGGAAAAGAGACATCGTGTGCTCAGTCTGAAAGATTTCGTCTGACCTGGATATGAAAATTTCAACGTTAATGCGCAATGAGCTGGTCGACTCATGGTGGAATATGGCCTGAAAAGATTCTGGTGACCACTGTGCGATTTTAATCACACTGACATAGTATAAAAACCGTGTAATCGACATTTACACCCGATTAACTGAGTATGAACGATAACACGCCCATCGACGACTCGACGATCGAGTACCAGGACACGAAAATCACCAACCTCAATGCGATCAACCGTCGACAAATGGAGACACATGATGAGGGTGCGTATCTGCTACCACTCAAGGGTTACCTCGAGGTCCATGAGAAAATCCAGTCTGTCCTGGAAGGAGATTTTGTCCCCTGATCTCTGATCACGCTTAAGAACAACGGATTGTCGATGTTTAAGTCGGTACATTATCAGCTAAACAATCAAACCGTGGAAGAGCGCAACGGGTACTTACTACAGGCCAGGACGATCTTGGATTTGATCATGTTCAGCGACGACTACATACGATAGTGCGTCACCAGCTTGTGATAGTTCACAGACACCAACACGTCTGCTACAGTTAGTAATGAATTTCGCACAGGTACATTACATGTAAACTTCGCCACGCTGACCAAAACAGAAGCTGATATCGATATTGTTTATTGCCATGCAGGAGCTTGAGGGAATTCTTATCGGATTGCAGCGATGACCGCAAATGGTGCAGGATCTGTAAATGTTACGAAAACCATCGTTTCCGCGTTAGCACAGGCATACTTGACATTTCAATTTTTCCACACAGCAAAATCTCACTAATTCAGGCAGCGAAATTTGCATGATGCATATTCGGAGCAGCGTTTTCGGAGTGTGCCGTGATATCCTCAGCATTTTCAGAGGCGCCAAACACATTCTGATCCTGGAAATAGATTCTCACACGCAGTATATACATTAAGCGGCTGTAGTGGCCGATGGTCTGGCTACTATGACGGGGCTCACGTTGTGGATTCCTAGCACCACCTCATCGACGTATCATGCACTTGAGTTAGAACTCACATTGGTTTGATTCACCACAAAGCTTTATTTCCAGTAACACCGGATTTAAATGCAACAAAATGTCAGGATGCCGGTGACCACATAGTGGAGAGTAGCCACCTATCAGGTAGCGAATTTCCCAGGCACATGTTCGTGGCATTTCAGTTAGCGGCCCGGTGTGCTGAGAACACCGGCTACAAGCATGTAATTGATTATCTTATTTGCTCTCGCATTCACGTCTGCATCACTTCAAGGCACTATACAGAGCGAGAACTCGAGCTCAATTTTGACACCACGAGAAATTACACCCGCGTGTACATGATGCTAAAGGAGGCCATGCAAAAATAGCAAGATGTAAACACTGGCAAACGGGTATCGCTAGACGATTTCGCAACGCAGTATCCTATTTTCCAGTTCGTTGTGTGTCCAAGCATTCCTAATGTCTCAAGGATTCCACAAATGAAATCGAGTTTATGTGTACCCATGGTAATCATTGTGTGGAATACGTGTATAACGCTCTGGTGACACCAGACCGATTCATTTCACTAGTTGTGATAAAGACAAAAAAAAAAAAAAATGAATGTAGTCACGTAGACGATTATGTTGTGGCTGAGAAAACATCTAAACCACTTTTATACATCATCTCCTCATAACAGCGTGGTCAGCGACAATAATGCCAGAGACGAAAAAACGACGTAGTAGAGCAAAAGCTAACAGTGGCTACTATGTTTCACCGGGTGGTTCCATAACCGCACAGAGAGGTTCAAATATCAGCGTAATTGTTCCTATCGTCACAACGTATGCTGCAAAATTATTGTGCAGCGCCAGTGTATTGCTTCCCCTGCGTCTCTTTTCAGCGTCAGGAGCAGTCTCTGGAGCGGCTCACAAAGCGGTAATGGGAAAAGGTACTGTCCGCCAGAAACGCGTTTTTATAACCTGAGATACCATAGAAAGTCGGCTGTGAAAACCATCTTATCGTTGCAAAAATAACCTACTTTTTCTAGTGGATGTATTAGGTATAGCTCAATCATGAACTCATAGTGTCTCAAGTGTAGAGCTAAAATAGGGGTGATGACCAAAAATGGTCGCGTCATGGTCAAATCATTCTGCAAGGCGTGGAGCGAAAAAAATCGCAACTCCTAACGGGCCGCGTGAAAATGTATTCGGCAGCATTGTTACGGGGATTTGTTTAACGCGACGACAAAGCTTGATGAGATGAGGTCATGTTGAGTGATTTAAGGAGCGAATAGACCACGCTCTCGTACGTAGTATCATAGGGACTAAGTATAAGTTCGGTGTCGGTATGACCTTGGTGTTGGTGTTCAGATGCTAGAAATGGGGTATCTAGCGGAATAGCTGCACAAGCCTGTGCTTAAGCCTTTTCTATGTCGTAAGGTAATTGCTGTAACGGTGACAACAAATTGTCAGTGAATCGCGTCGACATGAGAGATTACAGCTCGTACAACGATCATTTCAAGTATTTGCTAACAGTTATAGATGTGTTTAGCAAATACGCTTGAGTGGTTACTCTGAAAAGCAAACAAGGAAACTCTAACGTTGAGGCATTGGACAGTATTGCGGGTGTGCTTAGACATCAAAAATTGTAAGTCGATCACGGCAGATAAATTTACAACAAAAGTGTCTCGTATTGGCTTCAAAAATATAACAGACTTGTACAGCACACAAAATCAAGGTCGTGAACCATGCAATCACACCAAACTAAAAAGTATCAAAATGACGCACAAGGAAGCGTCTGAGGGAGGCCAATAAAACAGAAAGTGACTGACACCTTTTTTGTTACGGTTAAATTGATGTGGATGACCACGTGCAAATCAAGCGACAAAAGTGCACCTTCGAGAAAGAACCGAGGAAGTGTTTATTGTAGATACAGTCAAGACAACTATGCCGGTCACGTACAGGCCTAAAGATGCCTCATGTAAGTCCATCAAATGTTTCTTTTACGAACTAGAATTACAGGAAACCAATCAGGATATTTCCAGGATCAAAAAGGTAAGAAATCTCTCGTCAAATGGTTTGGTTATCCTGACAAATTTAATTCGCGGATCCCGACGGAGGCGTTGTAGTCCTTGTCGCATGTTGCAGTTCCTCCGAAATCGTCTGATAATACGCTTCTTACAAGTTTTTTTCCAGAAACGGGTTTCCTAGCCTGTTCTGGCAATCCAATGAACTCAAAATCATGCTTGAGCACGTCATCAAATTAGATGGATTTCATGCGACCTGAATTCTAAGCACGCGTGACCAGCTCAGTCAGCTAAGACATATTGATCTATTTGTGATGCAGTCAGGTTAAAAAGCTTGAGCTTATTCCTGATATGATATTTCTGCTTTATAACATCCTCTTCTCCACTGGTCATCTTTGTTCTCCTCCTTATCATCATCATCCCAAAAAATTATATCCGGAATATAACTCTGATTCTTTTTAGCCATCACCACATCATCACCAAAACGTTTCAAAATATCATCGAGTCATCTGCCACCTCAGGCAAATCTGGTAGCACTGTCTCAGATGCCTTCCGTGGCCACTTCCATGGTAGCACTGACGACCCTGGAATTTTTCCAGAAATGAGGCTTCCTAATCCATTGTTTATACTAATGATAAATATCTAACATGCACCACAAACTGGTCCAGAATCCCCATGGGAATACAGTGGGATTAGCATTGCTGGTCATACGCAGAACAATCCATACATCAAAAGGGGCTCCCCTGTGTCTGGTCCAAAAAAAACATTTTACAAAATATGGTCCAAACACCGACTTTTTCTGCATAATAAGTGGTTCAGAACCTAACGTTTACCATATAAGGTCCAAAACACCCATATTTTCCGCATAAAGCTCACCTTCAAGAAAATGTTTTCCAGAACCGTATTTTTCGATACTACTCCTGTAGTTAATTCTTACTCCGTTTAAAAGGCAAGTATGTGTATTTGTATGTTATATAAATGAAAGTTTTTTTTATAATATGTACACAGTATCATTGATATACAACTCTTTCCTTTCAATGAAAAATTTATACATCTCGTGGCATATCAATGATACAGTGTACGACACTAGAAAGACAAAAGCGTGCCAGAGAAAGTGTATATCGATACGCTGTGTTGACCGGGACTGCCCCGAATGGGCCCTGATCCAAAAAGCAATTGAAACGGTTGGTTGCGAGCATTAATGAGGAACATGAGCCTGCCATGCTTCGATTGATAGAACCTGAATTAGAAATACGATTAGACTTTGACCGAGAAGTTTCGGTCGAGGCCAAAATTCTACACAAATTACAACTGCACGAATATATCAAAGTGAATTGAAATTGACAGTGCCTTCAATACTTGGTCGACATGGTGGATTGTGTGTGTGTGTGTGTGATTAGGATTTGTAACGTAGCTTTAACAATTTTTCAGTCATATCGCTACGATGTCTGCAGTGTCTGTTTTATAGTGATGTTTAGCACTGGGGCATCATAATGCAGACACGTAGCATGATGTCCCACCCTGTCACATTATCTTGACACCAGGCCGACCAGGCCTAACACTAACCTCTTAATATTGAGAGCCTAGCGAGACAGTTGTTAATACCATTTTTTAAGTCTTTGGTATGTCTCGGCCGGGGTTCGAACACACGACCTCCCGCTTATGAGGCGGATGCTCTAACCATTAGGCCACCAAAGCGGTGACATGGTTGATTGAACAACTGGATAAACAGTGATGTGGCGATCAAACGATAAATCCGCATGTTAACATTGCATCTGGTAATAGCATCGTCGACGCAAAGATGACAGTTTAGCGTGCTCGAGATATAGCTGTGCGGGTACCATCCACTGAGATAGTTTTAGAAATAATTGTTTTGTTGAACACCGTGAGGATTCGTCGTGGTTGATCCGAGATAAAAATGGATCCAAAACGTGCACCACAACGATATGGAGGGCACATTGTTGCTTTATCAAAGTTAACATAGCCTGGATTGTTGACCTTAAGTTATAGATATTAATACGGGAACGCATATTCGGTGACCGTGGTAGTGTACGAGGTATGTGTGCTTCACGAACCTGACAAAAACAAATTGATACGATTGAAAACTGACGGGTTAAATTGTGTAACTCACTGTGTTATCAGACATTTTCAAACACCAAGCGGGAATTTGAATTGACCGTGCAAGGAGTTGTAGTGATCGCTAAGTGGGAAAGCGGCTCTGCTCGGCGTGGAGAAAACTTCGTACGACATTGCGGTGTTGCAGCACAAAATCAAACTTCCGATATGTTCTCCGTTTAGTTGTTTTCTACAGACCCACAACCTGGAGTTTTCGATCCGTTTGTGCTACCATCAGGGGACTACTATCGGACGGAAGAGTCTCTCAATAAACTAAGATTGGTCGTAGCCAAATACACGTTAGATGAATTGGCGATCAGCGAGTTAACGAACAATTATTTGTACATTACACGGGTGGCGTCGCATTGTGCACAACATGGAAATAACTGGTAACCAACTCAGAGTGGATTTATCGAATACAGGCATGGATGGTTAGAGAATACTAATTATAACACCGCCGACGTAGTTTCGTTTGATACGGTGGCGTGTAATTCAGCTAGTTTTCTCGGATGTGGATAATATTCTCCTTGATTAGCGAGATTTGGACACTCCACGCTTGAACTCACACGTTTTAATGTTAAGGGTGATTTGCCGGACTTAATGTAACGGGGATTCACCGACATATGTTCTTTTGAACTTAGCAGAAACGTTCATCCGGTTATCCCGGCGTGATTTGGTCGACATTTTAGTCCACCAGGCGAAGATAAATTGGCTATTAGATAAACGAGGATAAAAATCTTTTGACCAGGTTGACTGTAGGCGTAGGAATTATATGCTATAAACCTCAGAAACAGATATGGTTACCCGAACCTGAGCATGGGATAATCCCATATTAATTTCAAGCGACAAAAGATTAAAGGACTAAAGAGTATTGGACATTTTACCGCCGGGGTGATGTTGGATTGCAAACGTTATTTTTATCGATTAGTCATCCACAAAACAGAAATAGGTTTCATCACTGAAAGCACTGCACGTAAAACCGTGCTTCGTGGATGAAGAACCTTATATTTACCTGGCGGATAGCGGCTTGAATATAGAATTTAATATTAAGACTGCGAGTCTCCGCAGTACAATCATTTAAGACCATCGATGCTCGCGTAACTAAGTTTGAATTTGTTGTTGATTTTCAATCGATTTCCTTTTGAAGCATTTCGGATAACAACTGATTCATTTTATACTAGTCAAGCACATTTACCATCGCTGATGACCCAAACTGATCAGCTTTCGGTGTTAGAATTCTTTGGTCGATACTGTGATATCAGCAAATTCTCAACGCGGTAACTGTAGCTCTCAACGCGGTAATTGTACCTCACCAGGTGACAGGTGACAATCCACCTATGCTATAGTCGATAACACTATACCAAACGGGCACCGGGGAAACAGGCAGGAATAATCAAAACAAGAGAATCCTCCAATTACTGTTTGGTTGAAAAATATTTTTGCAACAATGATCTTGCCATCTGATTTCGAACACAAACTTGTTTATCTAAACTGTGCTGGAGGCTCTGGTAAAACAACGTTGGCAACAAAATTGTTTACCGGATCTGACAGCGTTGTTGTGCTGACTCTAGAACATGGGCTTGCGAAGGCTATGCAAATTAATAGATCAATTAAATACCAAACTTATCACAGCTTCTGTATATGGCATGGCGACACGTTGGATCTTGCCAAGGAGGGCACAAATATATACCCCGAGTTTTTATCTGGTATGAAATTTGTATTGTACTGAAAGCGGCGTTAGAAATGTTTTTAATTTGTTTGAAAACCAAACCGGTAGCGGTGATTATGCGCTGTGATAAAAAACAACCTGCTCCGATTGCAGGCTAATCACGTCATTGTTGGCTGACAGAGAATGTTGATTACTGCGAGGTGTTTGCTGATTATTGGGCTAAGAAGAAGCGCTATGACGGTTAAAAGTCAAGAGAATGTTAGCACCAGATCAATTCAATATCAAGAAATGCTTAAACCTATTTCAGAAACGTTGTTGTAACCTAAGTAGTTAGAACGTCTACCGCGGATGCGGTATGGTCGCGGGTTGGAACCCAAGCCGAGTCACACAAAAGATTTATAAAATTTGTACTTACAGATACCTTCCTTGGCGCTCATAAATAAGCGAGTATTATTAGGGCTGGTCATCCTGGGGTTAGGATAATGTGATTGGGTGGGCATGATAATGTGAATGAGTGGGCATAGTGCTACATGTCTGTGATACGTTGCCCAAGTGCTTGACATGATTATAAACTGCCACGTCGCAGACATAGTAGCCATATGACTAAAATCGTTACAACTTAGTTAAAAATTTAACACACACACACATACACATTTTCACACACACATTAACGTCTTTGAACTTTTATAAATCAGTGGACGTCCTACGATTTAATAGATGCATCACGAACAGATATTTGAGCTGAAACTCAGAGCTGTTTAGACTTTATGCCAAGAAATTTGCAATTAAACTTGTTTGAATGATGTACAGTCTTGTAGCTAGTCGTCGTCAGAGTATATTAGTGGCGATACCAGGGACTGACGAAAGTCAAGTACTTTTGCACAATGACGTCATTCACGTCCCGTCGGTTAGCGCCAACAGGTAAAACTTAGTCTTGCTGGGCGCTCGGATGCGCAATTATGATCCATTCATAACAATGTTTGACAATACCAGATCCCACCCGGGACTAGATCATCAGCGACTGCATTGAATGGTCGAAGTAACATACATGGCTGTATCGCGGATCAAGCGCGTATCTTAAAGAGGGGCATCGGCAGGATGTCTTCCTAATCGATATTTATAGATGGCGCTGCGGCCAAATAGGTTCCTCGTTCTGAACTCGTTTGATTTTATCTCACATCGCGAGTCTATTGTTGTGCAGTAAGAGTTTGACATTTGAGTAGCAAAAAGTATTAATTCATGCCTTAAAGATGTGTCATGCCAAACTGTTCGCAGAGGAGAGGGTATATCTTTTCTGAAATTGAAGAATGTCGGAATGAGTGGACATACGCCGTAAGGCTTGGCGGAGAAAAAATTAAAAATTTGTCACCATTATGGCACCAAACAAATTTACCAAAGATGGCTACGACATTGTGACTCGGAATGCAAATGGCCAGATACAGGTTAAATATCAGCAACGATGTACTTTCGTCTCCTCTGCAAGCGTATTAAAGACATGACGAATGCCATGTTTGCGATTTTTGAGAAAATAAAGCATATTCCTATCGATTTCATGCAGGTATATCTCAATAAAAGGTAGTTCAAGTTTGCTAGTCCGGCTAGTAAACAGATACCCCAAGCCGACAACAAATGGTGTCGGCGAATTCCAACATTACGATAGGGAATATACTCTCACCGTACACAGCAACGTAAATTTACAAATATCAAAAATGAGGTGGCAAGGGTCAGATGAAACTCGGACAACTCCATAGTGGATCGGATGTTCTTCTTTTACCACCTTCCAGTTTACCAGGCTCTTATAAATACCGGACTGTTACTAGGCTGCCTAATACAGGTTTGTTATCATTAACGTATTAGCGTACATGTATTATTTTTTTTTCAACTGATCGGCGGCTTTCATTGCAATTGTGCATGTTACTTCGTTGTTCAACGCGCAGTAACATTAGGCAGTCTTACCACCCATTCGTGGGATAGATCTGCAGGTTGCATCAATAATTGCTGGGTATGGTGATGCCCAAACAATCGCTTTCAAGTGTTTGATTAAATCGGTCAACAATTGCCAGGTCGCGGTATATTTCAGCGTGACCTGGTCGAATTTTACTTTATGCTAATATATCAACGCGGATACTGCTCCATTTAAGTCTTTAACATGATCGACCTGTAGCAATCATGGCCAGCGTAATGGATGACGTTTACAAATTCGCGTAAATTCGGATATGACTTTCGCTGCTGCCTTTGTCGATAGCTGGTTCCTCTTTTGTATTTGCTTGCAAGACCGTTAACGTGTATTTGTGTATGTGCGATAGACCTTGTTGAATACCCACTTTCTCGCGCGGTAAAACCAAAATATTCGCCGGATGAAAGTCGTTGGTTGTTTTAACATCTAACCCTTCCATTATGTGGGTTTTACTGTTTCGATTTTATTATGGGAGGGATCCCGGTAGATAAATCTACCATATTACTTGTCGGCCAACCAAGCTGCAGCTAATCCCTTGTCGATGTTAGCTGCACTAGCTAACATTTATATTGCTGTTTGGGCTATAACACATAAATTCCATTATATATTAATAAACAATTAACTAATCGCCTATCAACAATTTACCTGTCATCGCAGATGTTATTAACCATTGTGCGATTTTTTGTCTTAAATTTGTGTCGTTGACTGCTTTAAACGAGTGTATCAGCTTTACCGATGGCAATGCGTTGTTGCTGTAAATATTTATTTTTGTCGGCAGGATCGTGATGATAACACGCATTATCGTTTTGATTAATTATATTGTCACCAGCTCGAATGCGATTTTGCTGATCAGGTATGATGTCTTAATTTTATGATTGGGCCGTAATAATTATATCCAGGTAGGCCTATATGTTCTCACCAAGAGTATTTGCCCATGCTGTTCCTGGCAATCTACCAAGCGATGCTGCATTGTCACCACGCATCCAACATAGAAGTGACTCAGTTTTCAGCGAAGTGAGAACACCCGACCGTTCAACATGTCCACTACTGTCAAATTCTATCCGTGATCTTATCGTTGAGCCGTCAGTATCTGGTACAGCTCAACTGTTATAATAATCAGATGGTTAAAATGGAACAAGCATTATGGACTGTGAATAGAACCCGCGAAGGCTATTTATCGCCTGATGACGAGCCAGTCAAATTTATGAAAGATATCAACTAAACCCAATCAATCGGTGACTTGATGGGAATCTCAGTAATTTAGTGGTTTAAGAAAACGTTATGTTGGATTATCAAACAAATCCGTCACGAATCTTTTCACGAGGAAGAGAAAAAAAACAAACTGATAGCATCTTTGTTACACAGCGATAAACTCAAGTGCTTAAAATAATCAGGGATAATCGTAATGTTTTGTAGTTTTTGACACCAACACGCTGAGAAATATCCATTTGACGTGGTACTCTGATGAAAAGGAAATCCAGTTCAAAAATTTCATTCCAAACATGCAACATAAGCCATATGGATTTATCATTATCAATCTTGCCGATCCCCGAACACGTTTTCGTGTAGAAATTGATACAGTTTTTAAAATCAGATGCAACTTAATTGTCAAAACGAAATGCATAAGCAGCTGAACCAAAAATCGATTGTCTCAATTGATATAGAAAAAGAATTTCTCCCACTGAATGTATGCTGAATTATAGCCCATATTTTATTTTTTATCGCGCCCTTTTAAGCCGTAACAATGAATTTTAGTTCTTATGTTGGGGACTAAGCTTGACTGAGGTCAGCTAGAATCTAACAACGTCGATTCCTCCATGAGAGTAAAAAAACCCACAGAATTTGCATTGTTGGATTTTACTCCTGGTCGTTGCGGTGGCCTAAGTAATTAGACCGTCCGCCTCGGATGCGGGAAGTCGCAGGTTGGAAGCCCGATTGAGTCATACCAAAGACTTATAAAAATGGTACTAGCATTTGCCTCGCTCGGCATTCAGTATTGAGAGGTTGGTGTTAAGACTGGTCGGCCTAGGGTCAGGATAATGTGACTGGGTGGGACATCATGCTTATAGTCTATAGCACGATGCCCTAGTGTTAGATATCACTATACATTGCCACCCAATAGACATCGTTGCATTATGAATAATATCGTTAAAACTACGTTAAAAATCGAAATGAAACAAACAAAGTAAACATGTGACCCGTACCGATCCTCAATCAAACTGAAATGATGTCGTTATTCAGGTAAGATATGGAAATTCCATTCAGAATAATTTTAGCGATCGATTAGATAACAGTAAGGCTTTGAGAGGGTAATATCACCATTAAACAATAACAACGTGTTTATATAGAAAATATATTTTGGGGTATTTTCCGGTTTTATCTTTAATTCAGCCCCTTCGAAGAGTAGAAGTAAGGGCTGTTTCTGCCATTTTTTCACAATGTTGGGAGCGAGGGGCGATACTGCCGACGCAAACAAATGATCCGCTCACGTTTACTACCACCTAGTCTCTACAAGTGATACATAAACACAACTTGAAGCATGAAACCAAGAACAAACTTAATCCTTTATACATATAGGATTGGTTCCAACTAACACTGAGCAGGCTTGTCATCTCGCACAATGTGATATGTTTGGGTCTTGTTCCACTGAAGGCTTGTCATTTCGAACAATTAGACATGTTTGGGACTTGCACCACTGAACCCAAAACAGAGATTGCCTTTACCACATGGACATCTTTTTGTCATTGGCACCATCTTACACGCAACAGATTTATATTTTCTGCTATATTGATACATATATACGACTTTCATCAGGAAACCTGTAAGAGACTTGTTATCTGTTATACTGACACATTTATTGCATGGTACAATGAAGTTCAGAAAAGATATAACTGTGCGGCAAGTGCATGTTTTGCACTTCTAATATCACAAATGGAAGAGACTTTTCTTGTATTAAAGTGATACATATATGTTAGTTTCAGCAGCAGACACATAAAATACAGCCCCTCGCACAATGAGGTATTTATTTAATGGATTTATGCACTAAATTCAGAGCAGAAATTTTATGCACTAAATTCAGAGCAGAAATTTCCTCTCCCCCAGTGGTACGCGTGCCGCTGCCTTGATAGACGTGGCTTTATTACACTAAACATATTTCACATAGTATTATTGCTCCTTAAATTATCAGGTTCTTTGATAACTGGTATATAAGGACTATTTTTTAAAATCTTATTAAAGTATAAACTATACATGTATGAAATGAGTCCACGGTAAGACGTTATGATAGTCATCATATATCACCGATAAAGAAATTGAACTATTAACATGCGAAAGGTTATGTACAAGACATGTTTTATAAATTAAGCATCATATTTTTCTTCGTAGCCTGTAGTAGTGTGGTCATTTATGTGCAAACAGCAGCAGAAAGTAATAGACCAGTTATGGGCACCATTATTATCTCCATCATCCCGAGGTGTGGAATGGAACATATGAGTAAATATATTTGAAGTCTATGTTTCCGCAAGATCATTTACACCAGACAATCTTTTCAAATGAATTAATATCAGCGGCCCCTGTTATTTACTACGGACCAAAGAGTCAAATTTAACACAAGGCCCTGTATTATTACTATATGCAATTTGTTTAATGCTTACTATGCACATATATGAGAATTAGACCGCATTTTCAATACTATTCAAAACTATGAACTCGGTATGTCTTCCAATAACGGGCTGGTATCAGATAAACTGCGTGGGCCAATGTTAGACACAGATTAACTTGGTTTTATCACATTCACTAATTATACATATACGTTGAAAACGGTCATCTCAATTATTTACATTTTGGGGCTTTACATTCAAGTCCCCACGAAGTAGAATTCAAGACAATGTGGAATGTCTGCCACATAGTATAATTTTGTATATTATTGGCCATTGGTGGCAAACAATAGAAAATAATCTAGCGTCTCTTTCCTGGCTCATGTTTCGTGTTATTTCTTAGCCAATTGTCAATATGTAAAATCTCAGCAGTGTTCAGCTCCTTTGTACATACCGGTAGGTGATTCAGCTTCACGTAAAGTCCTCACTCATCACATCTATATTCTGTGTTGCTTGGATGCAGTTCAACACACTTTCTTTCACAAATGAAGCAAACGGGGAAAATGTCAGCAGTCTTACCTCTAGTACATTTTGCAATAAACTCATATAAAAGATATCAAGAAACTGGTTGGAGTTGTAAACTCAAGACTCATAACTTTAAAAAAGCATGGAAAATTCACTATCAATTGTGATATGTAATATTTCACCTCATATTGTTAGAAACCAGTAGAGCCAGGTAAGCATGTAAACACACGTATGCATATATACATGTACTGCATCTTGAGAAAGACATTTGAACAGGGAATATGGAACTATTCCACGGTATATATTAATTTTGTGGATCATCATAATGTTTGAAAGAATACATTTATTATTATTGTTGCCCATGTATATGACCAGGAATCGGAATATTATAATTCGGTGCGCTTTCCTGATAATACAAACATCGCAAAATGCGGGTAGTTCCTCTTTAAAATTTACCCCTCTCCATTCCTATCGCCAAATGATATAATTCTCGATTCTGAGTTCTAGTTTTTCATTCCATCGTACATGTAAGTTCATGCGAGCTCGCACGACATGTGCGGGCAGACTGGAAGACTATCGGCGCAGAATCTAACGTTTTGCAAATATATATGATGGTGCGTGCTGTCCCTAGGTAAACGAAGATTCGTGCATACATCAGCACTACAAACACTCAGGTAAGTGTAATATTGGAGTATGTACGAAAACGCATTGAAACTCTCGGAAGTTAGAAAATGATCTTTTTTTTTTTCTGTGTGGGACAGAAAATCATCAGTGTGTTGAAGAGTTCAGCTGCTGTCCAGACTAGCCAATTTCAACTGCCGTGGTGTGTCACAGGGCAGGCGTGCTTGTTCTTTTTGTCTTGGTATTATATATTGTTTTATGTGCCGCCAATCAAACAATCAAGTACGTAATAAGAGAAATTTTTAAAATTATTAACTTCTAAAGAACCAGTCGTTTAAGGGGCCCCGAGTGGCCGAGTGGTCTAAAGCGCTCTCCGTTACGGATCACTGCCATCTCACCTCTGTCTGCGTGTGTTCGAGTCTCGGATTCGGCTAATCAGGGTATGTGAGAAAGCTTGCCAGTAGCTTCTCGTGGGTCGGTGGTTCTTTCCGGGGTTTTCCCGGGTTCTTCTTCCACCATTAGTACTGGCCGCCATGTATGGCCTATCGTGTTCTGAAACATGGCGTTAAACCCTACAACAACAACAACCTGTCGTTTAAAGGTGCATGCACAATATTTTTTGATGCATTTTACATGCAATACATCACATCATTAAGAGAGAATTGAGAATTGTATTGTAATTATCGTGTTGCATAGAGATGCAACGAGCGTATCATTTTTCCTATGGATTTGGTCCTTGCGTGCAGAAAACAGCTCCTGTATAATTTCGCCAAATTTTACGCAAAATCCTCTTCATAAGTGTCAGTCGCATTTCTTATTCCACTGTATAGAGACATCATTATTACCATAAAAATTTTTTCACAATGAGGGTACCATTCCCACCCCCAGCCCATCTGTACTGAATTGTGCATTATCAATAGACCTTATTTTTCTAAGGCAGCGATTGTTTCGTCTTGTTCAAATGAATGGGGTTGCCACTGGGATTGTGGAGAATGTGGTGTAGATAGTGCGATGCAGTTTCGATTCCTGTATACTATTATTTTCCAAATTGGATGGGTCCAAGGAAGCATTTTTTAAATTTAAAAAAAACTGACAGGAAATTGAAATAAAGTAAAACGAAACAAAGCTTACACATACTTAAACCCCACCCCGCCCCACAAAAATAAAAAACACCTCCCCTCCCCGATAAAATGGTCTGTAATCTATCCATCCCGCTCACGATACTACCTCTATCAAAGAAACCTTTCAACTTCTCTGGTACATGCAGTCTCTAATACGTGAATGCAATTTTGTACTCAATTTTGTACTCTGGTGTGACCCATATAGAGACCCATATAGAGAATACATATAGATGTGTGCAACGGTTTTAGCGGCACATCAACACAATCTTGGCGAAATTATGGAGATTAACTTTTACATTTGTTCCTGCATCGTGCCATTGTATGCATCGTGCCAAGCCATATTCGCATCAGTTTTCTTTTTTTCCAGTTGTAAATGCCCATTTCGTTTCTAACGGGCTAAAGCAGTCGCTCATGTCCTCAGTTAAACATATTCTATGATCGTAAGCGGCAATATCCCCTAAATTGTGTAGCTTATTAGAGCTGATTAACACTACTCGGTGTAATAGAAAGGTTATCATTGTGAGTACATTCAGTTGAGTAGATATGATTTATGGGATTATCTCTCCTAGCGTGAATTCTTAAGAACCGTTGGACATATCAACTGTGTAATTTTCATATTGTACGACTCAACTTTTCCCTTGCAGAGATAATGATAATAATAATAATAATAATAGCAACAACGATTCATGATAAACAAAGCCATTCCGTTTTGATAGTGAGGTGAGCGTTTAAACTATCCTATTTGCAATTTGTAGATCCTGAGGGAAGTAAGTTTGAGGCACACAAGTTCAATGTATACATGTTTAACGCAAGGATGCCTACAAAGTAATTTGATACCTGTTTCCAACATTATGTTACAACCAATACACAGCCATATAAGCTTTTAATTTTAATGCAGTAAAATAGATAACTTGTACAATCATTAAAAAAGTAGCAATAATTGTTTCTTGATATTTGGTTGTTGTTGTTGTTGTTGAGTTTAATTATAGTAGCGTTCGCACAATAGTGCATGTGCCACTTTTTTCTGACTGCACTGCAGCCTGCTAGTTGTTCCTGGGGAAGGGGATGGTGCCACCTCCCCCAGGCTTTTATGGATTCAAGGAACCCTGATAGTTTGGCCTCAATCTGTGGGTCCATAAAGGTCACTACAGTTGAATGGTTGGCTGTCATTAGTGGGAAGGAGAGCTCGGGAACGGTCCTGCTTGCTTTACATCGTTAGTTTCTTGTTGCATTTGCCTGGTGTTTCTTGCGATTTTTGTTTTATTATCTTTTTTATTTTTTTCGATTTTTTTTTCTTCTTCAAAATGTTCTAAAAGGAGGGGGATGTTCTATGCTGTTTATAGAGGTTCTTAGTAGATATCATTCATGAAGAGAGATTTTCAAGGTTATTATGGGATTACTAGTCGAGGTGTTTAGGGTGTGTTTCCTACGTTATGTTATTTATAAGTTTTTAGATATTACCTCTTTAAGTTATTTATTGATTGATGTTTTTAGAGAGTGAATGTTATTTATACTTTATTTAGCAAGAGACCGGAGTCCTAGCCGATTACAATGTTCGTTAAGGACATCTAGGACAGGAATCCTAGCTGATTACTCGGTTCGTTAAGGATATCTAGGACATCCGATTTTGCGGTTTCCTTAGTTTTTTATAGGTGCTTCGTAAGTGAATTATTTATTAATACTTTTATAAAATTGAATGATATGTTATGGTTTTTTATGTGGTGGCTTCTAAATTTATTTAGCTAGTTACTGGGTCTTTTGGTCTTGTGGGGATAGTAATTATATTTTGTTCCTAAGTCCTGCTGAGCCTATGAATTGATTTATATTTTTATATGCTGATTGTTTATTTTTATTAGAGTCCATAAGTAACTCTGGGTATGTGTGTAGTGATCCAATCTCTTTTTGGTTTTTGATAAATATTTTCCGAGCGGGTTGATATTTTGGGCATATATTGAATACGTGGTGTAGATCTTCGGTGGTGTGGCAGTTAAAGCAGTTAATGGTTGCTGGTTTGGGTCCTATAAACCTTCCAAAACTGCTTGCTTGTTTAGTTTTTCCAGTTATTATCCTGTTTATGGTTTTCTGTTCTAAAAAGGTACCCTTAGGTAGCTGTATGTTCCTATCTACGTTTTTTTGGGTTTCATGGTGCTTTTTACCTTTTGTGGAGGAGTTCCAAAAATCTTGCCATGTTTGGTCTATATATGTTTGTGCGAAGCTTATTGCTTCTGTAGAGCTATAGTTAAGCTTGATAGAGTTTTGATCTCCTAGTTTGGTTTTTGCAACTTTGTCTGCTGTTTCGTTGCCAGAGATTCCAATGTGCGACGGTATCCACATGAGCTCGACTAATTGATGTGCTGTGGTGATATCGTCGATTAATTGGCATGCTCTGTCGAGGAATTGTTCCCTAGAGTGTGTATTGCGATTTTGGATCGATTTGATAACGCTTAGGGAATCGCTTATAATGACTGCTTTAGGTATTTGGTTGTCTTCGATCCATTGTAGTGATTCAAGTATAGGCCAGAATTCAGTGGTGTAAATGGAGCAATAGTCAGGTAATCTGGATCCCGTTTGTATATTGAATTCAGGGATGACTATTACTGCTGCTGTTCTTGGTGGGTTGTTTGTTTTTGATCCATCGGTATATATTTTAACATAGTCCGGGTATTTTTGGTTGATTTCGTTTACCAGTACAGGTTTTAGTAAGTTTTCTTGATATTTGGTGACAAAATTTACTCTGCGACGATATAAAAGAAGAATATTACAGATCACGGCAGGTTGAAGATGTAATTATAATGGAAACGAATAGAATAAATTTATTTTGCTGAAACACTTGAGCAAGATAGTGGTAATAAGGTATGTTTACATCTTGTAATATTTACTTGTATTCTGATTATCGGTAACGTTTGGGCATAGTAATTTCTCGAATACAAGAAATTTCCGTCTTTACATGTATAGGCCAAAAAAAAATTAAAGTTCATTAAATAAAATATGCAGTACAATGCAAGTTTGACAGACAGTATCAACGCTAACAATTAGATTTAAAATAAGAAATTATAATTGTCAGCGTAGGGGAAAAATCCCTTTCAACAACTGCTATGCAATTCAAAAACCTTGACATGAAACACAAATAGTTCATTCAGCATACGAAATCGGAATTCTCGACATCATGAATCGGCATTTCAACCAGCCCTGTGTAATTCAGTAGATGAAATTTAAAACATCGACGTACGATTTCGAACTTCCACTACCACTCTGTGATTCACCCACCCCCCGCAAAAAAAAAACAAAAACAAAAAAAACTTGAAAGTTTGACATACTAAATGGAACTTTCACAGCCAACAGTTTGATTCAATGCCTGAAACTGGAATCTTAGCTACTGAATTCTCATTGGACCAACTTTTGTCCGCTCGATGCCTCATCCTTTTTGCAATTTTATGTTCAACTACTTCGATCCAAACCTCATCCACGTACGAGTCGCATATGCCAAGCAATCAGGATTGTATAATAGACACGATTCACTATCTCAAACCATGACAAATGCGAGCTTGAGAAAACCAATCGGAAGATATTTGATTACATGTTTTCTGCAACTCGCACAATCGATCTCTATTACGTGCAAAATGGTTCTCAGTTTTATGAAATAGAACATCCATTATATATATATATATATATATATATATATATATATATATATATATATATATATATATATATATATATATATATATAAACTAGCTGGCAAGCTACAGCAAACAGGACCAACAGGGAAAACATTTCGCGTTTTCAAATCTTTAATAGGCGATCTCAGGAAAGTCGGTCTGATATGCTGTTTTAATCATGACCCGTCTGCAGATCGCATGATCTAGGTAACAGTATATCACATTATTAAGACTCAAGGGAGCCGATCAGAAAATGTTATTCAATCACATGATCTGTATTTGAAACAAGTATTTATGGAAACCAAAGTTCAATTAAACATATATGGAATCAGATTTAAATATTTCAGAAACTTAATATTACTATTCGTGCTGTCGACGCAACTATGGATCTAGTGGAGAATTATTAATAAAACCAACATCCAATTGGCAAACGACATTGCATATACCATCATTCTCGAGAACACGCACAGGTATCTTTCAAATACACACTGTGATTAAAAACTTTTCTGGTTGACTCTCTTGAGATCGCATATACGAGGCTAGAATACGCGCATTAGAGCCTCAAGAATGTGTAATGTTCTTACGTTATGGCATTGATGGCTTGTCGTGCAATTCGATTATCCGAAAAAGAACCTGATTTCCTCGGAATGGAGAGTTATACTACGTGCGAAAAGAGTCTTACTGCGACAAGCTACGCCTGCCAAAAGTGCCATTTTACAACAATGACATGCAACAGGTAGTTGCTCGCACGGCTTACACAGGCTATATTTTGTTTGGAAATATAAACATGCATATTAGGACACTTTTCTCTAGTCTCGCCCTCTTGATGATTTAAAAGTGTTGAAATGGTTCAATTAAAAATTTATCAATCACAGTTTAACAGTTTAACGTTTGAAAGTAGAGTGCGTCATTGTTAACGGTTTGGTAACGATAAGATTATTCTTCGAAGCGGACTATACGAGACCTACGCTGAGCGAAGGGATCTCGGTCAACGCCCTACGTCTCTTTGCTTTGCTTAGCACATTAATTAGTCGTATCAAATCGTCGTTCTCTGTATGTGACAAATCCTTTACTATGTAACAGACAACTCAGAGTTTAATGCTGTTTTTCCTGAGTTTATCGTGGTACAAACTGTCAGTTACCGAATCACACAGCAGGTAACACCAGAAGGACGTTATGTAAGTTGTGTGAGTCGCAACTGACAATGTAGCTATTGATAGAACAGGGGATTCTTCATCTGCAACATAATAGATACGTCAACATCAAACTAATAATACACTAATGGTAGGCGATGTAAAGTTCTGAACATTCCACTGCATGGTTTTAATCTTTTATATAAAATGGCATATGTGATCTGATTAGAATTCAATATTAAGGCAAAGGATGTTTTGTTTTACATTCGAATGATAATGGGATTTGATGCTTCATTGAGTTCATTGTGACTTGGCCGAATCGTTACTGTCCACACACGTGAGTAACCAATTTTCGTTTCTTTAAATCTGTTTTCGTGTTCATTACAGCTTAGCTACGTATAGGGGATACTTACAAATGAAATTAAGACTACCGGTAAATGTTTATAGTGATGGGGTTCAATAGTCATACAGTGTAAGATATCGACCATGACAATTACGATGGGGGAATAGCTGGGTTTATAACCCCCACCCCATATTGGAACTGTAAAGGTCGGCGTCTTACACTGGAGGACTGTGAATCCAATTGTTATAATGTTAGTCTATGAACCTCCCTCCTCCCAATCCCTATATCCATTTTCCAAGAGTTTTAAATTCATTTGTAATAAGCCGCAATGAAGGTGCCTTACAACATATACCCAGTATTCTTCCTGGCAGAGTTTTAGTTTGCCATGTTTTTTCCCCCAACCTAATCAAAGAATCTTTTATCTTCAGAAAATGTATAAAGATTTGTTATTCGATTCTGTCAAATCAGTTCATTAAATGTTCTACAGAAAATACAAATCCACCGTTTTTATTTCATTTTAAAGGCATGCAGTGTGCATGCCTTCTGATTCAGTGTTTATATTAGTTCTTTGCACGTGACTGTATTTATAGCGGTATAAAGTAATTCTCTGTACAGTTTATACATAAATAAGCGCGTCTGGGTCTATCACATGGTTATGTTCTGACCAACGATGCAGCTGCAGTTACTATGACTGTCTTTCGCAAGAACTTGATAAATGGACGACTCCAATATTGTAACTGCTAAGACTAAATGAAGTTGGGAGAGAGACACACACACACACACACACACACACACACACACACACACTGTGCATTGGCAATTGCCTAAAATATAACATTGTAACATACCGCAAGTCACGAGTCAAACCACTTTCTTTTCTTCAGACAGATGGGACACTTAAATCCATTTTGCTTTATTTTCATCCTCGGTGTGACTTCAGCGTCATCAATAGAGCATAGTAAGTACATTATTTGCTTCCATATGTGAAAATGCAGATGACTTTGTGCTTATACATTCATCAAAGTTGACATGTGCCTATATTCTGATATGTTTTAAACCTCTCAGAGTAGGTGACTGTGACCAAGTTGTTAAGTTCAATTGTTATGTAAACTTTTTTACGTTTAGGCCAGTTTACGGTGCACTTTTACTTGAACAGTCATTCAAATATATACGTCAATATATGTCGAGGAATAACACAAATCTATGCTAAAACTAGGCCACTATGGCTTATTTTGGCGTTCATTACATCATAGATTAATTTGCACATTTAACTTAGATTCCTTGACATTGTTATTCGTACCGTCATGAAAATAGAGATGTCCCTGAATCCAAAGGAATGCAATCACAAGATACCAAAAGTTCCTTAATGAGACCTAGATACTCTTCGTGCATTAAATGATAATGCCCACTTTTAAAGTTTAAGTCTCCTGTGACATTGTTTATTCATAACGGGTAATACACATCTATATCAGGCTTCAGTGATATTATATACTTCAAGGATTCTTTTGTTTTTTAGTTTCTCAGAAAACTGTTGTGCATTCATGAAACTCAACTGGTCTAATTATTTAGACTTTATGTTCCACACTTTCAATATTTACGTATTTATGCTGATACGTTCACCTTTATTTAGAGGGGAATTGAGAAATCTAACAGTTTTTCACGATCTCTTTTACGCACGTTCCGCACATTCTTGCTTGCGGAAGTGTGAGGGGGCCTAAAGTATAGATTTAACATGAAAAGTAATTTGTTTTGGTGATTTTGTTTTTTTTTACACCCCTGGGTCCTGGCCCAAAGTTTCAGCCTCTTTGGACAAGTAAGCAAAATATAGAATGTGCAACCCATGGATGATTAGTCCACTAACGCGATCAAAACGTATGCATAATCTTTAGGCTGTATACAGCCAGGTGCTGAATCGATCGATACTCCCCGAGCAGCAGAGGGGGGGGAACAGACCTTTGCCTGAAAAGCGTCGAAATGTCGAAAATAAACCTTCCTACGAACGATTGAAAAATAAAAAGCGTCGACAGATTTAAAAAAGCGTCGACACTTTACTGAGAAAAATCTCTGGAATTTTTCTAATTAATATTACTCCATTGTCGTTGGTGATTTTTTCTAGTTTATTATGCATGCTGTTGACGCAATTACGCCTTCACTGAGGTCATCACCCCCTCTGCTGCTATAATTAAATCATTATGTTATAATAAAATGGTACATCCGGAATCTCATACTGCAAGAATAGCTCGAGAACGATTAGAAGCAATCAAAAAATTTATTCCTGTTAGAGATTCATTTAGAAAAAATCTACAAGCGCAGCAAGAAGCACAAATTGAGTACGAAGAAGACACTAAAAAACTGTTTAAGCCCGTTACTGCAGCTACTGAGAAAGTTACAACAGTCATCAAGGAAGATCTTCTTCCAGTATCAAAACAAACAGCAGAACAAACCGAAAAAATAGCAGCGAGAACTAAAAAAACAAAGAAGATTTTACGAGATCTTCCACCTGACATAGCCAGGGAAATAGCTGCAGCTCAACCTCCACATGTCGGTGAAGAAATACTTGAAGGTATTGGAAAACTTCGTACTGAAGTCGCCGACGTGAGAAAAGAACTTGCATCTGAACCCAAACCAGTAGAAGAAAACTTAGAATTGATTGCAAGATTTAACAAAGGAATTGTTGAAGACATTAGAAATACTGAAGAAAAAAAATTACCTAAAATGATATTATCTGGTATATTTAATAAATCTAGTATTTTAAAAACTGGTCATGAAAAAGTAAATGATGATAATTTTATTAAATGGATATATCGCGTATATTACAACAAAAAACAAGCTAGAGGTCCAGAATACGAAAGTCTTCATGAAGAAGTAAAAAGACTTTATAGAAAGAGCCTGAAACAACGAGAACAACTCGCCCAGTATCAACTTCCTCCACCTCTGCAACAAATAGAACAACAACAATCTTCTCCACCTCTGCGACAAATAGAACAACAACAGTCTTCTTCGCCGAAACTTAAAGAGATGTATCTTAAAAAATCAAAAGAAGAAAGATCACCCTTTAGACTATTTAAGAAAACAACAGAAGAAGGAGCTACTGGCAGTGGTTTGGAAAATAATTTTGTTTGTCCTGATAATATCCTCAATGACGTGTCACGGTTAGAAGTTCTCATAGGAGGAAAACGTGCCGGAAATAATTCACCAGAAATAACCAATGAAGCAGCTGATATTTGTCGGCAATTATTTCAAGGTGGTGTCATGGATATTGGCGTTTACCGAGAGCTTATTGATGAGCTCGTTGATGATTAGTCACCGCGATTAGATAAATGGTAAATAAAATAAGATGATCATACACAATAATCATCGTAAATCCGTATCGGTCAGAGCGGTAAACTCACGATTACCAATCTATAGGGTTATTTACGGAGATGGACTTGGTGATGTTATTCAGGGATTATTTACAAGGTTAGCCCCAAAAGCAGCGCCTATTGCAAAACAATTATCGATGAAAGCTATTGATATTGTTCGTGAAAAAGCTCCTGGTGCAATTATCAATGTTGCTGGGAAGGCGTTCTCGGCGATCAAAGATAGACTAGCACGATTAATAAGACGAAAACAACAACCACCAGTAAAACTGGCAAGTACTGAAATTATGCCCGCAGACGTAAGTAAAATAATAAATCAAGCTGCAAATAAAAAACTAGCAGCGTTAGCAGATCGGGGACTCGGTGAATCGGGAAATAATATTTCAAGTTTAATATCAGGAAGTGGAACTTCCCGAGGTGGAACTTTACGAACGCGGTAATCAACGTGTTAGACGAAAATAATTATAATAAAATGTTCAAGCGCGTATCCGACACAGCATTTGACATGGAAGCACCTGTCCTTAAAGATGAATCGGTACTTGATTATCAGTTTTATTCTTATGACGCACGAACACCAGATCAACGTGGAAGAATTGAACTACAAGTTCATGACACAAGTAGATATTTTCTACCCGCTGAGGCTTTTATTGAGGTAGAAGGTACAATCATAAAAACGGATAATACTAATTACTTAGATCCAGTAAAAGTTGGTTTCGTCAACAACGGGATCATGGCATTATTTGATAGCGCCACGTATATGATTGATGGAAAAAATATTGAATCGATTGAGAAGGATGTAGACGTTGCTACAACAATAATAGGGCTGGCAAGATATTCTGATGATTATACAAGGTCAGCAGGTCCCACAATGATGTTTGTGAAAGATAATTCTAATAACTCTGAAAGCGATCCGTATAATATAAGACGACCAAGAAACGAAACCAATACCGCTGATGCTCCTGTGTGGCCGGTGGTTCATGGTTCTAATGAAAATTTCAACTTGGGATTTGCAGCACGTAGAAATATGTTGCTAGGAGACAATAGAAGATTTTCATGTACAATTCCACTATCGCATATTTTTGGATTTTGCAGGAATGTTAAAAAGGTTATTTTTGGAGCTAGACACACGGTTGTTCTTGTAAGAAAGGGTGATGATAACGATGCTCTGTGGAGACCTGTTGGTGATGCTGGTAAAGTAGTATTATCGAAACTTTCACTGTGGATGCCGGTAATGACTCCAACGATCGCAGAAGAACAGAAATTAATTTCTTTCATGGACACAGGTGGTAAATCCTTGTTGTCATGGTTGACAACAAACACAGATAGTATGCAAACTAACGTTAACGGTCAGTTTACATGGCATATAGCATCACAACAAGGTGTTTCTGCACCACGACATATTTTTATTGCGTTTCAAAACCATGATCGTTTAGGTAATCAAGTTCACTCTCATATGATATTTGATAAACTAGGTCTTACAAATATTTCCTTGCGGATAAACGGACAACAAGAACCAACAGAGAATATACAACTAAATTATGAACAAAATCGTATAGGACGTGCATATCATCGTTTGATGTCATTCATGGGACATGATCAAAATGTAGATACTGGGTTGCAAATATCACAATATGATTTCAGGACGTTGTATCCGATTTATTATTTTTCACTGGAGCATCTTGATCTATCAAAACAATCTGTCGTTGATATACATCTTAAAGCAACATTAAATACAGGTGGTGTTGATTACAGAGCAATCGCGGTTATACTTAGCGATAAAGCCATGTTACTTGAAGGTGGTAGTGGTCGAATGAGGGTCGTTGATGCACCAGTGGAAAATCTTTAATTATTATTTGGAGCGTGGTAGTTATTTATCATAAAATGTCATATCATCACGTTAGTGTCAGTCTGACTCCTGGTCAGATTAAAAACCTTCAATCAAATTCAGCAAAAAACTGTGGAATGAAAATATCACTAAAGCGAGATCAGATCACGGGTGGTCAAAATAAACTATCATTATCAGAACGCCAGCTTAAACATTTCAATGGCGCTAAACAATCAAAAACAGGCGTCAAACTCAATCTCTCTGCGGGTGCGATTAAGGACTCAGTTAAAACCGGTGGTATTTTCCCACTTCTCGCGGCTATTCCAGCGTTAATAGCTGCTGCTGCTCCAGCCGTAGCAAAAGCAGCCGCGTTAGGTGCTGTTGGAACAGCTGCTGGAATGGCTCTAAAGAAAGCAACAGGGCAAGGATACAAAAAAAGGGACGCGGCTTAAGATTGCCAGGATCTCGTTGGGGAAAGGGTCTGAGGCTTCCACGTTAGACGTTCCAGCATCAAATTTTGATTTACTTGATGCTGCTAAACGATTAAAAATAAAAAACTTCAGAGGTGTTTTCATGCGAGATCAATTACCAACACAACCAAACAAACTAGAAACAGGTATTATTAATCTCGATGAACGTTCTGGGCCTGGTACTCATTGGGTATCATACGCGGTTGATCCACGTGGAATCGTTTATTTTGATTCATACGGGTTAGCTCCACCTGTTGAATTTATCAAGTATGTCGCACCACTCCACGCAACAACCAGAGTTTGGTATTCAACGTTACCCACACAAACAATGACAGATCCGCCAATATGCGGCCGTGAAGTAATTAATGTACTTAACGCTATATCAAAATCATCCAAACCACCACATAAAGTCGTGCATGATTATACAAGCAACCGATTCGTTGCGCGTAAAGCGTTTTAAACAACAGGTCTTATTATAATGGTTGATATTTATGGAAGATCTTCTTCACGCGTTAAGAGAAAATCCGGCGATGTTGATTTGTCAAAGTACGCGACTAAGGATGACCTCGCTGACGTTATGAACCTGGCTGGAGTTGACCCAGATGAGGTTGTTATTTTTCAAGATCGACATGGTAAACTAAAAACAAGCAATATCAAATGGAATGATATAATTCGACGAGTACTTGGTGCAGTTACGGATAATATTCCTGTGTTTACTGACAGCGGCAGAATTAGGGATTCAAGTATGTCACTTAAAACCATCAGAGATGAAATTGCAAAAAGTGTTGCTAATCGCATAAAAAATACCGGTGACATAATGACAGGTGAACTTAGCATGAACGGAAATAAAATAGTAGTTTTAAGAGATCCAACATCCGACGAAGATGCAGCAACAAAAAAATACGTCGACACCGTAGACGGTAAATTATCCACGTTACGGACCGAGTATGATGTTCACGTAGGCGCTTTTGGAAGATTTCGAAGAAATTTTCAAAAAACCGATGATGCCATAGATAAATTCTTCGGCACTCCGCACGCCATTGACATGAAACTCGTTGATATCAAAACTAACCTAGACACGATTAAACAAACACAGCAAGACATCGTAGCGGGGATTCCTGAGATCGTCAATAAAACCAGTCTGATTAAAATCCCAGCCGGAATAACTCCCGGACATATCACAAACATCGTATGCACGGTATCATCGGGATTTGCAACATGGTCGCAGCAAAATAATACTATCAAATATACCGGAACAGTCACTGGCGTGTACAGGCTGTCTGTGTTTAGTGCTGCGCGATTTGAGATCTTCACAACGTATCCATGGCGTCATTCCACCGACAGGTTTTCCGGGGTTGTATCTATTATATTAAATAGCGGAACCGAAGAAATATTTATTCTGGAAGCAGCTTATAAGAAATTAACCGCAACATCTTACTGGTGGTGTTTGGAATTTGTAGCTGAAACACCTCAATTGGTTACTGCATAAAAATATATGGACGGTGCACAATACAGGTACAATCAAGCGCGTGAATGGCAGGCGGCGCTAAAAGATCAAGTCGAACAATATACAGTAAAAGTAAAAAAATATCGACGACGATTAGTTATCGTCGACGTGATTGTTTATTCAGTATCCGCTGTTGTTGCTGGAACGGGTGTTATATTATCAGCGGTGACAATGATGGCACCAGTAGCTGTGACTATTTCTGTTTGTGCAGCAACAACGATTGCAGGTGTGCTTAATATCATCGCAAAAAAAATATGTACTTGCACGAACGAAAAATTATCCTATTACATAATAAAATTACACACAGCGACGGTAGCATACTCGAAATTATCCTCGTTGTTATCAGCAAGTCTCAGTGATGGAATTATATCTGATTTCGAGTTTTCAATGATAACTAAAATATACGACGAAGGTATCGGTATTAAAGATACAAGTATTAATAATGACGGAATTACTCCAGCAGATCGTGACTAACACAACCCCGCACAAGACAACGATGATCTCGGTAAGTTCAACTAATCCTGAATTTAGTATTAACTTTCCTACTGCAATTCACGCTAATGAAATTGCACTAGCGCAACTACGGGTATATTACAGCTGGCCAAATATCAAATCAAAATCATTTAATGGTACACCAGCAAATAATTCGCTCGTATTTGCTAATAAAAACAAACCCGATGGAACACCTGACTGGGTTGTTGTTGGAATACCCACTGGTAGTTATGAGATCGAGGAGATCAATGATGAATTTCAACGTAGAATAAAATCAATAACAGGAAAGGAAGCAAAATTATCGATTAATATTCATGAGCCGACGCTGTCCTCGACGATAGAGATACATTCTCCTGATTATGCCGTTGATATTCATCAATCTTCAATCAGATCCGTACTAGGTTGGCCTGATGTTTCCCCGGTACATGAAGGACCACCAGAACCAAAATTAATTGAATTTCTTACTGACGAAGCCAGTTTTATAACAACTCCAGAATACCGAGATTCGTATCCATGGACTATGGCTTACGTTTTGAGAGATGGTAAAAGATATCCTTTACTACCGTTTTCTATCCATGATGTTACAGAAACTTCAGTTGTTATCGTTTCTGAAGGATATCTCAGATTACATGCTAACAAAATTAGAATTGAATACACAACTACATTAACGACACTAGCACAGTTGTTTAAAAACTATATCCTGGAGTATCCTAATGACGATCTAAAACATCAAATCATTGTAACGATACAACATTTAAATCAAATTATATTAGATCTTAAATATTTTAATCAGGAAATTATTGAGGCAATAAATGCTCGTGATTATATAGATACAAGAGAAAAAAAAATAGTATCAAACAAGCATACATTGATCATTATAAAATAACTGAAGCAGAATTATTAAAATTTACACTACCAGTATTTGAAACCGGCGAATTAAGAAAAACGCTCATGGATCTTATCACGAAAAGTTTTTCTGAAATACTCGATGTGTGGAGAAAACTAACTGTTCTTAGATATAATAATGATCCACTCGGCGGTGGAAGACACGTATCTCCGGGAATCGTTAATATAACATCGACAATCGCGGTTAATCTAGTTTGTGACGTAATAGAAGGCAGTTATCAAATAGATCTTGGAAAATCAAATCAAGCTCAACAAGGATATATTTTATATACATTTACACCACAAGTTCCCCCTGGGGATTTGATCGTGCAAGTACCAACCAATCCTGTTTATTTATGCACGCATAATCAGTATTTGTCACGAATAAATTTCAAACTCACAGACCACCTTAATCGCTTAATTGACCTACGTGGAGAAGAGCTTGTGATAAATTTATATGTAAAGTCTTAGATCTTTTGATCAAGAATCTTCGATTCTAAATTAATCCAATAAATATTATATAATGTACCAGCACGTGAGGGTTTTTATACATGACAAAGAAGCACTTGAAAACGCCATCAGAACACGGTTTTCACAAAACACAGAACAATTTAACGTTAATTTAGTTATTGATGAATACGGAAGCGAGGATTTCTTATTAACACAAGAACAGTTAGATGAACTCCGTCGAGAACATATTATCGAGATCATTTGTGACAGAGATCAGATTCTAAATTATGCACACTCCTGTATTAAAGTGAATCAACTTAAAAAAATAATAAATAAATAAAAATATTGGTGCAAAATATATCTAATGAGGTAATTGTGTTGAAAAATTCATCTTTTTTGAATATTTTATTTTTTTTCCCTGAAAATTTGATCATTTCACATAAATCTGAGTCATCAACTAACACATCAAATTCAGAATAAATAATAAATCTAAGTACCAACTAGCCCATCGAGTTATAAATTTGATCATTTTACATAAATAAGAATCTTCGATTCTAAGTACCAACTAGTCCATCAATTTCAGAAATAAATAATAATTCAAAATAAATAATAATAAATAATAAATCGGAGTCATCAACTAACACATCAAATTCAGAATAAATAATAAATCTAAGTACCGACTGACCCATCAGAATCATAAATTTGATTGATTTGCATAAATCTAAGTACCAACTAAGCCATCAAAATTACAAATTTGATTGATTTGCATAAATCAAAGTACCAACTAACCCATCAGAATTATAAATTTGATTGATTTGCATAAATCTAAGTACCAACTAACCCATCGAGTTATAAATTTGATCATTTTACGTAAATAAATAATAATTCAGAAATAAATAAATAATAATTCAGAAATAAATAATAATTCAGAATAAATAAATAATAATTCAGAAATAAATAAATAATAATTCAGAAATAAATAATAATTCAGAAATAAATAATAATTCAGAAATAAATAAATAATAATTCAGAAATAAATAATAATTCAGAAATAAATAATAATTCAGAATAAATAAATAATAATTCAGAAATAAATAATAATTCAGAAATAAATAATAATTCAGAATAAATAAATAATAATTCAGAAATAAATAATAATTCAGAAATAAATAATAATTCAGAAAAAATAATAAATCTAAGTATCAGCTAACCCATCAAAATTACAAATTTGATTGATTTGCATGAATCTAAGTACCAACTAACCCATCAGAATTACAAATTTGATCATTTCACATAAATCTAAGTACCAACTAACCCATCAAAATTACAAAATAAATATAATTTCAGAAATAAATATAATTTCAGAAATAAATATAATTTCAGAAAAAATATAATTTCAGAAATAAATATAATTTCAGAAATAAATATAATTTCAGAAATAAATATAATCTCAGAAATAAATATAATCTGCACGTGGTCAGAGCGAATTATTTTCACCAGAATTATTACTTTGGACGGGGTTGCTCGCTAACATAATTTTTCTTAATAGTCTTATGCGAGTACTAATTGTTTTCTTTTCCTCGTACTCGTGGGATAACAACGATCTAATTCTTTCTACGGAGGCAGAGAGAGGAATGAATTCCTTCACCTGATTATCTTCTACGGTAGCTAGCGACTGAAACATTGCCGCCTGAATCCGTTTCATGAGCTTGTATTCAGATGATAGTGTGTGTATTCCTTGGTTTTTACGTTCTTGTAAAATCTCAAAATCAGAAACTATTTTTTCAGGATTTAGTTCATTAGATATATTAATCCCGTTTTTCTCTAGTATTTTGATAGCAACAATTACATCATTTATATTTTCATGGTTCATTATTTAGTATATAAATCTTTAAAATAAATTTTTTTTTATCCCTATCGAGTCTTTAGCGAGTTCGTCGGGATGTTTCAAGGACAATAATGAATGAAGAGCTCCTGTCGAGTGTATTAGCGAGCTCAGATTATGAATGAAGAGCCCCTATCGAGTGTATTAGCGAGCTCAGATTATGCATTGGACGGTACAAACATATAACTTAATTAAGGAAATGAATATATACAATGATATATATAATGATGATATATACAATGATGATATATACAATGAATGAAGGACGGCACAAACATATACGCTCAGCAAAATCCCACCCACAATAATTAATCCAGTGGGTGATACGAAAATGTATCAACCACCAGTCAATATTGTGGTTGAATTTTGCTGAGCGAGGGGGTTTTGCGGTTCCCCCCATTATTATAAAAATCGCAATTATGCGCACCACCGACAAATTGTCAGCCATGGGGATTCGATCCTGGACCGCGAGCATCACAGTCCAATACCGTACTGATTGAGCTATCGAACCTTGTTACGAACATATGTTTCGGAAGTTAATATATAGCTAAGGAACCAGTACAATTCTGAGTTCAAGAAATACGTTTTCACCAAACAAGTTAATTTATAAAAGCTGGATTATTTACTATACCACGCCATCTAACTGTTAGATGTTTTCATCCTTCCTATAATATAACTGTTAGATGTTTTCATCCTTCCTGTGACTATACGAGATTTTCAGTCCTCTCTATAACTGTTCAGTGGAGAAATATATTTACGAGATTTCCCACTCGTAAATCCGTGTCATAGTCAAGGGAGTATTTAGTTGCTAATATTACTCGAACCACACATACGCATAAATACACACGTACACAATCTCGCATTATATTTCTGCACTGAACAAGGAAAATGCAACTGATTTTTAATTCCAAATACTATATGCACGTATTTCTGTAATCGAGTAAATGCACGCAGGATCCCTGTGCTGTACTGTAGATCTAAAATTAACCCCACGATCGATACAGACTAGACGCTGGATTCTGCACTCAGTAAGCTGGAATATACATTCGGTTTTCTGTAGTTTAGATGTAATGTTGCTGTCTATGTGTTGTGTTGTTCTAAATGTTTCACGAATAGAACAGAAAAATACACGAACTGTATATTTTTGTAAGTTAGAAACCGTAGATAATTATGACCATATACCGAGGATCATAAAATTACCTCCCTTTCATGAGTCAAAAAATAAGTAGTGTATGGGGGAAATACTATGACATAAATTAAAACATTAATTCGAGGTGGTGATGATAGTTAACAATACTGAAAGGTGATTTTCTGTTTATATTTTTTTGAGAAAGCAGATCTGGTTATATTTTCTGCTACTTTTTGTACTGAAGACGGATTAATATCAAAGTATTTCGCAGCAGAACACATCGAACGAAATATAATTTCTTCGCCAGTTTCTCTGTTCGCAGAATTTACCACCCTTCTAGAAACTGTCTTACATCTTCCAGTATTACCACGTGCACAGTTTTCGCTATATGTAATAACCTGAAGGTTGGATAAATTATTGTTTTGAGTATCCCCGTCAGTATGATCGATCACAAGACCGTTTTTGATTACTCCAAAGAAACATTCGTAGATGAAACGATGACAATGATAATGTTTTCTCTTCCCAACAGTAAACATTAGATAACCAGCATTAGTAATATAACCAACCGGTTTTTTTAACTTACAGTGTCTAATGACACCGTTAATATTTGATTCATAGTTTGTTATAACAGGATGTGGGACAAATTTATTTTGCTCCATTATAATAATATTATTTGTTTAAATCATTGTTTGTCTGAAATCTTGATATATAATCCTCCACGGATTTTATAGCATTTTCACTATTATTATTTTTTTTGTCATAATATCTTTTAAGCTCTCTGTATCGTTTACCACCGCACTTTCCACATGATTCTGTTTTTCCTCGCACTCCAGCACCACATCGCAGACATGGTATTGGTCCTAAGCTTCCACGGTTAACGCACTGCATGTGTTGTCCGCAAAATTCCTTTTTGCCAGATTTATTACAACGAGTTAGTGAACCCACCATGAGCCATTTGCATTGAGACATTGTATACATATATTCTTTATTTAAATATTTGTTTGAAATATATGAACGAATTCGATAGATTATCCCGAATAAAACCCTTAAGTGGAAATAGATTTCATCTTGACAGAATATCTCCTGGCCTACCGATGAAATATTTGGTTGATCCGAAAAACAGAGGTTTGATTAATAAAATTCACGACGCCAAGAAAGAATTTCACACAGATGGTGCATCTCATGTCTGGTCAACGTTCAAGATTATACGCAACAAAAATATCATTAACGCTATGATGAACGACAAACGAGCAGCACTTATCATTAACTATCTTGATAATCGCAAGTATCTTTTCAGAATAAAATTCGTCGTGTTGACAGAAACAGATGATTGGATTATCCTTGACAAATATGATCCTGTCCACGGTAATAAAAAAACTGTCATGCTAAGTAGAAATTCCAAACCAGGTCTATTGACTGGCATTGACAAACCGTATTATGAACGAGCATATCCTGTGACCGCGGTTATTTATGGAATCTATGTGATAAATGAAAAACCCAGCGTTGATAAACTATCACCGATGAAACTTTCAAAAATAAATTGTGTGGCTGAACGAGTAACAGAACATTTTACAAACGCGGCCCGTGGAAACGGTCTAACGGATAAAAGACGTAAAATAATAAACACGTGGGGAGATATGGTTAAAGATACCGGTGCGTCTGTCAAAGATGTAGCTGGGTTAGGAAAAATATTAAAATTTCCAATAACCGTAGCGACGATAACAGGGGAGATTTTGTATGAATCAAAATATAAATCAAAAGGAGCCTCAATTACAATTATTGATCATAACGCACACGCGTGGACTAACGCAGTAACAGTGTTTCCACGAAATCGAACTGTTAAATGTTATCCCATAGATAATTCTGGGGGAGGTATGTTTGATTTTATTAACGAAATAAGTAAAAACAATCCTGGTCAGTATGGTTATTTCAGAGTTCTAACGACGAATCAGATATGAAATTTGATCAGTTTGTGAGACCAAATGGCGTTATTTATCGAACAAATCCTCTTCACGAAAAAATGAAAAATCTTGCACTGCAATATACTGATGACGCTGACGAATTATTGAGCAGCTGCTTTACTGTTCCGTCAGTTGCGGCTCATTTTGCTAGAAAGAAAAATTCGTGGAAACCAACTCGGTTTGATTTTCTCAATGACATAGTATCTAGTTGTGTCGAATATGGACACGGCGGATTGTGGAATACTAAATACGATCACAGAGATGTTATTTCAGTTGATATGGTTGCGTGTTATCCGGGAAGTTTTCTTGGATACGGAGATTGTTCTGTGTATTTTGAGCGATTCGGTCATCCGACGCACGAAATGACGCGAGTATCGATAAATGGACCATTACCGGATTTTGACCTAACTGGATTCGCTCGTATCGAATCATTCGAGTTTGCTATGGGACTTCATCCAATTTGTTATGTTTGGTTTGGTAAACATTTTTCAGAAAAAATGTGGACACCAATAGTACTATTACGGTATATGCTTGATTATACGACATTAACACGGTTGATTGTAAGTGAAGCAATTATATCATATCGAAAACAAACCGAGGTTTGGTTACCACATTCGGACGAAACCGATTCGAAGGATCTTGGTAGAAAAATAATTGGCAAGTTTACACAAGGAGCAGCATATGATCACAGACGACATTGTGCAAGATTGATCATGGACGATACTGAGTTAGATTTTATAATCGTTGATACAACGAACAAGAACACGTTTATAAGTCGAGAAACAGTTTTCTTGTCAAATGGAAATAAACTAGGTACAATTGTGAGCTACATGGACGGTGAGTCACCTCAGTATACTCATTTAAGATCATCGATGCTCGCGTATGTTTCAATAAATCTATTATCGATGATAAATAAGGTTTCTACACATGCCGTCAGAGTTGCTACTGATTCGTTTTATATAAATAAAAAACATTCAGCACTGTTAGAAGGATTAAACATAGGCACTCATACATCGTGGGGTTCGTGGAGAATAAAAAATGAATATATGCTCGATTATTCCGAATCCGCTGATGTTGCGGTTAAAGATATTTACTGTAAAAAATGTCAAACGTTGACAACTTCGTTGTTACCATCGGTATACGATCCAATAACTAGACACAAAACGGTTTATCTAAATGGACCTGGCAGTTCTGGTAAAACCACTCGAGCTATCGAACTATTTCAGAATTCAGATATGATTGTACTAACACCTACACATAGACTAGCGAGAGAGATGAAACAACGCGGTGTTAATTCCTGTACTTATCACAGCTTTTTCCGATGGAAGGGTGATACATGGACATCTTTAAGGATGGGAGAGAAATACATTCCAAGGATCATAATATGGGATGAGATATGCACTGTACCGCTAGAAACATTAAAAACATTTCTTGATTGGTTGTTAACAAGAAATACTGCCGTGATAATGTGCGGCAATCATGGTCAACCACCACCCGTAGCTGGACCATCTCCACATGATTGGCTGAAAAATTTCGTTGACCATGCTGAAGAAGTATCTGATGATCATAGAGCACTTGATGCAGCGTTGAAGGAATTTAAAAAATTAATCAGACTACAACCGAATAAAATTCAATGTGAAATAATGCGTGAAATAATTTCAGAAACACCCATGAAAGACTTTCTGCAAACGTGGCGACCAAACGATTTGATAGTTGCAAGCAGAAAGATAGTTCGTGATAAACTTCAACGGGAATTGTTTCAGTTACAACGAGAAAAGTTTCCAACGTTGTCAGTTCCGTTATGTTATCGACCAGCAGATACGCGACGGCAAAATATCGACGTTGATATACCAGGAGAGTCAAAGAGGAAACAGAATCTTGTATTGAATGATATTGTTGCAGTTGATGTTGATGTTGTTGAAGATGCTCTACGTGCTGATAAATCCCCGTGGACGCTTGGATACGCGATGACGATTCATTCATCTCAGGGATTAACTATTACTGATACAGTTGTTTGGATCGTTGATGATCACATCGAATGGTCGAACTTGGTTTATCTCGCAGTGTCTCGAGTTAGAAAAATATCTCAATTGAGACGAATCGTCATGGACTCGTCAGTGATTAGTGATGATGTTGTTGACGATGATATAATAAGAAAAAAATTATCTGGTTATGAACAGTGTGATAAAAAAAATAAACGCAATTTTGATCTTGATGTTGATTTTATTAATGCGCTGAAACAACAACAGAATAATCATTGCGCAAGTTGTAATTGTATAATGCTATGGCGGTATCTGAAAAATGATCCAAGACAATTTACCGTAGATAGAAAAAATAACAATCTTGGTCATACACGAGAAAATATAATGTTGACCTGTCTTGAATGTAATCGACGTAGAGGCGCCAGCGCCTTCGTTGCTAGTTAAGTGATCGAAATCACCGAAGTGATTTTGGTGGTAATTGTGTGTTATCGGGAATTATCTGTAATTGTTCACGCACAAATCCACGCTGAGGAGCAGCCGAATCCAGTCTGTAGATTGCGGGTCTACCTGAGGATCTTGTCACGGTGGATATCTTATGTGTGGTAACGCTCCAAATAGGATCAGTTGCTCTTTTTTTACCGCCTTCAAGTTCACCGGGCTCGTATAAATACCTAACAGTGATATTACCTAATAATGGTTGTGCTGAAAAATCACGTTGTTGTGTGGGTATGTGCGCGCTTGTAATTGCATTAATAGGTTTCATGTTGGTCGTTCGAGTAATCTCATTATTTAATGCAGCTATCACATTTGGTAATCTTGCCACCCATTCACGAGATCTCGTATCCTGAATAAATTCCTTTGCGTACTGATATCCAAATAACCGCTCAGCAAGTGTTCGATTAAATCGCTCAACAATTGCCTGATCACGATGAATTGCAGTATGTCCTCGTCGTATTTTGGTATTATGTTGTTTCATCAACGATGATACTGGACCAAGAAATTCCTTGCCAGGATCAACCTGTAGTAGCTGTGGCCATCGTAGACCACTTTGTGATCCACCACCTCGTTGATAAATTCGTTTAAACGCGTCGGCTACCTCAGTTGCTGTTTTAGTCGTTAACGGTTCTGCTTTTTTATATCTACTTGCAACATCAACAACAGTTAGCGCGTATTTGTACGTTTTTCTACGTACAGTATCATGTGGTAAAAACAGAATATCAGCTTGATGAACCTCATTAGGAACACTGACACTGAAATGAGCAAATCGAATTTGCTTAGGACGTGGTAGATAAATTTGCCATATTGCCTGCCTGGATAACCACGCTTTAGCAGTAGAATGTTTAACCGCTGCTGCATCAGCGAGTTTACTAATTGCTGCTTTACCCTTCCAGTATCCAACTGGTGAATAATAAATCGATTCCATTTATATATTACCAGCCCCCAGCGCTAATTTACCTTTCATCGCGGATTTTACTAACCAATTAGCTAATTTTTCTTTGATATTATTATTTTTTATAGCATTTAACGCATGAATTAATTTCACATCTGCAATATGCCTATTTTGTAGATTTTTACTCTTATAAGCTACATCATGAACATGACAAGCTCGATCAATAGCGTTTATTGGTTCCTCGCCTGGTTTTGGTTGATCCTGATTATCAAGCCTGATATCGAGTCGAGTACCAGGACCGCAATAATTATATCCTGGTAGATGTTTTTCTCCGCTGTATTTAGCCCATGGAGCACCTGGAAACTTTGACATCAAATTTGCAATATCACCACCGCGCCTATTAGGTAAAAACGAAAATTTCTTTCTACCGCATATAGAACATTTTCCACCATATGCTATTTTTTTATTTTTTGTTATAACCGTAGCTAAATCAGTGGTTGGAGTTTTAACTTTACAGCGTAAGCAATATAAATCCATAGATATTTTATACAACATGGATATAATTGATTTCTCAGCGACAAGAAAACAAGAACCTGTCAAGCACCATCCTGCGTTACCAAATTCCATCAGAATGATAATAATAGGCCCATCTGGAAGTGGAAAGACACAGTTGTTACTTAATCTTATAATGAGATGGTTAAAATGGGATAAATTATATTTGGTAGCCCCGTCAGTTGATGATCAGCGATGTTATAATGTACTTAAGGATTTTAATGAAAAGGCTAACGACGTTATCGAGTTTATAACCGATATTGATGAAGCACCATCAGTTGATTCCATAGACGGACTTATTAATAATTTAGTTGTATACGACGATGTGATGCTGGACAAACAATCAAACCCAGCCAGGATTTTTTCTCGAGGTAGACATAAAAATACCGACGTTATTTATGTTACTCAACGATACACACAAATACCAAAAGTGATCAGAGATAATTGTAATATTTTAGTTGTGTTTAATGGTGTAGACACACATACGTTGCGAAATATTCATCAAACCTGGTGCAGCGGTGACATGGATATAATTAAATTCAGAAATTTCTTTTTACGAGCGCAAGCTACTCCGCATGGGTTTATAACAATAAATTTACACGATCCTAGAACAAGATATCGTATTGGACTTGATAAAATATTTGGATAACAGGGGTGATGATAAAATTAAACTGAATTAAAAAGATATCATTAATATAATGAACAATTGTGCGTGGCTGCGTCAAGGAACCACTAATAAATGTGATAAAAAATGTCGTGGAGAATATTGCAAAAAACATAATTATCTTATAAAGAAAAATCCTCATGCTGGTCCACGAAGATGTGTTGGATGTAACAACGGCGTTAGAGGATTATATCAGATTTGCAAAAATTGCGGTGGAGATCGATACAGAAGTTTAATGATATATTACAGAAAAAGAAAAAACATAAATCCAAAAATAGAAAAACCACCATCAGAACTTGAATATTACTTGAAACATAGAACAAATAAAGATGAAACAAATAAAGATGAAACAGATGAGGAGAAACGACAGCGAGAACGTGTTGAGAAATATTCATCAAACTTGGTATGGTGGTAAATTTGGATAAATTAATATCAGCAGAGGGGGTGATGACCTCAGTGAAGGCGTAATTGCGTAAACAGCATGCATAATAAACTAGAAAAAATCACCAACGACAATGGAGTAATATTAATTAGAAAAATTCCAGAGATTTTTCTCAGTAAAGTGTCGACGCTTTTTTAAAATCTGTCGACGCTTTTTATTTTTCAATCGTTCGTAGGAAGGTTTATTTTCGACATTTCGACGCTTTTCAGGCAAAGGTCTGTTCCCCCCCCCCTCTGCTGCTCCCCGTGCTGTTTTCTGTGCGATAGACAACAGTGCTGAATCGATCGATACTCACCATTTTCCTGTGAGATTATAACTGAAGCATATTGTATCAAATCGATCGATCATTAAGCCTTATAACTGTTACAGATATAATTACAGCCCAGATTTGTCTCTACCATGTAAAGCTATTGAAAATGAAAAATCACCATTTTAATATTACGGAAGTGGGTATCTTGCCTCATTCGCTACCCTACGAGTCAACAGGCACCCGTACTCACCACTTACTCCCATCCCCCACGCGACCCGTAGATAGTTGGTTACTTTTTGTCGAGGGGTTGCTAGAGTGTGAACACCCAAGTGACGCGAGTGAGCCAGACATGGGGGTTAGAGTCTTGTACAGCTGTCCGTGTCCCCATATGGTACCGAATAAGGTCAAACAACACTTCCGTACAATTAATATGTGCTAGTCTGCAACGGTGGTGGAAGAAAAATCTCTGCGGAAAGACAGGCACGTTTTATGGTAGTGATCGATAAACACACTGCATAATGAATATCAGTTTGATTGAATAATTATCGGGTTTTTGCGTGAAGTGATAATCGATATTGTTTATTACCAAATCAATGGTTGATCCGTATATTTCTGAAACAACTATTCGGTTTTGATATTCTATAGCATTTTTTTTGCTATCACTTTGCTGTTTTTTTTTCTTCATGTTGTTGTTTGAGTGTACATCCTACGATCTTTTTTTTTTCCCCACAAAGGGAGACAATACTGCTGTAATATTTGTAATTTTGAGGCGTTTATTTAACTTTTTTATATTGTCTGTTTTTTCCCATGTCACTGCATGGCAACATTATCACATACATATCGTTGCTCAGCATTGGTAAGGTTTCTTCTACGAGGGACTTAAGTTTGTTTAGGTTGCTAGTTATATAAAATAAATCTTCTTGACTGAGATCAGATTGTTAAAAATCAGGGCAATATTTGACCATTTCATATCTGATAAAAACAGGACCACACCGGCTCTTTATTTCCTTAATAGTTTCTGGATGAGATGTTTTTTGCACACACATATATACAACGTGGTTTCTTATTTGTGTTATAACTGTCTGTGATTTTCCATTTCTCCAGCACAGTTTCATACTCGGCGGCACTGATTATTTTATCCTCGATTGCAACTGAGTACACTGCTGATCGTATTGAAACTACTCTGTGTGGCCGTAACCAATATGGAATAGACGCGTACTCAGGAATGCAGTCGCATCGAAATTAACTTGCTCGCATAACCAGAGAGAACAGTTACTATCGATATAGCTCAGACATTAACACCGGTTGGTGCACCTACAATGGTGTATGTTGTGGTGGCTCCAGTCACACCAAAACCGACAGTTGCTGACACAGTGAGCCCGCAAAAAGCATCTACGACCAGACACGCACGTTTATATTTCACGATAAACGCGCCGGTAAGACTGAGGGTCTATTATAGTTCCTTTATTCATAATACAATCGAGTATTTTAATTGCACTACAAACAGACAGACCTTATCCGGTTTCATCATCAAGAGCAGGCACAGTACTCACGCGCACTTCTAGCCAATACCTTTTCGACTGGCAGAATTGTACTGCAATTATACAAGATTTCTTCCCCGGGAACATGTAAATTTCAGGATGTTGTAAGCTCTGGTGGTTTAGCACTTCTCTTATAAAAAAACACCTATTACGCCAGAGCTTTTGTAGTCTAACGATCGTCTTTGCCCAGTAATTATGATCCAAACACGTGCGTCCTTGCTGTTGAATAATATCTGAGACTTTTATCTTCTCAGTTCGTTCAATGTAGGTTTAAAACATTCCTTGGTGAACTTAAACAGTGTGGGTAATTCGGTGGATGCCACTTTGCTATTGTTTTTGCACCTGGTGCTGCAGTCAACGATTTAGCATTTTTTCGTGTACGTGTGATGATTCCAACCTGGTTGTGACACACCAGAGTGATTCCAAATGGCAATTTCTACCTGACCCGAATTAAATTACAGCCCATACGAGGGTTTGGTAACGCCATTCTGAAGCAGATATTCCTCGAGAAGAGGAGCAAAATTATTAACAATGGTAGAATCGCTGACAGAATATCCAACACCTTATCGGTAAATTCCGCAACTTCATCACCACGGTCGGAATCCATTACGCATACATAAGGGTAAAAATCTAATTATTAACACAAACACCAAAGACGGTTAGCCATCTGTCCGGATAAATGTTGAGTACCTCATACTGAATTTCTCCTCAGGTCATTAATGATGTTGATAATGGCAACTGTGTAGAAGTTTAAATTATCACTTGGCGACCTGTTCATTTGCAAAATTAGTGGTACATGATAGGATGCTGCTTGTGATTTAGTAACATTCTCATTCGATCCCACGCGGCTCTACTTCCAATTATGATAAACAGATGTTCCAAACGCGGGCACCTCTTAATTATGAGGTTTATCCTTATTACAACTATTTACAGCAGAATGGAAAACAAGTGGGCCTTTTGTTAAAGTTGCCGTTTCCATGGATTTTCTCCTGCTCTGACTAATATTCCCGTAATTTGGTACCATAGTTACAAGGTGACCGCATATGATGTCATCCAACCCTGTTTGTACTGGCATAGTCGAATGAAAGAAAGGCAGACGACCCTGATGTCCACGTTCACTAGTGCCCCGGAATATATAATTAACCACTTCGACTGCAGTTCAAGTCCATTCTAGCCAAAATACAAACTATGTTGTGATGTCACCACGCATGTGACTCAGCGAGTACCAGGGCCTGTCGATGAATCCAGATTGACGATTCCCGTTTCGCATGTGCATGGCACCATCGCTGCAGAATCATCTCTCAAGAAAACACCAAGAAAATATTCGATTTCGAGAGAATCGATATTAGTCAAATGACGATTCGCTTCCATCAACGGCATGAACTTATGTGATCTGGTCATCGAAGACCTCTGCATGAGGGTATTCGATTATTTGTGTCTGGTAAACGAAGGCCTCATCCTTCTTATGCGACCACCAGCCGCCTTTTTATAAAGCCATTCTTATTGCAGTTACGACAGCTTCCAACGCTGCAGCTTTTGCAACCGCTGAAGATTTGTTGTTGTTGAGTTTAATTATAGTGGCGTGCGCACAATTGTGCATGTGCCACTTTTTTCTGACTGCACTGCAGCCTGCTAGTTGTTCCTGGGGAAGGGAATGGTGCCACCTCCCCCAGGCTTGTATGGGTTCAAGGAACCCTGACAGTTTGGCCTCAATCTGTGGGTCCATAAAGGTTCCTTACAGTTGAATGGTTGGCTGTCATTAGTGGGAAGGAGAGCTCGGGAACGGTCCTGGATGCTTTACATCGCTGGTTTCTTGTTGCATTTGCCTGGTGTTTCATGCGAGTTTTTTTTATTTTATTTTATTTTTTATATATTTTTTTCTTTCAAAATGTTCTAAAAAGAGGGAGGATGTTCTATGCTGTTTATACCACTGGAGATACTTCTGTCAACAATGCTGGAATGTATGCAAGGAATGGAAATATTCCATCGATATTTTACAATTGTGCCACCTTTGTCTTGGATAATCTCAATGTTACTGAAGCGTTTTTGTGTTTGGCCGCATTAAGCTGTGTGTGCTGCGTTTGGGTGAGCAACACTGGGATATTTCCTGTTAATTTTCCTGCAAGCAGTTTCAGTGTGACCCGAGTTATTTTTATTGCATGTTTTGATTTTTCCCAGCTGATTTTGAGTAAGGTTGACTTTTACTTTGCGACAGAACATTAGTATTTAAATACGTAGCACGTTCAATTTCAAATTTTACTAATTTTCTACAGGTGCATATATTACTTTCATTTGGCTACCAGCAACGTCCATCAAGTGAGTCTTGTCAGAAAGTATCAAATAACAGCATTCCAATTTTCACAACCAGCATTACCAACATGTGCATGAAAATATGACAATGCATGTCTACAACGGACTACCTGAACAACTCCAGATGTTCCAGAGAAAAGTGATATATCGGGTACAACGTATAAAGATTTTGCTGAGTTTTTTGAAGGTCCGTATCGACATTTAGATGCCGGTCAATGTACGACCACAGACTGTGATATGCACAGGCAATATGATTGGCATTTACACAGTCAACTGAATTTCTTCGACGGTTCATGATGAACGGTTAACAGTGAATAAACCTCAGTTACTTCTAGTTGTCAAATACCATTTTATTTTGTTGCCTTGTTTTTATTTCGCGCTGCAAGTTGAAACGCCAGAAACATGTGTTAGTGCAGTAAGACCGAACTGGGTACTTATTTACCAGATAAACTGCTCCACAATATCAGAGCAAGGAACGTCAACGTTGATGTGGTTCCTGACTGCATCAGCGATAACAAGCGTGATTATGCACAGTGAAGGGGATAACACTGGCAGCCACAAAGCCAGTTCATCTATTTCAAATTTACACGCAGGAGAACTTGTATTAAGCTAAATGGCATCACTGGAGATATTTTTACGAAACAAGTTTACCGTGTGTATGAGTCCAAATATCACTTTGCGAACACCTCTGCAAAACCCAAATATATGACTGAGGGGAATGGCACAAGAAAATGGTAATGAGGTTCCACTAAGTTGTGTTCAGTGCTGGGCAAATTCAAGATCTACACTTGGTTTAGGAAACAACTAAATTGTCCACATATGCGGACGTGTTGCTGACATTATTGTTATGGCTGCCTTATTGGTCTAACCGCTCCGGTGGTCAAGTGGTTAGAGCGTCCGCATCGGATGCGAGTGGTCGTGGGTTCCATCCCCGGCCGAGTCATACCAAAGACTTACAAAAATGGTACCGGGCGCTCAGCATTAAGAATTTAGTGTTAGGACTGGTCGGCCTGGTGTAAGGATAATGTGACTGGGTGGGACATCGTGCTACATGTCTGCGGCATGATGCACCAGGGCTGGACATCACTATAAACTGTCACACTGCAGACATCGTAGCAATATGACTGAAAAATTGTTAAAGTTAAGTTAAAAATCAAAATCTATCTCTCTTTCACACACACACACACACACACACACACACACACACACACACATATTTAGTTTATGATCTGTGTGATCAGCTACATCTTTGACAAATACCATAGTTGGGCTAGCGGTTCTCATGCAATCATAGCTGTATCGGGCGAGCGATTCCGAGAATCATTGTGGCCAAATCAACGTTTTCCAGAACGGATTCAATTTCTTTTCCATCGATGGAGTAAAATATACTATTGAACAACGCCATGACGCCAGAATTAACAAATTCCTCTTAGGCAATGCCGTCTTTATTGGGATTGTTCACGCGCACAAGTTCTTCCTCCTCATAGGGAAGGAAAAACCTATAGGTGTCTTGCGCTTGTAATTCTGCTTTTAACTGATTTGGGTCTCTGGCTGGATAGGACTAATACTGAAAATCTCGTTTGCTTCAATCCACCCTCTCCCTCGTCAAACGATGGATCAAATACCACTTTGCAGTGTGCAATGGTTTATATAATATCTATTTTTCACTGAATCAGTGCAATCCACTCCCCATAGCCAGAGTTGTAATCTTGGAATCTGACAATCGCTGTTGAGCGGCATCTTTAATGATTTTATTCACTGCAGGCGGCATTGGTTCAGTTGATTGTAATGTAATTCGTGCTCGTTTTACGAATAGCTGTATTCAGTCTCGAAGCGTCTGAGTTGACTGCGATCGCAGCTGCTTTAATCAATACACAGAAATACTTTTAACAATATCCACAACTTGCAGGTTCACTTGTTTAGCGATGGGTGCACCGCGCGAGGTAGAAGCTGTGAGTGATTTTGGTGCACACACAAATATACACGAACAAAGTCACAGAGGCAAGTTCCGTAATAGGTCATGTACATGGGTTTAAGAACGTTGACTACGCGAATGGGCCTCAAACGTTCACGTATGACAGTCATTATTGTTACATGTCAGGCCGATCTCAAATGCACAGTTGTATCATCACAGGATTACCACGCAGACCCACCACATGCACGTCTGGATCTTCCAGGAAAGAACGAATACAGATAAGCCGAATATTATGGCATGGAAGATGCATAGGTGCTACGGGTGTAACCAAGATCAAGTCACCTGATTCCACGGTGGGTGAAAACCCAAACAAAATTTACCCTGTATAACTACGCCTGTCGTATCGGACCTGCCTTTTTAACTGCCACTGACTGCGTCACAAGTTAAATTAAGTTGCGTCGTTGAGGTTATTCTCAGTGTCAGGCGCGACATGATATCCCACACACAATAATCGTTTATCCTCTGAAACGTGGCTAGGCCTGGCTAACAATGGTCTTATTGATATCCACCACATACGTTTGAGATTTCAATGGCATTGCCAGAGCTGAGTGTGGGCTGATGGGCACGTATGAACATTTTAGAGTCTTTGCCAGTTACCACAGAGATTTATCTTCGAATTTCATCATTGATCAAATCTATGTAGTAAGCTCACGAGGAATGGTCGATCTTATGCTAGTTGGCGCCACTGTCTGCTGAAAACACAAACATATTATTCGCGGGAAGACCACCAACAGTTGGGATTGGATATTAGGCCAACAGTAATGCACTCCCAATGAGGCTATACCGCTGCAGTGTGCGCGATTCATGTACACGTGCATGGCGTTGTCACGAAATTCCTCTGACACGTTGGCGACCAACAACAGGTCCGTGCTCATATAGAGATCGAGATAGTCGCTGAGGTTTTCGCACTCGAACGTAAACCAAACTTTCTTCGCATGTTCGTAGTAGGCAGCCGCAATAATTTCGCGTGCCGGCGATGAATAAAACACTTCGAACAGTGGCAGCCGATTTTCGGCAAATGTTCTGCAGCCATTTATATACTCGTACAGATACACGCCTTTTCTCGTGATTAGTTCCGTATTGGTGTAAAAGTATCGACGAATAACTTTGAAGTTCTCTGTCATCAGATTGCTCGCTAACTCCTCGAAGGAAGAATTTATTCAACTGGATCGAGTCAATGATCTGTAAATGTTTCAGCCGAAACGTCATGCATTTTTCCTTTAGGGATCACGCTAATCAGTGAGTCCGATGCCGTTACTACTGATTGGATGATAAAATGGCTATAGTGCTCACGCAGGTTATGAAATACCACAGGGATTTTGGATTTGTTGGGATAAATCCGCAGCTGCGCATTAACACGCTTTGTGTGAGATATCCTTCTACACATCAGTGATGTCAGTGACCACGAACTTTTGAACGAGAACTTTTACATTCGTCACTGGACGGGGTTTGTACTACGTCAGTGGACGGACTTTGCTCTTTATCATGGGGGCCAAAGTTAAGTAACACTGCTACGATTCCAAGAATTAGATTTGTTAGCAGTTGTTGAACATCTTTGCCTAGTCTGTAGGTGGGCGGGATAATGACTACGTGATATTCCAACTAACCACTGCTACTCTGAAACTGGGATTCGGTCACTTGTAATTGTTGTTGTTGTAGGGTTTAACGCCATTTTTCAGCACACGATAGGATATACATGGCGACTAGTATTAATGGTGGAGGAAGAACCCGGGAAAACCCCAGAAAAAAACACCGACCCACGAGAAGCTACTGGCAAGCTTTCTCACACACCCACAGTGGCCGAATCCGAGACTCGAACCCACGCAGACAGGTGAGATGGCAGTGATCCGTAACGGAGAGCGCTTTAGACCACTCGGCCACTCGAGACCCCCACTTGTAATTGTTATGTTTTTGCACGAATGCTCCCAGCCGCTTTATTAGAAGAGGCAAGACGACAATATTGTTCTTCCTCAGCACGAAGACAACAGTCCTGTTCATACCAGTCTACTATTGCAAGGATATCGGCTTTTCTTTCGCCTATGATATGGTGTGTGAGCGCTAATGGTCTTAATTGTTTACCGTTGTTTTGTGCATTTTTTATTGTTGTTTCTGCTGCCGCGGTGGCAGTGACAATCGTTGGTGGCGGTCTGTCTGCTGTTCACATACGGCTTGGTATGCGTATGCCATGCGGTCGCACGAGAGCTGTTTTAGTTGTGGCACTATCGGCATGGTTATACTCGATAGGGTGGGGACAAAGCGACTTTCTAAATGAAAAATGTTGTCAGTGATTTGTTTTATTTTGCCAGGATCAGAATCTGCGATCGCCACAATACAGTTGAATATATCATCTAGTTTTGTTTTATCAGATTGTGTTTATGCAGTCACGGGCGTTTGTCTTTTTTATGTCTGAGCAATTTATAGTTCTTACGAAGAGATCCACAGGGCTGGCAAAGTTGGATTTGACTCCGTTACCACATTCCAGGCAAGGTCGTACCCTAGACCTTCACCAAATATCTGCGTGTGTTTTGCAGTGCAGGGTTCGTATTTGCCAAGGTAGATTGCCTTGTATTTGTTACGTCTCAATGCCATGGCGCTTCCTATTTACATATGTTTGAGCTTTTGTGCAATTACCGAAAGCATACTTAATAGCTTCTTTCAACCAGCTTGAGTATGGCTGCCACCCGTTTCTGTTTATCTACTCTTTGGCATAATGAGACTTGGCCGATAGCGAGCCTCACAGAGTCAATTACGCGACTTTATGGTAACTCTTAATTTCAGATCAGGCTTTTTCAGAAACAATGGCGCATTCTTTTTGGACTTAGTTCGTGAACACGCGGATAAAATGTATTTTAACCCAGCATCAGACCAAATGCGCTCAAATGACTTGACACTGAGCACTGCACCAACTCGAATACGAACAGACTTTGTGTGTTTGTACCCATTTGCATAAATTTTCTTGGAGCACTGGTAAATTTCCCCAATCGTTTTTACTTGGTCCCTTTTGGCAATAGCCTCATGCAATGCTTTCAGGTGCTTGCTTCTCTCTTTTCTGAGTGGGTGTAATACTTTTCTTGTATCCACTGAAGAGAAGTCAGATGGGAAGCCATTCTTATAATTATGGCCCAGAAGCATCCGTCTAATTAGCCTGCTCTAAAGCATCTTCGTCGCTGACCTCATTAAAAACGTCAGACGCTGTTTGGGTGTAATCCGGTTTCTTTTGGGGGTGTACTCTTTCATGCACGATATTCTGCAACTTCTTTTTTGCTGTTGTTCTGTTTGCCTACGAAATCTGCCGAAGATTTTTTATTTTTTATTTCAAGATCACTGATAAATCTACCAACTTATCAATATTTTCTGCGCTTGTTTCGGAGACTTCGTACAACATTTTCTGCGCCTTTTGATGAACCCGTATGACGCATTTGGACGATACAACGATCTCAATTTGCCTGTCAAAGTCTTGAGATTCCATTCGCTTGGAAAATGTATGCCGCCATTAGTAACTTCCCAGAACTCTTTCAATATACTCTGCGAATCAATAATATCGTCGCCGTTCATTTGTATATAAACAGCTGATAATATCTTTAATATAATATTCTCTGCTCAACTACAATTTCCTATCTACAAACATAAAAGGATCAATGCACTATTACCATAGAGGCTATATACTACACTTAAAAAAATCAATACAAAGTAAAGCTGATATAATGGGTTTGGTAAAGTGCTTATATCGATCACTACCATAAATGGTGATTGTCTGACTGCAGCGATTTTCCTTTCCACAATCGCTGCAGACTAGCACAGAGTAGTATGGAAGTGCTGTTTGACCTCATTCAGTTCCCTATTGGGATACGGACAGCCATACGAGATTCTAACCGCCATGTCTGGCTCACTCACTTCACCTGTTTATTTTTCACCTCTAGCAACCCCTCGACAAAAGATAACCAAATATCTAATGGTCGCGTGGGGGATAGCTTGTCATGGGGGTTAAAGGCGATGAAAGGTGTTAGGGGACCCATATATTAGTGAATGAGGCAAAACACCTATTTCCGAAATACAGTTTTATTCCAAAAAGTATTTGCAATACTTAAAATGCTTACATTTTTGTATCAATTCTTATTATATGCTTATTTTTTCCCCCGTTAACTTCACATTGTCAGAATCGTTCAGTATTACCCAATACTGAACTTGCGCGACAATACACATATAGCATTCACGTGAATAAAGGAACTACTTTCTATTGTAAACAAACAATGGACGCAGACGCCAGCACTTTTTATTTGTACACAAATCATGTACACTTGCGTAAGAGGCTCTTTACGTTGTGGTTGTTTAAATTTGTTTCTGAATGAACTAAAACAGATGCTTCGTGGACTGCCACATACCAGCTGTTTTGGCACATTCCGCGTTGATACAATGTTACGGATTTAGGCTAGCTACAGTACATAACAGACCCAAGATAAGGTCCTTATAAATAATATACAAGTGACAAGTCATATACCCTCTTCTTTAGCTGGTGATAAGAATGGCAAAATAAAATATACTTACAGTTTTCCATCCTGAATTTCCTCAAAATGTATTTTCTTAATTCTGCAAATCCGAATTACATGAGCCATGTCATAGGTTTTCATTCTGGATTACACATTTCGAAATTGTGCTGTAATTTCGATGATAAGTGCAATTGCATCCTCCTTAATGCACTCAAAATGAAATAAGCATTAAATTCCACAGCGTCCTTTTGATAATTGCAATTGAAAGACTTCATATTTTTCCCACATTATGATTTCAAACATTCAATGACAGAAACAGAAACACATTTGCAGATGTCAACACGCTTCTCCCTAGCTAATTAAATCTCGTGTATTTCATGTGGAATCGTCACATACAAATCCAGTCCATAATCGCGAAATTTCCTAGAATCGAGAAAAATACCAAAATCTATTCATTCCATATCAAATGGAAAAGTTGTAGCAATGCACATTCATTCACAATATGACTCCAAATTTTAATTTTAACTAGACACGCTATTTTCTTTCGAAAGATATGTCGAGCGCGCGACTAAGTTCAAATTTATTTGGGCGGAGTTATGTGCGCAGTAATAATGTTGATTTGTGTAATGATGAATATGCGCATGTGTATTTAGTTTGGAATGCGGCATACATTCATTTACGTTGTTTCTTGTAGTGTATTTTGTTTATATAATTAAACCTTTGGTAGAATAAAAAATGAGCATATAATCAAAAGGTTACTGCATTTGTATGGGAAAATATGAACTCGTTTTGTCGGAAGGGTATATATACTTCACTCCCAAGGTCGTGCAGTATTCCATCCCAAAACTCGTTCATATTTTCCCATACAAATGCAGTAACCTATAAATACTGAGTAAACTTATTTTTATACATTTATCACTACATCGAATAAATATGTTAACCACATACATATATTTAAACAGAAGTTCTTAAATGTAAGAAAACCTTGCTGCCAACATATGGGGTTCACAGGCTGTCTCTTACATTTTTATTTAGCTGATTTTAATTTTAGATCTAATTTAGATTTTTAGTGAATTTACCGTTTGTAAATTTTGCCTGATACAAATTTAAATTTGTTATAATTTAAAGTCGTTGTGAAGAGGGCATCACAAACGTGTTCAAACAGCGCGAAGAAATGGCTTTAATAGTTGACATGGAACTGAGTCCGATAACGGCTACGGTTGTACCCCTCTGCGCGGTTTTAACACGCTATACATTTTTGTTGCAAGGCTCGGCAGCGGCTGGCTTTAATGCATCGTAATGGTTGTAACTCTGGCAAGTGTTGCACAGCTACAAGCATCCTCGTGAATTCCTAATAGTCACACAGCGCAGGGCCTGTTGTGTATTACCATTTAAAGTCACACAACGGAAACGCAACGTTCATTCTTTTACAATTGACGGACCAGGACTGTACTACAACTATTAGGCTATAATTGCTATCGTCATCGTCTCCCATATCACACAATGAAATATCCCGTTCCAGTGTAGTTGATGGTCTCCAATGCCAATATCATTTTGAGATGCCAGTGAAGTCATTTTCTCGTGGAACGTTAAAGACAAAGATTTACAAAGAGTATCGTCGATCGAGAGAGAGAGATTTGTTGAGATTGATGTTTCATAATTGAATATACTGTTTTGCTTTAATTTAAGAATGCAGTTCTGAAAAAGTATATTGATAGATGGTAGAAATGTGGGATGAACAAATATATTAATGTACTATGGAATTTACTTGGGAAATGATTCCTCAAAGCTGTCTTAATGTTAATAATTTGTTTGTCTCCGTTATACAAACCGCCAGCTTGTTATGCGAAATACGCTCTTTAATTTAATGAATTGTTTTTACATAATTATTAAAATGTTGCAAACGAGAGAGTAGAAAAGTGATGCCTACAAGCCAATACCATTACACTTGCAACCAAGCCAACTTGTAATCCAATATACGGTTGAAAATTTTGTATTGTCACTTTTTGTCAGTGAATCAGCCGTGTTCTACTGATGGGAAATGGGTAGGGTGGATGTGGTAGTATTTTCTTTTCTTTTCTTTTTGTGTCATTAAACATTATACGTAATAATGTCTTTTTAAACATACACATCAAAACCAGATGACTGTTAAAGTCCGGATTTGTGAAGGGCTATAGCCGTAGTTGTTTATTTTATTATAGGTGAGTAGACAATGCGGTACATTAAAATCAGCTGTGTCCTCCAGACAGACTGCGGCCCAGATGGCGCTCGCGCTTGTTTTCAAACGCCACTACCATAACAAGTTGAAATCTGCAAGAATACTACATAACTAACTTGATTTAATATATAACGATATACCGGTATGATTACTTTCAGAACTAGTATTTAATAGTATTAATTATAAAAAAACAACCCCAAAAGCAATCATGCATTTGTAAATTATATGAATAAAGAATGTACCATCCGACAGCAGAATCAACATACATGTACACGTATCAGACAGAAAATCATAAATATCACTTTTAATGGAATACGCCAGTGGAGCATTTAAACAGGTTTGAGCCGTGAGTAAAGAAAGCTCGGTTATAATTCATTAATATTAACATGAAATCTCTTGATGAGTGCAATAGCAGTTAAGCAGGACAAAACTGAAGATGCTTAAAAGTTTCTGCCGAAATCATTTTAGGATGAGTCTTTTCTTTTTATGTCACCTCCGTCAAAGGACGACCTATTCTTAATCGAAGACTGAATAGTCATCACGGACCGCATATGACCCTAATTGTTAATTATAACACCTTCATAAAGCCCAAACTCTACAAACTGCCAACAAATTGTTATGTGCACGTTAGCCTAAGGCCCATTACTCAGCTATACATCACTAAACCGGTTGCAACGACTGCTGCAAGAGTTCTGTACTCAGTATATTGACTTTGACTGGTTTGTCAAATGCATACATAGAACGCGGGAAAATACCATTTTCCTGTTTTCCTTTTTTTAAAAATCGGTTAAGTTTCAGAAGTTGTAGGTTTCAACAATAAAACGATATGTGGGAGGTCGCGGGTTCGATCCCCAGCCGAGTCGTATGGTAATAACAGCTCCCTCGCTTGGCGCTCAGCATCAAGAGGTAAGTATTAGGACTGGTCGGCCTGGTGTCAGGATAATGTGACTGGGTGGGACATCGTGCTACATGTCTGCGATATGATGCCCCATTGCTAGAATAATTATAGAAAACAGTTTTCCATTCATGTCACTTGCTTTGCTTTATACACGAGGTGTGCATCTTTCGATAGAAGTATGTATTTGGCCAATCAATAAGGGTAACGGCATAAATGGGGATACATATTAATAATTTACTGCTCGTTCAACAACTTGGAAATAAAATGCCACATTTCATCAGCGTTATCTACGTTTTTCTCAGGCAAATTAGATTTTTCCAATATGCTCGATAAGCACTTCACTGAGAATACAGGAGGGGCCCGATCTTAAATTAGAGGAGCCCTACGCGTCGAGCTGTCGGGCCTTTTTTTTTTAATTTTTTTTTTAGCACTAACTGCCATTGCTAATCTGGCTTTGGCACATCAGTTGATGAAAACCATATAATTTAGCCAATTTTCTAAGGCGAACCACTTCAAATAAAACGCTGTAACTAATTAAGAACATTTTTGTTACTTAACATCTGAAGCACATACACATACGCGCCATTTTAAATTGTTTGCTTACGATACAACATAAACCAAATTAGTTGCTTATTTATCTTGCTCATTCTACTACTACTGAAAGAGAAAATCCTAATTTACATAGTATGACTGTAAGGCCAAAGGTAAATAAAGAGTATTATGCACATAGACCGTCATACAGAAATGCAGACAAAGACTTGAAGAATATAAACAAATACACCAAGTTATATATAACAATCTTGTATGTAAAGCAGATTGGGCCGTCTAGTAGTAGTCACTGACGGCTAGGTCATTCATCGCACGCCTTACTTTGACACATGTACAATCCAAAACATTAATAATGCACCATATTTTATACACATGGGTGTTGATATCATGCACTCAGTAAAATAAAACATGTTCTGCTAGTTTTCAAGAGATTCTTCAACACGTAAAATCTTGTTTCTACATCCTACAACGATTATGGACAGGAAAATAGCGTTAACCTTGTTCATCTGTTTATCCGTCCAGTTAAATTTGACTCATCCGTTTTCAATAATTGTCACGGAGTTTCTTGGTCAATTTACTTATTTCATAGTTTGTGTGTGTGTGTGTGTGTGTGTGTGTGTGTGTGTGTGTGTGTTTCTTTCATTTGTTTCAGAGTGTTTTCCAGATGGACGGCTTGAGATGGTCAATCCCAATCCAGACAAGTATCTCTCGGCATTCGCCGAGTATGGGAACTCCTTGTGTAAAGCAGAGTGGGTGGATAACTCAACACGTCAGCGGTTGACCATACAAAATTGTGGCAAGGTCTGCAGAATTATCTTACTCCCTCCGACCTACCGTTTCTCTCTCTCTATCCCCTCCATCCAAACATTGGATCTTTGTGACAGTTTTAGCACCCTGTTAAGTTCTTATGAATAGCTTGTATCTTAACTTTGGAATTCGACCAGTTAAGTTTATTTGTCTTTCCTTTAAATAGGTCGTCCACCTAAAAGCAAACTGAGACCAACGCACAAGCAAAGAAGCAAAAATTAAAAAGAATTTTCACTAAATAAGCCTGGACAATGAAGAGTACCTTTAATGCCTTTAGATTTATGTTCCAGTACAATCAAGATTTGTGTGGACGTTTCAATGACAGTAAACCATATTTTAAAAAAGTGGAAAACACATTCAGTAGAACAATTTGACAATCTGGGAGTGTAAAAGTAGATCTCGACATAATGATCAGACAAACGACAAACGTAAAGTGGGTATGGTTACATACACGATTATCAGTTACTCACTTTTGTGTTATTTTGTAAGAGAGTTATCTTTGAACTTACTTTTATTCGATCGACACTTCTAAACAATTTCACATTTTTTCTTGATTTACGCTTTCATGTTAAACCCATGAATTAGATTTGTCATATATTTTAAATTATTGCTATCATATATAGCTTCGTGTAATTACTTGGGATGGGTAAAAATGAAATAAATGTTGCCCTTTTCTAACTGTCTTCTAATTGTCTTCTTAGACTAGTTGTCTAGCAATTGTCATTTATTTTCAAATTACGTCACGCTGTGCTGGAACTAGTGATTTTGCAACTTTTTATTTTAATGTACTCTTCTGGCAATATAAGAACGTTAAATACAAAAACTGAGTGGTGCAGCAATCGCTGTTTGCTAAATAGAAACATATCTTCAGCGGAACTTAAACATCTGTTGACCTCGACAAAAAAGAAGCTTATCATTAATTTATGTGTACCACGTTATTAACATAACATCAGTATGAAACAGTAGTAATAATATTTTATATAATGGCATGTGTATTTATGCACATCCCATTACCAAACATCCCAAGTTGCTCCTTGATGAGAGAAAGAACTTAAGCATATGATTTTATGATCAATATCAAGAGAACATTTAAAGTAAACTTATTACTTGTTTTCTCATTCTTTTACACTTTTTGGCCTCTGATTCGATGTGAACAGGTTGAAGTAGTGTGTCTATCTATCTATCTATCTATCTATCTATCTATCTATCTATATATATATATATATATATATATATATATATATATATATATATATATATATATATATATATATATATATATATATATATATATATATATATATATAGAGAGCACATCACAATTCTAGCGAATAATAATTAATTTAAATAAAAATCCACCTAAATTACAAACAGAACACTAGAATAAGAATCCTTCAGATGTTAAAGCAAGAGTGAATAATCCGAATGTAAATGGGGTTATATATCCCTTTAATTGACTGAATTAGCAATTACCAAAGTTTGGAAATAATCTGTCAACTTCATCTGAATTTTTCATCCTAGAAGATTCTAAGATCAGAATAATGATATGATTATTTAATTCACTGTCGTAGGTAAATATTAGTTATGTATTATGTTGTTTACAAAATAAATGTCACTGGTCAGGTACACCATTAACTCATTGTTTGGTTCAAGCACAAATACAAAATACAGATATGCATAACATATAATCATGGAGAAAAGACAACACACTTCCTCGACATGATTTAGCCACTACTGAGTTAAGAAGGCCGTTAAAACAGACAAAACAGTGTATGTATGAAAGAGTTTTACAGCACTCCAACACAATAATGGCAATATAGTGCCAACGAAAGATGAAGTTGGACAAATGTACACGTGGAGCATTACATTAAAAGGTAAAAGAAGAAAAACCCTACAAAAAATGTAAACATGATGTACAAAAAGGTACAATAATACAAAGATAAAGATCTTAACATTCTGCTAAATGAATATCAAATAAAAGAATAAGGTAAGTGATGAAAAATCTTCACAATATATAGTCAAAATGTTTTATTTAAACCGCATTCCCCAGGAAACAAAAAGGGAGATATTCCACAAAAATTAGAAATATACTACATAACTCTAGTTGTCGTTGTTTCTAGCTAAACATATAAAGCATATTTTTTAAAAGATGAAGTCTTTAACAATGAAGGCTCGCATCTACCATATAACAAAGGTTGGTTGTTTTACTGTTTGAAAGTGTGAGTGAAATGTTGCTAAATGTTGAGGTCCTTTGCATGCCGTCTTATATACACGTGTTTGTATTCTGGAAGTATTTTCTCGTATGTTTTAACATATTGATTGGATATTAATAAAATTAATTCACAAGATCAAAAGTCGAGTTATCTTTGTTTTTAACTTTTCAGTTTCCTTGTTTCTTCTTAAATACTTTGCCCAATCATAATACCGTTGGAGAAATACTACTACCTCGCAAATCCAGTCCTCCTAGATTCTTCCTTTAGCTAAAGGTTGTCTGCCAATCTATGTGGCGGTCAGGCAGAATGACCTCTCCTCAGGTATAAGACTTTGCGGCAAAGTGTAAGAACGCTTCTGTTACTAATAACGCTTGTGCTAGGAAGCATGATGTATTCACGAGGGACATCTCAAAAGTCAGAATCTACGTGAAAGATATACAATTACAAATTGGAGTTTTTTCAACTTCTAAGGAAAGTATACTCCATCTATATTTCCAACTTTTTCTCTTCCTATCCGACAAAGTTTTGCTTTAGAATTTGCTAACGCTTTCGTCGTCACACATTTAGGTACTTGCAACTTCACATTCAGTTCGGGCTATAAGTATTTTGTACATGCAAGACTCTAGCTCTTATAAAAGCTCATAATACACGTCTAACTCCCATTACGAACGGGTACAAATTGGTGAGTTCCGAATATAACTGCTCAACACACCATTTTCGTAACCGCAGCTATCAGTGTGACTTCAACGGCGCATACCTTCATTCCCCAGTTCACAACATTTCCAGGGCGTTCCGGAGATTCGCATATAACATCCTATATCAATTCAGAGAACCCCCATCAGGACTCAACATCAGCTCCTGGGATTTCACTCGTCTGACGAATCAAGTAATTGCACATATCCGGACCATTTCTATGGCGGCAACATTGTTACCTGGACGACATCCTGCAGAAACATCAGGGAGTTAGATCTAACAGGACATGATACCCCTTGTTACCAATTTGGAGTTCTCGTCGACAAGGAAATATCCGATCCAGTACCATCTCAGCAATTTATTCGCCTAGGCATACACGGGCAACATATTTCATGTCCCTCAGAAAAAGGCATTGACATCCGAACCATCGTAATAATTTTACGTTTAATAATTCTATCTGCGCGAGAATTCCTTCGCCTACTGGGCTTGCTCAACCCGGCAGCGGACTTCATGATCCGAGCTCACATTTTTATGTGTCCATTGCAATTGATTCCTCTGCCGGAATGGAGGCCTAACGTTTTCCCACTGGACAATCCTCTCAAAATCTGCACACAACTGAGGCATCATCTGCCGTACTGGGGTAACCTGACTTGGCTCATGGCGGGTAAACATCTACAAGTACAACTGTCCGAGATTACAGTTCGTACCAATGCAAGTATGGGAGGCTGGGGAGGTCACCTTCTATCATTCTGTCGGGAAGCCAGCTGTCCAGCCTCTCTCCAGGAACGACATCTCCATTTTGTTTACATATATTAGATATTCTTTGATTTGATTTGACTGTTTGTGGGTTTTGGAATCTTTTTATTTTCTTTACATGTCAATATAATGTAACTTTGTTTACAAGGAATTTGATATTTTCCAGAAAATTCAGTTTGACCCGAGTTTTAACTTAGATACCTAATAATAGAAACACTTGTTTCTATTTTTGACATAGTTCCTGGCCTTGATTGAGGGTCAAGTAAACAACTTTTTCAAGGTGTAAAATGATTGGTTCTTATCAAGGACATACATGAGCTATGTGACTTTTACATGTAAACATGATTACGTTATAATCTATTTCGCAATATATTTCGCAATTTGGCATTTCCGAAATTGCGGTATACTTAGTATTAATAGGGATATTGTGAGAGAGAGAGAGAGAGAGAGAGAGAGAGAGAGAGAGAGAGAGAGAGATCAGAGTCCAGGGCTTTTAAATACTTGATGTCAAGTTGTTTTCTTCTGCTGTGCCCAGAAATGAACATATTTTTTCTTCTTCTTTTTTACAGTATTTTTTTCAGGGAAATAAATTATTTGTTGTACTTTTCAAAGCTTGTTGTTTTCACTCCTTTTTGTGTTACTGTTATTTCGAGCCTAAACACGTAACATAAGAATTCGAATAAAATAATGGAGAAGATGGTCATTATGAAAGCCTTTCGCAAGTAGCAAGAATATATGCACGTTAAAATATTTCTCATTCTGTCCGACAACTCTACAGTTGTCTTATCTCAAACGACAAGGAAGAACCAAGTCCCAAGACCTTTGCGTTCAGGTATGGAAATTTCTAAAGTGATCTCGTCAACAACTGATTTATGTAAAAGTTCGCCATATCCCAGGACTCCTAATGTACTAGGCGAATTTTTGTGTCTGAATAATCGACTAATACATGCAGAATGGTCTTTTCATTTCTAGATTTTCATTCATATATGTATAAGATGGGACCAATCTTTGATGGATCTGTAATACCAAATTTCCAACCTTCGCAGTCCCAGTCCCGGACTAAAGGTCTGGGTAGTCGACGTTCTATCGATCGATAGGAAACGCCTAGATTCATGCGCCTACACCCCAACACCATCGATTCCGAAACTAATACAGAACGCAAGAGAATCAAAGTGCCGCCTTGTTCCCATTACACCACTTTGATGGAAGAAATCGTGGATCAACGACCTCGTCAATCCCACAACGGGAATTCCTCGATGAATTCGGATTTGCCCTCATCTACTCGAACAACCACAACGGCATTTGTTTCATTCCTGCTCAGATCTACGGAAACATCACGTCAGGATCATGCTAAAGAGGTCCCGTGAAATAAACAGTTCTCACAAACTGTCGTGGATAGAATAGCGCTAGCAAGAATGCTCTCCACTCTGAAAGCACACGAAGACACATGGTACGTTTTCACCCAGTGATGCACAGACAAACGCATAATCCCGCTCCAGGCATCTGTGACGCAAATAGTTATTCCTCTGGCTCTCGATGAAACGTCGTACCTATTGCGATAAACGGTAACCGCTCCAAGAACGCTGGCATCTTTCGTCATCACGAAAGGGAGAATATCGGACAAAGCATGGACTTCTCGAACATACTCGCCAAATTTGAGTATACATGGCCGAAAACATTAACCCTATTCCGTAGTAGATCTTATCTATGGTATTATTACGGCTGAAGAAGGAACCGTCTAAACCAATTTCAAGAGCATCTCTGGCGCACACCATTCCCACAAGACCTTCTTTCTCATGGCGTCAGCGTAGCGACTGTAGGGGAAATTAGAGAAATGCATGCTCTATCTGCAGGTCCGAATTATATGCAAGTTCAGACAAGACGTGTCATTCTTAGTCGTAATGACACCCTCTTTCATCTCCGAGAGCCGAATCCCTTCCACGGGTAACCAGACTTTCGTCAATAACCCTCTGTCCCATCTGGACACATTAGCTGAAGGCCACCTACAAGAACCAGTTCAGGCGTTGAAGTGTACCTTAACAGAGTCGTTGCGTCGAGTGAGATCACGCCTCATTCTACATATCAAGACAGGACAGTGGGATATATTAATACAGAATATCTCGTATTTCCGAGATATGTCATCCCAGTGGGCCCGATTCGATATGGTAGGACATATAACCGAAGAGCAACAGGTCAGTCTTTTAGGTCGATCGACAGCTTTCTAAGCCGGGGTTTCCGTTTTCAGCTGGATTTGCGGGACGGGGGAAATTTTTCCCTACCTTAAGCCTCGCCCAGACAGATGTCGTACAATCCAGTTGGGTTACCTAGAAGCTGTCTCAGTACCTTAGAAGACCGTAGATTGAATTCTTGGGGAAAATGAGTGTACCTCCCTCCACCTGTGACCTAACGTATTTAAAGAAGACACCATATTTTCCTAGTAAAATATTTCTTCGAGAATACTTACCCAGTCATAATACATGTACCCCCTCCCGGCCTCCCCGCAGTTACATCCATAAAGAGCGTGACTTCCGCTCCAGTAGCAACATAAGGGTTCTTAGACTTAAACGACTTAGACTTATACATAAGGGGAGAGCACTCTGCATTATCACTACATAGGTCGGCAGTAGAACGTTTAGCTCCCTTTAGAACTCGTGTTATTAATTCAGTTTGCATAGTAAACATATGCAAGCACCATGATAATACAAATTCAAGAACTTACAATTTCTGAGTGCTCATGATTAAACCTATATTTATAAGTATAGATGAAACCTGGATGTTAGCTTCTGTGTAGAGGAAAGGATATGAGCCGCGGCATTTTCTGGACCTTCATGAGTTTGAAACGTGCTTTTACTTCCGCACCAAAGAGTCAGATGCTGATTTTTGTATTGAGTGTTCCAAACTCAAGGCTGTTAAAGGACTGAAATTGCATCAATTAAACAATGTCTCTATTTTTTTCACTTACAACTAAGATAAGCTCTCAAAAGATTCTCTTTCCTAAAACATAACTTGCATTATTAACCAGTCCTGGTCAGCCAGACCAATATATAATCTATTTTATGTTCACCAATTTACTGGCTGGTTACTATTTTTCCATATAATTAGTACAGTGTATCCTTTGTATCCTTACACTACAAGTAGTATCGGTGAGGGCTGGATTTGCGAGGGAGCAGCATGTCTAAGGTACTATGACGGGGTAAGTATTCTCGAAGAAACGTATTTTACTAGGAAAATTGGTTTCTATGTTTCATTTCCTTAGTATATTGCTGATAAAAGGTAGTTTGTCTACTTGATTACAGAACACAGATGTAAGAGTGGTTTTCAGCACAAGAGAGGAGACAAATTTCATCTATGGCGGGAAGACCTCGAAACTTTTTACAGTTAAATGCAATGACATCTCGGCGCAAGTCTATAAAACAGTCCGTGTTCAGTTGACTCCAGTGTAAGAATTTCTCTTTTGGTGAAAACAAACAGTATGAAATTTGTGGGGGAATCAATACAATATCATCAAATGAAAACACACAAGGATTTGAAATAACAAGAAACCGCAAATATGTTTCGGAGCAATTCTTGCAATCGAAACCTTCAAACTGGCTATGAAAGTCATCAATTAAAGAATGCCAGACGCATAGATGAGCTATTTCGGAAACATGATATTCTCTAAGACATCAAGGTTTTAAGAAAGATTTGTTCCCTGCAGGTTAAACTCATTTGTTATAGTTAAGATTAAAATAACGATATATTTTATACTGCTGTACAATCCATGCTCAGAGAAGAGTGTTTAAGGATTTGTATAAAATGCAGAGTGTTACTGACTCTTATACTACATGTTTTCCTATCGAAAAACTAGAACATAATCTTTTCACTATCCAGAAATGTAGTTATTTAACAATAATTATAGATATCAAAACTGTCCAGACATCACTTCTTTTTCAAGCGACTACACTATACTCCAACCAGGCGTAACGCCGTCTTTCACGCTTACCTCGAGGATCTATACATCGCAAGACCTCCTCTTCCTAGCTACAAATGCTTCGATTGGACAAACATTGTACTGGGTATTAAGGGGGCCTGGTATGTACACTTTCTCCGTTTTTCTATATATGTCTATCAACATATCTTCATATATAAATGGATGGATGAATACTTCCTGATATTCTTTCTTACACAAACACAAAATAACCATCGCAGTACCACCGTCAGTTACTAGTTTCTTGTGTCGTATACTCAAATTTTAATAAGTTTCCCCCAATTTTCCGATCTTTAATTTTGCCAGGTTATGAAGAGTGTACTACTGAAAGTCGAACGTTGATTTTGAAAGGTCATAACGACATTTTTAGACATGAAGAAGATACGAAAAGAGGAAATTAACAAATACAATGCAAATAATCTCAGATTAAAGTTTTCTTTTTTGTTGTAAGGTTAAACCTTTGAAGCTAAATCTAAACTATTGTACAGTGGCATTTAATAACAACGTGTTTTGAGAATTGAAGTCTCGTTCAATCAGACTCGATTGAATCCTTGAGATCATCATCCCATATGAGAAGCTTACACAGAACCATGAGAACTGTTATGATCTAGATATTGTATTTTTGTTTGATTCTTTTACAATTTAGGCGAGTTTATTCTTGTGAATTTCTACATTTTATTACAGTGCAATACAATATTCTTCCGTTAACCTGCACAGTTTATCCCGGTACGGACATCAGAGAGGCATACACGAAATATATCTTCGTATCTAATGGGCAAGTATTATCATGTTTTTGTTTTTAAATTGCTTTCTTCCTATTGTCTAAATTAAAAATGCTGGAATATCAGTAGTGAATGGGGACACCCTAGGGACAAGGGGACTTTAATGTTAAATAGGGGTATATCCACTCTGGGGACAATGAAAATTTAACATGGGAAGCAATATCCACTCTGGGGACAATGGAAATTTAACATGGGAAAAAAAAGACATCCACTCTGGGGACAAGGGAATTTAACATGGGAGAAAGGAAATATCCACTCTAGGGACAAATGCATTGGAACAATGGGAGAAAAATATCCATTCTAGGGACAAAGGCAATTGAACATGGGATTTTATTTTATTTTTTTTTTTTAAAAAAAAATAAAAAATAAAAAATAAAAAAAGGGGTAGGCAATGGAAAGTCAATCTCTTTTCGAGAAATGTGGGTGGCCCTGAAAAGGACCTTTGAATTTATGTTAATATGCCCTTAACATAAAGGGCATTTGCGGCATCTTCTTGTCCTCAAGCTGCGTCTTGCTCGAGGGCCATAAATCAGTGTCCTCTTGAGGCAACCTTGTCTCTCCACGTACACTCTTTGTATCCACAGACTGGTGTCTGACTTGTGGACAACGGTCCACTTGGATCGGACATACATGAGCATGTCCGTCCTAAACATCATTGAAGACACAAGGGTGGATGATTCGACTGTGGTCCACATCTTGAGGCGACGAGAACAGGTGAATCAATGCAGTGAACTGCGCTTATTTATAGGTAGAGGAAGGATTGAAACGGATTGAGTTCATTGACCAATCCAAACACGCGTGACAAAATTCAGTCAGTCCGCATCCAATCCGAAGAGAACAGTCTGTGACGTCACGTGGTCTTATTAGATTCGCTAGCGCCTGTGTGCAGTCAATCTATGCGACAGTGATTCAACATGACGGAAACTCAGAAAACGATTCATTGGGGTGCACCAGCAGTGGAGACCGCCCAAGGGAACCCGGACTTACTTTCAGAAGAGGTAAATTGGGATTTTGTGGATTTTCTTACCTCGCAAGAATTTGTTCCTTCGTCACCTTCATTACCGCAATTGGAGAATTTTAGACAGAGACAGAAAGAAGAATTGGAGAAATTTATACAACGACAAAAGGAAGCGGAACAAACTTGTCTCCTACAGCAACAGCAGCAAGAAGAAGAGGTAAGAAAAAAAACAACAACAAGAAGAAGTAGCAGCAAAGAAACAAGAGGGTGAAAATCAAACGGTCACGGTACTGTTGGACATTTTAGCGGAGTTAAGAAGTCTGAAACAAATGTATCAGACTTCTTTATTACGACCGAAGAGAATACGACCTTCCCGAGCTAAACACGTCAACCCTGTGACTAAGCCTACCGTACCACCGTTAGTGATTTCAACCAAATCATCATCATCATCAACAGTACGCAGTCCAGAAGTAGGCCTTGGCCGTGGCAAAGGCTTAAGGCAGTTAAAGTTGATTGCTTAAACTCACCCCTACACCAAGAAAAAGGCCCTTTTCAGGGCCACCCACGTCTCTCGAAAAGAGATAGCCTTTCAATTTGCCAATAACTCAAAAATCAACAAAAAAAAACCATTTTACCCCTATAGTACGTGTATATGAGTGCGTGAGTGTAGCTTCTTATTTAAAATCAAAACTCAAAGACACTTACCTTATATAATTAATTTATTCTTTTCTCAATAGTTACAATCCAATTCACAATTCACAACAGAACACTTTAAAAGGTTCATACACTTCTTCTGTCTCACTCTTTAGTCTCTCTGTTTTTTCAATTTCTTCACCGTCACAGGCTTTTCCTCTTCTTCCTCCTCACTTTCTTCTCTTCTTCTTTTCTTCCCCTGTTTCTTTTTCTTTGCCTCTTGTAAATAGAATTGTCTTCTTTCTTCCTCTTTTTCCTCTGAAGAATCCCTCTCTTCTTCCTCTGAAGAATCCGTCTCTTCTTCTGACTCCTTTTGTTTCTTTTTTGGGCAATCTGGAGACCAATGTCTTTTTTCTTGACAATAATAACAGGTATCTTGACTTTTGCCTTTTCTAGCCCCTTTTTTTCTTTTTTGACGGTCTGGACACTCTGAAGACCAATGCCCTTTCTTTTGACAGATATAGCAAGTATCTTGACTTTTATCTCGAAAGGAAGGAGAGTAGTCCGTCGGCTGGTCTGAAGAGAATTTTCTAATGACCCCTCGCAAAGCTCTGATGAAACGTTCGATTTGGCTAGTCTCTTCCATCGTTGTGCTCGGTTTGAGAGTGAAATGAATAGTGAAAGGACAAGACACACACCCTTTTATATACGCTGGTTTGCCATGACTATAAATTAGTCTATGGTGTTTAAACTTGAGTCATATGACGTTTTGCACTTAAGATGAAACGATCCTATTCATTCGAGAAGAAAGAAGAAGAAAGTAAGAGGCAGAAACGTGATCTATCGCCTCGTACCAGAGCTGAAGTCTTGGAACAAATTCATGCCAGTGATTTTGAAGAGGACATGAGTGAACCAGAATCCGAACCCTCTAAACAAAGTTCACCACCCTTAGTCAACCCTGAAAAGTACTATTCCATTCGAGAGACGGAAAAGCGCTCCTCTAGAAAATTTAGAACCACGGCTTACACCTACACAGTGAAGTTTAAAGATTTCAAGTCCGACGTACCATTGGAGAAAGCAGAAGGGTTTATCACCGAGATGTGGGATTCTTTGCTCACCGCACTCAAGCGACAATGTCAACCCAAAGAAGACGATCGCTTGACACTATCCATAGATCACGACAGCTTGAAATCCCCTGTTTCGATCGAGTTTAGCAGACCCGCAGAACTAACCCCTTCCAAAGTCATGGACAAGATTCAACACGTACAACAATCTAATGACCAGTTTGACATCACCGATGGAAAAGCCACACTGAAAATGGCCCACGTCTCTCCTCCTCAAGGGACTGGACGCAAAAAGGTCTTATTGGTGGACGACCTTCGCAACACCAAAACAAGTCTCGTCCGAATTAACAACCCTCAAGACCAGATGTGTTCAGCCCGTGCCATCGTGGTGGGATGAACCTATGCCAACAAAAACGACACGGTAGAATGGCAAAGAGCCTGGAAGACTATTCGAAAATCGGACCGAGCCAAACAACGAAGTGAAGCAGAACTCCTGTTACGACAAGCCGACTTGCCCAAAGACAAACCCTGTGGCATTCCTGAGATGCAAAAATTACAAGATGCCCTAGCTCCACGATACACCTTGAAAGTGTACCCTCAAGAAGTGCGCGGGCCTCTGTTGTTTCGAGGGAAAGACTTTAAGGACCGAAAATACATTCACCTTTATCATCACGATGACCATTTCGATACCATTACCAGTATCACTGGATTCCTGGGATACAAATATTACTGTGAGAAATGTGACCGTGGTTATAATAATCGAGAGCAACACAAGCATTGTGGATCGAAATGCCCAGGATGTTTGGCCTCTCCACCCTGTCTGAGCGAAGGGCAAGAAAGAGTACATTGTCCTGCTTGTCTGTGCACGTTTGTCAGCCCTGCCTGTTACCAACAACATCTAAAGACGCAAGGTTCACAGCGGAAATGTGCTTGTCAACTGCCGAGATTGTGCCCTATGTGTGGACACGGCCTACGTACCAATAGTGCCAAGGCACACGTATGTTCAGGAAAGAAAAAATGTCACATTTGTCACCACATCGTGGACTTGGAACACCAATGCTACGTGCAAAAATACCAATCCCCACCAGAGAAAGAGGACGGTCACAAGAAGAAAGGCAATTTCATCTTTTTCGATTTCGAATGCATGCAAGAGACCGGCATTCACATTCCTAATTTCTGCGTGGCTCATCGAGCATGCGAGAAGTGCATTCAAGAACCTATCTTCAGTCATTGCCCTCACTGCAGAAAGATTCCTGGAGGACGTGAAAAAATCTTTCGAGGACCGAATACGCTAGCCGATTTTGCCCAATGGGTCTTAGACCCCATCGACGAGACGTGGAGCCAAGAGGACATCGAACGTTACGGAGATTGTCATCGCCATGCCACGGTGATGGCTCACAATTTCTCCGGATACGATGGACAGTTTCTTCTCAGATACTATACGGAACATGGTACCGAACGTCCGAAAGTGACTTTGAACGGAGCCAAAATCATTTTCATGCAAGTGGGACAAGTAAAGTTTAAAGATTCGATGAGTTACTTGGCCATGCCTTTGAGTCGAATGCCTAAAACGTTTGGAATGGCAGAAATGGCTAAAGGGTACTTTCCACACTTTTTCAATACGGAAGCCAATCAACATGCCGTTCTACCCCATTTGCCTGAGGCTCACTATTACGACCCCGACAACATGCGTACCGAACAACGAGAAGCTTTCTACGCTTGGTACCAGGCTCATGCCTCCGACCCTTTCGACTTTCAGGAAGAAATGCTAAAGTATTGTCGTTCCGACGTGGACATTTTACGGCGTTGCTGTGGAAAATTTCGAGAACTGTTCATGGAACACGGAGGGGTCGATCCTTTGAAAGAAGCTTGCACCATTGCCAAAGCGTGTTCCTTAGTGTATCGACAACGATTCATGCCTGAAAACACCGTGGCTGTCATCAGTCCTCAAACGACCCACTATGTCAAACGTCAATACTCGGTCAAGCCCTACGCTGGTTACATTACTTGTGCGACAAGGAAGACAAATGGATTCACCATGCCCACAACGGAGGGGGTGAAAAGACCATCGGAACGCATTCGGTCGATGGCTGGGACTTAGAAAACCCCAAGATCGTGTACGAGTTTAACGGTTGCTTATTTCACGGATGTCCCGTCTGTTACCCTGATCGTGACACTAAAAATCAGTTTTTACAACGAACCATGGAAGACTTGTACCAGGCCACTTGTCAGCGACGCCTAAAGTTAGAACAGGAAGGATACCAAGTGGTGGAAATGTGGGAACACGAGTACGATCACCGTTTGAAAACCGATCCCGAGTTTAAACGCCTCGTGGAAAGTTACCAGTTCATGGACCCCCTGAACCCGAGGGATAATTTGTACGGAGGAAGAACCAATGCCACCTGTTTGCTGTACCAAGCCGACGAAGAGAAAGGAGAAGAAATCAAATACTTGGACGTGTGTTCGCTGTATCCCTACGTGTGCAAATATTGTCGCTTTCCTGTAGGGCACCCACAATTGCTGACGGAACACATCGACCTGAAAAACATTCGACAATACGAAGGCTTGATCAAGTGCAAAGTCTTGCCTCCCACGGACTTGTACCATCCCGTCTTACCTCACCATTGCCAAGGCAAACTAATGTTTCCTTTGTGCCGTACTTGTGCCGAAACGTGCAACCAAGATCAGCCTTGTCAGCACACCCAGGAAGAACGGGCCTTGACGGGGACGTGGGTTAGCGTGGAATTGTTCAAAGCTCTGGACATGGGATACCAACTGTTAGAAGTGTACGAAATTTGCCACTTTCCCAAGACACAACAATACCACAAGGGTGACCCCACGCAGAAAGGCATTTTCGCCGACTACGTGGATGCCTTTTTGAAACTGAAGCAAGAAGCCAGTGGCTATCCTTCCTGGTGTCACACTCCCGAAGACCAAAAGACATTCAAAGAGAAATACTATGAACATGAAGGCATCACTTTAGATCACATCGTGAAAAACGAAGGCAGGCGATCGTTTGCCAAAGTGATGTTAAATTGCTTGTGGGGTAAAATGGCACAACGACCGTGTTTACCCAAGACGGAATATTTGACAGAACCTTCCCGCTACTTCCAGATGATTCACGACAAAACCAAATACATGAAACACGTGGACGTCGTTCGAGAGGATTTGATCTTGGTCAATTACGAAGAAGATCTGGACTTTGTACAAGACGACCCTTTTGGAAATGTTATCATTGCGGCTTACGTGACAGCTCATGCTCGCTTAAAATTGTACGAAGCTTTAGAACTGTTAGGGGAGCGCGTCCTGTACTTTGACACGGACAGTTGCATTTACATCCATCACCCGAGTCAACAGCACCCTGACATCGAAGGAGACCGTTTAGGAGCCTGGACAGACGAGCATCCCGACGACAAGATTCTAAGTTTCGTCAGTGGCGGTCCCAAAAATTACGGTTACGAATACCGGGACAAACAAGGAGAAGTGCACACGCAGTGCAAAGTGAAAGAATTGACTCTGAATTATCGTACCAGTCGAGTGGTCAACTTTGGGGTACTGAAAGAAGCCTTGCAGTCTGGAAAAGACCACCTATCAACCGAACAAGATTGTACATTTACCCACTCACCACATCGTCAGTCGACCCTTGGAAAAAGTCTATCAAATCGTGTACCAGAAGCGAGTGCGACTTCCCAATCATTTCACCTTACCGTATGGACACGTCGGTATTGGTCTGTATATAAAAAGGAACCCTAGGCAAGATCGATAGTTCATTGGGACTACCAAGACCAAGCGAACAAGATGAATACTTTCAGAGAAACACAAAACAAGTTCAGACAGGCACAATTCAAGTATGGGGCTTCTGAAGTGGAATGCGATTGTGAGCCTTGCAATGGGTACGATGCTGTACGTTGTGACCTTAGCGATGCCGTAAAGCATCATGGGAACTTTAGTGTCACTACCCCTATCATGGAAAGTGATGCTGTGCGTGTCAAACCTGAGGGATGCGAAAGCGATGCCACTCGTCCTCTTGGACATTTTACTGGGTTTCGTTTTAAAGGGGAATGTCGACCTTCACGTTTACCTCCCTACGGATGTCATCCAGCCCTGAGCAAACTCCTGTTCATGTCACCCAACCCTCATCGAAACGAACCTGTGAAAGACGAATATTCGTTTCCTGTGCGTTTGTCGGAATACTGCGACTTTGAAAATCGTCTTCAATCGTTCAAAGGAAAATGGCCTAAGTATCTGGGAGGACCGACCCCCGAAGAATTAGCCAGAGCCGGATTGTTCTACTTGGGCGAAGTAGATAAAGTCAAGTGCTTCAGTTGCGGTGTGTCACTTCACCACTGGGAACCGCAAGATTCGGCCTACCTAGAACATGCTCGATGGTCACCGAATTGTCATTACTTACCTTTAGTGGGACCGAGACATTGAAGTAACTTACCATGTCGTTGACGAAGAAGAAACCAGATTGGTTAGGAGCCAAATGTTGGACATCACCGAGACCAGTATTTAAACTTCATTTCAAAAACGATATTGAATCATTACCTAAAGAACTGCAAGAGAAGATTTACAAAGAAGTTTGGCAGGGGTTTGCCAGAGTGAAATCTCAATGGGTCACTGTAGAACTTTTGTGCCGAGAAATTCGCAAGAGGAAAGTGAAAAAAGTCAACCAGTGTGTTAGATTTCTTTGGGTCAAGTGTGCATTCGTCCTATTATATCACTCTAGACCGTTTACATCAAAAGAGTTCAGTGAGATTCTTGGACGTTACCCTGAATGGCAGTGGTCAGAAATTACTCACTATGTGGATTACTTTTGCTCTAGAAGAAGATTGTGAATTGTACGGACTGACCTATTCATGGATACTTTGCTAGAGAACATTCGTGCTTTGCCTGTGGAGTTGAGAGAACGCATTTACCGAGAACTGATCAAAATACAAGTGAAACGCAAACGCAAAGTTATTCATCCGTTTTTAAATTATGCTCTGTTCCAAAGTATAAGAAGACTGATTATGAGTGGATATTACATCAGCCACAAAGGTAAACGAGGCTATTGGCCACCACCCAAGGATTCCAAAAACAGTGTATATACTTATGGATACTTTACAAGAGAACATTTTGGGCTTGCCTGTGGAGTTGAGAGAACGCATTTACCGAGAGCTGGTCAAAATACAAGTCAAACGTAAAGAACAGTTGCATCCGTTACGTCACCAGATCTTTAACCACTGGTACCTGAATGGTATAAGAGGACTGATTCGTCAGAAATTGTTTCAGTGGTCAGACCTTGTTGAACACTTTCAGTTAGTGAATGAACTAAACGTTCGTAATTTTGGTTACTTCGAGATTCACCTACTGCAACGTATTGAGGAAGACGAGTTAAAGGATTACCAACATATTTTACGTGGAATCTACTTAGCGGAAGACGAAACATCTAGACAAACTCTGACGTTTCGGTTACAGTGTGCAAGATTTAGATTCCCTACTAGAGAACGAAGATGTCTAGTTAGAAATTACCTTTATTGCTTCCGAAACAATGAGAATATAAAATCAGGCTGCCATGCCACGGATTATGTCACATGTTATTGAACAGATTCCGTGGAAGGAACTCAATGACCATATTCAAACCGTGGATCATTACCATCGATTATTACAAGAACTGTATCCATTCAATTTAGGTCGACAAGTGGTGTGTGTTTTAGTGACTTGTTTTCTGGGATTTCGTTTACCAGCCGATTCCTTGTGGACTCTTTACGAACAGTACTTACCACCCCAATGGCCTTAAATGGTCACGAAAGACTCCTTTTGCTCAAAGCCTTGAGTTTTCATCTGGATACTTCTCGACCTCTACGGGAAAAAAAGATTCGTCAACTTTTAGCTACCCAAGACGTGTATGACGATGTGTGTGTAGCTTGTGACTTACACCCCCATTGGACAGATGTCCGTGCCTGGAAAGAATGGGATTTTGAGGCTTGGACCCAAGAAGTGGCCCAGTATGCACGAGAGTTGTTCAAGGAAAAAAGTTACTTTTCAACCAGTGTTAGTGACGGTGCCAGAAGAACCCGTCACCCAGGACAGGACTGTCGTGGACATGCCTGAAAGACCCTTTCGGGAGGACACTTGTGTGACCTTACCCTCTATAGAACTGGTCAGAACATTACTCAAAACATGTTGTACAGACACTTGTGTTTATTCCACGTTGATGGTTATCATGTGCCTTTTATCCTTGTACTTAAGCCTTTGGCTTTTATGTATTTTTGTCTTTCGTATTCATGTTTAAAACATTCAATAAACGTGTCCTGAAAAAAGTATATAAACTCTCGTCTTGTTTGTTTTCGTGTCACAAGTGACATTCCTAACACTATGGCTACCTCTGCTGTCTCTGCTCCCTCTTCCTCTACTGTCAACGTCATTGACGAACACTTAGATCGTGCCAGCTGGGAGGCTTTGTATCTTCGCCATCCCTTTAACATGCTCATTGCTGGACCTAGCGGTTCAGGCAAAACCGAATTCGTCAAACGTTTGATCGAACATAAACACCATTTGATCGATCGGCCACCTCAGCGGATCGTGTGGTGTTACAAAGAGTGGCAATCGGCGTACAGCCTCTTGCGAGAAAGTCAAGGCGATTCCATCGTGTTTGTGGAAGGCATTCCTAAAGAAGACGACGGCATCGTCTCTGACTCCCGTCAAACCCATTTGGTCATTTTTGACGACATGTTAGGAGAAGACGAAGAAGAAATTAAACTGTGGTTCACGCGCAAAGGGCATCACCGTAATGCCAGTGTCGTTTACATCACCCAAAATTTGTTTCAACAAAGTAAAGCCCATCGCACCATCAGTCTCAATGCGCATTACGTGGTCTTGTTTAAAAGCCCTCGAGATAAATCGCAAGTGCAAGTCTTAGCCAAACAGTTAGGAACGCCTTGGCTGGCTCAGGCGTACGACTATGCCACTCAAACGCCACACGCCTATTTACTCGTCGATTTGAAACCTACGACCCCCGATGATTTGCGATTTCGTATCCACTTGTTTCACCACTGGTGCCAAGACGGAGGGCCTGTCCTGTACACGTCTCCGTCCTCGACTTAATTTCACTCCACAAAAAAAATCTATAAAAACACAGACCCTTTTCGTCTGTCTCACACACATTTTGAACATGACGTCCCTTCAGTCGCATCTTCCCGTCAAATTGATTCGTGCCTTGTATGGCATCAGTCGAGAAAAAAATCCACAAATACGAACTCGTGTCTTAGAAGCTAGTCTCAAAGAAGTCTTACGATGGTTCACGGTGACGGCACGTCAATTACTCAAAGGGATCATTCAGAGTCCTCATCAAACCAAACGCTTTTTTGATCGAAACAAAGTCGCTTTGGTCCAACTGGCCGATCCCCGCATCGACACTCAAACCAAAAAACAAATCATTTTGAAACCTGGAGGGAGCGGTACTCTAGGAGGGGTCATCATTCGCTCTCTCTTAAGATGGGATCCTAATGCCCCCAAACTTCTCCCCAAGAAAAAAGTCAAACGAAGCCCCAAGAAGAAGAAGAAGACCAGGTCCCCAAGGAGAACTTCTCCAGTGGCGGGACCCTCCTCTTACCAGACACCACCCCGGAAAAAGAAAAGAAGCCCCCAGAAAAAGAAACAGAGAAAAAGTCCGCAGAAAAAGAAACGTCCACAGAAGAAAACTAGTCGCAAGAGAGGCACTTCGGCCAGGACGCAACCTTACACTCGCAAACCACGACCTGCCACGGCGGTGACCGCGTCTCCGGCAGCCTCACGTTCATCCACTTCTCCGTTGATGACACCAAGAACTGAAGAGTACTTGCAGACGTTGATCACACCAAGAACTTCTCCGTTGATGACCCCAAGAACTTCCCCAGTGACAGGACCCTCCAATTTAGTGGCAGTGGCTGCTGCTCACAAAGTACCTTCTCCCAAAATTAAAGTTCAAGAAAGATCGGGCATGTTACAAAGTTTACTGGATTTGTCCAAGCAAGAACTGGCTCGATTTAGTCCGTTGCGTACCCCTGCACGACGTGTCATGCCTGTCCTCAAATTGATACGACGTAAAGACAATCAGTGGCGACGCGTTCCAGTATAAAAAAGGCCTGTGACCAAGTCGGGGTATCAGTGTTTTTGGTGCTGAAGACTCAAAGATGTCACCCTCCAGAAAACATCCCTCTTCTAAACAGCCCCAAGGAAAGAAAAGAAAAGGACTGCCTCCTCTTTTAGTCAAACATGGGGACATGTTATATGTCCTGTCCAGAGCTTCTCCACCTCTACGAAAAAAACTCATTCAATCAGCCTCCAAAGAGGTCATCGATACCGTGTGCGAATGCTGTTTAAACGTCTTGAAAGGCACGATCGCTTTGTCCAAACACCAGAAACAATGCTTAGGCAAACATCGTCACGTTCTTCGTCAAATGGTTCAAAAGAAAATTCCCATTCGTCAAAAGAAGAAGATGTTGGTCCAACGTGGAGGCATTTTACCCCTCTTGTTAGGTCCCTTACTGAAAGGAGTCTTGGGAACCATGTTGGGAGGACTGGTGGGAGCAAGATAAAAAGTCCCTCTGAAGTCCCAAGATCTCAGAATCGACCCCTGACAACCCCATGGAAGGACGAAAACTAGCTTTAGTGCCTTACAAACGATGGATGGAATACCATCGTTGGCAAGAACAACGCACCCCGCATTTACCTCCCAATCCCCATTTGAGCGAGATGTCCCAGTTACAGCACGAATTGCAGTCCTTGATGGATCGCCAAGATTTGTCCGAAACAGAAAATTCGCAAAAGTACGGTCAACTCTTGCAACGACTGCAACTCTTTCACCAGAAAGCTTTAGACGAAACAGCTCTACCCACTCTGAAAGATTTTAAGACCTTGATGAAAAGTCCAGCACCATCACCAGTACCAGTACCAGTACCAGTACCAGTGACCAAGACAGAAAAAGGAGAAGAAGAAGAAGGGTTTCAAACTCCACCAGAAAAAGTACGCAAGTTAACAACACCACCTATCTCCAGAATTGGATGGATTAAAAAGATGATGGCCACCCCTTCTTCATCACAAGAGAAAAAGAAAGTGAAGAGAGAAGTGAAGACAGAAGTAAAACAAGAACCGATATCCCCTGTTCACACATCCTCCTCCTCCTCCTCGACACCTATTGCCGGTCGCACACGCAAAGCATTGCAATCCAAGAAAATACCCCAAGAGAAAAGAGTAGCATCCTTCAAGAGTGGGTGTCTTATTAACACACAAATAAACACAAAAAAAGTGGAAAAAGTGTTAGCCAGCATTTACTACGATCCCTCTCATCCTGCAGGTTACGCAGGAGTTCAAAAATTGTATCGTGCTGCCAAAACGCGACTGAAAAGTCTCCGTTTACCTCAAGTGCAACGATGGTTACAAGAACAAGCTACCTACACTTTACACAAACCCATTCGACGCAAGTTTTCCAGAAGTCGCACCCGAGTGGAAGGCATCGATCATCAATGGCAAGCCGATTTAGTCGATGTCTCTCATTTGGCCAGCTACAATCGCGGCTACAAATATTTGTTTTGTGTCATCGACGTCTTTTCCAAATTTGCCTGGGTCGTGCCCTTGACTTCCAAATCGAGCAGCGAGTTAGTGCGAGCCCTGCAACAGGTGTTGAAACAAAGCGGTCGTCACCCTCTTCGATGGCAAACGGACAAAGGTACCGAATTTCTGAACCAAGCTTTCCAAAAAGAATTAAAGAAACGTGACATTCATTTTTTACCACCGAGAATCCCGAAACCAAAGCCAGCATCGTGGAACGTTTTCAACGCACTTTGAAAGAACGCATGTGGAAATATTTTACGCATCACCACACTCTGAAGTACATCGACATCTTACCGCACCTGGTGCAAGCGTACAACCAATCTTACCATCGAAGCATCGGACGTGCCCTGCAAGAAGTGACTCCCGACAACGAAGTGCTGGTGTTTGAGCGCCTGTTTGGTACGTCCCCGACGAGGCTGTCCCCAAGAAAAGTGGAGAGTTGACCGTAGGAGATTGGGTGCGCATTGGCAAAACCAAACGCACTTTCGACAAAGGTTACTTACCTAACTGGACGACCGAATTGTTTCGTGTCACTGGACGAGTGCATGGCCGTCATCCTACCATCTATAAATTGGAAGACATGAACGGAGAAGTGCTCAAAGGAACGTTTTATTTGCCCGAGTTACAACGTGTCACCAAAAAAGAAGACGACGTGTACGACATCGAAAGCATTCTCGAACGCAGAACCCGTAAAGTGGGCAAACGACGTGTCAAAGAAGTCAAAGTACGTTGGAAAGGATATCCACCCAGTTTTGATTCTTGGATCGACGATTCGCAAGTCATCGACTATAAAAAGAAGTGACCATCATGCCCTTTCACACAGACGCAGCTACGTCGACCACTCCTTCACCCAGTTCTTCTGTGCAAAATTTACAAAAACAACCCTTGTGTGCTTGTGGTGTGGAGAACGTGTGCCTAAAACGCAAATCGTCTTTTTCTGCCAAATCTTCGTGGTGTATTGTGTCATCGGGGCAACCATCGCGAATTTGAGTTTGCAACAAGGAGACAAACAATTGTGGACCATTTTATTGAGCAGTTGCATCGGTTACCTGCTTCCTAATCCCTCCCTGAAATTCACCTCGCACGGGAACCACGGGAACCTTGTGTCCAGTGCCAGTGCCAGTCACCACTCCAACAACAACCACAACCAGAACCCCATTTTGAGCGGAGACACACCTCTGACGTCCAGTAACCCCTCGGACAGCCACAGAAGTCTGGAATTATGAGTCACCAAAACAAATTTTACTTAACCTTACCCAGTGACAGTTCCATGGAAGTGTTTCCCAACAACAAGTTGTGCTGTTACACGGCCAAATTACCTCAGGCCATCCCATTAGATCACGAAGCCCATTGGGAAGTGGCTTTGGTGGAAATGATTAACCCTACACAAATCCAAAACATCACTGAAACTCAAAACACTTTTGACGTTGAAATTCTGGACCCAACGGTGCAGCAAAGCATGACGACCACTTCTCAACATAAATCACTTGCGAAGGACACATTACCCCGCAGCAGTGACACTTCTCCTCCTTTTTACGTTTATCACTTTAAAATTAACTTAGGCCATTATTTTAGTGGTCAACATCTGGTGGAGGCCATCGCTGACAAATTCTATGCAGCATTTGACAAAGTTCTGACCAAACTAAATAAACGTGTCACCATTGAGTACCACAAACTGTCTCATCGTCTACTCATCAGATTTGAAAGTGAGGAAAAAAGTATACGTATTAAAGTTTGCCCTGAATTGTATGACATGTTGGGTGGAGACCTGAATTTGGTCACGGATAAAAAGACCAAAACGATTCACATAGCAGAGATTGACAACAACGTGCATTTTGGGAGGTATTTTCGTTTCCCGGTAGAACTGAACCAGGGACTGAATTTGATGTTCGTGTACTCCGATGTGGTGGAGTACAACGTGGTGGGACACACCTCCGTGCCGTTACTGCGTGTCATTCCTTTCAAAGTGGATTCTGCCACAACCAATGACCAGGAAGGTGGAAACACTTACCACGTCCACCGCGAATTTGTACATCCTCATTATTTGCCTCTCAGCAAGTCGTATTTGGACACGGTCAACATTGCTATAAAAGGAGATTTGGGACAAAATATTCCATTCACCAAAGGAAAAGTCACGGTGAAACTCCATTTTCGAAAACGGTTCTCTCACGATTCGTAAGTCTTGTATCCAGTGTACCGAGGGGTTGCTCGACAGCGAGGACACGATTTAGGAGATATGTTAAAATCGGCCTTTCGTTCGGTGGCCCCGGTGTTGAAACCGATGGTGACACGCGGATTGCACGCCTTGAAAGATGCGGCACTGACGCAAGGCAAAGAATTTCTCCAAAATGTCATCATCGACAAACAAAACCCTAAAGAAGCTTTCATGAGGGCAGGCAAAAATGTCTTGCTACAAACGGGTAAAGACATTTTGGGCCGACGAGACACACCTATAAATGCCCTGCAGGCTACCGAGTCAGGCATTCAGCAAGGACAAGGCAGAAAGAGACGACGAAGAAAACACCCTTTCACCAGACTTCACACGTCTAAAGCTAGAAAGGCAAAGAAAAGAAGAACCGTTAGAGACTTAGACGTTTTTGATTATTGAGAAACAGAAGAAAAAAATGATGCACCGAGAGTTTTGCGCCTGTTCCAAGTCGGAACTGGATCTGTTTGCCATGCCCCCACCATGAAGACGATGCAAGAATCCCAATGGGTGGAATTTCACCCCGTCTCCTCATTGACAGATTCCGCTCCCATCGAGTTTGAAATCAAGGGACAGCCCGAAGATTACATCGATCTAAATAGCAGTTACTTGTACTTGAAAGTCAAAGTTCTAGATAAGGGAGGAGATACTATACTAGACGAGAAAGTAGCTCCCGTCAACAATTTCATGCATTCCTTGTTCAGCTCAGTGGATTTGTACTTGAATAACAAACTGGTCAGCAGCAGCATGGATACTTACCCTTATCGTGCCTACCTGGAAAATCTCTTGACGTACGGAATAGACGCCAAGAACACCCATCTCAATGCCTGCGTGCTATGGGAACCTGACGATGCGGGCCAGTTTAACACAACCGAACCGGATGCAAGCAAAACACCACACAATGAGGGATTTGTAGAACGAAGAAACAAAATATTAAATGGAAAGAGTTTAGAACTGATGGATCGTTTGCATTTGGACATGTGGTTGCAAGAGAAATATTTGCTGAACGGTGTAAATGTCCGCTTGAGACTGAATCGTAGCAGTACCGCTTTCCATTTGTTGGCTAATAGTGATGACGTCAATCCCAAAAGCAAAATCGAGGAGGTCAAACTCTACGTACGACGCGTGGAAGTGTTACGCAAAGTGGGAAACGACATCAGTCAGACGTTGAACAGAATGACCGCCAAGTATCCCATCCGACGCGTGGAAGTGAAAACGTTCATCATTCCATGATCGAAGATCATCTGTTTCAAGGACAGTTACCCAAGCGTTTAATCCTTGGTATGGTCAAGAATTCAGCCTTCAACGGAGCCTTCGCTGAAATCCTTTTAAGTTTAAACACTTCGACGTGAAGAAAATCGAAGTCAGTCGCGTTGGCAAGACCTTGTGTACCAGACCTTTCGAACCTGACTTTGATCCCAATAAAATGAATTACTTGAGATCGTACTTGTCCCTGTACGAAGCCACCGGCCAGTTAGGAACCAACACCAGTCACGGCATTACGTACGAAGATTACGCAGGAGGCTATGCTTTGTGGGCTTTCGATTTCACTCCAGACCAAGGTAGCGACGAGGGACATTTCCACCCTATAAAATCTGGTCAGATTCGTGTGGAACTTCAGTTTGCAAAAGAAGTGAAAGAGACAGTGAACGTCATCCTGTATGCAGAATTCGATAATACCATAGAAATCAACAGTTTGAGAGAAGTCATTCTAGACTATTAGAAGCTATGGAAGACTGTTATCCCTCTTTACCTAGTGGAGAAACTTTGGAGATGGAATGTGAGGAGACCGTGGAAGAAGAAGAATCCCAAGACGACGAAGTTATGATGAAGTCGAGATGGCCAGAACAAGAAGCGCATTTAGTCTCCTGTTTTGCCAAACACTTGGTCGAAAAAATGACGGAATTGATCAAAAAAGAGTGCTATGGATGTCAAAACGATCATCCCAGTCAAATTCAACACGATAAATGCCTGATGCTGAGTCAAGAAGAAAAATTGATGGAGTATCTGGACGAAGCTTGGAGTCTCATCTCGGACGAAGTCGTGTTGCACCAGTGGTATAAAGACTTGCGTGAACATTCTTGTCCACCATTAACCACTCAAGAGATCCATCGTATCGAAGCTCTTCTGAATCAGAGTGAGGAAACGAAACGAAGAAACGGTTATTTGTCAGACATTTTCAAGCAAAAAGTCAGGATCGAATTGATGACTTATTATTACCTGTGAAGAAGAAAAAAACCACATAAAACATGGATACCTGGGAACTTTATTACCTTTTGAACCACAGTTCGTATACGGCTTCTTGGAATCCTGTCGTCTGTGCTAAAGATGAACTCCCTCATCGCAAACCTCAAGACCATCTAGCTTATGTGATCAACACGGACGACAGTCATCTTCCAGGAACCCACTGGGTAGCCGTCTACTTTCCTCAAGAAGGATGTGTGGAATATTTCGATTCGTACTGATTGCCCCCTTTGGAAGACGATATCATTGACTTTATGAGAAGAAATGCTCAGACCACCCGATTCAATAATGTGAAATTACGAGGCACAGATTCCTTGGTGTGTGGACAATATTGTGTGTATTTTCTGCATCATCGCAGCCTGGGCTATTCCTTAGAACATTTAGTGACTCATTTTGATCCTCGTTCTTCTTCTAGAAATGATGTGAAAGTAGATCGATGGTTTTGTGACCATTATGCTTATCTTTTGTCTCAAGCTAGGAAACGTAGTGTCCATCAATGGCCTAATGACTTCCAATAGTGGAAATCACAATTTCATTCACAACGTTGTCAGCCCTGTTTAAAGTAGAGTGTGAATTGAAAAAAATGTTTGTCATTTGAAAAAAAAATGTTTGATGTTATATTGTTGGATTATTGTTAAAAATGTTAGAGTTGTTTGTTAGTGTTAAGTGATTTTGAATAAAAAATGTTGTGTTTTGAAAAAATGCCTTTGTCTTTTGTTTGGCTATAAGAATGTTGATTCATGCTCTTTGACTTCTTACTATCCCTCTCATGACACTCATTGAACGTTCCGGCTCGAAAACCGTAGAGGGATGTTTTCCTTCACGTCCGCGCTTTGACTTTAAGAACCGGGAGAGTTTCCAGTCTAACCATCCATTGTCGACTCATCCTCCTACGAAGATGTGCTCCAAACTAGCTAAGCTAAACGAAGCCTACGTGAATTTGCATAGGGTCAGACACAGTCTGATACCAAAAGCTGAAGAGATAGAGAATGTGAGAATGTTAAAAGTCACTGAAGACCTGATAGAAGAGCTCTTCAGAGAAAAAGTGAACAGGGAGAAAGAAGAATGGACAGAGAAGTACAGACTTCAGAGACAGCAGCAACAGCAACAACAACAGCAGCAGCAGCAGGAACCTGAATCTGACAGAGGCTTTGTCGATTGTCGTATCGACACCAAAGAGTTCTTCTCTTTCCGAAGAAGCAGACCTATGGTCAGAAAGTCTATCCTCAAAGGACGTCGCATTCTTAGAAACTAAAAGATTGCCATAGCAAACAAAAAACAGCCCTTTTCAGGGCTAAACCAATACTCTAGAAAAGAAATAACAATCGATTTGCCAATGTGTGTAGGTAGAGTAGTGTGAATATAAACACTAACTCTTTTTTATAGTGTGAGGGTATGTGTTTGTGTATAGGATTGTGTGTTTGTAAGAGCTCACGTACGTTTGTGTGGATAGTAGATTTGGGTTTCATTTTAATGCTTTGCGTGTGTGAATAGTAGATTAGGGGTTTGTTTATTGCTGCTTCACGTATGTGGATAGTAGATAATATGAAATGAGAAAAGTAGGGGATGTTTTCCTTCACGTCCGCACGTTTTAAGTGATGATCTAGGTAATATAACTTTTGGGCTTTAGGGGGATGTTTTCCATCACGTCCGCGCTTTCAGTATAATTTGAAACTCGCTGGGCAGTCTAGCTACCCTGTTCATTCGTTAACAAGACAATGAATACCAGAATAAGCAAACTTCTTGAACTCCAGATACATCTGGAATATGTCAGGCGCCTGTTAAATGAACTGGCCGCGGAGGCCATAGTAGAAGAGGAAAGAATAAAGAAGGAAGAGGAGGAGAGAAGACAGAGGGAAGAGGAGGAAAAGAAAATAGGAGAGAGGATGGCTTACAAGATACCAGAGACAGAGGATTGGGGTGCTGAAGCCAATCATCCTCCCTCTGCGCTCCCAGTCAAGCGAGTCAACTGTAAAGATTGGAGTAGAAGATGTGTGTGTGGTGCCAGGCCAGGAAGGTGCCAGCATTAGATAGGTGCATCTGGAGTTCAAAAACAAACAGCCCTTTTCAGGGCTACCCAACCTTTAGAAAAGAAATAGTAATCAATTTGCCAATGTGTGTGTGTGTGTGTGTGTGTGTGTGTGTGTGTGTGTGTGTGTGTATGTAGAGTAGTGTGAATATAAACACTGACTCTTTTTATTTGTGTGAGTGTGTTTTTTTATGTGTGTGTGTGTGTGTGTGTGTGAGAGAGAGAGAGAGAGAGAGAGAGAGTTTGTAAGAGCTCACGTACATTTGTGTGGATAGTAGATTTGGGTTTCATTTTAATGCTTTGCGTGTGTGAATAGTAGATTAGGGGTTTGTTTATTGCTGCTTCACGTATGTGGATAGTAGATCATATGAAATGAGAAAAGTAGGGGATGTTTTCCTTCACGTCCGCACGTTTTAAGTGATGATCTAGGTAATATAACTTTTGGGCTTTAGGGGGGATGTTTTCCATCACGTCCGCGCTTTCACTATAAAACTAACAGTGTTTGCCATTGGAGCCCATTCCACGGAATAAGCAAACAAGAAGATGCCAGCAGCTTCAGCTTTGTATAACAACCTTATGGGAAGATGGTATTGGATGGTGGATGGATTGAATGTAGCAGAAAGGCTTGAACAGGAATGGAGGCATGCAGTGACAAAAGACTTCGTCTCAAGATAAGTAACCAGCCTCCACTTAGCCATCGATATTGTGAAAGAAATGATAGAGGATGAGGAGAAGAGAATCAGAGGTTTCATTAACCCACCGTATGTGAAAGTGGGCAAGTTGAAAGAAGCCATAGTTTATGTGACGAGTGTAAGGTGTATTTTAGAAGACATTGTAGAATGGACAGATTGGTCTTTTGTGAAGTGGGGCTTAGACAAGCTTAAGAAAGCGGAAGAAGTAATGAGGAATGTGCTGACCGAAGAGGTCAAGAAGATCAAAGAAAAGTGGTCAAAGGAAAGAAAAGAAGAAGAAAAGAGAAAGAAAAAGGAAGAACTAGAGAAACTAAACGCTAACTGGATGAAAATCCAACAGAAGTTCCGAGCCATGGATCACCCGGACTGGATACCGGAATCAGAAATAAAGAAGAAGACAGGAATAATGGCAAAAGTTAGAAGATGGCTACAGAAGTGGAGGAAATAAAAGAAGATGATGATGAAACCAAAAGGCCCTTTTCAGGGCCACCCACATTTCTCGAAAAGAGATTGACTTTCCATTGCCTACCCCTTTTTTTATTTTTTATTTTTTATTTTTAAAAAAAAATTAAAAAAAATAAAATCCCATGTTCAATTGCCTTTGTCCCTAGAATGGATATTTTTTTCTCCCATTGTTCCAATGCATTTGTCCCTAGAGTGGATATTTCCTTTCTCCCATGTTAAATTCCCTTGTCCCCAGAGTGGATGTCTTTTTTTCCCATGTTAAATTTCCATTGTCCCCAGAGTGGATATTGCTTCCCATGTTAAATTTCCATTGTCCCCAGAGTGGATATACCCCTATTTAACATTAAAGTCCCCTTGTCCCTAGGGTGTCCCCATTCACTACTAATATGCTTTCAGTGCCATCACAATTCACAGAAAATCTTTGACGGACAGGCAAACCACGAAATTATATATTATTCTCATATACGCATTCGAATGTTTCTGCATCATTGATTAAAGGTCCGTTAGATGTTTCAAAAATATACCCTAATAATTTTTACACTGTTTTGAGTCTCTCTGATAGGAGAATAATACGGAAATGTAGTTCCAAAATAGAATATTAATCAGAAAGGCTTGGGATAGGAAAGTTAAAGTTATTTACTGCACAACATGTTTTCGAGAATAACAATCATTATGTAGAAATTAATTATTTTATTGGGTTATTTATATATGTCTGCCATAGAGTATTGACCCCGATCCGAATATGTGTAATGGAAAGTTCTTAATGAGAGGATTTCAGACTCCGGGTCCATTCCTTCAGAGAGATACAAAAAATATTTGGTAAAATGGCCGCCATATTGTTTTCTTCCGAAAGTCAATCAGTTGCCTTTCGTAATTGTAATTATGCTCTAGAAGAGAAAATGAGAACTCAGAAAATGAACATTTGCCTTAATACATCGTCAGCTGTTCTATCAATTTTGTTACTTTCGCTATTAACAGAATTTGAATATATGTTAGTCAAATTTTTTATCAATATGCGCCAAATATCTATTGGAATGTATCAAATGAAGTCTACAATAAAGTTTCTTCTCAATAAACAACCAGACCATTTATGTACTGTTAATACAAGTTGCTGGCAACTGATGCATTTTATTATACTTTAGTCCTTTATATTCAGAGGGCCATGTATAGGCGCTTTGTCGTCCTATTAAGAATCCCTCTTTTCTTGCGACTTCATCTCGTACGATTTGTCTCGGCACCCACGCTGGCCGAGTGATCTAGGGCGCTCTCCTTTACAGATAACTCCCATCTTACTTCTGTCCGCATGGGTTCGAGTCTCGACTGGAATCGGCTCGGCCAACACGACAATGTATGAAATCTTTCCTGTGATTTCCATTAGATCGGTTGTTCTTCCCTGAGTCTTCCTCCACCAAATATATTGTCCGTCACGGATAACGTAGCATATGGTGAACAATGGCGTTTAACCACAAACCAAAACGAATCAAAACAGAAACGAAAACAAACGAAAAGAAACAAAAACGATTCACCTTAAATAGCCCAACGTTCTTCCTAGTAACATGGAACATGACTATGTAAACGAGTATGAGCTGTTCTCATGCTACCGGGTTCTTGTCTGTTTTCATTGAATTCATCAGTAATGTCACTAATTGTATTCATTTCACAATCCGTTCCAGAGCCTGGTTACCTTTTATGTCCCTAACAGAGGCCTATGAACAGCCTTTAGAGCTTCTAGTGAAGAAGCTTTCCGCCTTTTAGCTCGGAAGTTCTGCCCTCCTGCTCCTCCCACTCCATCAACTATCTGGACCTGGGCTACAGCATCAGTTGATATTATGACGAAAATGAAGAATCCAACTTTAAATTATTTCTGCAGTCCGACATAGTTACAAACATTCTGAACTGCCTACATCATCAATTACAAGATCAAAGCATCAACTAGTTTTTCTGACAAAAGTGCATAACATCCACCATTCTATAATCGCTATACACCAGTATTTAATTTGGAAATCCTATCCGTCGACCTTGATATCACAGCTTTGGGGATGAAAAAGCCATATTCCATAAATATGGATCGAACGACGCTTAATGACTCTCAGCAGTTGGTACGCAATATCTTAGCTGGTAGCTCTATGTTGGACTTAGTATACATGGCTATCTTGCAGCAGGCGGAGCATAGGTTGTCTTCTCCCTTCTCGAATTCCACAGGGTATGCGTGGAGGTTATTCTGTAGAGTGGCCCGAATATTCGACAGAGCTGCTCTACACACTATAGCAAATGCTGTAGCAGAACCTACAAATTTACAACTGGCAGAGTGATACGCATTGCTCTCTACCGCAAGCTTCCTTAAGGATCATCATAAAGCCATGCTACAATCACAGCCTGTATCCTCTAATCTACATTGTAATGGCTAGAGCAAGGAAGCCCGCAAACAAGCCACCAAAGAGACCGATTTTCCTCCTCCACAATCGTATCATAGATACTGTCCAGGAAATGAACAAAAACAACACAAAAAGGAGGAACTCACCTAGGACACAAACCCCTGAAAAACTTTCCTACCGAAGTTCCACCCGTCGAAAAGCACAATTATCGAAAACCAAAGTGAATAAAAGACAAAGAAGAAGCGATCATTTGCGCGAACGTTTCTTAAAAAATACGGTACCGACTTTTAATACCTTAGGAGAAGTATTACTACCTCACAAATCCATCCGTCCCAGATACTACATTTAGCTGAAGGGAGCTAAACGTTTTCTACCAGCCTATGTGGCAGTCAGGCAGATTCATCTCCTCTTAGGTATAAAACTAAAATACAGCAGTTATTTCTTCCGTTCGTGCCAAGAAGTACGCTCTCGTCACGAGACACAGTGCACAAACCAGAAGCTACGTAGAAGATGTACAATTGCAAGCTGGAGATACATCTAAGGAAAGTATACTCAATCTATATTTCCAAATTTTTCTATCACGGCAAAGTTCTGCCTCTACAGGTTGCTCACACTTTGCCGTCGTCACACATTTAGGTACTTGGTCGTGGAGTCTAAGCGACTTCGCATTTAGTGTAGGCTAAACTTATTTTGTACGTGAAAGTCTTTAGTGCTTATATAACTCCTGTATATATCTAATTCCATTACAAACGGAACACAACGGCAAGGTTCTTTCCAAGGTATTCGTACCGTCCGGGCGCCAATATTAATGTATTTACTTGTACACGATGCCCCTGGACCTTTTCCCCAACAATTATTGTCTCAGAATGGATATTGCGCATGCATGTTTCTATAGGCGACACTTTAGTCATGTTTATCTGTATAAACGTTTAAGCCAGATTTATCGAACACTTAATCCTCGAATGTGTAGCCCCTGCGACTTCACAAGTTAGTTTCGAGCAAATTATTTACATGTGTTCATGTCTATTTGCTGTTAAGAAATATATATATATATATATATATATATATATATATATATATATATATATATATATATATATATATATATATATATATATATATATATATATATATATATATATATATATATATATATATATATATAATTCAGTCAGTTTTGGTATATACAGGTGGGTTTCATTTACTACGGTATCTTTAGCCTTGGAGCACCATGTTTCAATGATTCTACCTCTACAAGCCGTCATTGACCTTCCCCACAGGTAGCATTGTAATTGAGATCATCTGTTATCAATTTTTTTCAGGTAACCGTTATTTCGTACGACTCTGTGCCCATGCGATATTCAAACATCACGTGCAGGCTCACAGGTTTACAAACAGGTGGTATTGTCATTATAATTTACCTGTATGCTTTCTTGCTTCATCAGATTCTCTGTAATCTATTCTTGGTCATCTTTGTTAATGAATTTCCTCAGCATGAATATTGCGTTGTAAAGACAGGGCAGGGCTACAGTTTTATGTTGTGCTCTATTTTGTCTTACAGTTTAGAACTATGGCCAAAGCACAAACAACACACAGCTTAGGACAATCAGGACAAATAATGCTGCCTCTCCTCATTTTGAAACTTTATGGGGAAAAGGTAGATAATTCAAATTGTCATTCAGCCTCGACGCACCAGACATTGACAAGATCTGAAACAGCTCCGGCATCCACGTCATCACCACAGGTTCCAGCATTGTGGAACTCTTTCTATCTTGCCTCCTCGGGGTTTGACTTGATTCTTCTCGCGGAACAGCGCGGGATATAGCTAAAACAGCCAAGTTCCTTCTCCTTGAACGTCTATAAGGACAGGTTACATGGATCAAATATACCATAACCCGTCCAAACTGATGATCCTAATGATATTCTAGATACATTGAGACCTGTCTATGCCATATAGTAGAGGTCACGAAGGGCCAACCATCATTATTACGTACTCAGTCAACAAAAGCCCGGCTTCCAGTATGTGGCGTTTGGTAGGTTTGGGGAGGGGTGCTCCCAATGTATTATTTAAATTACCATAGAAGTCCCACCACGGGCTCGATTTTGTAGGGGGTGTAATTAGTGATAGAAAGAGGTAAGGCTCTGAGCCCCCAGTCAGCAATGCCGACAGTTAAAATATTGAGATCAAAAAGAATAACAATTTAATACAATTCAATATTCAAATGATAATAATTTCCCAATCACTCTTCCTTCTCTCGACCAAGTGATAGCCTATTACATCCTTTGATTTATAGTGTGAGATCGCTTTTCCACCTGTCCTTGTTTTCTAGTCATCTGTATCTCTCCTATCCCGCCAATTTCTTCTCTCCTTCTGACCTCCCTCCTAACTTCTTCTCCTAGACTGCTCCTTCTTCTCCAGTTCCTCCTCCTCGACTCCTTTTTCCTCCTCCTCCTTGACTGCTCTCCGACTATCCTACGATTCACAATCAACTTCTCCACTAGTCTCTATTCCGTCTCTCTCTCCTAGAAACTCGGGACTAAACCACACCGTAGGTCTGTCCCCTAAAAGCTTAATGTGAAAACACAAGGACGTTAGCATATTTCCTTAGCCATCTCGTCTGACACTAAACCAACAGTCAGTCATCAGATAAAGGCTATTTCATTTTTCGGGCACGCATTCGTGAACATCGAAATACCAATACGCTCTTGTATGGTAAACAACGTCGTAATAAAAGCACGGTATCAACTACTTATCATAGACATCAATAAATTGCGTCACATCAGTATATATATATATATATATATATATATATATATATATATATATATATATATATATATATATATATATATATATATATATATTCTAATCTCATTATAACGAACAATAGCACAGCAATCAGAAGCATTTCTGTACATTACACTGCCACAAGTGTACACAAATATATCCATATTAACTAATTTTACACACTGCAACAATTTTCCAAAGTTACAATTCAACAGTTGCAAAATCTAGAATATCACATGAATAAATGCACTAGTTTACTACGAAGTAACCAAACAGCGAATCACAATATTAATTCGAGGGCCCCGAGTGGTCTATGGCGCTCACCGTTACTGCCATCTCATCACTGTCTGCGTGGGTTCGAGTCTCGGATTCAGCCAATGTGGGTATGTGAGAAAGCTTTCCAGTAGCTTCTTGTGGGTCGGTGGTTCTCCACCGTTTATACTGGCCGCCATGTATAGCCTATCTCGTGCTGAAAATGGCGTTAAATTCTACAACAACAACAACAACAATATTAATTCTAACCACGAGCTAGCAATCTACATAATTCTTTACATAATCGTAGCTCATTTCTCAAATACGCATGTAAATTAAACACTATAAAGGTAATTCTACGTACTAACGATTCTAGTAATGAAGTATACATACTTTACATAATTACAATTACATTGCCATAATATCCTACAACAATCGAGCAAATAACTCACAGACCTTTACGAAGCTTTGTCTTTCCTATTTTTTGCCCGCCAATTTACGAGTGGCTTTCCCGGAGTTATTGCTTTAACGTTTCAGCACGATGTTTCACAATTACGGAAGTTTCTAGTTTAAATTACTCATTTAAATTCGGATTGAAATGGTGACCACACCCTCTCTCAGTTCCGATTAGATATCGATTCTACCCTGTTTTATTAGACTTAGCAGAGGATGCTCCGGCCGTCTGTCACCGTGGTGAGATTTACGACACCATTAAGGGTCCTTTGTTCTTGAACAAAGCTTTTAACATCCACATGTGATTTTTGACACTCAACAAAGCTGGCTCTCGTAACAATTACGAACAGTATCACTATAGCCGCGGGGTCAAGCATATATACATGGCTTCTAACCAGTTCCTTTGTTCTTGACTTACGTAATCGCGGGCAGGCAACGTGACATAGTACTTCGAAACCGACAGTTGCAGACATGAGCAGGGAAAGTCTAACCCTTATACCACATCGAGACACTCATTCGGCACTATGCCACAGATGGTTTTTCACGCATCAACACACGTCGCTTCGCAATTTCTCTACACTCTGATAATAGAAGAGACTCTTTACTCAGTGACTGTGTTGAAGTAACTTTCTAATTTAGGGATTTCTTCGAGGTTAGTGATCGACAGACCTCGGCACTCTTCACCAGCTAAGTCTCAAAAGTTACAGGAACATTAGCCTCACCTCACAAAACCAAGGTGATGCTGATTGTTTGCCAGTACTATCACCTATTCTACTCTATACGATGGCACATGAAGATTCAGCCTTGCGAGCCTCCATTGAGGATATTGTCCTTCTCCACCCACCCCATCAATATCCTGGCCCAGAGCTCCATCATCTGTTGATTTTAAGACGGAACGGAAGATGCTGACTTCAGTTACTATAACATTCTGGGAGAGTTAGAGATTCTTCCCCGTCTTAGGTCCGTATATTGCGTTCCCGTACTATCCCTAAATCGACACTGTGGTTATGGGAGGGAGAGAAATATGTCTCCTTGGTGGTTTGTTTACTGACGTCATCCATCGGGACTTTACACAGAAGGGTAGAGGTTAAAAAGCTGCACTCTTAGCTTGGCCATATAGTGGTCCTTCCAGTAAATGCAGGCAGAGGGCACTGAGCTGCGTTCTGCCAATTTAGACTGGTAACTGAAGTTACTGCATTGGCCAAATATGATGAGTGGATTCTCTCAGTACTCGAACTATTCTTGAAAATGACTCCCATGAATGTCATGAGGTATTCAGAGTGGGAGAAGAAAGCTATGTTCCGTCGAAGATAGCCAGAGAGAACGAAGTTCAACAACGAAGTCACGGCCACGATATAGCTCGCTAACTGCAGAGTGTCAAAAAAGAGCATCCGATCCATACGTATGGTGGAGTTTGGCTGTGTCATCCCCAAAGAGGCAAAATCACTGTCAACTGCTAAGGTATAAAATAAAAGACTGGTATGTGGCAAAGGTAGAACCGCCGACGAACTGATGATGAAGGCGGGTCAGAATGTCTGTAAGTGACAGTCTTGCTCGTAACGGCATCTTCTTCTATTGCCAAGAACCATCTCTCTTCCACGGGTAACTAAATTTTTGTAATGAACCCGCTCTCACATCTGGATAAATCAACTAAAGACCACCTACTAGACTCAGTCCGGGTTTTCAGGTGATACTTATAAGCACGAGCCGTTGCGTCGAGGGCGAAAACGCCGCTTTCTGCTTGTCATAAAAGGACAGGAAGATTTATCAGCACATGTTATCGCGTCCTGGAGTAAGGGGGATTATTCGCTCAGGATATAGGGAAATAACCCCAACTTAATGCAATAGTTAAGCACTTAGGCTTACGGGGTTCCAGCAGTTGCCACCAACCTAGAACTGTTCACTAACCGTCGTTACTCAGACTGGGATAGATATCGGAGTCCACATTCTATAGTTTTTATCTCCGAAATCTGTCATCCCACAGTGACCAATTCGATGTGTTAGGACAAATAGCCGCAACTTAAAAGGTCAGCATTCCAGATCGATTGACATCTTCTTATGACGCGACTTCACGGCTTCCGCTTGATTTCATGGTGGAAATTCTTTCACTTTTGAAACCGCGTCCTGACAGATGGAGTCCCCTCCAGTCGGTTTACGTAGAAGCTGTCTCAATACTTTAGTAGAAGCTGTCTCAATACATTAGGGGACCAACGATTATATCTCCGGGGAAAGGGATGTACCTGTCTTAACCTTATGCCTATTCCCCTAAGGTATTATGATTGGATAACGTATATAAAAAAATAAACCAATTTTTCATAGTAAAATATGTTTCTTCGAATATACTTACCCAACACACACACACACACACACACACACACACACACACACACACGATCGCCACATAAGCCGGCATACAAAGTTTAGCTTGGTTTAGCTAAAAGTAGTATCTACGAGGGCTGGATGTGCGAGTTAGTAGTAGTTCTCCTAATGTGTTATGATTGGGTATATATTCTCGACGAAAAAAACCCAACATTTTACTAGGAAAAATTGGTTTCTCTACACTTTCGCTTCTATCTCTTGAAAAATGACATTATCTGGACTCATCATTTACCACAGATCCCAGTAAGTGGAAGGCTTCAATTCTTTCTGCAGAATGGAACAACCTTTGCCACGATAATAAATGGACTCGACAAACTGTTTCTGAGGCATATTGCATCCGTTTCAATACACCATCATGGTCTAGATCCTCATCCGCTAATAACGTCCCAGCATACCCATTCAAAAGCCACAACCATGCGGCAAGAACTAAACGACCTTCACCGGAATAGGAGGTAGATATCGTTCGAAATAAAAATGTGCTCGGTTTTTATTGCAGACTTGACTTGGTCGCAAAGGCAACCGACAATCTGCGCACTGCCATCGACCTAAGTGTCCTCAGTGAGTTAATTCACTCCCCCTGGTTTTCAATGGAAACAGCAAAACGCATTTGATATGCCATCCAACAATGGGACTCCGCAACCAGTGTGAACCTAACAGATGCATATCGTCACGTCCCAGTTCACAAGGCTTCCAGGCATTTTCTGCGATTCGCGTAAAACGACATCGTGTATCACTTCAGAGCTCAACCACTTGGACTCAACATCAGTTCCTGGGTCTTCACTCCTCTGTTGAGCCGAGTAATGGCTCCTGTCCAAACTTTCTCTACGGTGGCAATGGCAAGTTACATGGACGACGTCCTACAAAAGCATCAGCGGAGTTATATATTGGAATACCTGATCACCCTTGTTAAACTACTTACCAATCTAGGCATTTTTGTCAACCAGGACAAATCCGACCTAGCCCCATCTCAAGAATGTGTTCATTTAGGTATGAATTCAACACAAAGGTAAACAGAGTACGTCTCACTCAGGGACGGGCATTGAAAATCGTGACCATAATAGCTTCTTTACTGTTGAGGAAAACTTGAACCGCACGGTAATTCATTCACGTAATAGAATTGATTAACGCGGAAGCGGACTTCATAATCCTAGGTCGCATGTATATGCCCCCGTTACAAATTATTCTTATATCCAAATGCAGGCCAATAGTTTGCCCACTGGACCAACCTAATTCCACTCACTTTCGTTCTGGATAATACGGGTTATTCGCATTTCATATCCAACAATAACCCAAGGCTCAAATGAAATTATTACGCTTTGCAGTTCACGAGGATAGAGCAATTGCCAACAGCATAGTATTTGACCGGAACTGTTCTCTGACTTTAATCAGACCGTGAGATGGAGATCGGAATTTACATTTTCCAGTTTTGATCTCAGTGTTCTTTCATTCCAAAGACCTATCTCGAATCTGGTTGAATCTATATCCGTGGTGCAGCAGGTCGCCTTTCCAGGTAGCACTACAACTTCTTAAAACTCGGTTTCACGACTCGGATTTGCGGTGAAATTGTTTTCCCTATTTGAAGCTGCTATTCAACAGATGGAGTCTTCTCCAATCGGGTTATCTAGAGCTGTCTCACATACATTAAGGGACCAGACATGGCATGTGTCGGGTAAGGAGACGTATCTCCTTCCACATCTTACCTATTGTCCTGAGGTATTATGATTGGGTGAATTATTTAAAGAAGTAGCCAATATTTTCTAGTAAAATATGTTTCTTTGAGAATGCTTACCTAATCTTAATATACAATCCCACCCAAGCCTCCCCGTAGTTACATAAAAATTTAGAGCGTACATAAATTATCTCCATTTGACATCAATCCCTTTATCAAGGGGAGATCACTCTGCCCAACCGCCTCGTAGATGGGTAGATAACTGTTAGCTTATTAAGCTAAAAGTGTTATCTGTGAAGGGTGGATTTGCGAGGTTGTTGTTGTTGTAGGGTTTAACGCTCTTTTTTTAGCACACGATAGGCTATACATGGCGGACAGTATTAATGGTGGAGGAAGAACCCGGGAAAATCCCGGAAAGAACCACCGACCCACGAGAAGCTACTGGAAAGCTTTCTCACATACCCACATTGGCTGAATCCGAGAGTCGAACACACGCAGACAAAAATGAGATGGCAGTGATCCGTAACGGAGAGCGCTTTAGAACACCCGGCCACTCGGGGCCCCGATTTGCGAGGTAGTTGTAGTTCTCCTAAGGTATTATGATCGGGTAAGTATTTTCGAGGACAAACATTTTACTAGGAAACAAAATTGGTTTCGATTTCGGTTCGGACTAACGAATATGCTATTTACGGGTTCACGGCAATGTCCTAGTTTTAGATTTGAGTAGGGACTAATGAACATTCCACTAAGGGTTGACGGCATTGTCACACATTTCGAAAATAAAGTATGTATTATATTTTCAACTTTTCTGTTTGTGTGGCAATAGAAATCTCTTATCCGGCCCGCACCCTGGAGGAAGTCGCACATGTCTGCTGTACTGTTTCTCTCTCATACGAACTAATCAAAAGTACAAATCAGCTAATAACTATATGGACAAAAATGAGAATCTGTAGGAACAAACACTTAAGAATTAAATAGCCTCTTTAAAACGTATATCCCAATCTTGAAAATAAAGTTAAAAGATTATCTTGCTAACATTGCTGTAAAGTGTAAATACCGCACACACATGGTTTATACTACATTATGTCACCATTCCCTGTAAACTGTATTTTGAAAGTTCATTCCAGCTGCTCACTGGACACATCACTGTTGAGCAATTTTCAAGCCATTGGTCAGGAGTTGGGTAAAAGTGACCACCATAGTGACGTATTACTTGCCAGTCTGTTTGCTTTTCGCTTCCATAGTAGTCCCTTCATCACAGTCGAGTGCAAAGTGCTTGTGTGCCCGCGTGGCCAGATCGCTTGTAATTATGTAAGTTCGCAATAATACTACTTAGTTTTCGTTTTTGCTCGTTTAATATTTTACCCAACTCTTTTGTCTTTCTTTCGATCTTACATGCACACTTTCTTTCTCTTTAGAGTGATAATGGAGACCTTGCGTGAAGGAAAATTAAACTGACATCTTGTTTTTCGTTCACTTGTATTAATGTTGCAGTATGCTAGTGAGAACATAGCTCCAACTAAATGACCAGCAATTTCCTACCTCAATGAACTTTCAAACTTCCTGCTCGATTGTCAACTCCTCGTTGACCTACTATCCGTTCGTATATACAAAAATGTACGACTCGACTACATGCTATACCACATACATACACTCCTATCTATTCATCTTTCGGACTGTATCTATCTGAATGAGAATGTCGATTTATTTCAGAGATTTAAATATTTACCTGACCATCAATCATTCACTTTTGAAATATGTATAATGAAGTCTTTGAAGTCATTTAACAAAGTTGAAATATATTTGGATTGGTTGGTCTATAGTTTTTGTCATGGATTTATGATTATGTTGCAGACGTGCCCCGTAAGGCGTAGAAGACATGCGGAGAACGTCCTCAACTACTCGAGTCTTGAATTTTCTCACGTGTTTGTGCAGTCCATTCTATTCATACATACTGAAGAATTAACCTCGAAACTATCTGCCAATACATCTTTACGGATAAAGAGTACGTATTTTCTCGTAAATATTGAGCATCTGAATCTATAAAAATTGCTACCCGCCATCAAATATGTTGGATGTCGAGGATGTATCGAAATGGATAGATGTTCCCCTAATTTTTTTTTACATTAGTTTAGTCTTTGAGGCAGTAAATACTCTCAAAGCCTTCACATTCTTCTAAAATTACATTAATATTTATACTTTAGTTTTAAACTTTTTTCTGTATAAGAATGATTTATCAGAATATATGGAATAGTCATCAAATATAGGCATAGTCATCAAAAGTCGCAAGTAAATTAATGAATGCATTTGGGCCGCACTTTAACGACATAAGAAACTCGTAGCTTGTTAGTCTAATGTGATCGTTATGAGTTGTTTTGTCTTGAATAAACCTAACAATGCATATGTATTCCAGCTCCTTAGATTTCAAAATCACCTCCTAAATGTATTTACCCCTGGTACAGACTTCTATGTAACCCTCTTATAATGACTTTTTGGTAATAAGTTGATATATTGTTTCTTGTTTTTGGTCATTTTGTATTTGTTACCAATTAAGTTATCAGAGCTCACCTCTACAAAGTTGAGGAGAGCGATTGTAATGTAATTCCACATTTTACGTGCATTGATTAAATTTATGTGATTAACTCGTGGCCACGTAGGTTATTGTGTATGCTACTAATATTGCTAAGACATAGTATTAGCCAGTTTAGACTCAAGAAACTTGATGAAGGGATGCAAACTTGTGAGTACTACCCCTGAATTCGTTTAGCTCTTGACCAGATGACTTTGTAGCATGCTGTGTGCATAGCACCATGCCTAAAATGACGTAACTTGTTGAGAGGGTTGACTTCACGTAAAATATACATGTGGCCTAAATCTCAGTGTTGAATGACTTTACTGAAATTTTGTTTCTCGTTCATTTATTGGACAGCGGGTATATTCCTAATCAGAAATTTAAAAAAAAATGGATTATATCTGTTAATACTGCACCATACAAGGTAATAAAATGTAGGAATTTATGCCTTAGTAACATTTGCTAAGTACTTAGATTTATAATCATATAGATATTTCCAGGCTCTGTTTAAATATCCAAGTCTAATCCTAAGTCCTTTTTAACCAGTTCAGTTCAAAGCAGGAATAAGTATGTTTATTCAACGTTTAACCTTCGATATTATTGAGAATACTTGGCATATTTTCATAGGTTATCCCTAACAGGTTAACTGTGTTGTGCATGTCAATAAGCATATGAACTAGATACATCGGTAACCGGCTCCATGCATTTTATGTGAGGCGAATCAAGGTAATTATTGATGCACGAACTCTGCTTGTACTGATGACTACAACTCCTGGTTTAAAGTAATCCTCTGACTTTCACTCCGTAAAATCTGGTTTCTAGAGACGGATAATGACATTTGCTTCGTAAGTAGATTTTAGGAAAAAATATTAACAACTATACAAAAACAACGTTAATCTCCTCCTTTTATCAACTCATTATGGCACCTCAGCTTTTATCATATATGAAAGTATGTTCTGTTTCTTTTTATGTCTTTAAAAGCCTTTCTCAGTATGCGTATATGTTTGCATGTAGTTAACTGGATGTGATCATAATGGTGGCTATATAATACCGATTAAAAATTAAAATCTTACATTTTAAAAATAGTAGTAGTTAAAATGTAAAGATAAAATATATCAAACAACTACTCGTTACAAAAGAGGGCAACATTTCTTTGCTACGGTTACTTTAATCTCAATTTAGTTTCTGCATGATAATTAGTGTTTACAGTGGCTATTGCAGACTACGAAAACTTAGTGAATGGGAAATTAATACTCATTGGTTTGAATTTTCACTGCGTCCAATCATATTTTCCAGATAGTGTCATGGTCATACCTTTTCCCTTGGTTATGAAAGCATTTCACTGGCTAACACAGAACTGGAGATTATGATGACGACAAAAACGACTGCGGTGGCTGCATTTGTTCCAGGATTAATAAAATCTGCTCGTTTCTCAGAATAGCAATGCTCAAATCATTGCTTAAAGGATCAATTTTTAATTTTTTGTTGATGTTCATCTTACAGCGGAAATGTGAACGTAATCATTAGTCCTGAATTCAAATGTGTAAGAATAAAAAATAAAGTGATCTGCAATGTTCGTTTGACTTAGATGCTATATTTCGTATTTGTTCACAAAAGTATAGTAAATTTGAATAGCATTCTACATCACTGGTGTAATAAATTACGTTGGAAGTCACGTGCTATCTTAATGAAATTTTTGTGATATTATCAGACCATATCTCTTTCTGAAGCTCACTTAGTTTAAAGTGTTGACATCAATTAAGGTAGTCCGCTTTCATGAAATAAAGGTTTATTAAGCACCTGGAAATGACGTGAACATTGCATTATGACATCATCAATTTGGCATCATTTGTTAAGTAAATCGTAGCGCTTTAAACTCGTGGAGTAATAGAACGTTAAAAGACGTGTTTATGGCGTATGTCTCTTGTTAAATAACGAAAAATAAAAATTCTAATACACCTTTAATAATCTCAAAAACAGCCATGAGAAAGATAATTATAAACTTCACGAAAAGTACATGAGATCTTGAGAACTCGTCAGTTATTTATAACCAGTCATAACTCAGCAGCATTGTCGCTCTGTTGCGGAAACCTATCTAATCTTAATAACTGTCATATTGAAAAAAGCTCGATCACCGGCAAAACCTTTTCTTTTGTGTTTTATAAGAGGGATCTCTGACCGTCTAAATGAGCATTTTTATGATTTTTTAAATTCGGCATTATTACATGAGTAATTTAGTGACTGAGCACTATCTGATATGTATCTGTAATGACACTTACCGACACCTACCTATATATTTTCAAGTAGTTTTGGATTCATTGCATGGTTTCCTTGCGTTAATCCGTTTTCATCTATTTGTATTTTTATGATCATCTTATTAACTTCAATCGTACAAGTCTTAACCGTTTGCAATTTGTCATTTTCGCTGCCATGCCTTCTAAACAATAGGGCGCGATGAAACATGTAGGAGACTTGAAAACTGATATAATATCATGTTGCGAAGAATAATTCAGTTTGTTTAAAACTGCAAATATACTTTTGTCTCAGAAGATTGTTAACGTCTTCAAGTGTTGCGGATAATATTAACCATCTCCGGCACACTATATGTTATGATGGTTCAGTAAATATTTGTCTATTTGACGGAAATAGCAGTGATCTCCTACCTGATCTGTCATATTGTAATCATATGTGCGATAAATATTAATATTCCTGATGCTAGATTGAAGATCAAGAGGATGGTATAATAAAGGGATTGAGCGTCCATCTCCATCTGACCAACCACCTAGCGTAGACATACAAATTCTAATTCTTATTATACTACTACTTGAGTGTGCACAAACTGGGATCATATCCACTGAATTTCTTTTATTTTTGAAAATGTATCTGAAATCCATTGAGATGTTAACAATCATATCTTAATTCAAATCTAATGTTAACAGGTTGCAATTTTTTAGAATCTTTTGGCGGTGACTTTGAGTGATTCAAAGCAGAGAGACCAACATCAGATAAGACGATAAATTGTGCTAATGACTGTTATTTTGGGCACAGTCGCTCTAAGATATTAGTTCTTTACAAAACATTCTGCAAAACGATGGAGAATAATTATGAGCTGCCTATTTGATTATGACTCTTTATTGAATCATCAATGTGGAAAAAAAAATGGGTTGGGAAAAACATAGTTTCGTTTTTATTTATCATGTCCAATATCTCAATGTTCTTTTAACAAACAATGCACCAGGATGACTTTTCTGCTTGAATTCACCTTAGTATAAAATCATTTTAATTACAATATTTCTCTTTCCAGTACATTTAATTTACTCCAACTTTAAAGCCTTGTACGCTTAACAGAATGGCCAAGAGCACGTCCAGCGAAAGTTGGTTGTTAGTCAATAAAGCACGCTTTTATACAAAGTAAGGCACGCACAATCAGACGACTTTCTATGCAGATAGCAAATATTTTAAACAGTTTTACTTCCTCAATCACATTTACATGTAGAAGGATTTATTCAAAATCGATTAAATTTACGGCACACTGATGTCCAAGATTAAATGATTATTATAATATATGCTGGGGTTTGCACCGAGACAAGGACCACCGCTCCGGTGGCCTAGTGGTTAGAGATTCCGCCTCGGATGCGGGAGGTCGAGTCATACCAAAGACTTTAAAAAATAGTACTAACATGTGCCTCGCTTGGCGCTCAGCATTAAGAGGTTAGTGTTAGGACTGGTCGGCCTGGTGTCAGGATAATGTGACTAGGTGGAACATCGTACTACATGTCTGCGGCATGATGTCCCAGTGCTGGACATCACTATAAACTGCCACACTGCAGACATCGTAGCAATATGACTGAAAACTCGTTAAAGCTACGTTAAAAATCCAAATCACACACACACACACAGACACGGAAATCGAAGTTTCTTGGGAAGACAAATAATGTAAGCCCTGGACTGAGATTTCCTTGTCTCGGTGCAAAGCCCAGCGTATATTGTTTCTCTCGCCCTATAATCTCCTCTAAAGTGAAAAGAATTCTTCCCGTTTACAATACAGTTCACGCGCAAATGTTTTACTGCGGCGCATTAATACAAATAGATCAATGAGGGCTGTGGCGTGACAGTTTCATTGAAAGTACATAAATTTTACAAGTGACCAAAACTAACATAAAACGTTTCATAGTATTGAGATATCGTATTTAATAAATGGATGTTATATGAAGTTAACAATAAATAATTAATAGTAATTACAAGAGAATATTTCATTTCATCAGTTCTAATTTGGAAAAGTTATGTTGTAAATAATAAAACGATACTGGATACACCGCTCTACTCAGTACATAACCATAAAGAAGAGCACGAGCGACCGTGACTGGATGATTCATGGGTAATTAAATATCTATCTCACTGTCGTATATAACTCTCCTTTTCTTTGGAGGAGGTGAAACTGTGACACACTAATGTATAATTAATATTGCTTGTAAAAAAAAAAAAAAAAAAAAAAAAAAAAACGTGTATGAAACATTTTCCAAATGCAGACCTGATCGGATAACACTGTGCTAAACTTGTCATGTTCACGGTTTCTTTACAAATTTATATTTTCTGTCCTGGAATTATGGCAAGTGTTTCTTTTAGTATTGGAAGGATATGATACAGGGTAATCTGCTTGTGGAATAACGTGTGGACGGATAAATGATTCCTTCTAACTGGTAAGTGCATTATTTGTCATTAATGGTTGCATGTACGTGTTTGATACAACTGGGACACACTTGGGTAAACATTTACTCCCCTACATTTAAAAGTCAAAATGTTCCCTAGTTTGTAGTCCATTTTCATTCTATTTCATCTTTATAATTTTTTAAAAATCTTATTTTTGTAAGAAATATTTTTCTCTCCTCCAAAAACTATTTCGGTAAATTTTCCTAAGTGTCCGCGTTTGTTTGATCAGAAAACATCCATCAGGCCAAGTAGAAGGCAACAATGATTGCGTCCCTTGATAAAGTAGTCCTTAGGACGTGGACACCATGACCGACACGACAGGACTGAGATAACCAGACTGAGACAGGGAAAGTATAGTTAGCAAAACGGGTAGATTTCTCGGTCGCATCGGTGAGACAAAGGTGTCATACAGTTACGGGAGAATGCACATCTCTTCAAATAACAATCTGTGTAATTAATTCTAAGAAAATATCTAACCCAGCATTCATTTCTTTCATTCCCCTAATATATTACGTTTTGCTTCGAAACGGTCTAACGGTGTTTTTACACCTGTCCCTTGAAGAAGTTTTCAGAATGTTGTTTTACAGCATGGCAATATAAGTACATTATTTAGCTCAAGAGCAACTGGATTCAGGTGTCTTGCCTAAGGACATACCATAGTAGTCAACCGAAATGTCCAGTAGTAGAATTCGAACCTGCACCTTGTCCATAGCTTATCTGGCACAGTAACTACTGAGCTACCATTACTCACCAGTAATGACACTCCGGAGGGCGCGTAAGGTCTATTTTACATCCCGACGGTTTCAGAACTAAACGAACTCTTGAAGTGTCGAACTGATTTGTCTTCTCGTTAAGGTAACTTGTTCGTGTTATCTCGACTGCATACATATTTATCAACTCATACTTTGTGTCTAAGTTCAGTGGGTAATTCATTCCACGTTGTTGGTCTCTGGTATGCAAAAGAACGTTGTCCATATGACTTCGTTTTCATTAGTGGGAATAATGAGCATACGATTGTCAGAAGATGAGCGTAAGTATCTTGCTGGTGTGTACACGTGGGTGAAGTTGGATAGGTATGTTGGACTGGAGTCTGTTAGTGAAACGTAGCATAGAGAACAAATTTTGTGTTTGATTCTGGATCGAATGGATATCACGTATACGGTACAGAGCAGCGGGGAGGTGTGCTCTGACTGTGGTTCTCTAAGGATGATCCTAGCAGCTGTGTTTTGAACTTTCTGAAGTTTCTGTAGTAGATATTGAGATGAAACATACAGAAATGAGTTACAATAGTCCAGCCTTGAAAGTTCTGATGAACACACAAGTGTTTTCGTGGCATCAACTGAAAGATATTTGCAAATGGAGCTGTTGCGTCTCAGCTCAAGATATGCAGCCTTGCATATGTTCATGACATGTTGGTGCAATGTGAGAGTACTGTCCAGAGTAACACCTAGGTTTCGTACTGACTGTGTGAATTTAATGTTGGTGTTGCTGATATTTATTTTTGAGGTAAAGGATGTGAATAAGAGTCTTTGTATTGTGATCAGAATGACCTCAGTTTTATCATCATTCATCTGCAGCTTGTTACATGTCATCCATGATTTCACATCAGAAATGCACATCAGAACACATTGGATGGTGGCATCAACTTCAGTTGGGTGGCTAGATTTGTCTGGTGTCGTCAGCGTGCAATTGGTGAGACACTGGATGGTGATCTATGACACTTTAGAGCGGCTGAGTAATGAAGAGAACAGGTCCAAGAACAGACCCCTGTGGAACACCATAACATAGATCAACTGGACTGGAGTGTATTCCATTTGCAGACGCAATTTGTGTCCTGTTGACCAAGTAGGACTTTAACCACAGTAAGGCTGTATCATGAATGCCAAATTCATACTGGAGACGGAGAAGTAATATATCATTGTCTTTTGTATGGCATGTATATTTGATTTAATTATATCTGATTTAATATATACTTATTCAAATTTAATTGTTTGTCAGTTTCAAATTTGTTTAATATTTTCATTACATGATATTGTAATGTAAATTTATTCAAAGAGATGATACTTTTTTAAGAAAATTGTTTGACCTTGACTGTTAGTTTATCAACACCAGGTGTTGATCTAAATCCTGACCTTGTTTCAGAATTTGTAGCAACTTTCGTAAACATGTTCTATTTCTATTCTAAATATTTTATTTCTTAAAGTAAAAATGATTGGTTTTCGTCAGGGTCACATTGGGTAAACGTGATCTGTAACAAGTATTTGCTTATATAAACTTCCAGAAGATGATCAAGTGACCCTTGTTTACGTTTTAGAAAGCCCATATGACCCATGTTTTGGAGAATTAATCTCAGTAGAAGTTGGGCTGTTCAACTGTTTTATGCTGTGCTGTTTGGAGTTATTTCAAATTACTTGGTTTGGAGTTATTTCAAATTACTTGGATTCAAAATTATCAATTCTGTTATTTTTCTGGAAAATACGTGTGCTCGTGTAAAATTGTGGAACAAGCAGTTTTTTTTTAAAATAAAAATTTATATAGCTATCAGAAACCGGAGTGATAATTCTTTTTTCTACAAGGAACTGTAGACTTCAACACTCCAGATTGCAGCATAGTCATCGTCTTCCATCTTGGATTCTTCGTCGGGATTAGAACGTGAATTCAGTAGAACATTTTATTATTAGGACTACCAAAATTTTATTCTCTGATTATTTTTTGATTTTGTTTGGATTTAATTCTATAAAATCGTAAGTTCATATTTTTTTCAGTTTTACAGATTGTATTTTTTCAAAGCTTGTTGTTTTCATTCTTTCTTGTGTTACTGTTTATCTGAGTCTAAACAAGTGACATAAGAAATTGGCGAGAGGTCCCGGTTTCATTTTTGTGGTTATTGTGAGTAATAATAAAAACAAATTGTTTATTATACTGTATAGCTTCCGCTCAGGTCGGATAAGTAAGACACGTTTTTTATGCATGGTTCACTCAGCTGCATCCATATTACTGTAAGCGATGCTTGAGTGATTTTATCTGTTCAGGCATTCTTCCTACGGATAAGGTGTGAGTAGAATTGATTATTTGCCGTCCAGTTAGTACATGAAATCAATATAAACGACGCTTCAGGGTTTCTACCTGTACAGGCCGTCAAATGCACATGCCTACAGGTTATTGTGACAAGACTTGACTATTTAGCGTCCACATTTTTCATATTAATAGCGATGCTCTAATTCTACCTGTACAGGTCCCGTGCACCCTTTTACAGGTATTTATTATCATGGGTAACTCGGCACGGATACTCACAAGTTCATAAGCAGGCCATTCACTACAATACGTGTAGACCGCTCCATTGGCCTAGTGGTTAGAGCGTCCGCATCGATTGCGGGAGGTCGTGGATTTGATCCCCGGCCGAGTCATACCAAAGACTCACAAAAATGTTAGTAACATCTACCTCGCTTGGCGCTAAGCATTAAGAGGTTAGTGTTAGAACTGGTCGGCATGGTGTCAGGATAATGTGACTGGGTGGGGCATCATCCTACATGTGTGCGGCATAATGCCCCAATGCTAGACATCACTGTAAATTGTCACACTGCACTCATCGTAGCGATATGACTGAAAAAATTGTTAAAGCTAAGTTAAAAATCCAAATCACACACACACACACACACACACACACACACACACAACGTGTATAGAGGGTCTGCTCTATTTTGTCATACAGATTTGGACCGTGGTCGAGACCATGTCAGGATATTGTGACTGGGTGGGACGTCATGCTCATGTCTGCGGCATGATGCCCTAGTGCTAGACATCACTGAAAACTGTCACACTGCAAACAACGTAGCGATATGACTGAAACGTTTTTAAAGCTACGTTAAAAAAATACACGTCGGACAAATTTTGGACAGAAGTCAATCATACTTTGGGGAGGAAAACATCTGATTGCACGCAGGAGTCCGAACCATATCTTTTCTGGGCAGCGATATAGAGAGCGGCAACAAGCACCAGTTCAAGTCTCACATACCAGAATTATGGACAGGATACGTGGATCAACATCCCGTACCATGTCTCAACATAATGAATCGGTTGATGTTCTCCATACACAGATGAACCACTTCCGTTTCGACTAGACTAGGCCATATAAAAGGGATCAGAGGGGCCACGACCATACCATATACATGATAACTCACACAATCGAACCCGGGCTATAAAGGCAATTAGAAAAAAGTCCAACACGCATATTTTCTCAAGACACTAATTATTTACGATTACAAGGTTAGTGCCTTAAATACCAACAGTTCTCAACCCGTTGCTACGAGAAGGAACTCCGTACACAGCGACGGCTTGGAAGCCACAATATCATTTCAGGGCGCTTCACGAGTTTAGTGAAAAGAATAAGCAAGAGCATATTCATAGGATGGTCATTTTCATAAGAGGCACAACATAATAAAGTCCTTATAGCAGCTATGATGTTACAGGAGATGGAACAAATGCAATGTTCTCTACCTCCGTCTTACAGACCTATCATGGCCCAAGATACGTTCGCAAACTTCATCATCTACTTTCCTCTTTAATTATCAGGCTGATGGAACTCGCAAAATGCCACCATCCCTATCAGATTAAGCCACACCAGTGGGATTTATAAGGGAATCAACAAGGTCGAATGGATGGACCATGAACGCATGCCACTGGAAAACAAAAAAGATGCTGACCAGACCTATGTCGAATTTGCATGGGGAAAGGCTCGACAGTTTGATAGACGGTGCTATTCTAGAAATAATTTGTATTACTTGAATATTTCAAAAAATGTGTCCGTAGTGACATTAGGTCTTATCTTGACGAACATCAGATTGAAACCTTGGAAAATGCTGCTCGAGCTGCCGATGAGTATTCTTTCACTCATAAAGTTCTTTTGAAACTACGACTTCTACTCAACAGTCTTCTGGCATAACAGTATTTCAGCCTAATACAGGCCCTTCTAAGACTCAAACTGGTACAACGTTTAAAAATCAGACTCCAATGAAGCATGATTCAAGATCCTTGTCTCTTCCTACGTGTACCTATTGCAAGAAAAATGGACACGTTATTTTTGATTGCTACTAATTGAATAGGCATCAGAATCAAGACAGATCTATTCCAAATGCTCTTATTTCTAAGAGGTCAAGGTGAGGGTGATGCATTGAAAGCAAACCATTTGTTGTGTCTAATAAACCCCAGTCTGATTTTATTGTGGAGAATTATGAACCATTCTTATAAAAGGGTTTTATATCACTCTTAGGTATTGCGTCCAATCCTATCTGTATTAAAATTGTAAGGGACACAGCAGCTTGTCAGAGTCTCTTATGGTCAGATACTTTGCCTTTTTCTGAGAAGTCTTCTTCTAATGAGAGTGTTCTTAATCAGGGAGTAGAGTGCGGCTTTGTTAATGTTCCTCTCCATTGTGTAAATTTGTCATCAGACTTAGTCTTAGGATCGTGACAGTCGGAACAGTCACTGTTTTACCCGTTGAAGTCATTCATTTATTATTAGGTAACGACCTAGCTGGAGACAAGGTTGAGTTAATCCCCTTGTAACTCACAAGCCTTGCTTGGATCAGAAAGTCGATCCAATTGAAAAAGCATTTCCTGATTTATTCTCAGCTTGTGCAGTTACCAGAGCTATAGCCAAAAAAGCTCTTGAGAATGATGTTGATAAGGAAAGTATTCCTTTAGCTGACATACAATACGGTCAGGCTTTTGAGGAGGTCACTCTCACTCAATCACTTTGGATCAATCAGAAGATATTGATCACAGTGTCTTTATTCTAATCAATGTTTAATACGACAATCACTAATCGTCGAGCAGGATAAAGATCATGAGATCGCCTGTTTGTTTCAAAGGTCCATTAGTAAAACTGAAGCTACTGAAGTTCATGTCTGTTATTTCATTAAAAATGGAACTCTTATGCGACGATGGAGACTTCCCGAGGTGCCTGCTGATGATGAATTATCAGTGAGCTATCAAAGTGTAGTTCCAAAACTTTACAGATAGGAAATACTTAGTCTTGCCCATGAAACTCCATTGGCTGATCATTTAGGGATCAATAAAACTTATCACAAGATCTTAACTCACTTCTCTTGGCCAAAAATTAAAAGTGATATTGGTAAATACTGTAGATCTGGTCATACCTGTCAAATGGTAGAAAAACCAAATCAGAAAATCACAAGGCTCATCTACGACCTATTCATGCCTTTGACGAACCATTTATTAGAATTATGATAGACTGTGCTGGCCACTTAACTAAGACTAAGTTAGGTAACCAATACCTATTGACCATTATGTGTGCGTCAGCAAGGTTTCCAGAGGCAATTCCTTTGAGGAATATTAAAACTTTGATAAAGTTTTTGTTTAGCACAATTTGGTCTTCCCAAATCTATCCAATGAGGTCAAGGGTTAACTGTTAGGTCTGTAACTTTCCAGCCTATTATGCTTGAATTTGGCAATCAGCAATTCAATTCAAAAGTGAAATTATGGTTTGACAGAACTGTAGCGGAGAGAATGTTTGAGTTTTGTAATAATGGAGTTCTGTTTCTCTTGCTCAGTCTTCAAATTTTTCTTCAGATTAGATATTGCGACCAATACAAGGTTGAGAGGAAAATGAATGAGTTGATTATAGTATTGGCGCTCCTGGAATCTAAATAAATTATAGGAATACCTGTATTTTGAAATATATAGCCAGGTTAAACATGCAATTAATTTAGTTGTACCTGTCCCACTCATTGAAGATTTATGTGAATGAATATCATCGGATTCTACTAATATTGGAGTGACAAATCTTTGGAATTCAGAAATTATGAAACATCAGGACCAGAGACTTTCACATTTGCACGAGCAAGACAGAAATAAACTTAAACAGCTATTCGTTGAATATGAGCACTTATTTCCAGATGTTCCTAGAAGAACGAACAAATTTTTCCATGACGTTGAAATTGTAAATTCCTAACCTGTGAAACAACACCCGTAAAGAATGAACCCTCTCAAACAGGAATACTTGAGAAAAGAAATTCAATATTTGCTGGAGAATGATTTTATAGAGTCCAGTAAACGTGATTGGAGTTCACCATGCATACTTGTTCCAGAACCAGATAAAACTGTTCGTATGTGTACTGATTACAGGAAGGTGAATATTGTGACAAAAACAGATTCATTCTCATTACCAAGAATCGATGACTATATCGATAAGATTAGAAATACCAAGTATGTCAACAAATTTGACCTTCTGAAAGGATTTTGGCAAATTCCACTGAAGGAAAGTGCAAAGGATATTTCGACATTCGTGATTCCAGATGGATTTTACCAATATAAAGTAATGCCGTTTGGGATGAAAGGGTCGCCAAGTACATTTCAACGTCTCATGAATACTGTTACTTCTGGTCTAGACAATTGTGATGCTTACATCGATGATGTCATCATCTACAACGACACCTGGAAAGAACATTTATCAACAATTCAGAAATTCTTTGACAGACTCACAGATGCATGTTTGACAATTAATTTATCTAAAAGTGAGTTATGTCGTGCTAGTTAACTTTAATAGGACACATCGTGGGACATGGACAAGTTAAACCTATATATGCTAAGGTCAATGCTATCTTTTAATTTCCCGTGCCTGTTAATAAAAATCAACTGATGCGATTTTTGGGTAAGGCCTTTCGTCTGAAAAATGTCAGGAGTCTTTTGACAAGTTGAAAGCCATACCAGTAAACGCGCCAGTTCTTGCAGCTCCAAATATCAGCCAATCATTTAAATTATCTTTTGATGCAAGTGATGTTGGGGTTGGCGCAGTTTTGATTAATTGAAAATTGCACTGATCATCCAGTGAACTATTTTTTAATATAAGAAACTAAATAAGCACAAAAGAAATTATTCAACTATCTAGAAAGAATGTTTGGCTTTGATATTGGCATTACAACATTTTGAAGTTTACCTTAGTTCAGCTCCTTCTTCGATTAGTGTGATTAGTGACCACAACCCTCTTACTTTCATCAGCAAGATGAAAACTGAAAACAAAGTCTAACAAGATAGAGTTTGTTGCTACAGGAATATAATGTTGACATCAGGCACATCAAGGGAAAATATAATTTAATAGAGACACACTTTTCCGTGTATAACAATGTTTTATTTCATGTACACTGTGTGCAATTTATATAAGTTCTTTTTAACCTCATGTATAATTAGTCTGTGGTAAAAAGAAAGCTTTGTCATATAAATCTTTCTTTTGTTTATGGGGAAAAGTGTTATATATATTTGATTTAATTATATCTGATTTAATAAATATGTATTTCAATTTAATTGTTTGTTTGGCAGTTTTATATTTTTTAAAATATTTTTCATTGCATATATTGTAATGTAAATTTATTCACTAAAGATGATACCTTCTCAGAAAATATTTTGACCTTGACTGTTCGTTTTGTAAACACCAGGTGTTGATCTATATGCTGACCTTGATTCAAAATTAGTAGCAACCACGTAAATATGTTCTGTTTTTATTTTAAAATGATTGGTTGTTGTGGAGGACATTATGGGACTACTGATTTAAGATGTAAAGAATTCTTTTATTTGTTTATCTCTTAGAATAGAATGAATGGTTTTCTTCAGGGCCACACTGGGTGTACGCAATCTTTAACAAGTACGTAATTTCGACGAGGTTCTGTAACATGATCACGTGACCCCCTTTTTGCATTTTAGAATACGATATAACCTTTGTTTTGGAGAAATATTCTCAGTAGTAGTTGGGCTTTTACACTGGAAGTTGTATGTTGTGCTGTTTGGAGGTATCTCAAATTACCTGGATTCAAAAGCATTCATTTTTTTTTCTTCCTGGAAAATACGTGTGCGCATATGAAATTCCTGAGCAAAGAGAGTTCTTATAAAATTTTATTCAGATTTCCAAAACCGGAGTGATATTTCTTGTTTCTACAAGGAAATGTAGACTTCAACATTACATATTACATCATACGTCATCGTCTTCCATACTGGATTCTTAATCGGGACTTGAACTTGAAATCATTAGAACATTTTATTATTAGGACTCCGAAAATTTTATTCGTGGATTATTCTTGGATTATTTTTGGATTTAATTGTTAAAACCGTAAGTTCATATCTTTTTATTTTTACAGAAATTTTCCAGGGAAAAAAATATTGTATTTTTCAAGCTTGTTTTATGACTCTTTCTTGTGTTAGTATTTATTCGAGCCTAAATACATATCAGCTTCCACGTTAATTTATGTGGTAATAGACAACTATATTTACTGCTGTCGCCCGTGAAGTGAAATCCGCAGTATCTAGGGCTATTTTTAAAAAATGTTTTCTCACTGGTGAACGGCCTGTGAAGAGGTGTGTGTGTGTGTGTGTGTGTGTGTGTGTGTGTGTGTGTGTGTGATTTCATGTGTCAGATACTGAAGGAGGAAGTAAGAGCTGTATTTGTACATATATTTGGATCATTTGTAGTTGTAAGTTGAAGACTACGTGCGTGCAAGAATGGTTGATTCTGAACACAATGTATCATCCTCAGAAAAAATGTTATTAGTACTGCTATGATTTTATAAGGAATTATTTCTTGAAAAAAGATACGAAAATCGAGTATACTAAGTTCAAGTCACTGGTTAATCGATGTATGATTAAGATGGTCTTAAATCTTAATTTCAAACAATTCATGTGCAGTCGTATATTTTAGTCGAAATAAAGTAGCCTATGTTTGTAAACATAGAAAATAATAGTATCTTCGAGCCTAAAAATTTAACTCGTATACCAGTGGCTAATATACTCAATCTAGTCGTCTGTCAAACAACAGGAGCCAAACGTGGCCGGGTGGTCTAAAGCGCTCCGCTTTATCGATCACTGCCAACTCACCTTTGTCCGTGAAGGTTCGAGTCTCAGACTTGGCCAACGTGGGTATTTGAGAAAGCTTGCCAGTTGCTTCTCCTCGGTCGGTAGTTCTTACCGGGTTTTTCCAGGTTCTTTCTCCACCAACTATAACCTATCTTGTGTGGAGAAATTGCGTTAGACCCCAAAACAAGCAGCAGAGAGGGCGAACAGACCCAAGAATTCCGACAAAAAAAAATAAATAAAAAAAATAAAATCATCTCGTAGAAAGGTCCAGATTTTTTACAAATAAACGTTTCCTTGAGATGATGTTATTTTTGTTGAAACCAACCCCATCAATAAAACCTTAGTTCGAAAAGGTAGCTGAAAAATAAAGTACTCTACGTGTTTATTTATTTTTTGTTTAATTTCCACGGACGACCAACGTTGGTAGGCGCCCTCTCTGCTGCTATCAATTTTAATTTTTTTTTAAAAATCAGAAATTTAAAAGATTTTATTAAGACCCACACGATATCTTGTTCTAGGATCATGTACATTTATTGTTTTAAATCCATGCGGAGTAGCTTGCGCTCGTGAAAAGAAATTTCTGAATTTATTATAATCCATGTCACCGCTGCACCAGGTTTGAAGAATATTTCTAAGTGTGTGTGTGTCTACACCATTAAACACAACTAAAATATTGCAGTTGTCTCTGATCACTTTCGGAATTTGTGTATACCGTTGAGTAACATAGATCACATCTGTATTTTTATGTCTGCCGCGAGAAAATATTCTGGCTGGATTTGATTGTTTATCTAGCGTCACATCGTCGTATACAACTAAATTATTGATAAATCCATCTAAAACATCTACGGATGGTGCTTCATCAATATCGGTTATAAACTCTATAACATCATTGCCTTCGTCCAGTAATCTTGCATTTTTATTGAAATCTTTAAGTACATCATAACATCGTTGATCATCAGTGGATGGTGCTACCAAATATAATTTATCCCATTTCAACTATCTCATTATCAGATTAAGTAATAATTGCGTCTTACCCGATCCAGATGGTCCTATGATAATCATTCTGATGGAATTCGGTAGCGCAGGATGATGCTTAACAGGTTCTCGTTTTCTTGTCGCTGAGAAATCAATTATATCCATACATTTTATAACATGAATTTATATTGTTTACGCTGTAGAGTTAAAACTCCAACTACTGATTTAGCTACGGTTACAACAAAAAATAAAAAAATAGCTTATGGTGGAAAATGTTCTGTATGCGGTAGAAAGAAATTTTCGTTTTTACCTAATAAGCGCGGTGGTGATATTGCTAATTTGATGTCAAAGTTTCCAGGTACTCCATGGGCTAAATACAGCGAAGAAAAGCATCTACCAGGATATAATTATTGCGGTCCTGGTACCAGACTTGATATCAGGCTCGATAATCAAGATCAACCAAAACCAGGCGAGGAACCAATAAACGCTATTGATCGAGCTTGTCATGCTCATGATGTAGCTTATAAAAGTAAAAATCTGCAAGATAGGCATATTGCAGATGTGAAATTAATTCATGCGCTAGATTCTATAAAAAATAAAAATATCAAAGAAAAATTAGCTAATTGGTTGGTAAGATTTGCGATGAAAGGTAAACTCGTATTAGGGGCTGGTAATATATAATGGAATTAATTTATTATTCACCCAGAGGATACTGGAGAGGCAGAGCAGCAATTGGTAAACTTGCTGATGCAGCAGCGGTTAAACATTCTACTGCTAAAGCGTGGTTATCCAAACAAGCAATATGGCAAATTTATCTACCACCACCGAAACGAATTCAGTACGCTTATTTCGATGTTAGTGTTCCTAATGAAGTTCATCAAGCAGATATTCTGTTTTTACCGCATGATACTGTACGCAGAAAAACATACAAATACACGCTAACCGTTGTTGATGTTGCAAGTAGGTATAAAGAGGCAGAGCCGCTATCAACGAAAACATCATCTGAAGTAGCCGATGCGTTTGAACGAATTTATCAACGAGGTGGTCTGTGATGGCCACAGCTACTACAGGTTGATCCTGGTAAGGAATTTCTTGGTCCAGTATCATCGTTGATGAAACAACATAATACCAAAATACGACGAGGGCATACTGCAATTCATCGTGATCAGGCAATTGTTGAGCGATTTAATCGAACACTTGCTGAGCAGTTATTTGGATATCAATACGCAAAGGAATTTATCAAGATAAAAGATCTCGCGAATGGGTTGCAAGATTACCAAGCGTGATAGCTGCATTAAATAATGAGATTACACGAACAACCAACATGAAACCCATTAATGCAATTACAAAAAAATAATATACCAACACAACGAAAAGATATTGAAAAACAAAACATATTCGGTGATGTTACAGTTAGATATTTATATGAACCGGGTGAACTTGAAGGTGGTAAAGCGAGAGCGACTGATCCTATTTGGAGTGTTACCACACACAAAATATCCACCGTGACAAGATCCTCAGGTAGACCTGCAATCTACAGACTAGATTCGGCTGCTCCTCAACGTGGATTTACACGTGAACAACTACAAATAATCCCCGAGGATACACAACTACCACCGCGATCACTTAACTAGCTCCGTTACGCCGATTACACTCGAGACGGGTCAACATCACATTTTCTCGTGTATGACCGCGACTATTATCTTTTCTGTCTACGGTAAATTGTCTTGAATCATTACTCGAATACCTCCACAGCATTATACAATTGCAACTTGCACAATGATTATTCTGCTGCTGTTTTAACTCAGTAATAAATTCAGCACAAGATCAAAGTCGAGTTTTTTTTTATCAGATTGTTTGTATCCGATTAATTTTTTTCTTATTATATCATCATCGATGATGTTAAATTTATCAACGATTTCAGGAATTATAATTCTACGTAATTGAGATATTTTTCTGACCCTCGATACCGCTAAATAAACTAAATTTGACCACTCGATGCGATCGTCCACAATCCAAACTAGTGTATCAGAAATAGTTAATCCCTGAGACGAGTGGATCGTCATAGCGTATCCCAACACCCATGGAGATTCGTCAGCGTGTAATGCATCTTCGACCACACTGATATCAACGGCTACAATATCATTTAATACGAGATTCTGTTTTTCAGTCTGTCCTGGAATATCAACATTAATATTCTGTTTTCGTGTATCTGATGGTCTATAACACAACGGTACGGGTAATTCTGAGTATTTTTCTTTATGTAGTTGAAATAACTGCTGCTGTAAAGCGTCTCTGATTATTTTTCTGCTTGCTACTATCAAATCGTTGGGTCTCCATAAATTTAAAAAATCACTCATTGAGGTCTCTGAGATCACTCCGCGCATTATTTCACACTGAATTTTGTTTGATTGTAATCTGATTAATTTTTTAAATTCCTTTAAATTTGCATCGAGAGCTCTATGATCATCATCTATTTCTTCGTAATAATCAACGAAAGTTTTTAACCAATCATGTGGAGAAGGTCCAACAAAAGGCGGCGGTTGACCATGATCGCCACACATTATTATAGCGGTATTTTTCGTCAGCAACCAATCAAGAAACGTTTTTAATGTATCCAATGACACCGTACATATCTCGTCCCAAATAATTATTTTAGGTATATATTTTTCTCCCATTCGTTCAGGAGTCCATGTATCCCCGCGCCACCGAAAGAAACTATGATACGTGCACGATTGTACTTGCCGTTGTTTCATCTCCCGTGCAAGTCTATGTGTGGGTGTCAGCACGATCATATCTGAATTTCTAAAAATATTAATTGCTCGAGTCGTTTTGCCGCATCCACCAGGTCCATTGAGATATACTGTCTTATATCTAGTTATTGGATCACTCACTGACGGCGCTTTCGACATTTCTGATATTTTATTACCCTTACGATAAAAATCTCTCATTGGAACATCTGCTGATTCTGTATAATTGTGTAATATTTCCTTTTTTATTCTCCACGAACCCCATCGTTCATCATTACTTGTAAATTTCATAACAGACTCTAAATATTTACTCGAAATATAAAACCAATCTGTTGCGACTCTGACTGCGGTCTTAGGAAATCTATTAATCATCGATAATAAATTTATAGAAACATAAGCCAACATAGAAGATCTTAGATGAGTATACTGTGGGGAGACATCATTTATGTAACTAACGATCGTACCCAATTTTGTTCCGTCGGATAAATAAACACTTTCTCGATTTACAAATATATTTCTCGCTGTTGTATCAGAATTATAAAATCGTACTCGGCATCATCTAAAATTAATCGTGCGTGATGTCTTTTATGATCATATGCACCACCTTGAGTAAATTTACCTATATTTTTTCTACCGAGATCTTTTGCGGTTTTGAGTTTGATGTCGAGAATTTTAGGAGCTTCTTTGATAATATTATCTTCGGAAACATCAGGACATTTTTCCTTAAATTCCTTAATAACTTCATCGAGATTGATATAATCTGGCATGGGCAACCAAACTTCGGTCTGCGCGTGATATGATATAATTGCCTTACTAACCACCAACGATGTCAGTATCGCACAATCTAGCATATATCATAATAAAACTATAGGCGCCGAACGTTTTTCACAAAAATGTCTGCCAAACCAAACATAACAAATCTTGTGAAGATTTTCGTTAAACTCGAATGATTCAACACAAGCGAATCCAGTCAGATCAAAATCAGGTAATGGTCCATTAATTGCCACTCGCGTCATCTCGTTTGTAGGGTGACCAAATCTTTTAAAGTACACAGAACTATCTCCGTATCCTAGAAAACTTCCCGGATAACATGCAACCATATCAACCGAAATAACATCATTGTAATTATACTTGGCATTCGACAATCCGCCGTGTCCGTATTCGACGCAACTTGCGCGTACATCCTCGAGTAAATCAAATAGTGTTGGTTTCCATAAATTTTTTTCTCTAGCGAAATGAGCCTCAACAGATCGAACGGTAAAACAATTAGTTAGTAATTTGTCAGTATTTTCAGTTGAGTGCTTGCAATCTAAAAACTTCTCATCAAGATGTTTCATCTCGTCATGGAGGGATTCTGTTCGATATATTTCACCATTTGGTCTGACAAACTGATCAAATTCACCTTCCTCATTACTTTTAAATAACCATACTGATACAGGATCATTTTTACTTATTTCGTTAATAAAATCAAACATACTCATATCTGAGGAGTAAAATCTAACAGTTCGATCACGCGAAAATATTGTTACTGCGCTAGTCCATGCATGCGCGTTATGAACAATAATATTTATTGGAGCTCCTTTCGATTTATATTTTGATACGTACAGTACTTCTCCCGTTATTGTCGCTACGGTTATTGGAAATTTTAATATTTTTCCTAATTCAGCAACATCTTTTATTGTAGCACCGGTATCCTTAACTGAATCAGCCCATGAGTTTATTTTTTCACGCCTTAAATCAGTTAATCCATTTCCACGCATCGCGTTTGTAAAGTGTTCTATTCCATAAATAACTGCTGTTACAGGATACTTTCGCTCATAATACGGTTTGTCAATACCCGTCAATAGACCCGGTCTGGAATTTTTACTTAATATGACAGTTTTATTATTACCAAGGACACGGATAATCCAACTACCTGTTTCTGTTAATACAATAAATTTTACTTTGAAGAAATATTTTTGATTGCCCTCGTACTCAGCGATGTAGTTAATGATAGTTGCCGCTCGCTTGTCATTCATTGTGGCATCCTTGACAGTATTGCGAATAATCTTGAACGTTGACCATGTATGAGATGCACCATCCGTGTAAAATTCTTTCTTGGCGTCGTGAATTTTCGAGATCAAACTTTTATTTTTCGGATCAACCAGATCTCGTACTGGTAAGTTAGGAGATAATCTGTCGAGGTTGAATTTATATTTAGAAGGCCTAGTTTGGGATAATCTCTCAAACTCGTTCATATAATTAAAACAAATATTTAAATAAAAAATATTATATATACAATGTCTCAATGCAGATGGTTGATGATCGGTTCAGTAAATCGATGTAATAAATCCTGCAGAAAGGAATTTTGTTGGATGTACTTACAAAGTATACGACGAGGAAGTCTAGGACCAATACCATGTCTGCGGTGTGGTATTGGGGTGCGAGAAAAAACAGAATTATGTGGAAAGTGCGGTGGAAAACGGTTCAGAGAACTTAAAAGATATTATGACAAAAAAAATAATAATAGTGAAAACGCTATAAAGTCCGTGGAGGATTATATATCAAGATTTCAGACAAACAATGATTTAAACAAATAATATTATTCTATAAATGGAGCAAAATATATTTGTCCCACATCCTGTCATTAAGAATTACGAATCAGATCGTAATGGCATGATTAGAAATTGCATGTTGAAGAGACCGGTTAGTACTGTTGATAATACTGGCTATCTTAGATTTACTGTTGGGAAGAAAAGATATCTTTGTCATCGATTTACGTACGAGTGTTTCTTCGGAGTGATCAAAGATGATCTTGTTATTGATCATGCTGACGGGAATCCTCAAAATAACTCCCTATCCAATTTACAAGGTATCTCACAGAGTGAGAATAGTATGCGTGGTAATACTGGAAGATGTAAGACAGTTTCTAGAAGGGTGATCAAGGCTACAAACACAGAAACTGGCGAAGAAATTATATTTCGTTCGATATGTTCTGCTGCTAAATACTTTAATATTCACCCATATTCAGTACAAAAAGTAGCAGAAAATATATATAAAACTGCTTTCTCAAAAAAATATAAACAGAAAATCACCTTTCAGTATTGTTAACTATCATCACTGCCTTAAATTATATTATTATTTGAGGAGACCCATTACTGCATAATCGTATACTACTGAATTTTTGTTTATACAAAAGGGAGATTACTTTGTAATATATAGTTTTCTTCGTAGATTTCTGATTTTTTATGGTCGTAATTAGTCAGTTTAACTAATTACGTCGTAATTAATTACTCGTAGAAGTATATTTATGGTTTTTAAATATATAAACGTATTTTCCCATCATGCAACATAGCGGATCCATTACGAGAAATCAGGGCAATTTTACAACCGCTGTTATTGATCCGCAAGGTAGCTGTATATGCTGCATTTACAATCAGCTTAGAAACCGTTTTTATGGGGCACAGGTGTATTTCACAATCCGTTATTGATTTCGCAGGTTGTATTTGCAGTCTGCTTAGGAAAAACGCTGTTATAATACAGAAACCGCTGTTATAGTAGAACAACCGTTATTTTAATGCAGAAACAGTTATTTAAATGTAGAAACTATTATTATTCAGAAACCGTTGTTTTAGTGCAAATATATTTGAAATTAGATCCTTTTCAGCTATATATTAACTTCCGAAACATATGTTTGTAACAAGATTCGATGGCTCAATCGGTATCGTATTGGACTGTGACGCTCGCGGTCCAGGATCGAATCCCCATGGCTGACAACTGGTCGGTGGTGTACGCATAATTGCGATTTTTATAATAATTGGGGAACCGCAAAACCCCCGCTCAGCAAAACTCAACCACCATATCAACCGGTGGTTGATACATATTTTCGTATCACCCACGGGCTTGATTATTGTGAGTGGGATTTTGCTGAGCGTATATGTTTGCATTGTCCTTCATTCATTATATGTATGTAATGTCCCTCATTCATTGTATATACCCATTTCATTTCATAATATATGTTGTGCCGTCCCATGCATAATCTGAGCTCGCTAATACACTCGATAGGGGCTCGTCATTCATTGTATATATCCATTTCATTGTATATATCCATAATCTGAGCTCGCTAATACACTCGATAGGGGCTCGTCATTCATTGTATATATCCATTTCATTGTATATATCCATTTCATTGTATATATCCATAATCTGAGCTCGCTAATACACTCGATAGGGGCTCGTCATTCATTGTATATGTTGTGCCGTCCTTGAAACATCCCGACGAACTCGCTAAACACTCGATAGGGGTTCTATAGGGATAATTTTTTTTATTTTAAAGATTTATATATTATATAATGAACCATGAAAATATCAAAGACATTATTTCTGCTATCAAAAAACTAGAAGAAAACGGAATTAATATATCTGATGAACTAAATCCTGAAAAAATAATATCTGATTTTGAAAAGTTAGAAGAACTTAAAAATGAAAATAAGTATGTTATATCATCTCAATATAAGTTCATAAAGCGGATTCAGGCAGCTATGTTTCAGTCACTGGCTATAGTGAACGATGATCAAGTAAATGAATTTATTCCTCTTTCTGTCGCAGTAGAAAAGGTCAGATTGGGATTATCCAGCGAGTACGAAACGAAAAAAACAATCAGTACCCGCATAAGATACTTAAGAAAAATTATGTCAACAAGTAACGACCAAAGCAACCCTGTCTGAAATATTTTATATTTATTCTGGAATATTTTATTTATTCTGAAATATTTTATTTATTCTGAAATATTTTATTTATTCTGAGATTATATTTATTCTGAAATATTTTATTTTTTCTGAAATATTTTATTTTTTCTGAAATATTATATTTATTCTGAAATATTTTATTTTTTCTGAAATATTATATTTATTCTGAAATATTTTATATATTCTGAAATATTTTATTTATTCTGAAATATTATATTTATTCTGAAATATTTTATTTATTCTGAAATATTATATTTATTCTGAGATTATATTTATTCTGAAATATTTTTTTTTCTGAAATATTTTATTTTTTCTGAGATTATATTTATTCTGAAATATTTTATTTATTCTGAAATATTATATTTATTCTGAGATTATATTTTTTCTGAAATATTTTATTTTTTCTGAGATTATATTTATTCTGAAATATTTTATTTTTTCTGAAATATTTTATTTATTGTGAGATTGATGGGTTAGTTGGTACTCAGAATCATGTAAATTCATAATTTTGATGGGCTAGTTGAGTTGGTACTCAGATTTTTTCTGAATTATTATTTATTTTTTTCTGAATTATTATATATTTTTTCTGAATTTGATGGGTTAGAATCATACAAACCAATCAAATTCGGATTAGTTGGTACTCAGATTTATGTAAAATGATCAAATTCGGATTAGTTGGTACTCAGATTTATTTATTCTGAATATTTTATTTTATTTTCTGAATTGCCTATTAGATCGTCGTGTAAAGTTGCCTGATTCTCTAATTGATTTTAATTGAATAAAATATCAAAACCAGTAAAAATTACAAAAAATCAGTAAAATTAGCTCAAATATCAGTAAAATTAACTTAAATATCAGTAAAATTAGCTCAAAAAATATGTAATTTTTTACTGAAATTACTGGTTTTTACTGGTTTTGGTATTTTATTCAGTTAAAATCAATTAGAGAATCAGGCAACTTTACCCGACGATCTAATAGACAAAATCACCCAAGATGGGTAAAATACTCCTCAAAAACACGAAATTTGTTGATTTTTCACTGAAATTCAGAAGAAAAAAAAAATATTTCTGATAAAATAAAATAAAATAAAATATTTCTGATAAAATAAAATAAAATAAAATAAAATATTTCTGATAAAATAAAATAAAATAAAATATTTCTGATCCACCCCTTATTTTATTTATTCTGGAATATTATTTTTTTAAGTTCATCGACTTTAATACAGGAGTGTGCATAATTTAGAATCTGATCTCTGCTACAAATGATCTCGATAATATGTTTTTGACGGAGCTCATCTAACTGTTCTTGTGTTAATAAGAAATCCTCACTTCCGTATTCATCAATAACTAAATTAACGCTAAATTGTTCTGTGTTTTGTGAAAACGTTGTTCTGATGGCGTTTTCAAGTACTTCTTTGTCATGTATAAAAACCCTCACGTGCTGGTACATTATATAATATTTACTGTATCTTTAAAATCAAAGATCTATGATTTCACATACAGATTTATCACAAGCTCTTCTCCACGTATGTCAATTAAGCGATTAAGGTGATCTGTGAGATTAAAATTTATTCGTGTTAACATATTATTGTGACACCGCAGATACACAGGATTAGTTGGTTCTTGCACGATTAAACTTCCAGGGGAAACTTGTGGTGTAAATGTATATAAAATATATCCCTGTTGAGCCTGATTTGATTTTCCGAGGTCTATTTGATAGCTACCATCGACTACGTCACAAACCAGATTGACCACGATCGTGCTGGTTATATTAACGATTCCCGGAGAAATGTGCCTGCCGCCGCCATGTGGATCATTATTATATCTTAAAACAGTTGGAGGTGGTGCTAGTTTTCTCCACGCATCGAGTATTTTAGGAAAGTTCTCATCAATGACATCACTGACAGATTTTTTTTAGTTCATTCGCGTTATATCCGGAGAATTTAAAATTTGGTAGATCAGCTTCCTTTATTTTATACTTGTCTAAAAAAATCTTTTTGTCATGGTTGTCGGCTTTAGTATTAATTACTGTATTAATTAATCGCTGGTTAAGATATTCCATGTCGGATACAAGTTGATTTAATATTTCTATACGCGTAATGATTTCTTTGCGTGAGCTTGTTATATCAAAAAGATGTTCTTGAAAGTACTGTTGTAGTTGCTCTAGTTGTTGTTTATGATGTTTATTAATTTCTGTAAATATTTTAGTAAGTTCAATTGTGTTAATAATAACTAGGGCAGATGTTCCGAATTCTGTTTTTTCAGACGAAAATGACCAATAAAATATATCTTTATCAGGGTTAAAAAACTTATCACCAGCCTTTGAATTTTTTGCATCAATTAACGTTTTTTTATACACTGTATCAATTTCGTGACATGATTGTCCATCTGTGATATAATCAGATTTTTTCGGTACTGGTGGTCCTTCATACACCGGGGGAACATCCGGCCAACCTAGTACGGATCTTATCGTGGATTGATAAATATCAACGGCATAATCGGGAGAATGTATCTCAACCGTCGAGGATAGCGTCGGCTCATGAACGTTAGTTGATATTTTTGCTTCTTTTCCGGTTATTGATTTTATTCTACGTTGAAATTCCTCATTGATTTGTTCGATCTCATAACTACCAGTGGGTATTCCAACATCTATCCAGTCAGGAGTACCATCTGGTTTGTTCTTGTTAGCAAATACAAGCAAATTATTTGCTGGTGTACCATTAAATGATTTTGATCTGATATTTGGCCAGCTGTAATATACCCGTAATTGCGCTAGTGCTATTTCTTTTACTGGAATTGCAGTAGGAAAATTAATACTAAATTCAGGATTAGTTGAACTTACCGAGATCATCGTTATCTTTGGCGGAGTTGTGTTAGTCACGATCTGCTGGAGTAATTCCGTCATTATTAATACTTGTATCTTTAATACCGATACCTTCATGATATATTTAATTATCATTGAAAACTCGAAATCAGATATAATTCCATCACTGAGACTCGCTGATAACAACGAAGACAATTTCGAGTATGCTACCGTCGCTGTGTGTAATTTTATTATGTAATCGGATAATTTTTCGTTCGTGCAAGTACATATTTTTTTGCGATGATATTAAGCACACCTGCAATCGTTGTTGCTGCTGAAATACAAATAGTTACGGCTACTGGTGCCATCATTGTCACCGCTGATAATATAACACCTTCTCCAGCAACAACAGCGGATACTGAATAAACAATCACATCAACGATAACTAATCGTCGTCGATATTTTTTTACTTTTACTGTATATTGTTCGACTCGATCTTTCAACGCTACCTGCCATTCACGCGCTTGATTGTACCTGTATTGTGCACCGTCCATATATTTTTATGTAGTAACCAACTGAGGTGTTTCAGCTACAAATTCCAAACACCACCAGTAAGATGTTGCGTTTAATGTCTTATCAGCTGCTTCCAGCATAAATTCCTCTTCGGTTTCGCTATTTCATATAACAGATACAACCCCGGAAAACTTATCGGATGAATGACGCCATGGATATTTTGTGAAAATCTCAAATTTTGCAGCACTGAACACAGACAGCCTGTACACGCCAGTGACTGTTGCGGTATATTTGATAGTTTTATTTTGCTGCGACCACGTTGCAAATCCCGATGATGCCGTGTATACGATGTTTGTGATATGTCCGGGAGTTATTCCGGCTGGAATTTTAATCAAACTGGTTTTATTAACGATCTCAGGAATCTCCGCTACGATGTCTTGCTGTGTTCATTTGATCGTGTCTAGGTTAGTTTTGATATCAACGAGTTTTATGTCAATGGTGTGCGGAGTGCCGAAGAATTCTTCTGTGGTTTTTTTGATTGTTTCTGTGAAATCTTGCAAAAGCGCCCACGTGAACGTCATACTCGGCCCGTAGCGTGAATAATTTACCATCTACGGTGTCGACGTATATTTTTGTTGCTGCGTCTTCGTCGGATGTTGGATCTCTTAAAACTACTATCTTATTACCGTTCATGCTTAGTTCACCCGTCATTGTGTCGCCGGTATTTTTAACGCGATTAGCGACGCTTCTTGCAATTTCATTTCTGATGGTTGCAAACGACATACTTGAATCTCTGATTTTGCCGCTGGCAGTAAACACGGGAATATTATCCGTAACTGCACCGAGTACTCGTCGAACTATATCATTCCATCTGATGTTGCTCGTTTTTAGTTTACCATATCGATCTTGAAAAATAACAACCTCATCTGGATCAACTTCAGCAAGATTCATGATACCAGCAAGTTCATCTTTAGTTGCGTACTTCGACAGATCAACGTCGGATTTTTTCTCAACGCGTGAAGATCTTCTTCCGTAAATATCAACCATTATAATAAGACCTGTTGTTTAAAACGCTTTACGCGCAACGAAGCGGTTGCTTGTATAATCATGCACGACTTTATGTGGCGGTTTGGATGATTTTGATATAGCGTTAAGTACATTAATTGCCTCACGGCCACATATTGGCGGATCTGTCATTGTTTGTGTGGGTAGCGTTGAATACCAAACTTTTGAACCAGAGGTTCTTGCGTGGAGTGGTGCGACGTACTTGATAAATTCAACGGGTGGAGCTAACCCGTATGAATCAAAATAAACAATTCCACGTGGATCAACCGCGTATGATACCCAATGAGTACCGGGTCCTGAATTCGAGTCTAGATTAATAATACCTGTTTCGAATTTGTTCGGTTGTTTCGGTAATTGATCTCGCATAAAAACACCTCTGAAGTTTTTTATTTTAAATCGTTTAGCAGCATCAAGTAAATCAAAATTTGATGCTGAAACATCTAACGTGGAAGCCTCAGACCTCTTCCTCAGCGAGATCCTGGTAATGTTAGACCGCGTCCCCTTTTTTTGCTATATCGTCCACCAGTAATTTTTTCGAAAACTTTTTTACCCGCCGCTCCAGCAGCACCTAACGCAGCAGCTTTTGCTAACGCCGGTGCAGCAGCTGCGGCTATCGCAGGTAACTCAGCAGCTTTTGCTGCAAGTAGTGCTGGTATTGCAGCTAATAGTGGGAAAAATCCACCTATTTTAATGATATCTTTTATAGCGCTCGGAGAAAGATGTAATTGAACTCCAGTTTTTGATTCTAGGGCTTTATTGAAATGTTTAATCTGATTATTTGTCAACGATAATTTGTTTGGACCACCACCAATCTGATCTCGTTTTAGTGATATTTTAGTTCCACATTTGTTGGCGGTTTTTGATTGAAGCTTTTTGACCTGGCCAGGATTGCTCTATAATTAACACCACCTGTATTTAACGTTGCTTTAAGATGTATATCAACGACAGATTGTTTTGATAGATCAAGATGCTCCAATGAAAAATAATAAATCGGATATAAAGTTCTGAAATCATGTTGTGATATTTGCAACCCAGTATCAACATTTTGATCACGTCCCATGAACGACATTAAACGATGATATACACGTCCTATATTATTTTGTTCATAATTTAGTTGTATATTCTCTGTTGGTTCTTGTTGCCCGTTTATCCGTAAGGAAATATCTGTAACACCTAGTTTATCAAATATCATGTGAGTATGTTCTTGATTACCTAATCGACCATAGTTCTGAAAAGCAATAAAAATATGCCGTGGTGCAGAAACACCTTGCTGTGATGATATATGCCATGTAAAATGACCATTAACGTCGGTTTGTATGCTATCCGTGCTTGTTGTTAACCATGACAACAAGGATTTACCACCAGTGTCCATGAAAGAAATCAACTTTTGTTCTTCTGCGATCGTTGGAGTCATTACCGGCATCCACAGTGAAAGTTTCGATAATACTACTTTACCAGCATCACCAGCGGGTCTCCACATAGCATCGTTATCATCACCTTTTCTCACAAGAACCACCGTGTGTCTAGCTCCAAAAATAACCTTTCTAACATTTCTACAAAATCCAAAAATATGCGATAATGGAATTGTACATGAAAATCTTCTATCGTTTCCTAGCAACATATCTTTACGCGCTTTAAATCCCAAGTTGAAATCTAGATTAGAACCATGAACTACCGGCCACACAGCAGCATTTCTTGGTCGTCTTATATTATACGGATTATCGTTGGGGTGACCAGAATTATCTTTCACAAACATCATCGTGGGACCTGCTGATCTTGTATAATCATCAGAATATCTTGCTAATCCTATTATTGTTGTAGCAACGTCGACATCTTTCTGAATTGATTCAATATTTTTTCCATCGATCATATAAGTGGCGCTATCAAACAGTGCCATGATCCCGTTGTTGACAAAATCAACTTTTACCGCATCTGCGTAATTAGCATTAGTTGTTCTTACAATTGTACCTTCTACCTCAAGAAAAGCCTCAGCAGGTAAAAAGTATCTATTTGTGTCATGAACTTGTAGTTCAGTTCCTCCACGTTGATCTGGTATTCGTGCATCATAAGAATAAAACTGATAATCACGCACAGATTCATCTTTAAACACGGGTGCTTCCATGTCAAATGCTGTGTCTGATATACGCTTGAACATTTATTATAATTATTTTCGTCTAACACGAAAACCGGGTTTGGAAACTCCACTTCCTGATATCATACTTGAAATATTATTCCCTGATTCACCGAGTCCTTGATCTGCTAACGCAGCTAGTTTCTGATTTGCAGCCTGATTTATTATTTTTATTATTTTACTGACATCTGCTGACATAATTTCAGTACTTGGCAATTTTACCGGTTGTGATTTTCGTCGCAATAATCGTGCTAGTCTTTCTTTGATTGCCGAGAAAGCCCTACCAGCAACATTAACAATTGCACCTGGAACTTTTTCACGAACAACATCAATAGCCTTCATCGATAATTGTTTTGCAACAGGCGCTACTTTTGGGGCTATCCTTGTGAATAATCCCTGAATAACATCACCAAGTCCATCTCCGTAAATTGCTTTGTAAGTTGGTAATCGCGAGTTGACCACTCTGACCGATACGGATTTACGATGATTATTGTGTACTATCATCTTATTTTATTTACTATTTATCTAATAACTAGTCATCAACAAGTTCATCGATAAGTTCTCGGTAAACGCCGATATCCATGATACCACCTTGAAATAATCGTCGACAAATATCAGATGCTTCATTAATTATTTCTGGCGAATTATTTCCGGCACGTTTTCCTCCTATGAGAACTTCTAACCGTGATACATCATTAATGATATTGTCAGGACAAACAAAATTGTTTTCTTCCGATGTAGTCAGAAAACCACTTCCAACAGCGCTCGGAGGATCATCACCAGGATCTTCTTTTTCAGAATCTTTTTTACTTGATAAAAGAGACAATCTCTTTTTCCGCTCAATTTTTTCCTCACTCAGTTTTTTTCTTTCTTGTCTTATTTTTTCTTTTTCTTGTTTCAATTCTGCAAGAAGTTGTTCACTTTCTTTTCTAAACTCTTCAGCTGACTCCCGCTTCGACGAAAAAGGTTGTTGTTCTATTTGTTGCAGAGGTGGAGGAAGTTGATACTGGGATAATTCTTCTTGTTTTAGTTGTCTTATTCTCTCTCTAAGAAGTTTTTTTATTTCTTCAAGAAGAGTGTTGTATTCTCGACCTTTAGCCTGTTTTTTGTTGTTATATACGCGATATATATATCTAATAATATTATCATCACTGACCTTTTCATGACGAGGTTTAAAAATATCAGATTTATTAAATATACTATTTAATATTACTTCGGGTAATTGTTCTTTTTTAGTATTTCTAATTTCTTCAACAACCCCTTTCCTAAATTTTGCAATCAATTCTACGTTTTTTTTTTACTAGTTCGGGTTCAGGTGTATGTTCTTTTTGCACGTCGGCGACTTCAGCACGAAGTTTTCCAATTTCTTCAAGTATTTCCTCACCAACAGGTGGAGGTTGAGCCGCAGCTATATCAATTGGAAGATCTGGTAAAATCTTCTTTGTTTGTTTAGTTCTTTTTGCTATTTTTTTAGTTTGTGCCGCAGTTTGTTCTAATACCGGAAAAATACCCTTTTTCCTCTTCTCATCTTCCTCCGCAATATCCCCCATATAGTTTTTTCAACAACCGCTGAAGCTTTCTCAGTAGCTGCAGTGACGGGTTTAAACAGTTTTTTAGTGTCCTCTTCATACTCAACTTGTGCTTCTTGCTGCGCTTGCAAGTTTTTTCTAAATGAGTCTCTGACAGGAAGAAATTTTTTTAATTGCTTCTAATCGTTCTCGTGCTATTCTTGCAGTATGAGATTCCGGATGTACCATTATTTTGATATAACAATTTTTTAATTAATATAGCAGCAGAGAGGGCGCCTACCAACGTTGGTCGTCCGTGGAAATTAAACAAAAAATAAATAAACACGTAGAGTACTTTATTTTTCAGCTACCTTTTCGAACTAAGGTTTTATTGATGGGGTTGGTTTCAACAAAAATAAAATCATCTCAAGGAAACGTTTATTTGTAAAAATCTGGACCTTTCTACGAGATGATTTTATTTTTTTTATTTTTTTTTTTGTCGGAATTCTTGGGTCTGTTCGAGCAGCAGGGGGGGCGAATCGGACATTTTGTCCAATCGTCATTTGGTTTAATTAATACTTTCTGCACTCAGCGGATCCGGTGTCGTCAGCGCCCGGTAAAAAAAAAAACGACGTCGTCGTCGTTGTCATCGTCGAGGGGCCAAATCGACAATTGTCCGGAACGTCATTTGGTTTAATTAATACCTTCTGCGCGCCGATCCCCAGCGTCGTCAGCGTCCGGTAAAAAAGCGCGACGACCGCGTCGATGTCATCGCCCCCCCTGCTGCTAAGTGGTTATTTACAATTTAACCGAATATTTGGTCAAGTCCGATACGATATCGTGTCCGAGGATCATGTAAATTTATCGTTACAAATCCATGTGGGGTCGACTGAGCATGACTAAAAAAGTTTCGAAAAACGTTAAAGTCCATGTCACCGCCGCACCATGTCTGCCAAATATTTCGTAGCGTGTGTGTATCAACGCCGTTGAATACAGCAAGAATATTACAGTTGTCTCTGATTACTTTTGGAATCTGAGTGTATCGTTGAGTGACATATATCACGTCAGTGTTTTTATGCCTGCCTCTGGAAAATATCCTAGCTGGGTTTTTTTGATTGTCTAACATAACATCATCGTACACGACTAGATTGTTAACGTCGCCATCAATATCATCGATGCCTGGTGCATCATTGATATCTGTAATAAACTCAATAACATTTTTTTCAGCGATCGCTGATGCATTCTCGTTGAAATCTTTCAACACCTCGTAGCATCGTTGATCATCTACGCTAGGAGCAACCAAATACAACTTATCCCACTTCATCCATCTTATTATTAAATTAAGTAACAATTGCGTCTTGCCGGATCCAGATGGTCCGATGATAATCATCCGGATCGAGTTTGGTAACGCTGAAACATGCTTAACTGGTTCTCTTGTTTTAGTCGCTGAAAAGTCAATTATATTCATGTCTCTATACATAAATTATGGATCTATATTGTGTAAAGTGTAGAGTGCGTACTGGCACAAATGATATGACAACCGTTACAACAAGAAATAACAGATCGGCGCTTATTGGCAAGTGTGTACAATGCGGTATAAAGAAATTTAGATTTATTTCTATTAGACCCGGAGATGTTTTAAAAAAAAGCGAGGAGGTGATATTGCAGCCAAGTTATCAAAACTCCCCGGAACCCCGTGGGCAAAGTATCCAGGAGAAAAACACCTCCCAGGATATAGCTACTGTGGCCCCGGAACGCGATTAGATATCAGACTCGATGATCAAAATCAACCCCGGCCCGGTGAGTATCCAATAAACGCTATCGATAAGGCGTGTCATGCTCATGATGTTGCTTACAAAAGTAGCGATCTGCAACAGCGTCATATCGCGGACGTAAAATTAATTCACGCGTTAAATGCTATTCCTGATAAATCCTTCAAAGAAAAATTGGCCTCATGGTTGGTAACATCGGCTATGAAAGGTAAATTAATGATTGGAAGCGGAGCTTCTCGCGCTGGTAATTGAAAACGCTAGCGTTTATAATAACAACATGGAATCCATCTATTATTCTCCGAGAGGATACTGGAAGGGGAAGGCCGCAATTGGTAAGCTTGCAAGCGCTGCAAAAGTAACGAGGGCCACTGCGGCTAATTGGTTGTCCAAACAGGCTATATGGCAAATCTATCTACCACCGCCTAAACAAATCAACTTCTCGCGCTTTGATGTTAGCGTACCTAATGAAGTTCATCAGGCTGATATACTATTTCTGCCGCATGACAACGGTTACAAATACGCGCTAACCGTAGTTGATGTTGCGAGTCGATACAAACAAGCGGAGCCGTTAAAAACAAAGTCAGCAACTGAAGTAGCCGATGCGTTTGAGCGGATTTATCGAAGAGGTCCTCTGCGCTGGCCAAATCTATTACAAGTTGATCCCGGTAGTGAATTTCGCGGCGCTGTTCTATCAACGCTGAAACATCATAGCGTCGCGATACGACGAGGTCATACTGCGCTACATCGTGATCAGGCAATTGTTGAACGATTCAATCGGACTGTTGCTGAACGGTTATTTGGATATCAATACGCGAAGGAATTCATCCAAGAAAAACGATCTCGTGAATGGGTCAAAAGGTTGCCAGGCGTAATTGCAGCGTTAAATAACGAGATTACCCAAGCAATCAACATGAAGCCCAGCGACGCGATTAAATACGAGTATATACCCGGAAGATCAAAAATAGATAGCGTTTCCAAGCCGATTCTCGGCGATGTTACCGTGAGATATCTGTATGAACCAGGAGAGCTTGAAGGCGGTAAAAAAAGAGCTACTGATCCTATTTGGAGTGTTACCACACATAACATATCAACGATAACACGATCAACTAATAGACCACCGATCTATAGACTGGATTCAACTGCCCCGCAGCGGGGGTTTACACGCGAGCAACTACAAGTGATACCTGACGATACTCAATTACCCCCGCGTGGTCTTAACTAGCACCGTTGTGTCTATTGCACTCAAGACAGGTCAATCTCACATTGTTTTTGACATGACCGAGACTGTTATCGATCCTGTCCACGGTAAATTGGCGAGCGTCTTTATCCGAATAACGCCAACGCATTACACAATTACAACTCGCGCAGTGATTATTCTGTTGTTGTCGTAACGCAATTATTAATTCGGCATCAATATCAAAACGCCGCTGTTTTTTTTTATCCTGTTGGCGGTAACCCGAGAGTTTTCTATCAATGACGCTTGCATCGATGACTCCGTCAGTGACCCCGTCACCGGCTTCGTCACTGACTCCGTCAACAACAATTCTTCGAAGCTGATTTATTCTCCGTACTCTGGACACTGCAAGATAGACTAGATTTGACCATTCGATGCGATTATCAACCATCCAAACAATTGTGTCCGTGATAGTTAGTCCCTGCGAGGAATGTATTGTCGTTGCGTATCCTAGCGTCCACGGGGATTTATCAGCACGTAGCGCGTCCTCGACAACGCTGATATCAACGAGCACGATATCATTCAGCACGAGAATTTGTTTTTTTGTCCCTGACGCTGTCGGGGCCGGGATTTCAACTTCAATGTTCTGCCGCCGTGTATCCGTGGGTCTATAACATAACGGCACTGGGCGCGTTGGAAACTTTTCCTTATGCAACGTAAACAACTTCCGCTGAAGTGTGTCTCTGACTATCTTTCTACTCGCTACAATTAAATCGTTTGGTTTCCATGTTTCCCAGAATTCATTTAACGGCGTTTCCGGAATCACCTCGCGGATTATTTCACATTGAATTCTATCCGGCTGTAATCTGATTAATTTTTTAACCTCGCGCAGTTGTTCATCAAGTGCTCGGTAATCAGTATCGGTTTCTTCATAATAGTCCACAAAACCCTTTAACCAATCATGTGGACCCTCGCCGACAAATGGTGGTGGTTGGCCATGGTCGCCACACATGATTACCGCCGTAACCAATCAAGAAACATTTGTAAAACATCTAACGAAACAGTACATATTTCGTCCCAGATGATAACCTCAGGAATAAATTTTTCACCCATTCGATCAGGAGTCCACTCGCCACCGCTGTATCGAAAAAAGCTGTGATAAGTAACGGCGTCAACATTTCGTTGTTTTATTTCTCGCGCTAGTCTATGGGTCGGTGTAAGCACGATTATACTTGCCCGCGTTCGAAATAATTCAATTGCCCGAGTCGTCTTTCCTGACCCGCCACAGCCGCTTAAATAAACTGTTTTATGTCTACAAATTGGATCAGAACACGGTGGTGCATTAGACCATTCTGACAATTTATTACCGCGTAAATAGTTGTTCTCAACGGTGACATCTGCTGACGGGGAATAATCGCGTCGTATTTCATTTTTAATTCTCCATGTACCCCAACTCTCGTCCGGACTAGTAAACCCGGCTACGTTTTCCTTGTACTTTACGTCAACATAAAACGAATCAACGGCTACTCTAACCGCGGTGTCGGGAAATTTATTTATCATCGAGAATAAATTTATGCAAGCATAACCCAGCATAGACGCCCTCAAATGCGGGTATGCCGGGCTGTCTCCATCGCTGTAGGTAACAACTGTACCCAACCTTGTTCCATTGGACAAGAAAGCTGTTTCGCAGTTCACGTATCTATTTTTCGCCACTGCGTCCTTGATTACGAAATCATATTCTGCGTCATCTATAATCAGCCGTGAGCAATATCGTTTGTAGTCGCAGTTTTTTCCACCTTGTGTGAACTTACCGATTATTCTTCTACCGAGATCTTTTGCCTCGCGGTTTCGTTGGTTGAATATCCTCCTGGACCATTCGACGATATATTCCTCGTCGGCATCGATGTGTTTTCTGGACTCGTCAATTATGCTATCTAGACGCTCTGGTTCTGGTAACCAGACTTCAGTCTGCGCTCGGTATGATATAATCGCGTCACTGACAATCAACGAAACTAGCATTTTACAATCAATCATATACCGTAGCAGCGCTATTGGCAGCCACTTCTTTTCAGCCATGTGTCTACCGATCCAAATATAGCAACAGCGATGAAGTCCTGCCGCGAACTCAAATGATACTATGCGAGCGAATCCGGTTAAATCAAAATCAGGCAGTGGTCCATTAATAGCAACACGAGTCATTTCATGTCTGGGGTGTCCAAATCGTTTGAAATACTCAGCGGCGGATCCATACCCGAGAAAACTCGCTGGATAACAGGCAACCATATCAACGGAAATCATAGCGTCGCGGCTGTATTCAGTGTTCCATAGTCCACCGTGATAGTATTCCAAACAACTGGATTGTACATCCGGTAGAAATTCCTTGCGTGTTGGACTCCACGCATTTTTCCTTGCTGCAACATGAGCCGCAACCGATGAAATCGTAAAACAATTTGTTAGCAGTTGTTCATCATGCTCCTCAAATTCTATGGCGGTTTTTTTCATCTTGTTGTGAAACGCTTCAGTGCGGTATAATTCACCGTTTGGTCTTACAAACTGATCAAAAGTATCCGCATCGTTTTCAGCGCTGCGAAGTAACCACACTGACACAGGGTCGTTTTTACACAAGCAGGCAATAGCATCAAATAGTTTCCTCTCCGCGAGAAAACCATCTTGTATAAATTCCCCGGGGATATACTTTACTGTTCTATCCCGTGGAAACACTGTGATCGCGGGCGTCCACGCGTGTTCGTTATGATCAATAATTTTAATTGGGGCTCCCTTTGATTTATACTTCGATTCGTGTAATACTTCACCGGTTATTGTTGTAACGGTTATTGGAAATCTTAACGACGTTTCTAATCTCGCTATGTCGCTGATGGTTGCTCCTCGCTCGCGCACTGTCTCCTCCCACTGGTTGATTTTGCTGCGTCGTAAATTAGTCAATTTGTTTCCTCGACATGCATTTGTAAAATGCTCTATTATTCGTTCTGCTACACAATTTATCCCCGTTGACTGTTTCATCGGCGCTAGTTTTCCGATATCAGGTTTCTTATTTAACGGGTATATTCCATAAACAACTGCTGTTTCAGGATACGCTCGTTCATAGTATGGTCTGTCAATTCCGGTTAACAGCCCCGGCTTGGAGTCGCGGCTAACAGTGACTGTTTTCTTGTCGCTGAGAACTGGTTCAAATTTATCACGTATGATCCAATTACCTGATTCCACCCGGACAATGAATTTTACTCTGAAGAAATACTTGCTGGAGCCAAGTTGTGATATTATCGTTGCTGCGCGGTTGTCGTTCATGGTAGCATCAACAACGCCATCAATTCGAAATGTTGACCAACTATGAGATGCACCATCACGCTTGAATTCATTGATACAATCGCGTATTTTACTCAACAGGGTTCTATCGTTTATTAACGCTTTTGGTGCGTCCTTGAGGACTCTATCGAGATTGAACTTAATATTTTTCCAGGGCTTAATTGCTGCTAATCTCTCGAACTCATCCATATAATTAAAACAAGTATTTAAATGAAAGAATATAGTATAATGAATAAATGCAAATGGTTGATGATTGGGTCGACAACCCCGTGCAATAAATCATGTAGAGGTGAATTCTGCGGGTATCATTTACAAAGCGTTCGTAATGGTTCTCTTGGCCCCCTCCCGTGCTTGGTTTGCCACGTTGGTGTAAGAGGAAAATCGCAGCTGTGTATTAATTGTGGCGGAAAGCGATACAGAGAGTTAAAACGCTATTATGACAAACGAATAAAAAACGCCGCCATTGACCCCACCGCTGACTTCGTCATTAAAACCCCCCAAGACTACGTTGAAAGGTTTATAATTAAACCAAATAATGAATTAGACAAGTAGTATTATTGTACAAATGGACCAGGAGTTCAGACCTCACCCTGTGCTCGTTAATTACGAGGCATCTCGCGACGGTGTTGTTAGAAATTGTAGACTGAAGAAACCGGTTGGCACCGTAAATAATCAGGGGTATTTGATGTTTGGTGCCGGAAAGAAGAAGTATTATGTTCACAGGATGGTATTTGAAGTATTCAACGGATTAATCGAGAATGGGCTTGTGATTGATCATATTAATAATAATAAGACTGATAACTCTCTTATAAACTTGCAAGCTATCTCGCAAAGTCAAAATACCAAAAAAAGCGAAACTGGTAAATACTCAAAGAAAGCAAAACCCGTAAAGTCATTTGATACAACAACTCACGAGGAAAAAATATTTCAGTCGATGAATGAGGCAGGAAAATATTTTGACATTTGTATCGCCTCAATACGAAAAGTAGCAGAACGAGTATATCAAACAGCGATCTCAAAAAGGACCGGACACAGAATTCGATTTTCGTACACAAATATCAGCGAGTGACAAGGTCACCGGCGCCCATGGCGCTGACGAAGTCGCCATGACAGTGCGAACGCTACACCGAAAGAAAACGAATTATTCTACGGTTTTATCGAATGTTAACACACTGCCTAGAGTTCATTTTTTTATATTTAAAAACAAGATGTTTTATAAGAATAATGAATATCGAAGACATCAATAATATATTAGCCGAGATTTCAAAATTAAAAAATCAAGGAATTGAATTATCTGATAGTCTCGACAGCGAAAAAATATTATCCGATTATGAGATCATTAACGAACAATCGAAACGGGGGCGTTTTACCCTGGCCCGCGAGTACTTTTTTATAAAACGATTACAACATACGATTAATGAAAACTTGTACCACAATGACGCAAATGCATTCATTGGACTATTTACTGCCGTTGAAATAATACGAAAAAAAACTCGGACGTGTTTATGAACGACGCCGGGAGATTTCTAGTAAGATCAAAAACATTAGAAGGATTATAGACGAAAACTCCGTGGAGCCCCCGATGGTACACTCGGCGGGAAATTAGAAATTGCGGAGCAATTGCAATAATGGTAGGCGAATCACTTACTACTCGGCTAGCCAGAGAGCGGCTAGCGGCGCTTAAAAAGTTCATACCGTTACGAGACAGGGTCCGAGAACAACTTCAAACGCGGCAGCAACTACAAACCGATTTTACTGTTGGAAGCGAACAACTGTTTGCCCCGGTAACTAAAGCGACTAGGGATGTTACAGCGGCAACAGAACGGGCAATATACGGAGATATTCCTAAGGAAGGCGAACGGAAAGAGGCGCCTCTTCTTCCTGTACTTGAAAAGATAGCAGCAGAGACAGAACAAACACAGCAACGGATAAAACAACTTTCCAGTGATATAAAAACCCAACGAGAGCATGAACGATTAGCTGATATTGATGATTCTGAACCCGTTGTTGAACAGGGTGATGTTGATGAACTTCAAAAAATTTCCACTCAAAGAGGGGTTTCCTTTATGGATAAACTCACTGAAAAGGCTATAGCACAAATAAAACGACCTCAATTACTGAAATCCGACGAGCATAGGGTTTTTGGTAATTTTGCCGCTCAAAGCTATCATTCAAGAAAAAACTTTTTAAAAGACGAGTATAAAAACAGTAATATAAAACGAGATGACTGGGTTAATTGATTGTATAAAACGAATAAAGAGATTGATCGCTTGGATACAAAAGAATTGGGGTATAAAGAATTTAAAAAAGGAATTGATGATTATGATATACAACAGCAAGAACAGCGAAAAGAAAAAGTCCAAAAAAAAGCTGGTTCTAAAAAAACAAGCGGAGAGGGGTATCCAAGTGGTAGTGGTCTGGTTGAAAACGCTTGTCCTAATAGTGTTCTCAGTGATATATCACGGCTAGAGGTACTAATCGGAGGAAAACGATCCGGAAATAACTCTCCGGAAATAATCAATGAGGCCGCTGATATTTGCAAGCGGTTATTTGCAGGCGGTATCATGGACATTAGTGCGTATCGAACGCTCATAGACGAGTTAGTGGATGATTAAAAAAATTATAAAATTATAAAATTGTCGTTTTGGTCGTTTTTTGGTCGTTTTTGGTCGTTTTTGGTCGTTTTTTTGTCGTTTTTGGTTGGTTTTTACGGGTGAAAACCCCAGGAAATCATTTGGAGAAAATCGATGTTTTTGCTGAAAAATCGAAAAAAAAACGACTATAGGCAACAAAAAATGACCAAAAATGACTAAAAATCAAGAAAAAACCAGAAAAAAACCGGATTTTTATCGAGGGCAAAAACCCAAGGAAATTTTGACAAAATTTATTCCGGTTTTCCACACGGCGGGGGTGGGGGGGGGGTGGGGTGATCAATCACTAATTGGAAAACCGGTGTTTTTATAATAAAGATGATCATACATTACAACCACGATAAACCAGTACTCGTCTACGTGGTAAACTCGCGATTGCCTGTTTACCGCGCGTACTATGGAGATGGTCTCGGTAATACCATTGCGGGGTTATTTACAAGAATGGCTCCAAAAGTAGCGCCGTTAGCCAAACAATTAGGAATGAAGGCTATTGATGTGATTCGTGATAAGGGAATCAGCGCTATTGGAGATGTTGCCGGAAAGGCGTTTTCTGCAGCAAAGGACAAACTAATGTCGTTGGTGAGAAAAAGAAAACAGAAACCACCGGTGATGCCATCAACGACGGTGATGCCTGCAAATGTCAGCAAAGTAATAAATAACGCCGTGGAAGAAAAACTAGAGTCGTTGGCGGCTCAGTCATCCGCCGATGCGGCAACCAACGCGCTCATGAACGCGATAGCGGGAAGTGGTCTACGACGAAAACGACGCTGATGGATTTCAATTGAAAACACCGACATGAATAATAATAGAAATGTTTGCGCGAACCGCTGATCCCGCGTTTGATATGGATGCCCCAGTGCGCAGGGATGATTCTGTCCGTGATTATCAATATTATTCTTATTATGCAGCACAACCCGACCTACGATCGCGAATTGAACTTCAAGTCCAAGATACCAGTAAATATTTTTTGCCGTGTGAAGCGTTTATCGAAATCGAGGGAGAACTCGTGACAAATGCTGCCGATAATGCACCGTACGCAGATGACGATCGTGTTCGAGTTGGTTTTGTCAACAACGGTATCATGGCGTTATTTGAGAGTGCCAGATATCTTATTGACGGGCGAGAAATTGAATCAATAGAACGCGAGGTTGATGTTGCAACAACGATAATTGGGTTAGCGAGATACTCGGATGATTATACAAGATCGGCGGGCCCATCTATGATGTTCGCAAAGGACACCACTAATAACGCTGATCATCTTCAGTACGTCAACGTGCTGGTGGAAAGAGATACCGCAACTGACCCACAGGCTGAAGCAAATAACCCAGACCGCAGAGCAAGACCAGGCGCTAATTTCAATATTATAAAAAGTCTTAACGATAATTACAATCTAGGATTCGCAACACGAGTAGGAATGTTGCAAAGACCACGCCGGCAGTTTTCATGCTCGATTCCACTCCATCACATATTTGGATTCTGCAGAAATGTTAGAAAAGTCATCTATGGGGCTAAGCATACAATCGCGCTGACGCGAAGGGGCGATGATAACAATGCAATATGGCGTGCTGCTGGCGTCGCTGCCGGTAAAGTCATTTTAACTAAAATGGCATTGCGGATGCCGGTGCTGACTCCATCAGTTACCACGGAAGCACGATTGTTAGCATTTATGGAACAGGAAGGAAAATCGTTGTTGAGTTGGCTAGCGGTAACAACTGATGCTAAAGAGGATAACGTCGCCGATACGTTTACATGGCACCTGGCATCAAAACAGGGTGTTTCAGCCCCGCGTCATATATTCATAGCGCTACAGAATAGGGAACGATTGGGCAGTCAAGAACGCAGCCATATGATATTTGATCAATTAGGAGTCAGGGATGTTTCGCTGAGAATAAACGGACAACAGGAACCATCCGAGGATGTACAGCTTAATTACTGCAACAACCATATCGCACGTGTGTACCATCGATTGCTGTCATATATGGGTCGTGATCAAAACGTCGACACTGGTTTGCAAATATCACAATTTGATTTTAAAAACCTGTATCCGATTTATTATTTTTCGCTGGAACATCTTGATTTAACGAGACAATCCGTCGTTGATATACACTTTAGAGCTCGTATAGCCCCGGGTGGTGCCAATTATAGAGCGGTTGCTGTCATTCTCAGCGATAAATCAATGCTGCTAGAAGGTGTTGGTGGACGAATGAGAATCGTTGATGCGCCAGTAGAAAACATGTAATTGAAAACACAAACGCGTTTACAATAAAATGTCTTATAGTGTTGTCAGTGTAGAGTTGACTGATGGTCAAGTCAAGAAATTACGATCAAAGTCGGCTAAACAATGCGGGACCACAATAACGCTGAAGCCGTCACAGATGGCAGGTGGTAATCATAAGATATCGTTGACGGCGCGTCAAATAAAACATTTCAATGATGCGATGAAGAATAAAAAGGGTGTTCAGGTAGATTTCTCGGCCGCAGCGATTAAAAACATGGAAAAGACCGGTGGGATATTTCCGCTGTTAGCTGCGATTCCAGCGTTGATTGCCGCGGCCGCACCAGCAGTGGCTAAGGCGGCGGCGTTAGGAGCCGTTGGTACCGCGGCGGGAATGGCACTGAAAAAGGCAACCGGGAAAGGCTATAAAAAAAAACGATCCGTGGCCGGAAAGGGTCTAAGACTACCGGGAACCCCGTATTCATGGTACTCGGGAAAGGGTCTAAGACTACCGGGAACCGTTTATTAACTCCTATGTCTAATTTTGATTTAATAGACGCCGCAAACGCGCTAGCGATAAAAAACTTCAGAGGTGTTTTTATGAGGGATCAATTACCGGCGGCACCAAGGAATATTGAAACCGGCATAATTAACCTCGATGGGTCCTCCGGAGCGGGAACTCATTGGGTTGCATACGCGATTGATCCGCGTGCGATCGTCTATTTTGATTCATACGGGTTAGCCCCGCCGAACGAGTTCATGCGGTATGTCCGGGCGTGTTCAGCCCGGGTTTTTTATTCCACGCTGCCAACACAGCGATTAAGCGACCCACCGATATGTGGCCGTGAGGTATTGAACGTACTCGCGGCGATTTCATCATCGCGGAAACCACCTCATGTGGTTGTAAACGAATACACTAGTGGGGTCGTAGAGGCCCGGCGGGTTAATTAGAAACGCTGTTTTTTTTTACAATAATAATGATTGATATCTGGGGACGACCGGTTTCGGCGCTGAAAAAGTCCGCGGAAACGCCCGCCACCGATGACATAAAAAAACTAATTGAGGATGAAATCGCTGATACGTTGAATTTAACAAGTGTTGACCCAGGTGAAATAGTTGTATTTCAAGACCGCCAGGGTAAATTGAAATCCAGTAATGTGTCTCTGGATGACGTTTTAACACGACAGCGTGATGCCGCCGAGAACGCTATCGCGCTGTATACCAGCGACGGACGACTCAAACCGGGTGAACATCTGTCGACGGTGACGGATAGGGTAACATTAGCCCAGAACGGTTTTATAAGGTTGAATGGATTGGTGATCGAACTCGACGCGCAGGTGAAAAAATCTGTCACCGAGGTGAAAAAATCTGTCACCGATATACAACTCACTACTGCTAGTTTTTTTGGAACCCCGACGGTAACAGAACCGAATCTTGCGGGGATAAAAACTACTATTTCGGAGTTTACAACGCTGTCGGGCCAATTTTACACGTTACGAAAAAATGTTAACAGGATCGATGACAACTTTGATAAATTCTTTGGTAAAAAAAAATACCAAGCTGGATGAGATTACAACAACTATAAATGATATCACTGCGTATGGACAGGAAATAAAAACAATCAAAACTGATGTTCCAACGAACAAAAGGAGTGTAGACGTGCATGAACGGGAAATAGAAATAATCGGCGCTAATGTTGCAACGATCATAAATAATGTAGACTCGCATGGACGGAAAATAGAAACAATCAAAACTGGTGTTACAACGATCATAAATAATGTAGACGCGCATACACAGGACATAATAACAATCAGAGCTGATGTTGAAGCGAACAAAAAGGGTGTAGACGCGCATACACAGGAAATAGGAACAATCAAAACTGATATTGAAGCGAACAAAAAAAATGTAGACGCGTATTGGCGGGGAATAGGAATAATCAAAACTGATGTTGCAGCGAACAAAAAAGGCATAGACGTGCATACATATGAAATAGGAACAATCAAACTTGATGTTGCAGCGAACAAAAAAAGTATGACCGAGAATACAGGGGAAATAGAAACAATCAAAACTGATGTTGCAGCGAACAAAAAAAGTATAGACGCGCATACAGGGGAAATAATAACGCTCAGAACTGATGTTGCAGCGGTCAAAACTAGTATAGACGCGTATGGAGGGGAAATAATAACGCTCCAAACTTATGTTGAAGCGAACGAAAGAGGTATGAGCGGGCATTGGAGGGAAATAGTTAAACTCGCTGCTAATAATGCAGCGATCAGAACTAGTATGACCGAAAATACACAGGAAATAGGAACGATCAAACTTGATGTTGCAGCGAACAAAAAAAATATAACAGAGCAACTCGAAAAAATAAAAATCCCTCATGAGAACACCATCAACACAGTATACACGATTCGGCATGGATCATTCACTTGGACTCCTACACAGAATATAGTAAATATTACCGCGACAGTTAAGGGCATTTATCGATTGACACTGGTTTCAATGATGCAGTTTAATATATTATCGTCGAGTTCATCCGGGTTTAACAATACAATATCAACAATTATAGACAAGGACGCAACTGAACCGTTTACAATTTATACCGTTGATAGAAATTTAACCAAGGCAAACATTACATGGTATGTGGAATTTGTAGCGAATCTAAGTAATTAAAAACACTAGCTCTTTTAAAATAAAATGACCACCAGGGTAATTGAATCAGAGGTATCACCGACATCACATCAATATCGATTCGATACCGCAAAAGAATTCTCCGCGAACTTGAAAACGCTTTCCGAACAATACCGCGCAAAAATAAAAAAATACCGCCGAAAAATAACCGCCATCGACGCGGTCGTGTACTCGGTGTCGGGTATAGTAGCCGGTACCGGTGTTATTTTATCCACGGTGACCACGATAGCCCCGATCGCTGTTCCAATCGCTATCTCCGCAATGACAACAGTTGCTGGAGTTGCCAACGCAATCACTAGGAAGATATCATCGTGTTTTCAGAAAAAACTCAACGAGTATACAGTAAAACATTAAATAGTATCCGACGCGTACTCGAAATTATCCGGGTTGATCTCGTTGTCGATTGATAATTTGTTCATATCCGATGTTGAATTCTCCACGATGGTCCAGTTGTATAGCTCCGCGATGTCAAAAATCGAGGATTTTCAACTGGAAGCCGGAACCACTTCAATGACCTAAAAACAAGCAGGTTGTTAATATTCGGTGTCAAAATTAAACACTAAAAACAATGAATAATAATAATGTCGCTGAACCCCGAAGGGTTTCAATTACTTCAGCGGATCGCGGAGAACACCACTCCGGTACAAACAAATATGATATCGATAACGTCAACGAAACCCGAATTCAGTGTGAACTTCCCATCACCGGTTCCAGTGAAGGAAATAGCGCTGGCAAAATTGCGAGTATATCACAGTTGGCCTAATATCCGAGCGAACGCATTTAACGGACAACAACCTAATAACTCGCTGGTTTTTGCATGGACAAATAAACCCGATGGGACCCCAGACTGGAAGGAGGTTACAATACCAACTGGGTCATACCAAATAGAACAAATCAATGAAGAATTTCAACGCAGGATAAAATCGATCACAGGAAAAGAATCAAAAATCGCTATTACGGTTCATGAACCGACGTTATCGTCGACGATTGAAATAAGCACACCGGGGTATATGGTTGATATTTATGGCAGTTCAATAAGAACCATACTAGGATGGCCTAAGAATCCACCTCATGAAATCGCCGCGGACCCCCCCATGAATGCGCAACCGTATCATGAGATTACCCCCCGGTATCGAGATAATTTGTCTATTATGAAAAGCACGTTATTGCCCAGTTGGTTCATATTTCAAAACAGAAATACCATGCAATGGTATTTTCAGCATGAGGAAACTTCTGAATCATCCGTCGTGATCACAGTTAGTTTAAATGATATCATTGATATGTTTGCCGAGATTAATCGTATTTGCCAATCACAACTAGAACAGCTACGGAAAACAAAAGCACAAAAACACGTTGAGGTGTTAAATCAACTTATATCAGACATGGAATATATTAATAAACGAATCGTTGAGACAATATCTGCTAACAGCAATGATAATAAGCAAAAATTCCTAACCGAGTATAATATCACAGAAGCCGATTTACCCGATTTCAAGTTTCCAGAATACAACGTGCCAGAACTAAGAAAGTCTCTTCATGATTTTTTCGCCCCATCAACTATCCTCAGACACGATAACGGAGAGGATGGTAGGCATATTGCTCCATACAACGTAAATATCGCATCGGTGATAGCAATCAATCTAGTGTGTGATGTTATCGAAGGGAGTTACCAGGTGGATACCAAGCAATCAAATCAGGCTCAACAGGGGTATATCCTTTATTCATTTTCACCAACAGCCCCTCCGGGATTTTTAATCGTTGAGAGTCCGATTAATCCGGTCTATATGCGATGCCATAATCGGTTTTTAACGAGAATTAATTTTAGACTTACCGATCAGTCAAATAACCTAATTGATCTACAAGAGGAGGAGTTAGTGATCACTCTGTTTGTAAGATCATTGTAAATAGCCACTTAGCAGCGGGGGGGGGGGGGGGGCGATGACATCGACGCGGTCGTCGCACTTTTTTACCGGACGCTGACGACGCTGGGGATCGGCGCGCAGAAGGTATTAATTAAACCAAATGACGTTCCGGACAATTGTCGATTTGGCCCCTCGACGATGACAACGACGACGACGTCGTTTTTTTTTTTACCGGGCGCTGACGACACCGGATCCGCTGAGTGCAGAAAGTATTAATTAAACCAAATGACGATTGGACAAAATGTCCGATTCGCCCCCCCCCCCTGCTGCTGTTCGCCCTCTCTGCTGCTAAACAATAGCAATAACAATTGTCATCAGCAAGTCGACATAGCTGAATGTTTGACGCCATTTTAGCGGACGAAATATATCTGACGTTTGTTTTGATTGTTTTATTTTATTTTTGACATTGTGCAGGTGCAGGTGCCCCACCACTTGATCGCCGAAACAATATAATTTTTTTTTGATATGTGTTTGTGTATCCCCTTAAGGTCTGCAGTGTTATGTAGCAACACTAAAATAATGTTTTAACGAAATATTTTAAAATACGTTTTTGAAAGCTAGGTATTTCTCTAACATTGAGGTACTCAGGCTGGGTCCTTTCGTTAATGGGGGTCGTTCATCCGCCCAAGATCTATGGCGGATTCCCTTCCTCTTGTTGTTTTTGTGATCTTTGTCAAGGATCTCCCATGTCCCGTGTTTACTATACGAGTATTTGCTATAGTGTGTGTATGCTATATATGTTATATATTATTATATTATATCAGCCCCTTGCTGTCCATCTTTCTCTTTTGCTAAAAAACTTAAAAAATCTTCATTTAATTTTGGTTTTGTACAATGGGAGGTAAGTGTATTTTCTAAACAAAAAGTAAATCAACATATAAAAAAGACTTTAAGGTTTGTCTTTTTGGTTGTGTGTTTTTGCTCATAGTCTTGCACATGCGTAAATGAAATCACTCCGCTCCTAGCCCTGGTTAAACAGCAGCGATGCCTTTATTTACCTATCGTGCTTTTTTTAAAATTTATGCGCACAGCCTTGTGTATCGCATCGAGCACCTTAATTGTGTGTGTGTGTGTGATTTGGATTTTTCACGTAGCTTTACCACTTTTTCAGTCATATCGCTACGATGTCTGCAGTGTGGCAGTTTATAGTGATGTCTAGCACTCGGCATCATGCCGCAGACTAGACCAGCAAGTTGTTATGCACCTTTTTTTTTTCTTTGACTGGCGGCGGAGACCAACGTTGTTCTGCACCAGTCGTGCTGAGACGTCCGAGCTATGTCACCTCGGATGATCGGACCGCGCGCTATTAATTAATAAATTTATTTAGACTAACCTTTGTATCCAGACGGTAAGTATAATCCCTCTTCTAATGATCCACAGCGTTAAATCCTTTAGAACACACACTTTTTTAGTATAAATCCCTGTCAGAACAGAACACCTGTGTATTCATCGGCTGTTGACCTCAGATTTGAATTACCCACGCATGCGTGTAAAGCAGCATCACCACGAGATAAGAGTAACGCGTGAAAACCGTCTAGCGAGGCGTAGATCACTAGGAATTTACTGATGCTTGGGTGGGAACTGTGTCGTTACGGCAGAAATTTAGGAGATAGACAGAGAGAGACTTCATGTCAGAAATGTGAGATAGAGTGAATGATAAATAAATTGTAAAACGACCACAGACTGTATTCAGATGTGAAAATATGCTACACAATAATAATAATAATAATAATAATAATAATTTATTATTATTACTAGTGGTAGTATCTTCAATCATATTTAATAACATTTACAATGGTATAAATGGATTTTATGACATACATGCATATCTACATACTAATACTTTACATTACTTATAAGAAGAACATGATTATTATGATGAATATTATTAATAACTTTTGCAATGGTATTTATGAATACATACATACATACATACATACATACATACATTACTTATAACATGATTAGCATGATGAACTTTATTAATAACATTTACAATGGTATTTAAGAATACAAACATACATGCATACATACATATATACGTCTGTTATAATTTTACACCATAACTTATAACATATGGATAATGTTATATTTTAATCAAAAACAATAGTTTCTTCTTCCCTTCTGACCATTGGTCTTCAAAATTCCTTGATAATTCTGTCCTATGTCTCTTGATCCGTGGAGGAATGATACTTTTCAATCAACGTGTCTTTGCTGAATTTTCGCCTCGGTATACTTGGTCTCCCATTTCTTCAACCAACCATGACCAAACATTAAATACAGCACTGTATGTTCTGAAATAAAATAATAATAATAATAACGATCCTTTTCATATGAAATATTCCCCCGCACTGCTGGTATCAGACCATGTACATCCGACTCACTTCCCCATTTCCTGTTTTGACTGCACAGATAAACTTTCTCCTTCATACTTTAATCCCTCGTGCAACAAATCGTTACTTATAACATGATTAGTATGATGAACTTTATACATACATACATACATACATACATAAATTGACATGTGAGTTAAATTTGCGTGATAATTTGTTTATGTGCGAGATGTATATGTTTGGGTTCTTTATTCTTGCTAATGAGCGGAAATTCTGATAAGCTCTGTGATATCTTCCAGGGATTTCTCTTAAGAGTTCCTCGTCCTTCAGTACTCTGACAAAAGTCTCGATTTCCTTTCTTCGTGAAAACTTCGATTTTCCTGTCTGGAAACTTTCCAATTCGGAGACTGTTGTAGAGTATATTTTATCTAGAGCATGGCCAACCCCACCAGCCAACATGCTATGCCTGTCCAAAGTGGCGTCACTCAGCTGATGACTGGCCTATCGTAAGCTTTCTATAAAGATAATAAAAAGTCAGCATTAATATTTTAACCTCCAAAATTAACATTATGTGGTAGTTTTCAAATTAATGAACACATAATATATTAGACACCAAGAAATCATGTTAAAGTCGTATTTCCATGAATTACAAAATATTGCATATACTAAGACTTCATATATTTATAAAACAAAATTCTTCCAATTTAAAACGATTAATTATAATTCCGTTATCAAATGATTTACCTTTGAACTCCTTGTTCAAATATTCATTGACTAGATCAACCTCATCATTGTTTCTGGCACCTCCTCGAAGATTAACTGTTCTGTTCCACATCAAGTCTTGCTGCATTCTCTCTGATACGCACCCAGATAAGTCTGCAAGAATTTAAATTGCTTTGTTACTTGGGACTGTTTTCTCATTGTTTAACTGATTCTTATACAAATTTACTGTTACTAACCCACAAATGAAATAAAGATGTTATATACTACCGCAGAATGATCACACTAAATTAAAACTATTTTCTTCAGAATATTTGATATATGCATCTGATGATTCTGATATAGTCCTAATCAGGGCCGGCGCTACCATATAGGCAAACTAAGCAGCCGCCTAGGGCACTGATTTCAGGGGGCGCATTTTTTTAATTTTTTTATAATTGTTTATAAATGTTGAAATTGATATTTTCGGGGGGTGGGGTGGGGGGTGGGGTGGCGGCGCCAGAATCTAACCTTGCCTAAGGCGCCAGATAGTCTGGTTGGGTTTGGCGCCCGCCCTGGTCCTAATGGGTATTCAGCTGTCACTTCCTTGATGTTCCAAAATTATATTAAATATAGGTAACTTGTTTTTAAATAAATGAACCGATAGAATCTTTACTGTAGAACTTTTGTAACATCCAATTAAACACTTGTCATAACTTTTATAATTTAATTTCACATGACATTTTAATATTTTTTGTACAGTAACCATAAAGCAAACACTAAGTACGGCAAAAAAAGGACCCCAAAAATATAAAGCAGGAATTTTTTAAAAATTACTTTATGAACAAGTAAGCATTTAGTGGATTTTTCTTGTATGTGTTTTATCATGGATAACCATTTTGTTCTTTATAGTCGCTGGGATAATGAACTAATATAGAATAATTACAGTAATAAAAGCCTTCAATATAGGTTGTTCCTTCATAGATGTTAGATGGAGTTAGCTTGACCTAATTAACATATAAATACATTAATGCTCTGAAACAAATATAACATAGCTTACTTGTAATTAGATTGTGCCCCAGGATAAAGTATCTTCTGTGGTTATTGTTGTGGAATTTGACCATGTCTTGCTTCCAAAAGGACATCATTGATGGGCCATCATTTTCTATGACAGCATCTCTTCTTACTCTATCTTCCATCCCTCGGATGAAAATTGTCTTTGTATACTCGAATTTACGGTCAACAGCCTTTTCACTTACAGAGTCTTTCTTGCTCTTCCTTTTCTTAGATTTCCTTCTTGATATCTTTTTGCAATTTTCAGAGCAAAACCATTCTTCGTCTGGAAATGAAAACATATGTATCTTACATAAAAATGAGAATATGAAAAAAAATTCTAAGTACGTCAATATGACCAATATTATAAAGTAACAGTTGGGGTATGATTTTAGATAATTCCATATCCTTTCTATTGATAAAGTTCCATGAGATGAACAATAATAAACAGATACATTATGTTATTACCACTGTCTGGAAGCTCTTTAATCCCTTTGCATGAAACATAAAACCACTGATGGTCACATTACTGATTGGAACATTCGACCATTGGTTCTTCTTTGACCGGCTGGCACACACAATAAATCTTCTCATCTACAGTTTTCCTGCATGTGTCACCGCACACCCACTCATCTGGCAGATTGTCTTCCTCTAGGCTAAAACAACATAGATGGAAAAAGGAGCCTCTAGGGCAGGATCTATTCAGGCATTGTATCATCGGTTCATCTTCTCCCAGTTCTCCCAGATCTGGAAATAATTTGAGTTTGTCAGGAGATATCTTTGTATTCGATAAGACCAAAACTGTTATTAGTTTAACAATGATGTACATTGATACTGATTTTGACCAAGTGAAGCACATTGGTACTGATGTTTATCACCTGTGAAAAAACATAGAATACGGATAATTTTGAAACAATAGAATTTCCATCATAAAGCTGTACAAAACAAGCTATAGATGTGTATTATTTTACCTGAAGCAGTAGTATTCTTTTGTGAAATTCTCCAGGTGATGGCATCAAGCCCTCCAATCTTTGTACAGGATTCCCAGCATTGGATCTTGCATTTTGAGCATCTATGTGTCTTTCACAAGACAGGCCATCCCACCAGCACACTATGGGATACACATGATTATCATCTCTTCTTGGAACATAATTATGCAGCCGCTCCAGTATCCTAATAACACATGCGGTTGTTGAAGAATTTTCTGGGATCACACCAATATTAATCTGTGAAATGGAACACAGTTTAATTACTGTACTTATATCAAGCCTTTATAACAGAGTATGCAGTTAAAGCGTTTGAGACAAAAAAATAATTTTCTCCACTTGCTATTGTTGTATTTTTGCCACAAAATAAATACGCACATTCTCTTACTTTCAACCTATTAGAGTAAGAAAAGAAAAACAATTGCAAATCTAAAACTAAGTGCACACATATCTCCTCAGATCGTAAATGTACATTTGTTTAAACTGCTTCATGTAAACTTTTAATCCAAAACACGGACAAATCGTAGGCACTAGCATAACAATGTTGAACATACATCAATACAAATGAACAGTACATCGTTTGAATGAGATTATTGTCATTATCGTGATGGGAGAATGGCATTTAGTATAAATATCAGGCAAGTACATACTACCTCACTTTTCCGCCTTGATTCGGACCAATGTTTGTGATCAATATGATTACAAACAAGGTCCGCCAGTGGATAGAGGCATGGGACATTTTCAGTCAGGATTCGAGACACCACAGCTTCCATTCTATCCCTGGTCGCTTGTATCTCCTCTCGAGAAGGAAAATAAGTGGACATTGGTAGATCTACAGCTCTTCTCACATCAGAGGCCTCCTTGTACATTATGGTGTTCACTCTGTTCTTTGCTATATATGCTAAAGCCCAAATCATGTACTTGTTGCCATGGTTCCTAGTATGATGCCTTGCCTTTAACTGTCGGCCAACATTGTTC